>VDFB02000015.1:133586727-133764481 GCA_007258455.2 Sequoia sempervirens | reverse complement strand
AGATTGCAGTTGAGAGGACTAGTAGATAGAGGATGGAACAAGAAGCCAAAAATAAAGTGATGTTAGTTGAAAAAGAGATGAGTATAGATGTAAAGAAAGGTGCTATGTTAGATTTTGATGAGGAGAAAGGTAAAGAACACCCCACAGTACTGAATGGAAAATTGAAGCATGGAGCAAAACAAGACAGTGACAAGAATGACAACAACAGTGAAGGACAAAGGAAAATTGAACCTATTCAAGGAAAATAAGAATGTTAGAGGCATGTAGAGTGTAAAGGAGGATGAGTGACATTAATCTTTCCAAGAGACTTGGAAATTTTTAAAAGTGGGGTGTATGGTGTAAGAGCACCATTAAATAAGTTTGTCAATTTAAGAAGATAATGTGTAGGCTTTAGATTTGGGGTGAATTTTGTCTAAAATAAGGTCTATGAGACCATTTTAAGTTGTAGTAGGTCAAGGTTGATGGTTTCTAGGTGTTTAGGAGGTTTAGTTTTTCAAAATGTGCAAAATGTGGAAAAATTGCAAAGAGTGCAAAATTGCATATTTGAAAAGTTGTAAATTTTATCTTTTCCTAGAAGACCAATGGTCATGTATTCAAAAAGTTTGTTTTAGGTGGTTGAAGGAGTTGGTTTTAGGTGGAAAATATATAAAGGATATGAGAAAACATTGAGAATATTTATTTTGTATTTTGTTGAGAAGATCTGATCAATAAAACTCATATTTTCTAGAATTTTCTATATTTTCTCTCAAAATTGTGCTGGTGTTGGCTTGTTGTGAGGCATGTATAGTATCAACCTGACTTAAAGTTAATTGAATTTATTTGATATCTTAGTTGGATTTCTTTTGAATCCATTTTTTAGTCTTCCCATTATGTTTTGTGCATTAAAACTCTAAGTTTCTCAGACTGGGTTTGAAACAGGGGTTGAGGGTTTTGATAGTTTAAATATGTTGTAAACCCATTCCACCTTTTTGTCTGCAATGTTACTCAGTGGAATGAGCATAATATTTTTTTTTCAGGTGTATAAGGAATCTTGTGAGTTCAGGGGAGGTCTGAAAATGTGTTGGGCATGAAGCCCTAAGTCTAAAAATGGTGTTTTCCATGAGGAAAAGTGAGGTTTTGACAAGTAAAAGTGAGTTTTGTGTTGAGGAAGTGTGATTTATTGATGAATTAAGTTTTTACAGACTATTTTAGACCTATTAGTGGTGGTTATAAGTTTTGGTAAGGTTGTGAATTGCATTTTTCAATAAGCCCTAGGTTTTGTGAAGGAAAAAGAGGGTTTTGTGAATAGGCATAAGGGTAATTGAAATTTTGATAAATAGTGATGGATTCCTTAGTTTCAAAACATGATAAATGCTTCCCAAAAGTGTTTACTAATTTTGATAGAGTTTTGAGAGTAGTATATTTGGAAAAGAGACCTAATTGGAGGCCTAAAAGGCGTAAAACACCTTATTTGAGGAAATTGTTACAACACAACTATTGGTGATTTGATGATATGTTGTTGTGTGTCAAAATGGGTCCCTAAAAATGGTCAGGTCATTTTCTGAAAGAATGTGATTGAGAAGTTGTACCCAATTTGGTTGGTTCTCAGTGCTATAAAGAAAAGAGTTGATTTGATGAAATGATGAGTTTTTGAAGAGATTGTGAACTGATTATTGTTGTTGTTGGTTGGAATTGAGTTTAGTGTGATTGAAGGACCTCCCCTGATTGTATCATTAACATTTAGATTTGCATTGATCCTTAAACCCTTAACAACCATTAATCCTTATCATGCATTAGCAGAACATAAACATGAGAAACAGTAATGCAAGTACGTCCAAACACATGAGAACATTAGATTTATGTAGAAAAATGAAGGGAAAAACCACAGTGAGGATTAGCTCACATTATAAATTAATTGTAACACTAAATACAATAGGCTCACTATCGGAGAGCTCACTACCCAAAAGAAAGAAGGGCTCATTTCCAATGGCTCACTACCAGATTAGAAAGAAGAAGATAGAATATTGTTATAATGAGAAATCCATCTCAGAGCAATAGAAAAGTTCCACCACTGTTTCACCAAAATATTCACTCTTTGTAAAATGTAGAAACCTTATGCTTATTGCTTCTAGTAGTCTTCGTCGTTAAATCTCACACTGCACTTTTCACTTTGTCACTTCACATCATAATTCACATCACATGCACACTTCACATCTCAATTCTTCATAAACTCAATACATATATACTATCCTCAACCTTGAAGGCAATCTACAACGTTGGCTATGCACCTCAAACATGCAAATTCAAATTAGGTTGGCACCAAAACATTCCCGTGGTGGAGAGGAATGAAGTTGGACCACATCACACCTTGAATTAGACCTATATCCACATATACACACCATGCCACACTTCCAAAAACACTAAAGCAAATCCATAATTAGTGTAAACACCCAAGGTCGGCTTGTGTTAATGCCATTAAACATTCAAGTACACACTTCACCAAATCCAAAGATGACTCACATACCACACACAAAACTTAAGCATAATCTAGAATATTCCATCAACACTCTAAAATCCAACAAATCCTTCGCAACATCATACACCTGAAGAACATACTTATTTTGTACACCCAGTTAACCTTCCACATATTGTAACTAATGAATCCAACCTTGCGAAGAACCAAAACTCAAACAACTCAGACTGAGGATAGATATGAGAAATATAAGCACACTTCCAAATCCACAAAACCAAGACCATAACATGAAGAAATGCAGAGCAAAACCATTTCTCCTAAACAACAGGCATCACAGTTAACACACTATTGAACACAACTTCTTTTGTCGAATGATCTAAAACTTGAAACTCTAGATATAGCACCTCTAATCAACCTATTTGAACCACACAAGCATATCTTCAACTGTGAATAAATGTGGAGAAAAACACTGAACACTACTCTACCACACTAAACATTCCTTACCACATTGTTTCCTCTTTTATTCAAATTTTCTCAAAAGCACTTGGAAACCAAACAGAAAAATCATCATCTCAACATCTACAGCACCTTTTCAACCACACAAGAGGTTGAACATCCACAAAAATATGTTTATGAAATCAACACTAGAGGTTGACATTAGCAATACTATGAATGACATCATAATGCAATCATTCAAAGCATCTCCATAGGTTGACATCAATGCAACAAAGATATTTTGACATCAATGACAACACATACTTCCAAAAATATCCCCCTTTTTCATTGATGGAAACACATGATATGAAAAACCATCAAAAACAACAATAGCTCTTATCACCAACTCATATACTGTGCCATTGTGCATACTGCTCCCCCAAGCATCAAATCTTTCCAACACTTTCTCCTTTACAAGACTTCTCTCCCCCTTTCTTCATATGGTTTTTCAATTAAATCTCTCCCCATTTGACATCAATAGTAAAGGGAAACACATGTTTCCTTTTCTTTGTTTCCCCTTTGACATCAATCACACATACTTTCTCTCCCCCCAAGGGAAACACCTATAAGGGACAATAACTATTCTGCAACTATAACCTTTTCTTCTACTGCACTCTATTTTCTTCACACCTTCTCTACCCACTCCCCCTAATTGCAACAACCAAAAATTCCACTACCTACTCCCCTTGAGAGTTATGTTGGAGTACAATGAACACTGAGAGGGGGGGTGAATTAGTGTTCATACAAATTTTAACTTTTATTAACTTTTTCAAACTAGATTTGTTTATGCAATATAAAGCAAGAAGAAATGAACAAAAGTATACTCAAGCATACATAAGAACATGATACAGAAAAATTTCCTAAGTGGAAACCCTCCTGGGGAATAAAACCACTCAAAATTCCCCACTGGCTTATTTGAAAATTTCTTTCTTACAATGCCTCACTGGCTAAGAACCTCACTAGTTACAAAATGCCTCATTGGCAAAGATGTGCCTCACTAGAAATCACAACTTCTCAATCACTTTTAAATTTCATACACAGAGTATCCTCTCTATTTCTTTCTACAACATCCTCTGATCTGACATTACTCAAGATTCAGAGGCAGAAGTCCAAGTACAACATACTGATGTGTATATGTTTGTATACACAACAATATGTGATACTTTACAATTGATCAATTTCACATAGCATTGAATGTGCTTTCAAAATAGACGAATACAAATGAAATACTTTTACAATCTGAGAATAATATTTCTTTTCTTTTCAACACACACCGAAGAATGAATTCAAGAAAGTACATATAATGTTTTGCATTTTCAAACTGAAACATAACTTCCATCCTTAACTTATTTCTTTAACAAGTACCAGAATGATAATGATACTACTCAATGCCTTAACAACATAAACTAACCTGAATAGAGAAACTGAAGAATGCCTTATTTTTCTTTTTAGAAAACAAAAACTAAATATGGAGGATAAAACCTGTTATACGCCTGTCAAAGAATAACCAATTGTCATTGTAACCAATTGTCATTTCCATACTCGAGTCTAAACTGTCATGCTTCCTTCCAAACTTTCCATGCTACCACAAGACCTTCCTTGGCCAAATTTTTTGATGCCCTAACTGTTTTGGCCCATGCCCTAGCCCGAGCTCAAGGTCTTTTGCAAAGCTTTCCAAAACATAAACTTTACAAAATGCATAGGCTTCAAAAAAAAAAATCAATCTTTTATTATATTTACATCTTATGCCAATGGGAATAAAGTCCCATTTTATTTCAAAGACTTTTTAATTATAATGGCATGGGGTACTCAAGACATGTTCACTTTTACCTTTGCTTTAGATACATATTCAAGGAAACTTTCTCAAGATGTGCAATCAAACATTTACCTTTGACATGTATATACAACAAGCTGCACTTTGTTCCATATTGATACAAATTTCATGTAATCCAGTCAACAAATTCCTTTGTGTGTCTTTGACATCAAGGGAAACAACTGTGAGGACCAACAAGGTAGCCACCAAAATCAGTCTAGAACAAGGAATAAATCTTGAAATCCTTTAGGCTAATGCATATCCTTATGCATCTAATTGAAAGGAGGGGCAATAACCCCCAAATTTTCCTAGAGATACTCAAAAGTATCGCTAAGAAGAGCCTTTGTGAATATATCTACAACTCGATCCTTT
This sequence comes from Sequoia sempervirens, assembly GCA_007258455.2. NCBI lineage: Eukaryota > Viridiplantae > Streptophyta > Pinopsida > Cupressales > Cupressaceae > Sequoia > Sequoia sempervirens. The sequence goes on along the minus strand of VDFB02000015.1, from coordinate 133,759,349 downwards.
GTAGGCACATGCTCCAACTTCACCTCATTCTCTACGACCTTCTCTCTAAGAAATTGATATTGGATTGAGATATGCTTTGTCCTTGAATGCATATTCAGATTCTTTGAAATATTTATAGCACTTGTATTGTCACATAAGATAGGAAATGGTTCATCATATGAAACTTTGATATCCTTCAAGGTTTGCTTCATCCACAACACCTATTTGCAACATGATGTTGCAGCAATGTATTATGCCTCTGTAGTAGATAATGACATTGAATCTTGCTTCTTTCTTAGCCAAGACATCAACCTAGTTCCAAGAAAGGAAGCACCACCACTTGTACTTCTATCATCCACACAACCTTCCTAACCTGCATCTATATAATCACTCAGAGATAAATAAGTATCCTTTGGATACCATAAACCATATTTTGGAGTGTCTTTCAAGTATCTAAATATTCCTTTTACTGAGCTGCCACATGTGACTAGCTCTAGGATCTTCTTGAAATCTAGCCACAAGAAAAACTACATGTGATTCAGGGGATATTTTTAGTGGAAATTGAAGTGTCTCAAAATCTCCAGATTTTAGCACCATCAAAAAGATCTCAGCGTCCTGATTTCAATGCATCTTGAACGGAGCGAAAAGGAGTATGTTTGCACAAGTTATGGCCAGTCAAAGGTTTGGTCAAATAGCATACCAGGGGCCGACAGGGAGCAAAAAAAATCATTGTCATGGAATTCACCAAAAATGGCTTCATCATGAAGTGCTCGTCGAGACGATTCCGATGAAGTTTGTTTCATCGAAAATGGAGCTCGTACACGGGAGATACGGCCGGTCAAAGTTTATGTTGACTTGAAGGTACAGTGATGACATCAGCATCCACGTGGCAACACATTCATCGATCCAGTCAGCAGTCAGTGAGCACAACGGCATCCCAATCAGCATCGCGTGGCAGTTGAGTCAGCATTGTCGTTCAATCGGGTGTTGACACATGGCATCACGGGGTAAGCCACGTGCCCCTCCTTTCTTCCGTCGGCATCGGTGAGTTCGATTGGTTAACAAAATTTTGTTAATGGGTTTGAACCCGCGACTTATCACATAACCATCGGCCGCTTTACTATTGCACCGTCCACCGACCGTTTAATATATAAGCAAAATAGTTTTCTTTTGTTTAGAGTTTGCGGCAGATATGAAAACAAAAGATGGTTGGTGGGGTTGGAACCACCGACCAACCTTTGACAAAAATGGAAGACCACTGGCAGGCCACCAATACTTACCAATATATGCATCAGCTCCGGTTTTGTTTGATGTGTTATTTGGCCGAGGCCTTAACAAAATGACTTGTTTTTATTGTAAACCCCCTAACCATTTAAACTAAAGGGATCTAAAAGAAAAATTAAGCCAATGTATGAGTTGTTAAGGGGAGTTATGCATTTAATATTCTTGTTAAGCCTTTTTAGGCTAATTTCATGTATAAAAGGAGGGGAATGTAAGCTCTTAGGAGTTGAGAAAATACAGGTGATGAAGCAGAGAAATAGGTGATACGAAAGGGAGATATTCTTGTGGAGATTTTTTTGAGCCATTTTCGTACGACGGAGTATTGTTATGCTGCCGAAGTGCTAGAAGGAATGGTCTTGGTGCATTTGTAATATTTTTTGGAGATTAATCGGATCGGTCTCACTCTATTGGAGTGGACCCAGAGACGTAGTCACGTTTGTGTTGAACTCCGTTATTAGATTGTTTGCACTATTTTCTCTCCTCTCTCATGTTCTGATTTTCACCTTAATTTTTCAGTTTTAATGCATAATTTTGATAATGCATGCATGAATTTGCAATTCCTTTAAGTTGTAATTAAGCATTCAATTACGCAATTAGTCTAGATCCTATACAGATCAACATGCATGATATCCAGTCTAGTAGTAGTTAGATATAGCAATCCTCCAATCATTGATATATACTTTCTTTGATTAGCCTTAGGAGATTCTTCATTCTTGCTCATCTTGCAACCAGTAACCATAGGAGTACATATTGGTTTAGAGTCTTCCATTCCAAACTTCTTCAGTATTTCCTTGACATACTTTGATTGTGAAATGAGTATACCTTTCTCTATCTAATTGATTTGAAGTCCAAGGATGAAATTCATCTCCCTAAACATAGGCATCTCAAACTCTTTTTGCATCTCTTCTGCAAATTTCTTACACATAATTTCATTTCCTTCAAATATTATATCATCAACATACACAACTGAAATCAATATTAGATCTTTCTCAACTTTAAAGTAAATATTGTTATACCTTTATTGAATCCTTGTTGCAACAAGTACCTATCCAATCTTTCATACCAAGCTTTGGGAGATTTATTGAGTCCATATAGTGATTTCTTCAATTTGTAGACCATATTAGGATTATCTGATAATTGAAAGCCTTCTGGTTGTTCAATGTATACTTCTTCTTCCAACTCACCATTCAAGAATGTAGACTTCATATCCATTTGATAAACTTTTAAATCCTTATGTGTTGTACAAGCCAAAAACATCCTACTAGCCTCCATCCTTTCCACTGGATCAAATATCTCCTCAAAGTCTATTCCTTCTACTTGTGAGTAACCTTTACACACAATTCTTGCCTTTTTCCTAACAACTTCTCCACTCTCATTCAGTTTTTTTTGGAATACCCACTTAGTTCCGATCACACTCTTGTTCACTAGTCTTGAGACAAGTTCCCAAGTTCGATTCCTATCAATCTACATCAATTCTTCTTCCATAGCCTTAATTCAAAATTCATCTTTGTGTGCCTCAATCATTGTTTTAGGTTCAACTTTGGAATGTAAACATAAATTTACGTGTTCTTATGTCATAGTAGCCTTCCTTCTTGTCAATAAACCTTTTCTTTTTTCACCAATGATCTAATCTTCAGAATGATTATTTTGCACATACTTAGGGTTCTTAGGAATCTTTTGTGGAGCTTCTTCCTCTTCAACCTACACTTCTTTTTCTTTATCATTATCTTTTTCTTCTTCTCTGCAAGAGGAATCATCTTATTCATATCCATCTATCAACATTGAGCTTTTATGTAGGTCTTCATCCACTTTGACACTTAAACTTTCAACAATACTTTTTAGCCTCTTGTTGCAGCATTGGTAAGCCTTGCTCTTTTTAGAGTATCCAAGGAATATTCCTTCATCAGATCTAGCATCAAACTTTCCTAATTTTTCTTCATCTCTTCTGATATAGCATTTGCTTCCAAACACTCTGAAATACTTGACAGTAGGAGTTCTTCTATACCACAACTCAGAGGGAGTCTTTGAACTAGATTTGTCCTTGCTTGAGCTTTGTTAAGTATATAGACTACAGTATGAATTAATTCTCTCCAATAGACATCCAATATATTTTCTTCCTTTACCATTGTCCTTGTTTCTTTTTAAATAGTCTTATTCTTTCTTTCCACCACTTCATTTTGTTGAGGAGTCATAGGAGCTAACAAATTCCTCTTTATTCCATGATCTTCATAAAAACTAGTAAACTCATTGGAAGTAAACTCTCCACCTTTGTCAGATATTAAAAATTTGATTTTCATATCCATTTCATTCTCAACCATAGCTTTGAATGCCTTAAACTTGTCTAGAGCTTCTAATTTTTCTTTGAGAAAATTTGTTCAAGTCATTCTAGAGTAATCATCAATCAACAACATGAAATACTTGTCACCTTGAAAACTTCTTGTTCTTGTAGGTCCACAAAGGTCTATATTCACCAACTCCAAATGTCATGTGGTAAAATATTCTTTGACATTGAACCTTTTTCTCATTTGCTTCCCAACTTGGCATTCCTTACAAGCTACATTTATAGGCTTTGTAATCTTTGGTAGATCTCTCATAGCTTGATAAAATTTGATTCTAACTAAGCTATCAAAACTGATGTGACACATTCTTCTATGTCATAGCCACCTTTCATTGATTTGAGTCATAAAGCACATACCATTAGCACCCTTAAACTAATAGAAATTTACATATATCATTCTTCCTACAACAACCAGAGTTTTGAAGCCCTTCCCGATCTCACAACCACCATCCTAAATACAAGATTATATCCTTTTCTACACATTTTTCCTACACTTAGAAGATTATTTCAGAGACCCTTAACATAAAGAACATCATTTGTATTATGCTTAGCATCAAAATTGATTGAAACTTTTCCACATATCTTAGCAGATGTATCATCACCAAACTTAACAAGACCTCCTCCAAACTTTTCAAGTTTAACAAACTTACTCTTATCACATGTTATGTGATTTGAGCATCTGGTGTCAACAATCCAGTATTTTTGTCCTCTCTAGCATGAAAATCAATCACCATAGTTCTATTATAACCTGCTTCTAGAGCAACTTCCTTCATACATCTCTCAAAGTTTGCAGAATTAGTTTCAACATTTATAGCCATGAACAAGCATTCATTATCCTCATCATCAAGGTAATTAGATTCCTCATCAAATATACTGGCATCTTCTTTAACATAATAACTTCTCTTAATTGATTTACCTTTATTCTCCTTAAATCTATCATTTGAAGCTTTGACTGGACATCTTGAACCATAATGACCTATCTTTCCACAATTGAAACATTTGAAAGGTAGTTACCTCTGTATTTTCTAGTGCCCTTTTTCAATCTCCTCACAAAATTTGCTTCTAGCTCATCAAACTCATCTGGATTAGATTCCTCATTCTTCTCTTCTTTGGCAACTTTAAAAGTAGTCTCTTTTCTTGAATCACTTGGACCAAACTCTCTCAATTCAAAAGTAGTTAAAGCACCAAACAACTGATCTCTAGAATAATGATCTAAATTGTGAGCTTCTTCAATAGCAAAAACCTTATGACTATAAGATTTAGGAAGAGTTCTTAATACCTTCTTTACCACCTCATCTTCTTCAAGTTTTCCTCCAAGGCCCCTAATGGAATAGACAACTTCATCTGCTCTATGCATGTAGCCTATAATATCTTCATCTTTTGTCATCCTTAGAGGTTCAAACTTAGTCTTCATATTTCACATATTTTCTTTCTTTACCTTATCATCTCCTTCAGAGATACTTTCTAGCTTTTTCCAAATCTCACTAGTAGTTTTAAGACTCATAACTTTCACAAGTTATAAATTAGAAAGACCACTTAAGAGAGCATACCTTTCTTTTCCATTATTCTCATATGCCTTGATCTCATCATCAGTACTTGAACTATTTGCATGCATTGTATATCTAATTTCAACATACTTCCAAACTCCAAACCCTAGAGAAATAAGAAACCTTCCATCTTGGTTCCTAGAATGCATAATCATATCCATCAAATATAGGACCCTCCTTCTTGTGCACCATCCTATATCTACCTCAAGCATTTAAGCTTTCTTTCAAGGAACCTTGCTCTGATACCAATTTTTGAATGCACAAGACAACTAAGGGAGGGTAAATTAGTTGTACATTAAAACATCAAACCCTCATTAACATTCAGAATTGCATTAATCCTTAAACCCTTAACAACCATTAAACCCTTATCATGAATTAGTAGAACATAAACATGAGAAAATGTAATGTAATGCACATCCTTGAACACATTAGAACACCAAATTTACGTAGAAAACCCAAGAAGGTAAAAACCACGGTGAGGATTAGCTCACAATATAAAGTAATTGCAACATCGAATACAATAGGCTCATTGTCGGAGGGCTCACTACCAAAAAGAAAGAAGGGATCACTACCAATGGCTCACTACCAAATAATAAAGAAGAAGATAGAATATTGTTACAATGAGAAATTCATCTCAGAGCAACAAAGAAGTTCCACCACTACTTCACTGGGACATTCATACCCTCTCTATAGAATGTATACACCTTCTACTTACTGCTTCCAGAAGTCTTAGTCATTAAAGCTCACACTACACTTCATACTTTAACACTTCACATCATAATTTGCATCACACACACTTCACATCTCAATCCTTCATCAACTCAACACATATATAGACCATCCTCGACCTTGAAGAAAATCTACAAGGTCGGCTATGCACCTCAAATATGCAAATTCAAATTAGGTTGGCACCAAAACATTCCTGTGATGGAGAGGAATGAAGGAGTACTATATCACACCTTAACTTAGACCTAAATCCACATATACATGCCATGCCATGCTTCCACAAACACTGAAGAAAATATGCAATTAGAGTAAACACCCAAGGTCAATCAAACCTATGTTAACAGTATTAAACATTTAAGTACACATTTCACCAAATCCAAAGATGACTCATGGACCACACACAACACTTAAAAAAAATCTAGAATATTCCATCAACACCTTGAAATCCAAAAAATTGTTTGCAACATCATACATCTAAAGAACATACTCATTTATACACCTAGTTAACCTTCCACATACCGTGACTAATGAATCCAACCTTACGAAGAACCAAAACTCAAACAACTTATACTAAAGATAGGTATGAGAAATATAAGAACACTTCTAGATCCACAAAACCAAAAACCATAATGCAAATAAATTTGGAGAAAAACCATTTCTCCTAGACAACATTGCATCACAATTCACACACTGGTGAACACAACTTCTTTTGTCAAAAAATCTAGAACCTAAAACTCTAGATATAACACCTTTGAACACTTTTGATCAACATATCTGAACCACACAAGTAGATCTTTAACCATGAAGAAATACGGAGCAAAACACTGAACACTACTCTTCCACACTGAACACTCTTTATAATATTGTTTCCTCTTTTATTCAAATTTTCTCAAAATCACTTGGAAACCAAGCACCAAAAACATCATCTCAACATCTACACCACCTTCTCAACCACACAAGAGGTTGAAAATCCACAAACATATGTTCATCAAAGCAATACTAGAGGTTGACATCAGTGATGCTACTAATGACAACATAATGCAACCAATCAAAGCATCTACATAGGTTGACATCAATGCAACAACAAAGATTTGTTTACATCAATGAAAACACATACTTCGAATAGAGTGTGCATAACATCACCTCAAGGATAAATCCTAGATGTACGACTTAACATGCATAATATAAGACATCTAGGCATTATATGCTCTAAATTTATATAAATGCTTGGCCTTAGGTGATGTCATTAAGGGGGAGTGTGCATGTCAATGGCAACACATAGTTGTTGAATCCCAAATGTATAAGTCATATGGGAATCTATTAAAGTTCTTATATTTTTTAATCTTCCACTTATAAAAGCATTGTATTAATTCCTATAGGCAGCTTGAACCTAGGGTGAGGCTAATTTGAGGAGACTTAGGCCCCAATAAAATATTTATAATACCTCATATATAACATCATTTTTAAAACACTAGGATTATAAATTATCACAAGATGACTTCCATGACATAGTCAAGAATGTATGGCTTTCATCTTGGTATATATTTGTGTCCTTATTAATTAGTATCAAAGAAGACCTACATTATCGGGGTACAATTATTTTTAATTTTATGGAAAATGGCATGTGATGCACCTATTAACATAAGGGGGCATATTAGAACATAATGCTATTAGGGTTCATACCCTTATAACATTTGTATAATTTTCTAATATTTAAAGTATTAAACCTTATATATTAAATGCTTTATAAGCATATCCCATTTGAAATAATTATAGTCATACTATTTAATTATTAATTATTTATGAATGATTATTTTGAATAGGTGTGAGTAATACCCCTTAAGGTATTATGTCACCCTTTTTTTATATTTAAAGAGGTTCCCTCTCATTTGTGAGGCATAGAATTTGGATATTTTATAGTGAATTATATCACTATGCACATGAGGTATTATTGGCCATGTGGAAGTATGTATAGGAGAGTCCCCAAGTTCAATTTATGTTTTTGATTATATAAGCAACATTTATAGGGTGTTGTACCCTTTACACGAAGAGCCCTTAGGGCCAAAAAGGAAGCAAGTTCAAAAGATCATCAAAAAATTCTATAACCAAAAACAACCGAAACAAGACACAAACGCAACACAATAATAACAGAACTCCAGCACCACCCAAATCTAAACACTAACTGTCTACACTTTCCCATTTCTGAACCAAGAGGTTTAAAACATCATCCCCAATCTATTTGGGACCTTCCCCTACAGTATTCTTATCCACTTCCTCCTTGATTATGTTAGATAGAGTGATAACAGGTCTGTGAATTATTTTGATAGTGAACTAGGCTAGATAATTGAATTTTCATTCCAGATTAGTAACCCATTCCTACAACACACTGAGGTCTGTGTTCTTTCCCTTCTTGCTCTAGGTTTCCTCTTCCCTGCCAGCTCTAGAATCAGAGGAGTGAGTGGAGTCATCCTTAAGCATCCGATTCATGTCAGAGAAATTACTAGGGCTCTCTACAAACTCTTCTTCGATCTCCTCAACAATGTCTTTTTTTCCTCTAGTATTGTCGCTTGTCTACTCTGAATCACTAGAAATCTCATCCATCAGGGCACCTTTTTTGTTCTTCACCAATCTATGGGACCTTCATACACTAGTTTGTTTTGTCCCCACCTCAAAGCTCACAGCCACCATGGTGTCGCCCTTGGAGTCTTTTTCCTCGGCATTTTTCCCTTCGTTGTTAGTGGCCAACAGTACACAGGGCCCAAAGACTCTTTTTTCCCCTTCTTCTTACTAGTGGGTCTACTGTCCTTCTTGACATGTTTTTTTTTAGCTCACATAACCCAGGTACCGCTTTAGTTTGGGCCAACTCGACCACACTTTTCTTCTTTTTAGATGGGGGTTTAGGCTTAGGTTCTGCATTGGGTTCAATTTCAAGTATGGGGGTTTTCCTCTTAGAACCCTCTGAAGCAATAGGGGAAGGATTATCGAGGGAAACATCAGGGGGTTCCAGTTCCTCAACATGCACAACAAATATGGGTTTGGGTGGGTACAAGGCCAAATGAAATTAATAGATCCTTAAGATTAGGCCCTGATGTAGTGGTAAGGGGGGTGAAACATCTGAGTTGAGAGCAACAACCTCAAGGGAGTCTTTAACTGAATTTTCTAGGGAAGTGAGCAAAAATAACATAAAGTTGAGGTTCATCTTGTGCCTAAGGTGGTTTAATAGTGGAAAATGGTAAATATGATACACCTTGTATCTACCTTCTAAAGTAACATATTTCATAATAGCAAGACACACCTTGTCCCAGGTTTTGGTAGCACCTCATGGTCGAAACCAAACTAATTTTTAATTGTCTTCTCATCATCCTTGAATAAAGCATTGAGACTCTCCAAGTATTGTATCTTGGTGTGTTTTTTCAATTTCTTTCCATCATAGGAGAGGCTCATCACCTTTCCAATTACCTCCTCATCCACCTCAAAAGAGATTCCACCTATAGTGACTCGCCTATCCTTCCACGAACTAGAAAACTAGGTTGACAACCTCTCATTGTGACCCACAAGTTTCTCTAAAACTGGTGTCATACCTCCTTCTTTATAGATGTGCCAAGCAATGGGGTCCCTATGAAACTCCTCATAATTATTTGGCTCAATCCTCACTCTATCAACTCCCATCGCAACCCACAACACACAAAAACAGGCCCAGAGAAACAAAGTTAGCCAAAAAAATGGCTGCCCATTGGTGAATTTTTTCTTTTTAAAGCCATCATTCCTCTGCCATCTGGGAAAGTAAGGTGTAATAATAGAAATTTAGAGTTTACATGCTTTAGCAGTCATTCCTATTGATGCCAACTCCATAGGGCTATAATTATCACATAATAACCATAGGTTAAGGAAATTGAAAATTAAATCTGGATAATTAGTATCCGTTATGCCAAAGGTCTTTTTGAAGTTACACATTTTCCCAGGCCATTTAGTCGCGGGGGGAGATTTGAAATTTTTAAGTACATCTCAAATGATCTTATGTAAATCATAAGATGTCTTAAATTGGAATTATTAAATAAACTGGTGATGAACATCACATTACACACATCCCAAGAGATTTGATAGAATATGTAGTACATTTGAAAAGATAGCCCGTAAAAATTGAGGACCCCACCATATGCAGAATGAAGTAATAAATCCATGTGACACCCCACTTTAAACTTGCCACCTCACCCAACCAAGTCTATAACATCCAAGGACCCATCAAGTGGAGTCATATGTACCCATAAATAAAGGCATTGTTAACCATCATTGAGCAGTAAACTCCTTTGTTCCACAAGGATTAATCCTTGTATAGTAGTTGGTAGCACCTTGAGCCTCTTCCAAAACTTGCAAAAACTCCAAGTAGAACCCAAGTTGGCCTGACCATCGACCACTTGGTTGCCTTCCTTGTAGGTGTGAGTCAAGTATTTCCTATCCAATTTTGAGACTAAAAAATTTATGTCAAGTAGGATGTCCCTGATGTTCCAACTAAGCAACCAGCCATGATTAATTAAGTCAATCACAGACTTTGAGTCCCCTTTAATATGCAATTTTTTTATACCCAAAGTGACAGCAATCTCAACACCCTTAAGCAACACCTGTGACTCAGTTGTCATAGAAGAATGAACCAATTCCTCCAGCAACCAAGTTTCCCTTACAATCCCTAATGCTGGCTAAACTAGGGTTTTGCTTGGCCACACCATCAAAATTTAGTTTAAACCAATTCAAATCTGGAGGTTTCCAAACTATGTTTTTCCTAGCAGTGGACCTAGAATTATCAAAGGAGTTAGTCCCAAGTTTAAAGTTCCAATAATTGTCCATTTTAATCTCCTAATCAATAGGGGCTTTATCTGGAGGTTTCCATTTGTACAAGGAGATACTTACAGAAATAAGTCTTAACCCAATACCAAAAACTTCCTTGGGGCTCCTCTCAATGTCTCTAAAGATCTAATTGTTCCTTTCTTTCCATAGGTACTAGCAGATGATGGGGGGAAGTTTGCTTCCAGACTTCCATGGGGAGGGGTGTTGAAAGGGACCAGTCCAACTATCAATAAAAGATTTCAAATCCTTATTTAGGGTCCAATGAGTGGCCAAAATTTGGAAAGCCAGGTCCCAAACCTTAGCAACAAATGAACAATGCAACAATAGGTGATCAACTGACTCTTCATTACTTTTTCATAACATACACCTGTTTGGGATCAAAAAGTTCCTTTTCTTTAGGTTGTCTAGGGTTAAAATCCTATTATGACAAGTTGTCCACTAGGAAAAAAATATTTTTGGAGTCAAGTGTCGATTCCAAACCCATTTCCAAATCTCTCTCTAAGAGCCCTTGTCCAACAGTAAACTATAAGCCGCCCTAACTGAAAGGTTGCCCTTGCTTTCCAAGGACCAAAATAAATTATCTTCAACATTTGATAAGGGGATTCTAGACAAGGAGAGACAATCTTGTAAGGAATTAGCCAGACGTTTCAAGTCAGGGGAAAGAGGGTAGCTTAAGTTGAGGTCTTTCCATCTCCTTGCACTTGGAGGACCATGAAGGTAGTCACATACACTCAATCCAAAGAATTGAATCATAGATTCCATCAAGTTATTAAACTTTGAACTGGCCAAAGAGGAATCAAATAGCCAAGGGTCTTCCCAGAAGTGAATATGATTGCCTCTACCAAGCTTCCATCAAAGACCAGATTGAAGCAGCTTCTTCATTTTGTAGATATTATTCTAGGCTAAGGACCCACAAGGTTGATCATTCCCAATACACCTAATTAGGGGGAAATAGTCCAGATATTTGGCATTCATTATCCTGCACCAATCCTTTTTATTTCTTAACCAGTCTTATCCAACCTTGGCCAATAGAGCTTTGTTAGTAGAATGGAACCTTCTAATGCCCAACCCTCCCCCAGATTTGGGAGGGCACACCTTCTCCCAACTGACAAGAGACTTTTTCTTCTTATCCTCAGTGTCAGAGCAAAGGAAAACTCTCTAAATATTTTCAAACTTCTCAACAATGTAATTGGGCATTTTGAACATAGAGAAAAAATAGAGAAGAACCCCTTGAATGACAGCAATGCGGAGTTGTAGTTTACCAGCATGACTCGGGATAGAACCTTTCCACTATACAAGTTTCCTCTAGATCCTTTCAAGAATAGTATTCCAAAAGTTGGGAGTAACTTCCTTAACTGTGAGAGGGAGACCTAGGTACACCGAAGGAAGTGAGCCACTCACACAGCCTAAAATAGTAGTCACACGGTCTTGCAAACCAGGAGTGCAGTTAAAAAATAGATCATACTTTTATTATAATTGATACACTGACCTGAACAAGTTGCATAAATATTGAGGTAGCTCTTCCATTTCCTAGCTTCCACCATTGAGGCTTTCCCAAATAACATAGTGTCATCCACAAATTGTTGAATGGTAGCAAGTTCAAGGGTGGTGGTCAGCTTGACACCCTTGATGGAGCCCTCCAACAACATACGAGCAATTTTCCTACTCAGGACATCAACCACCATTATAAACAAATACGGGGAGAGGGAGTCACCATGTCGAATACCCCTCCCAACCACAAAGAAACCATGTATCACCTCACTGACTAGAACAAAATATTGAACCATGGTAACACATTCAAAAATGATGTTGATCACTCTCTAATTAAAACCAAACCTATCAAGTACTTTGGGAAGGAAGTCCCATAGGACTTTATCGTAAGCTTTAGAAATTTCTAGCTTCAAAGTCATACTAGCATTGTCGCACCTGTCAATAGAACGTAATATTTCATGAGTAGATATAGCTACATCATAGATATGGTGACCTGGAACAAAGCCTTTTTTACTTGGACTTATCAATTTATCCAAGAGGGGTTTTAAGCGGTTCACTCGAATTTTGGAAAAGATCTTATAAACAAAGTTACAAAGGCTGATTGGTCAGAAATATGTCATGGTTTGAGGTTCATCAATTTTAGGCACAAGGGCAATGACGGTGTGGTTTAGTTGTTTGAGCAATTTACTAGAGTTGAAAAAATCCCTAGCCGCTAGAGTAAGGTCCTCACCCACAATGTCCCAAAATATTTGGAAGAAGATCGGGGGGAAAACATTAGGTCTAGGGGCCTTAAAAGCACCTATACTAAACACAGCAGACCTAAACTCCTCAAGAGTAACAACCCCCATAATAGAATCATTGTCCTCACGGGATATAGGATTAGGAAGGTGTTCCAATAGTAGATCATCCAGTGTTGGGATGGGATCCTTGGTAGGAGTAGATAAAACTCGATTGAAGTGGCCAGCAGCCAATAGCCCAATCTGAATAAGAGTAGAAAAGACATCCCCTGCCTCATTTTTCAACTTTTTTATTTGATTTATTTTCCTATGTTTAAGGGTCAAAACCTAAAAGAAAGAAGTGTTTTGGTCCCCCTCATTCAGCCATTGAATTCTGGATTTCTTCTTCCAAAATATTTTTTCTTTCTTCAATATTTTCTCCCATTCCATGTGCTCAACCCTCTCATGTTATAATAGACCATTATTGTAAGTTTTTTAATAAAATGATTATTTATGAGATTTTTTACTTTAAAGGGTTTTCTCCATGTATATCTTGTGTAAAATGTGTAAAATTATGCTTGTACAATTCTCATTTTATTTATTTTATATTTTATTTATAATGATTAGTATCCTAAGATCCTAATTTCCAATAAGGTGCACCATATCAGCAGGGTCTTCTCCTTTGAGAATTATACTTATACTACAATATAAGCACAAACATGATATGATCAACTACATTAACCCATTAAAATCCACATAGAAGCTTGCTAGTGACCATTTATTACTGTTTATGACACATTTATCTTGATGCCCAATAATTTTGAGCTTAATTTTCTCAACACTATTGGTGCTAGCAACATTTGACAACTTATACAATCATCAATGATGGATTGAAGGCTAATGTAGTCTCCTCTTTGTATGAGTTGAGAGATGAGAAGTAATTATAGAAAAAATAAATTCAAATAATAAAGGATTTACTCCTCATCAATGATAAAAAAAACATAACTACAACAACAAAACAATGAAACTGAAAAAAATATCCTACTATAAATATTTAAATATTTTACCCAAACTTTGAGTGAATAGCTAACTAGAAGAGGGAACTATTCTCTTGGTGGGTCCTCTAACCTCTATTTTGATTCCTTACATTCTAATAAAAATTTTGACCTTAAAGACCTATAGACAACAAGATATTGTATGTTTGTCTTTGAAAGCATTGTTAGGTATAGCTTGTAAAACATTGATAACTCCAATAGCACAAGTAATGGAAAATATTATCATATTCACAATTCAGAGTCCATTTTCATCCTTCAAAGAAAAAATAGGGTGTTGGATTCAACTAATAATGCATCCATTTTACATTAAAACCACCTTATAACTCTAATTACACATCATTTCACCAATAATGCACCCATTTTACATTAAAAACACATTATGACTCTAATTACACTTTATTCCACCATCAAATACTTGTAAACAATAATATTTTTGAACCTATGACCTCTTCAAACACATAGTCCGTTACAAACTAATAGTTTATCAATTATTTTAAGCTCATACATGAAACTAATACTATAAAACTTGTATATAACCTAATTTTAGAAAATAAAATAAAATAGAATTAAGAAAATTTGCATACCCTTAAAGTGAATTATAAAACATAAATCCAATGTAGATTTCTAATTCCATAAGAGATATAAGCCTTTCTTTTAAGGATTTTATAATGTTTTACTAATGCTTGGTTTGGCAAAAAATTACAAAACCTTTGATAGGCCTTGTTTCCTTCTTTAAAATTTGTACATAACTTATATGTTGTAAATATTGGAAAAATATATTATCAAGCCTTGTGTCTTTAGCCACTTCCAATACAGCATTAATCATAAATGATCCAATTCCATATCAATGAAAAAATCTGCCTATTGAAATACTTAAATCCTACTCTAGTGTCATGCTTTAAATTGTGTTCGCGACAATCAACTAAAAAAATCAACATGACTTTGGTTGTAGAATATTTGTTATCCTTAATAAAAAAAAATTAATGTCTCTTCCTTTTATGAACTCTATTCTCAAACATCACCCAATTCAATGTTTAAAGGTAAATTTTGGCTAGTATAAGTAGAACTATTTACCACATTTGGTAAATATAAGGTATAACATTTCTATTGACTATTGAAGAGTGTAATATTTAAATAGATTACAAAATCTCAATGTAAAACAAAACAACACTCCATTCTTCAAAATGCAACACCATAATTCAAATCATATTTTGCTTCAACATCATTGACACTTCAATGTCCAACAAATATCCAATGTTTTAAAGTATGATTTCAACTCTTCCAACACTTCTTGTTTAGAACATCATTAAAATTATATACATTTCAATACCTATCAACAAATATTTCTAGTCTTTTGATTATTTTTATTTTAATGTATAATAAAAATAATAAAGAAATACTTGCACACTAATATGAGAGCAATTGTAAAATTGTAATACTTATGGAATCATTTTAACATCCAACAACAAATTCAACAAATAATTTCTTCAACTTCTCACCTTGACTCTAATATTAAATGTTGAAACAAAAATCACACAAAAATTATACAATAATTTGAATCTACATCAATTCAAGGACACAAATAATATCAAAAAAATCTATTATATTGAGATGAGTTATAATATTATGGTATTAGCTTATATAAGCCTCTCTTTATGACTCATGAAGCCTCCCAACCACCTATATATGAAAAACTACCTTACTACCTTGTAGGAAATTGCAAATGTTAATAAATAGAATCTAACAAAGACAATATTTTATAATAAGAAGCATGCACTATACAATAATTCAATTATTTCAAATTATACAAAGAATTAAATATATTTCAATCCTAAGACTTAACATAGAATAATATTACATTTAAAATTTAAATAACAAAATTTCAAAAATGTAATTTTTAAATAACCATTTATGTATAATAATAATAAACTATAATATAATAATAAAAAAATCATATAAAAAAATACTCACTGTACCAAATAACATTGACCAATACACTTAATCAAAATAACCACATATAAGAATCCCTAAACCAAAGAAGAGTGTCGTTCTATTACATTTTTAACATTCTATGACAATTAAAGTCCAAGCTAATAAATTATGTGGAACATGTATTGTCATGGAAACCTTAAAAGAAATGAAAGTATGTGCCAATTAAATGGGACACATAAAAGCTAATCATTGCTCTAGTTGCATTGTAGAATCAAACTATAATATAGACAACTATTTTAAAACTATTAGATTATATGTTTTTTTAAAATACCAAAGTTCCCATGTTCCCTTATTGTAGGAGTTCTTTACCCACCATTAATCTTTGCATTACTTTTATCATTCTAAGGATTCAATGAGCAAAATTAATCCCAAGAAGATTTTGGAGTTATCCATCGAAAGATTAATTTTGACACTATATTGGTGTTATTTCTTGCATAACCACCCCACTTTCATTTGGATCAAAATGGGTCTCCCTTTCTTCTTTCTGGTTTCTTGTTGCTTTTGGTTACTTGCTTTCCCCTTGGTGGTTCTTCTGGTTTTCTGCCTGAGTTTGTCTTTTGGTTTTGTCAAGATTTGGTTCTGCCTCGGTTGGAATTCGAGTTTTCTCCTGAGTTCGGGATTTTCCACCCCATCCAGATTTTCCCAGATCTCACTCAAACTCTGGCTGAGCGTTGTCGTTCGGGGATTTTCGGTCTTCGCGGAAATCCGTGTAGATCGAATTTTCGTCGATTTCTTTCTCCCCCGGATTTTCCTGAAATTTGTTGTTCCCTGTTTGTTTTGGGTTTGCCGGAATGTCCTCCTTCACAAAAATCTGTCTCGCACAGATTTCCCCGGAATCTGGTGGAATGTGAAGAAGTATGGAGTAGTAAGGCTAGTTAATAAATGATGATGCATTTTATGAATAATTGATGCTATTTTGAGATCTCACATGCTATTCCTTGATTGATAATGATCGAATTAGGTTTCTAATGGGTGTTTTCATGCTTATTCCGCTAGAATCCGCTTGGTTCAGAATTCTCTGAAATTCCTCCCTGGCTTTGGTTCCACGGGTCAGCCTGAAACCTGAACTGTTTGTATGATCATTTTGTTCAAAGATTTAATGGTACCCTACTGACATAGGATTTGTTTTAATGATGATTTTGATTAATTAACTTTTGTTTGTGTGATCTTTACTGTGGTTTTCTTTGTTGAATGCAGGATTAAATCACATACAGGATGATATTTGTCAAGGGAGCTCAGTTGGGGTGCATTCTTCAATCCATTTGGTCATGAAAATTAGCTAAGGCAAAGGTCGGCAGGACTTTCCTAGCCTCTTGTCGACTGGTGGCTTGGCTCTGTCTACTAAGGATCCAAAGGGGGTGTTAGAACTGCATAATTTTGATGATATTACATATTGTCCATACTCACAAAGTTTCCAAAAAAGTTCCACCATGAGCATATTTTCCCCATATCTGGCCCTGTTGCACTATGGATTCCATCAAGTCTGGATACTCCACATTACAGGTCATATCGCCATGAGATCATCAAAGTCTCCCCGACTTATAGTGCATTTTGCTAAGTATGCGTCTCTATTGCCTGTCGGCAAGACCTCGGGGATGTCACCGCGACTGGAGTTCACATGCAATTGCCAATCGGCAACACATCATTCAGAGTCCCAGTGACTATCAGCTTCACTTCAGCAAAAGGCTTGTCTTTGGAGAGATGTCTTGGCGAGTACATTTGGTCTCACCGATAGAGCACAAGGATGGTTCATGTTAGGAGGATTTCTCTGGTGTCACAGCGATCAGAAATCATATGCAGGCATTTATCACCAAGACATCATTCATCGTCTTGGCGACTAGGAGTTTCCTATCTGCGTAAGTTGGTCTTCGGGGGAGTGTCTTAGCAAAATCTTCAAGTCTCGCCGACCGCTATGAAAAGGATTCATATATTAGCATAAGGTTTTCTCCCCACCAAGAGGTCTCGGCGAAAGTTTCAAGTCTCGCTGACCGCCCAAAAAACAAACACACTTTGGCAGGACTCAACTAAATCGGGGTAACGTCTCACCGAGCGACTTTGGTCACACCGACATAGCGTGGGGGATTCTATCAGTATGTCTTCGGGGAAAGAATCAAAGTTTCTTGTCGACAAGGATGGGTCCCATCAAAGGTCTAAGGTTGGCGATAATTTTCCCTTTGGAAGGAGATCTTGCTAATTGGCATGGGTCTCGCCGAAGGGAGTTAAATTCAGAAAAGGATAAAACCTTTGGCATAATGTCTAGCCGAAGAGTTGGGGTCACAGCAACAAAAATGACATCGGCAAAATGTAGTGGCTTCGGCCAAAGGTCCCATCGATGTGAGATTGTCTCACTGAAAGGACAGAAAGATCTTTCTGAAAGATCTAAGGTTCGACGAGATGTCTCATAGATTAAACAACCTCTCCCCGAACTCAAATGAACATTCGGTGAAGGATAAGACCTCGGTGTAAGGTCTTAGCAAAGTTTGAAGGTCACGCCGAAATGAAAGAACTTGGGGAGACTCCAAAAGAATAAAGGGAATTCAACAAAATGTCTGGGCGACTCTAGACTGTCTCAGCGATAGCAAAAGGGGATTCGGTGTAATCTCATGCCGAGGAGACCAAGTCTCGTAGAAAAGAAAAGGATCTCGAGGATAAAAGAGGGGTCGGGGAGACTTTAAATGAATGAGGTGTTTTTGCAGTGACTTCCTTCCGACACAGTAGGCTCTTGCCGAAAGGAAGATGAGCTCGAAGGGAATTCGCCAGGAGTTCTCGCCGAAAGGTGGGTGTTTCACCGAAATAGAAAGAGCTCGGGGAGACTCTGAACAAAGGAATGGGCTCGGTAAGATGTCTTATCGATCCGATAACATCTCCCCGACACAAGGTGGATATCGCCAAGACTTCCCATCGAGGGTCATGTTTTTGCAATAAGGTCTTGGCGAAGGAAGGGAGTCTTGCCGATAACAAGGGAAGGCTCGGTAAGAGAAGAGAAAATTAGGGTAAGGTCTCCCCGAAGCATTACAGTCTCCCCGACATCTGAGATGAGCCCGCCCAGTGAGTCTAGCTTCACTGTGACTCTTGTCAACAGAATAGGTTCAGGGAGAAAATAAAAGAGCTTGCTGAAATATTTGCATCCTCGCCAGGAGGTCTCAACGAAACGAAGGAGTCTTGCCGATTGGTTTTGTGAGCTTGATACGACTTTTTCAGCTCGCTGAAACGTCTTGCCGACTGTTTTGTGTCATGCCAATAACTGCATAATGGTGACATCGCATCGGGGAGACACCGATGGTGTCTCACCGACATGTGATGTTGATCAAACCACCTTTGACCGCCTGAGGAGCTCGCTTGGCGTATGCTCGACCAATCAGAAGGAGCCAAAAGAGTGACTCATCGGTCCCTTTCATTGATTGACTACCCCTGTGATGAAGAACAACAGAATGCGAGCGAAATGGATTCCTTTTGAGATCCAAAGGTGATGGGTCAGCTTGGGTGATAGTGTGAAGGTCTAAGGAGGCCCGATGGTGCTTCCAGGAGACGGTCAATGTGTGAAGGGTCCAGAACAGTAGGAGGCCGAAGGAAAGAAGAAATTGTGACTCATAGGGATAGCTGTAATGACCACTGGCAAGGAGGTAGATCAATATTAATGGAGATATTTTGAGCATTCAAGGTGACCCCAACATAGTTCGAAGATGGACATGCAGATAGGAGAGTAAAGGCTACAGCTGCAAAAGATCTAAGGTCGTCCCCGGAACAACTTTTCAGCATGGGCAGCAGGGCTTCACATTGAATGTAGTTTTGAAATTCCTCAGAAAGATTTGAGGGCCGACTCTCCCACAGTCTGTAGATATTTTGTAAACCCTAGTGCAGGAGACAGCACATTCTTGGTGGTACATTTTGTATATAAGGCATTTTTTCCTCTTTGTAAAGGTTAGCACTTCTAGATTAGAACTTCTAAGGTTAGATAACTTTTAGACTAAGAACTGTTTAGAGTTAGAACTGTTAGGAGTTAGTCACTTAACAGAAGGAGATAGAGTTGCATCTTGATTCTTAGTAATGAGAGCTTCTCTTGTCTTCTTGTTTAGCAATTAGATTTCAGTATCAACTGTAATGTATTTTCTAAGTTCTCTTAGTGTAGTTGGAAACAATCTGGAGCCTCAGATTCTCTGTACACTGGTGATTGTGCCAGCTTTGTAAATATTGCTTATATTTTTTACTAACAGTAGAAGCAATCAGAGTTTAATCTCCTTCATTTTGTGTTCCAGAATGATATTTGTCTTAAATTGATCATTTTATTTGTGAAGTCTTCAAGGAATGAAATATTATTTTGTGTTTTATTTAAATGGTAATTAAAATTTGTTATGCGAATTAGCACTATGAATGAAAGAGGTTGTGTGTCAATCACAAGTTTACTTTGTTCTACAGTTTTGGTTTACAAATTCCTTGAAGTTAATAAGTTTGGTTAAGTTTGGATGAACTATTGTTCTTTTCTGTTTCAAAACTTTGACTTATCTTTTTATATTTCTTTGAAAACCCCTGTTAGAGTAGGTTTTATTTCATGATTGATCTTAGAACAATCCAAAAGCTCAACACCAGCAAGCCCCTTGAATATTACTATTGCATTGACCACTGAGTAACATCAGCTCAGTTGAGACCCAACTACAAAGACCTTGGGAGCTAAGGCATCCATGTGTTTCCTTTCTCTTTCAGGAGAAGCAGAATAGCAATATTCTTCTTACATTGTTGTGGTGCCAAAATCGTTGTCAACAGGAACTGGTGCTAGAAGGATGGCCTAGAAGGGAAAGCTAGATAAAGCTGGGTTTTCATCCCCAGAGAAGTCCCACAGAGTTCTTCGATCAGCTGAAAAGCCACCACCTTTGATAGAACTCAAGACCCCAATAAGACACAAGAGTCATAAGACTGGGGCAATCATTATACCACCTTTATCAGCTCCGCTCACTCCACTAGGATTTTCACCAATACCCCAGTGGATACCTATCAAACCACCACCACATCCATCTCAATTGTCATCACAGTTGGTTCAACCCATACAATAGCTAGCTCAACCACCACCACCGCTACCAATGACATTCTTTCAAAATAATCCCTCTCCATTGGGGACTATTCCTAGAGGTTTTCACGATATGCCCAAGAACCCTGAGAAGTTCTGCCCCAAGTATATTCATGGCGAGTCAAGGAGTGTTGAAGAGCACATTCAAGCTTTCAAGGACGCTTGTACTAGAGCTCAGATAGCTCACCATGATGTAGTCTGTCGGTTATTCCCTTATTCTTTAGGGGACATGGCATACAATTGGTACCTTAATCTTCCTCAAGGCTCCATTCTGACCTGGACACATTTGGAAAATGCTTTCATCAACCAGTTCAGGGTTTATGTGGACCCAGCTCTTTTATATCATCAATTTTCCACCATCAGGAAAGAGCCATGTGAATCTTTGCCCCTGTTCAATACCAGATTGCAGTAAATGTATAGGAGATTACAAGATCCCTATCTAGTCACTGAGAACAGTGCTATCCAGGCATACTTTAGGGTTATAGACCCTTTGCTAGGTTTGTTCCTACAAAGAACTTACCAACCAGTTGATATTGATTCTCTATCCAAAGTCTATCATTTAGCTATCAAGCTGCAGCAACATACCAGTTCTCAATAGGGAGGCTTAGGAGGAGGTTTCCCTTCAATAGGATATCAGATGCATAGCCCAACTCCTTTGTTCAATACCGTCCCAGGAATGTCTCCTTCCCACTATGGGCCTATATCTGAATTAAAAACTCAACTACCTGTCCCATTCTTTGCTACTAGAACTTCCGATCCCTTTCAACAATCACAGCTTCCTCAAAGTCCCCATGGTCATCATAACCAAATTGGAACACCAAATCATGGTGGTTAGCCGCCTGCTGCTAAGACTGTGGAAAGTGAGAAGACAGTCCAGCTTATGAATGAGGTAGAAACCTTGAAGAAAACATTGTCTCAAGTTACAAATGATATGGCTCAGCTTCGGTTGAACCCTTCCCAAAACCAAGGGAACTACCCTAATCAAAACAGCAACAACCAGGGTACTTATCAAAATAACAACTACAACCAAAGAGGTTATCAAAACCAAAACAGAGGGTACAACCAGAGAACAAATAACAACAGACAATGGAACACAGGGCCTAACAATGGTGGAGTTCCTCATAATTATCAAGTTAATGAGGAAAGGTCACATACGGTAAATGTGACTGACTTGAATTTCATGACTAACTGGTGTAGGCTGCATGATACAGCAACCCATTCTGAGGTAAATTTCCCTCAGATGGAGAAGGTTGTCAAGATGGCACACAAAGATGCCCACACATTCCAGGGGAATTCAAACAAAGGAGGTGACTTGCTGGATACTGCAATGGCTTATGATATCTTTGAAGAAGATCCCTCATTCCCAAGGCAAGAGGAGAATGAACCAGAGGAAGAATCATATGATGCCCAATCCTTTTAGTCAAAAGGAGGACACTTCCTGAGAAATCAAGGTAAGGGGCCATTTACTACATTGGCACCCCCTAATCACATGGTGCCTCCAAATCAAGGTGCTGATAATAATCCTCCTCCACCAAAAGGCTCGCTGGACTTCCATAATAAGGGTAACTCCTCTGTCATTTTCAAAAGTAATTCAAGTTATAACACGAAATTTGATGTTGTTTCTGAGATGTAGAGACATAAAACTTCTTTGTCATTCTTTGACATCTTAAAGTGGTGCCCTACTCAAAGGGAAATAGTGCTAAAGGCTTTAGAACTAGCTGATAAATCAAAAGGAAAGAGCAAGGTTACACCTATTGCAGATATGAATGTAGCCTTGTACAGAAATAAGGTAGGTACCCCACCATTTCTCCTAAGTTTAAGAATCGGTGGGAAGAATCTACATAACTATTTATTGGATTCAGGAGCTTCAGGAAATGTCATGCCATATTCCATATGTAAGAAATTGGGATTGGACCCTGTTCAAACTAACAAGAAGGTCATCCAACTTGACAAAACAAAAGTTAACATAGTTGGAGAGTTAAAAAATGTACATGTCCAAGTAGGATCAGACCCTAGGATCCAACCCAATATAGATGTCCAAGTGGTAGACATCCCAGAGACTTATGGTATGTTACTAAGCAGAGATTTGATGAAAAGTCTATGGGGATATCTTTCCCTTGACTTTTCACATATGTGGCTACCATGGAGAGGGATCCCAACTCAGATTAGGATTGGGAGTGAGCCTCGCCTCAAGCACATCATCACGGAGTATGATTTCCCTAATGAGGTAGCCTATTTCAAAACTGGGATAGGTGTTTATAAAAGAGAAGAAGCTTTAACCTTTTCTATTTTTGATCCTAAAGAAATGCCCATGCCAAAGCCCCCTGATCTTATGATTGACGAAAATTAGTAGGCATTAGTCAAAAAACTACAACAAGATCAGCTGGTCTTGGGAGAAGGTGTAGATCGGCAAAGTCTTCTGCTCCCCAATTGGTGCAGGGTACACTACAAAAACCACTTTGAATTAACTTGCCAACCCTGCATTGACATTTTAGATCATGTTGCCCAAGATAAAGAAGCTAGCACAAGTCGCCCTGAGACCATTGCAAATTGTTTCCCATTTGAGGTTGTAGAAGCAACAATGCTGACCAGGAATAGGATACCTTCAAAGGAAGTTCCTTCTCAGATCAAACTGGCCTCAATCACATGTCTTAACTAGCATACTCATGTGGAACAACCTCAAGGTTTGCTCAACACCCCTTCACCCACTAATATACCAAAAAACAAGGGGTCAGCCGAAGAAACAAGTGACTATCAGAAGGATAGCCATAGGTCAGATGATACAACTGAGCCAACATCGGAAAGTATGTCGGAGGAACCTATTGAACACCTATTCCCTATACCTGATGCAAAGGATCAAGCAGTCCCAATTGTGGCTCATTCAACCCAAGTGCCCACCAGGACCTCAAAAGAACCAACCCCAACCAATGATCAACTGTGGACCCTCACATTTGATGGATCCAAATCTAAGATAGGTAGTGGTGTTGGAATTGTACTAACCAGCCCTCAAGGGAAAACCTTCTTTGCATCTTACAAGTTGCAATTTGGATGTACCAATAACATGGCAGAATATGAAGCTCTAACCCGGGGATTGATGTTTACACACAAGAAGAAGGTCACTTCCTTGATGGTTAAGGGAGATTTAGAGATTGTTGTCAAGCAAGTATGCAGCTAGTACACCTATCACAATAAAAGGCTGGCAGCATATAGAAACAGGGTATGTAATCTAATCGAAGACTTTGATGCATTTGGGATCAGCTTAATCCCTAGAGAAGACAATCAGGTAGTTGATTTATTGGCTGTTGTTGCAAGCACCCTGGAACCTATGAAAGGCTCTAACCTCAGGTTATTCTTAGTCGAATTAATTTCCACCCTTGCAGTTCTTGACAACATCACGAACTCTCAATTCTTTGATGATGATCAACATATTCTGGCTTTCTTGGCAAGCTCAGATATTTTTGAGGGGAAAATTATTGATGAGTTCAACAGAGATCAAGGGGATTGGAGCCCTAAGGAATGTGATATAGAAGGAGTTCTTAACTTAAAGAATAATAACATCCCCAAGGGAATGGTGGCCTTGGAGAGAATTTATGACTCAGATCCAAGGGCTTGAGAGAAGGTATCAGCTGAAGACAAAGGAGGTGAATACGAAATAGTTAACTTAGCTGATTATGGTCCTAAAAGGAATGTCTACATAGGGAAAGCCTACCCTGGAGCGATCAGAAAAGACATATTGGCAGCACCTAAGAAAGATATTTCTGCAATTGCTTGGGGATATGAGGACTTAAAGACATTTGATGCCTCTGTTATGACTCACACTATTCCCTTGAAGCCTGAGGTTAAACCTTTCTGATAGAAGCAGCATCATGTCAATGCCCTGATTGAGCCATTGATCTATAAAGAAGTTCATAAATTGTTGTCTACAAGGATAATCTTTCCTGTGCACCATTCAACATGGGTAGCCAACTTAGTTCCAGTCTGTAAGAAGAAAGGGGAGATCAGACTATGCGTGGACTTCAGAAATTTGAATAGAGCTTCAGAAAAGGATAACTACCCACTCCCTTCCCTGAATGAGGTATTACAGACTATCAATGGAGCATAGATGATGTCATTCTTGGATGGTTACTCTGGATACAATCAGGTGATGGTTGACTTTGAGGACAGGATGAAGACGACTTTCACTACAAAGTGGGGGACGTTTGCATACAGAAGGATGCCATTCGGTCTTATAAATGTTGGAGCAACTTTCCAACGCGCCATGGACATAGCATTCAAGGACATAATCGGTAAGTGCATCATTTTCTATATGGATGACCTGACAGTGTTCTCCAAGGACCGATTGAATCATGCTACGGATTTAGCCAAATTCCTTGAGAGGTGTGTCAAATATGGAGTCTCATTGAATCCAAAAAAATGGGTGTTCCGGGTTTCTAAAGGGAAACTGTTGGGACACATAATTTCTAAAAGAGGGATTTCAATCGACCCAGATCGAGTCGAGTCCATTCTGAAGATCACTAGGCCAGGAAGCAAGAAAGAAATGAGGTCTTTCTTCGGGAAGATCAATTTCGTGAGGAAATTCATTACAGGCTTTGTTGAAATCGTGAAGCCACTCAATGAGATGATGAAGAAAGATGCGAAGATAAAGTGGACTAAGGAAGCAAAGGTCGCATTCTCACAAGTCAAGTGATCCATCTTAAAAGCACCCATGCTCACCAACCCTGACTATCTTAGACCGTTTTACATCTACTCTTTTGCCTCTAAGCATTCATGCGCAGCTGTTTTAAATCAACGAAAAGGAAAGTCAGAGGAGAGGCCGATTGCTTTCGTGAGTTCTCCCTTCAAGAACACAAAAATTAGGTACCCACCCCTAGAGAAGCAAGCCTTCGTGCTAGTTCGGGTTGTTAAGAATTTTCGGCATTACATTCTTCGAAGCCAAATCGTTGATGTAGTTCCTGATGCAGCTGTGAAGTCCCTACTCATGCAGAGTGAGCTGGGAGAAAGGAGAGGCAAATGGATGGCCATCTTGTAAGAATTCGATCTAGAGATACACCCTATGAAGCTAGTCAAGGCACAGACTTATCTCAGTCCATGGCGAATGTTGGCGACAGCATCATCTGTCAGCAATACATGACCTAGTCTTTCTCTAATGACCCCTGGTATTCTAATATCATTTGCTTAATGCTCCATAATCGATGTCTAGAAGAAATGAATGCAACGCAAAGGAGAGCCTTAAGACTGAAGAGTTATCATTACATGCTCAAAGGAGGGTTGCTATACAGGAGAAATTTCGAAGGAGTATACCTGAGATGCCTTGATCATCAAGAGGCTAAACATGTGATCTCTGAGTTTCATGGGAAACATGGCACAAGTCATGGGTCTGCAGATTCTTTGGCACACTAGATCCTCCGATCTGGTTATTACTGGCCATGTTTGTTCAAATATGCTCATCAAAATGTGAGGACATGTCACACCTATTAGATTTCTACACCAAGGGAACGCCATTCAGCCATGCCATTGCAGCCAGTCTATGAGGTAAGGCCCTTTGCCCAATGGGCACTGGATTTCATTGGGGTGATTAACCCAAATTCTTCTGCAGGGCACAAGTTTATTTTGACTACTACTGATTATTGCACAAGATGGACAGAGGCTATACCCTGTAAGAATAGCACCACAGAGGTAGTGACCAAGTTCCTCACTGAGTGCATCACTACAAGGTTTGGGGTACCCTTCGCTCTGGTATGTGACAACGGTCCTGCCTTTTCTTCTACTGATTTTATTTCCTGGGCGTATAATCACAAGATTGTCTTGAAGTATTCTTCAAATTATTACCCACAAGGCAATGGAGTTGCAGAGTCAACCAATAAGAATCTCTTAGGGATCATTAAGAAACTGTTAGAGCATAACCCTAGGGACTAGCATACCCAACTGAGATTTGCATTATGGGCATATAGGACTAAGATTAAGGCTGCTTTAAACACCTCGCCATTCAAGCTGGTATATGGCCAAGAGCCTATGTTTCCCATCCATTTGTAAATACCTATCCTTGAATTCATGTAGAAATTCTACTCTAGTGACAATAGGATAGAAATCAGATTGGCTGCTTTGTTGAAATTAGAAGAACAGAGAGATGTTGCTTTGCAACAATTTTTCAACCACTAGGCTATTGTCAAACGTTGGTTTGACAAAAGAGCCAAGATCAAGGCTTTTAGGATATCAGACTTAATGCTATTATGGGATAAGGCTAGTGAAAAGAAAGGCAGTCACCAAAAATTTGACAAACTCTAGTTAGGTCCTTATCAAATTGCTGAGATCTTAGGGGAAAATGCTTTCAGACTAAGTAACCTAACTGGAGAACCTATTCCTTTGCCTGTTAATGGGCAGTTCCTTAAGCACTATTTTGAATCTTGAGGCTTGTTCACGTATGTTTTGTATATAAGTAATTCATTGTTCTTTATGTAAATATTTTATTTTGTCTCCTGTTTGTAAATAATTTGTATTTTTGTAAATACTTTATGTGTTTCTACTTGTCAATAATCTGCTGCTCCTTGTGTAGATAATTTACTCTTTGCTTGTAAATAGTTTGCTACTTATTTGTTTGTTCTTTCCTTCTGTCCTTTATGTTTCCTTTGTTGTTTGATCTTTGTTTTGTCTTGATTCTTTGGGGTTGATCTGTCCTTTCCACCTAAAACTGTGGGTTGTTGTCTGAAGCATACTTTGGTCATTAGGAGAGAAGTGGTTTTAGATATTTTCAGGTTTTCTGATCGAATGATTTTTTTGTCCTCAATTTGTTGTTTCATGCTTGTTGTCAATAAAAGTTGTGGAAAGTTTTGAAAACAAGGTGCCAAGTAAGAAATCCTTCATCAGCTCCCCTAAATTTGTCACAAATCATTAAAATCATCTCCTCTTCTAGTAGTGTATTTGTCCTAGGATGACAATGTTGCAAGATTTGAGTGAAAAATCTGACTTCCAAGTGTTGTTATGAGGTCCATTGTAGTTTTCAACCCAGATCAGATATTAAACATCTGACATATTGAAAAGAAAAAAGAGAATTAAATGAAATATCTAAAACTTCAAAAGAAAAAAGAAAAGAATTATCAAAAAAAAAGAAAAAGAGGATTCAATATGAATGGGTGATTCCAGTATCTCTAACAGGGCTATGGATGCCTGACTGGCAGTAGAGCAATGTTGTGAGAGAACTAGAGGTATCTTCATCGGGGCTATAGATGTCTAACTGGCAGTGGAGCAATGCCCAGGATATCATTGCACGAAGGAAATCAACTCAAGTAGTTCAAATCTTGCACATTATTGTTCAAAAGATGAAGAAACTTTATGAAAGGATGATGCACTATTAAGCACACACACAAAGATTCAGGCGTAGCCATTGATTGACTTACATTTGAGATTCTAGCTCTACCTTGCTTGTTATAACTAACCCAATTGGAGTTGTGATGTTCATGAACCAGGAGTTCTAGGTAGTTGAATCCTTCAGATTCATGAAAATGGTTAAACCATTTTCCTAGCCGAGTCACCATTTGTTATGCCTTTCATAACCACCCCACTTTGATTTGGATCAAAATGGGTCCCCCTTTCTTCTTTCTGGTTTCTTGTTGTTTTTGGTTACTTGCTTTCCCGTTGGTGGTTCTTCTGATTTTCTGCCTGAGTTTGTCTTCTAGTTTTGTCAAGGTTTGGTTCTGCCTTGGTTGGAATTTGGGTTTTCTCCTAAGTTCAGGATTTTCCACCCCATCCGGATTTTCCCGGATCTCGCTCAAACTTCGGCTGAGTGTTGTCATTCGGGGATTTTTGGTCTTCGCAGAAATCCACGTGGACCAGATTTTCGTGGATTTCTTTCTCCCTCGGATTTTCCCGAAATTCGTTGTTCCCTGTTTGTTCCGGGTTTTCCGGAATGTCTTCTCCTTCGCAGAAATCCATCCCGAATGGATTTCCCCGGAATCTCATGGAATGTGAAGAAGTATGGAGTAGTAAGGCTAGTTAATAAATGACGATGTTATTTTGAGATCTCACATGTTGTTCCTTGATTGATAATGATCGGATTAGGTTTCTAATGGGTGTTTTCATGCTTATTCCGCTGGAATCCGCTGACTCAGAATTCTCCAAAATTCCTCCCTGGCTTGGGTTCCACGGGTTGGCCTGAAACCTGAACTATTTGTATGATCATTTTGTTCAAAGATTTAATGGTACCCTACTGACATAGGATTCGTTTTAATGATGATTTTGATTAGTTAACTTCTGTTTGTGTGATCTTTACTATGGTTTTCTTTGTTGAATTCAGGATTAAATCACATATAGGATTATATTTGTCAAGGGAGCTCAGTTGGGGTGCATTCTTCAATCCAGTTGGTCATGAAAATTAGCAAAGGCACAGGTCGGCAGGACTTTCCTAGCCTCTTGCCGACTGGTGGCTAGGCTCTGTCTGCTAAGGATCCAAAGGGAGTGTTAGAACTGCACAATTTTGAGGATATTACATATTGTCCATACTCACAAAGTTTCCAGAAAAGTCCCACCATGAGCATATTTTCCCCATATCTGGCCTTGTTGCACTATGGATTCCATCAAGTTTGGATACTCCACATTACAGGTCATATCGCCATGAGATCATCAAAGTCTCCCCAACATATAGTGAATTTTGTTAAGTATGCGTCTTTGTTTCCTATCGGAAAGACCTTAGGGATGTCACCATGACTAGAGTTCACATGCAGTTGCCAATCGAGAACACATCATTCAGAGTCCCAGCGATTATCAGCTTCACTTTGGAAAAAGGCTTGTCTTCGAAGAGATGTCTTAGCGAGTACATTTGGTCTCATTGACAGAGCACAAGGATGGTTCATGTCAGTAGGATTTCTCTGGTGTCACAGCGATCAGAAATCATATGCAGGCATTTATCGCCAAGACATCATTCATCATTTTGGCGACTAGGAGTTTCCTATCGGCATAAGTTGGTCTTCGGGGGAGTGTCTTGGCGAAATCTTCAAGTCTTGTCGACCACTATCAAAAGGATTCATATATTGGCATAAGGTTTTCTCCCCACCAAGAGGTCTCGGCGAAAGTTTCAAGTCTTGCCAACCGCCCATAAAGTAAACACACTTTGGCAGGACTCAACTAAATTGGGGTAACGTCTCACCGAGCGGCTCTGGTCACACCGACACAGCATGGGGGATTCTATCAGTATGTCTTCGAGGAAAGAATCAAAGTGTCTTTCTGACAGGGAGGGGTCCCATCAAAGGTCTAAGGTTGGCAATAATTTTTCCTTCAGCAGGAGATCTTGCCAATTGGTATGGGTCTCACCGAAGGGAGTTGCATTCGGTGAAGGATAAAACCTTCGACATAATGTATGGCTGAAGAGTTGGGGTCATAGTGACAAAAATGACATCAAAAAAATGGAGTGGCTTCGGCCAAAGGTCCCACCAATGTGAGATTGTCTCACCGAAAGGACAGAAAGATCTTGCCGAAAGATCTAAGGTTCGGCGAGATGTCTCATCGATTAAACAACCTCTCCCCGAACTCAAATGAACATTCGGTGAAGCATAAGACCTTGATGTAAGGTCTTAGTGAAGTTCGAAGGTTACGCCGCAACGAAAGAACTCAGGAAGACTCCAGAAGAATAAAGGGAATTCGGTGAAACGTCTGGGCGACTTCAAACTGTCTCAGCGAAAGCAAAAGGGGATTTGGTGTAATCTCATGCCGAGGAGACCAAGTCTCGCCAAAAAGAAAAGGATCTCGAGGAGAAAAGAGGGGTCGGGGAGACTTCAAACGAATGAGGTGTTTTTGCGGTGACTTCTTGCCAACACAGCAGGCTCTTGCCAAAAGGAAGATGAGCTCGAAGGGAATTCGCCAGGAGTTCTCGCAGAAAGGTGGGTGTTTCACCGAAATAGAAAGAGCTCGGGGAGACTCTGAACAAAGGAATGGGCTCGGTAAGATGTCTTGCCAATCCAATAACGTCTCCCCAACACAAGGTGGATATCACCAAGAATTCCCGCCGAGGGTCATGTTTTCGCCATAAGGTCTTGGCGAAGGAAGGGAGTCTTGTTGATAATAAGGGAAGGCTCGGTAAGAGAAGAGAAAATCAAGGTAAGGTCTCCCTGAAGCATTACAGTCTCCCCGACATCTGAGATGAGCCTACCCAGTGAGTCTAGCTTCTCCATGACTCTTGTCGACAGAATAGGTTCAGGGAGAAAATAAAAGGTCTCGCTGAAAGATTTACATCCTCGCCGGGAGGTCTCAGCAAAATGAAGGAGTCTTGCCGATTGGTTTTGTGAGCTCGATACGACTTTTTCAGCTCGCCGAAACGTCTTGCCAACTGTTTTGTGTCATGTCGATAATTACATAATGGTGAAGTCGCATCGGGGAGACACCGATGGTGTCTCACCGACATGTGATGTTGATTGGACCACCTTTGACCACCTAAGCAGCTCGCTTGGCGTATGCTCGACCAATTAGAAGTAGCCAAAAGAGTGACTCATCGGTCCCTTTCATCGATTGACTATCCCTGTGATGAAGAACAATAGAATGCGAGCGAAATGGATTCCTTCTGAGATCCAAAGGTGATGGATCAGCTTGGGTGATAGTGCAAAGGTATAAAAAGGCCCGATGGTGCTTCCAGGAGACGGTCAACGTGCGGAGGGTTCACAACAGTAGGAGGCCAAAGGAAAGAAGAAACTGTGACTCATAGGGACAGCTGTAATTACCACTAGCAAGGAGGTAGATCAATATTAATGGAGATATTCTGAGCATTCAAGGCGACCCCAACAGAGTTCAAAGATGGACACCCAGACAGGAGAGTAAAGGCTACAGTTGCAAAAGATCTAAGGTCATCCCCAGAACAACTTTTCAGCATGGGCAGTAGGGCTTCACATTGAATGCAGTTTTGACTTTCCTCAGAAAGATCTGAGGGCCGACTCTCCCACATTCTACAGATATTTTGTAAACCTTAGTGTAGGGGATAGCACATTCCTAGTGGTACATTCTGTATATAAGGCATTTTTTCCTCTTTGTAAAGGTTAGCACTTCTAGATTATAACTTCTAAGGTTAGAGAAATTTTAAACTGAGAACTGTTTAGAGTTAGAACTGTTAGGAGTTAGTCAGTTAACAGAAGGAGATAGAGTTGCATCTTGATTCTCAGTAATGAGAGCTTCTCTTGTCTTCTTGTTTAGCAGTTAGATTTCAGTATCGACTGTAATGTATTTTCTAAGTTCTCTTAGTGTAGTTGGAAACAATCTGGAGCCTTAGATTCTTTGTACACTAGTGATTGTGTCAGCTTTGTAAATATTGCTTATTTGTTTTACTAACAATAGAAGCAATCAGAGTTTAATCTCCTTCATGTTGTGTTCCAGAATGATATTTGTCTTAAATTGATCATTTGATTTGTGAAGTCTTCAAGGAATGAAATATTATTTTGTGTTTTATTTAAATGGTAATTAAAATCTGTTATGCGAATTAGCACTGTGAATGAAAGAGGTTGTGTGTCAATCACAAGTTTACTTTGTTCTACAGTTTTGGTTTACAAATTTCTTGAAGTTAACAAGTCTAGTTAAGGTTGGATGAACTATTGTTATTTTCTGTTTCAAAACTCTAACTTATCTTTTTATATTTCTTTAAAAACCCCTGTTAGAGTAGGTTTTATTTCATGCTTGATCTTAGAACAATCCAAAAGCTCAACACCAGCAGGCCCCTTGAATATTACTGTTGCATTGACCACTAAGTAACATCAGCACAGTTGAGACCCACCTACAAAGACCTTGGGAGCTAAGGCATCCATGTGTTGCCTTTCTCTTTCAGGAGAAGCATAATAGCAATATTTTGCTTGCATTGTTGTGGTGCCAAAATCGCCGTCAACAATTGGTTATTAAAAATTTCTTCATCATGACATCTTTATTATCCATTCTTTTATCATTTTTGGTTACTTTATCTTATTTTTTAAACATTTTATTAGAGAATAAAGTGGGATTAACAATTTTTATTATCATTTTGTTATTTTGAGTAAATTTATATAGATTATATAAGAATTGTCATTTAATTTATTGTTTTGAGTTTATGGGTTTGTTTTGAAACTCGATCATATAATCAAATTAATATCAAATAAAAAATATTAAATTTTTATTTTTCATCTCCTAAATTAATTATACTATTATGAAATCATCTAACTCATGTAAATCATTCATTGGCATATTTGTCTACCACTATTCTTGCCATATTTATCATAAACATTTTTTTTGTATAAACTACTTTGTAATCTTTTTTTTATAACATATTTTAATTTGTGATCTTTTTTTTTAAGTTTTCAAATCCAATTATTATTTTAACCATATCAAATACTTCTAAATTATTCTTCAAATTATAAGTATTTTTGATGTATTAATTGAACACAATACCAACAAGTGGAGAATCCTTGAGTGGCTTTGATATTAATGAAGTTCCATGTGTAAGAGAATGAAGAAGAAAAAAGGTAGAGTTAAAGGAGGATTGGGTGAGTAAAAAGATAATATTATAAAATTATTTTAGTTAGTGAGAGACACGATGTTGAAATATCAATGTTTCATACACCTCATAATAATCAACCAACCCTTTAAAAGATTGAGTATAAAATATTTTTATATTGATTAAATTATCATATTTTATCCTTAAAATAGATAAAATAATGTCATAAATGTGATTATCAACAATGATTGTATTTCCATTCTCCCAACCAAAAAGATGGCTATAATGCACATTGATTATCCTTGCATCTCTCATTATCCTAATCAAAATAATGTGATTAGGATTTAGGTGCATTGTCTCTTAATATGATATTAGTTACAATTTTGATGCCAAAGGAATCAATTAACAAGTTATAAAATATTCTTCAAGTGCACACATATTCAAGAGAGGAAGTAAAAGTAATTGTTTTCCAATTTCAACTTGATAAGGCCCCGAGGTTAGATGGCTTCCCATCTTTCTTTTCCAAAAATTTTGGAACATTGGTTGAAAGAAAGATTGAAAAGCTATGGAAGACTCAAGGAATTTGAAAAAGCTATTGAAGGAGATGAATACAACTAATATTGCTTTGATTCCAAAAAGAAAAAAATCTTTGTTAAATCCTTCTCTAAATTTTGACCCATATCCTTTGCAATACCTTTTTACAAAATCATTTAATAGGTTATTGTGAATAGCCTCGAATTAAGTCTCTTGAGCATTATTTCTAACAAGCAAAACAAACATCAAAATTGAAACTTCCAAAGTAAAAAAGTGGAACGAATGGATCACTATTGGAATATAACAATGCCTAAAGTATTAACTACTTACCTATCAATAATTCATCATCAACATCCTAACGTATGTCTTAACGAATAGAACGTTCCTACAATAGACATCACTAATGGATAACATCTTGAAACATCAAGCAGTTATGGCAAGTGATAAGTTATAACATTGTTTATATTTTGATGATCTTATCTTTTTGATTTATCTTAGTATCACATTCCCAAGATCTCTTGATGATGTCCATTAAGGATTTAGAGAGGAAGGAATGGAGATATTGGTCATTGTTTTTTATTTGTTTTGTTTGTTAGATGTTTTTGTAATACTACCATAGCGAATACTTTCTTTGTTCTATGTGTGGAAGTTGTTTTAAGGAAAATCGTGTAGTAGTTGCATGATAGGTACTCCATACCTCTTTGTGTAACTGGTCTAAATTTTTTTGAAACTTCTCACCCATACACTCTAGTATGGTTTTCGTATGTCTGGTATGAGCAAGAATATTCTTTGTTTGTAGATTCAAAGTCATTGCAATAGATACAAAGCCACCTTGGTCATTAATACCCTGGTGCATGGTGTATGTTTGCTACATCAATAAGGATTGCTAAAAATATAAAGTCTCTATGAAAGCAAAAGCAAACTCGTCAATAACTAACAACATCAAATTTCAATCCATCTCTAAATCATACTAACACTTCTTCTAACTAATAGCTCCATCCTACATCACAATATCATTAATACCACATGCTTCTTGCATCCACAAAATCAATAGTATATATCATGACCATCATAAAATGAAAAAACATCATATATCATCAACCATCACATACATCATATGTCATCATTCGTCGCATAGATATATAAATCATACATCCATCCATATCATATAAATGCATCAAAAAAGGTACTAAAACATGGGTATGTATAAATCATCATCCATAATCATCTATAAGCATCCATAATCATCTCATAAAACATAGTAAGTTGCATCAAAGCATGGTATATATCATATATCACCATAAATGAGAATATCACATACATCATCAAGTAACATGTGTGATATCCAAATATACAAAAAAATACATATATATGAGGCCTCAGCTGGGCCAATGAATGTATATACAAAATATTATGTCTAGACAAGTCTCTGATACAATAAACATCAACATACAAAGATCAAGCAAAACCAACCCTGCTAGCCATCTTGGGGTGGGGATCTTTGCTAATGTTGGCTCTAATGAGGAGATGGCTATGGGATAACCAGAGACTGATGAGGTTGTCTCACATATTGCCCCCAAACTCTTCACTTGTTTGTGTACTAGGCTCTCTGAAACGTAGGCATCTCTAAGCCCTCAGAACAAAGGTCTCGTACAATGTCTAATAATATGTGCACCGCTACAAAAGTTGATCCCGCTCAGCTTGATACTGAGCAAGGGGAACAAAGGAGGCTAGTGAAATATATGCAGCTAATCTTTTTTGCCTCTTTGTGACCAACTCTTGCCTCAAGGCATTTCTATCCGACCAAGAACCAACCCACTAAGCAGTAAGAATGACAACCTGACCCTTGACAACCTACCTCCGCATAATCTTCACATCCCTCTCAATAACCTGAGCATCCTTATCCATGGTCAGCTAGGCTATTTTTTCTACTATTGTTCTTGCATCCATCTGTAGAGGAGGACCCTACGGTGCTTGTTGGTCCTGATGAGGCTAATCCTAATGTTGTTGATCACCCTACTGCCCATAATGCCATACTCTATCTAGCTTCTCGATAGTGATATGTAGCCTTTGATGGTCCCCTCTCCTCCTTATAATGTTATCCACCCTTTGGACATGTCACGTGCTTGGCCCAGTGCTAGTAGGGTTTTGGAAAATGCAATGGGATACAACGAGCCCACCACTGATCATAATCCTGAGTCATCCCTAGATTTGTAGGACCCACTGCCCAATCCTATCCAAATGGGGCAAGTCATTAGAGCTCTGCAACAACATTAGTAGAAGAGGCTTGTGGTCTCCACACCTTGACCTATGAGGTTGTTCGCTTGAACCATGCATGATAGTCATCACCAAAACGTGTCTAGCACTCTTCGAATTGATGGAGAACTCGATCAAGTAAGTATCACTCAAGAAGAGAATCCACCTAGCCTATAAGCCATCGCATATGTCGACAATATGGTAGTTGCTCCATATCATCATGCTAGGACTCACAACCTAGCCAAGGCCTCTAAATGAATGCATGCTATGATCATCAAAAATTCCTCACTAGTAAGGTAACCTATCAGGCCAGGTGTAATGCATGAAATATGAATAGCGGTAAGAGTATGAATCCTCCGGATCTTGATCCAAAACACCATCTAGTTTTTTCACTGGGATATGCTCCCAGGTCCATACATGTAGAAGTGGCATCCCTATAGAAATAGCCATACCATCACGATAAGCAACCGCATGCATGTCCTTGGACAAGTATGCCAAAAGACATGGGTGTCATGCATATCTCATACCGTGCTTCATTATCTGCTCGATGCAAATGCCCCATCCAATAGGAAAATTCCTACATTTTGGATCAAGCACCACAAGCCCCATGATCAAGCTATCCAAAACCATGGATATCAAATCTATAAGGAAACTTACATCCATCTAATGAAAATTTCCACATAACCCAAAAGAGATATTAATGCAAATAAGTACTCATATGCAAGAGAATAGACAACATACCCATCAAAGATGACACAAGATATACCCTAGGAAAACCATCAAGAGGGAAAAATCCAACCTCTAAAAGCATTGATACTCCATATTATTCAACAATAAAGCAATACAAGAGTTACAATGAACACCTCTGAAGCATCAAGCCCCTCAATGCATCCTCATGTGTCCAAGAATGAATCCACACATCCCATGCCATGCTTCACATATGCACTCCTCAAAAAGACTCAATAATGATAGCCAAACCACTCATCCAACCTTAACCACTAAACATGTGCTTGCTTTTATAGATATAAGCTCACACAAATACAACCTCGTGGTAAGATAAAACCATGTACCACAAAACCATGTGAATACAAAACCACTAACCCCTTATTTAATATTTCTCCAAAATTAAATAATAATACAATGTTATAATACAACATCAAGTGGTTCCCCAAATAATTACCTAGTATGAATAACCACACCACCTAGGTGCATCACAATTAAATAATTATTTAATTACAACATTATAATAAATAATTTTATGCAATGGTGTACAACACCATATCCCAACATTCTCCCACTTGTTGTATACATTGCATAAAGAATCAATACATGAAATACATCATCATAGTCATACATGTAATCACATGAATCTCCAACATGCTCTCGTGCTTCATCAAGATACATGCAATAAGAAAAATTGACCACCATCCCAAGAAAGAACTCCTCTCATCCTCCAACATTCCACCTATGGAAGAAAAGGAAGCTTCCAAGGTGAAGATGGACCAATCCACAAGCACACGCATCAAATCCAAGTGATAGCAAGGCTCCAAACAAGCTACTATCAATTGTATAAAACCCACATGATCAGAAATAACATCCACAACACATGCTAATACATCCAACCATCCATACCTCTAAGGAATCAATACATCAACAAACTCATGTCAAGAACATATGCAACCCATAAACTGCAATCAAGTTCCATGTATCAAACCTGTCAATGAAGAACATACATATCTAGGAACTCTCACTGCATAGGTAATGTCAAAGAATATCAAGTCTACCAATCAACACTATATCATGGTGTGATAAATGATCAAAGCATGAAGTACCAAGAATAATAACAATGATCCACACATGTAACCCAAATAGTTGCATAATCTCTCACAACATGTTGCCACCATCCTCCCAAAACATGAACATCTAGGAAGGAACCGTGAAGAGAGAAAACCTATAAACTATAACATGTCCTTCTACCAAAACCTCAAAAGTGTAATGATGTGTCAAGTATGATCTCCTAACAACCCCAAATGAAAAGCCTCAACAACACCCATAAAACTGAATCTCATAGACCAAGTACAACATATGAATCAATGTAATAATGCCAACATGGATGTAAGCCTCTCTAATCAAGAAGATCAAACTCAAAGTAACCATCCCCAAAACTGAAAATATCCCATAAACCATGTCCTAACAATCCTCATCAAAGAACGATGTCATAAACTCAAATGCACAAGGAGATAACCATGCCATAACATCCTTAAAAATGAATCCTCCAGAACTATCATAGCTCAAGATCCATATCTATGAAAGATAAAGCATATAAAATCATGCTAACCAAGCCTCAAATGAGTCTCAATAATAAATCGCCATTGAAACTCAATCCCATGAGAACCAAAGCACGAAATATAACACATCTAAAAGATACAATGGGAAAATACCTCTCAAATGATAAACTGTTGAGTAGACCAAGAGTGGATCATGACTCACTCCAAGAACAGTCTCCTCTATCGATACATCATGAACTCATGTCCATATCTAGGTGAAAGCTCCTCGTTCTTCTTGTTGAAACCTCCAAAGAGTAACCATCTCAAGCAAGTGTCGCTAATCACAAGAGAACTCCAACCATCACCTACATCTCCAAGTATCCATGAGTACCTATAACCAATCAATCCATGTCAAACTCTAAATGCAACATAGCACCATCATGAAGTAATCAAGCAAATGATCAACGTACCCAAAACAAAGAGAACCACACACGATCAATGTCAAGGCTCCAATCATGAATCAAGAACATAAACATGACAACATGATCTAACTATCTCCTCTTAGGAGATCACATGCACCAAATTATACATCCTAGTCTCAAGAGAACACATATCATGCCAAAACTCTAAGCTAGCATCAAGAGTGAACCATGAAATAATATCAAACATACTCTAAACCAAGAAAACATGTCTCCAATCACATGAGGATAATCAAAATCAATTATGCATCCACGTCACTGTCAACAACTCCCACTAAACTGTGATATTGAGCTACACATGACATCATAACTACCATCCTCTTCATGAAGATCATCCAAGTCTATACACACAACTAAAATGTTAATAACATACCAAGTAGAACCAAAATCTTCAAGTCAAGAAGATACATACAACCACAAAACCATCATAAACATATCCAACACTGTCAATCCATCATTGTCAAAATCTCCCACTAAAAAGTATAATCAAGCTATCCATGATATCATGATAACAATCTCCTCATGAATATCAACCAAAGGCCCTCACACAATCAAATAACTCAAATGTAACATGAGCTCCCCAAAAAGAAGGCAAAGTAAACCATGATCCTCATACCAAGAAGATACACCACCACAAATTGAATCAAGAACCAATCCACACCGCCAACAATGCACCTACATAAACCATCATGACATGCCAAAGTCCTAAAGCACAAGAAACATACATGACACCATAATCACCACCAAATGTACCAACAACACAATCCAATCGTGTCCCACATGCCTACATAACATAGTCAACTACATAGGTCTCACATCATGATTATACCTGGTAATACCATCTAACCTCATCAATATGACAACAAAACCAACAAACCAAGTGACTAAACCAAGCCACCAAACTGAAAATGCATCATCATTGAAATATCTATGGGCATAGACAACCCCTGTCCAAGTCATAGGTGCAACAAGTAAGTATAGACCACCTACAATATTACACAACTTGTAAATACAACAATGAAATATACAAATCCAATTGTATACTGATAACCATGTCAAATGAGAGCAATCAATGATGTACAACTAAGTATACAATGAATCCAACATCAAATCTCCAAGATCCAACAATCCATAAGCTCATAGCATCACCATAGTCAAAGTAACCCATAAACAACTCATATTAGGATAACAAAAAATAAATCATGTCAAAACAACTCCAAATTTGATCCACTATGTAGTGCTCTGAACAAGCTTTCCATTGACTATTTGAAGTCCAAAATCCAACTTCGTATGCACAAGATATGACCTCTCAAATATCAATAGGAACACCTGACTTCTAGCAAGAGAAACACTATCAAAATAGAAAAATCTATAGAAACCACTGACACCATAGTATAGTGCACTGAGTCACCTTTCCAACGAGTCCAAGAATATGAAAAATGGACACAGTGGGTGAAAGTTATGCCTCCCGGAAGTAAAAGCACAATTTTGGTATGTAGGCAAAAAAATTGGCCCCCTTGGTGGTGAGGCGATGGCCCGCCGGTGGTGATAGAGCCACTCGACGATGCCACCCATTCTTCATCCCAAACCCAAAATAATCATTAAAAAGAGTTTAATTTTTAATTTGAAAAATTCTCCAAACTCCTTATCACTCCGGACCCAACCCCCTTTTATATATATAGATTTTTTAAAACATTTTCAATAAAAACTTTTTCTATCGAGTTTTTTAATAATTTTAATTTAATTTAATTTTTTTTTGCAGGACAATAATTTTTAAACTAACGGGAATTTTTTTTTTTAATTTTTTGAAGATTAATTTTGACATTTGTACGATCGAATAGGGGTATGGACAATTTTTTTAATATTTTTTCACAGTAATAGAAACAGGTTGAATTTTATATCAATCTTTGTCTCTTGGCCAACCTGAATCCAACCATGAGGTCCATTTTGTCTCAGGAGGTCATTTACAAAATTTACCCCACAAAACCCTCATTTGAATGCACAACCAAAAAACCCTTTTGACCCAATATTTCGCACACCCCAAATTTGCAAACAACTCATCATAACAACAAACCCAAAACCCTTAGATCTGAAATAAACAACCTGCAAAACCCTTATATCTTTCCATGTCATTCACTCTCTCATGCAATCCATATATTCAAACTCAAACAATATTTTCTCAACCTAGGGTTATACAACCACAACCATAGCTCTGATACCACTTGTAAGGAAACTTGTAGCCATCTAATGACAATTTCCACGTAACCCAAAAGAGATATTAATGCAAATAAGCACTCAAAATCCATATGCAAGATAATAGAAAACATACCCATCAAATATGACACAAGATATACTCTGAGAAAACCCTCAAGAGGGAAAAACCTAGCCTCCAAAATCATCCATACTCCATCATATTATTCAACAATAAAGCAATACAAGAGTTACAATGAACACCTCTAAAACATCAAGCCCATCAATGCATCCTCATGTTTCCAAGCATGAATCCACATTTCCCATGCCATGCTTCACATGTGCACTCCTCAGAAAGACTCAATAATGAAAGTCAAACCACTCAGCCAACCTTAACTACTAAACATGTGCTTGTTTTTATAGATACAAGCTCACACAAATACAACCAAGCGGTAAGATAAAACCATGTACCACAAAACCATGTGAATACAAAACCACTAACCCCTTATTTAATATTGGGTACTAAGTTTTCACTTTATTTAATATTTTTCCAATATTAAATTATTATCACATGTCTCCCACAAATTAAATAATAATACAATATCAAGTGGTCCCCCAAATAATTACCTAGTGTGAATAACAACACCACCTAGGTGCACCACAACTAAATAATTATTTAATTACAACTGTATAGGGTGAAAATAGGATCCACCCTAATGTGTGGGAAAAAGAGATGGATCACTTATTTTTCAAGGCCCTAAACACCTCAAATTATGCAAGATATGATGCTAATAACAATAAAAAAATGACCCTAATTGTTATAGAAACTATGAGGAATGTTTTTAGAGCATAAAAAGTTGTGTACCTGTCCAAAAAGTTGTTGTTTTTGAGCTATGGAGGACTCATTCGCCTTTAGGGGAAAATGGGTACTTTTAGGGTTTTAGAAATATGATTTCAAGATCCTCTACCTTGATGTATGCACTCTTGAAATCTCAGTTACCAAGTTCTGGAAGCTTGTAGTTAATTTTGTAGAGCTCTTTCCATGATCTTGCACTTTGAATGACAACTTTTGCAACTTTTGTAACTTTGCTCCAAATCTTGCTCAACTTGACCTTCAACCTGTAAATCTACAAACACACACTCAAGGGCAAGAAATTTTTTTTGTTCATTACGAGATGGGGGTTTGCCTCAGTCAAACTCCTTATAGGTAATTACACCAAATGATGAAATGAAGGAAATGAAGCATGAAAGTGCAATAATGTAAATGATGTCACCTTGGATTTTGTCTTGTGAATCAAATCTGCAAACAATCATGGAGTGGCCATGAAGAATGAAGATCTTGGATGTAGGATGATGCTTGTAAATGGATCCTCAATGCAACATTGACTTCTTAGCTCAACACACATGAATGCATTAAACCCTTGACATGATAATAAGACCTTGAATTATTGCAATAAATCTTCCAAATTTTCCTTGAAATGCTCTAATACTTGATCACTTGAATGCTTAGATGCTTGATAAACTTGCTAGATTTTGTTAGGATGAAACTATGTGAATTAACCCTAGTTCACTCGAACCCTTGGGGGTTAGCTAGAACCCCCCTGGTTCTAGTGAACCCCCCTTTTCCGACCTCCCTGCTCTCTGGCACAAAAAAAACCAAAATTTTTGCCCTTCGAAGCTCAAGTTGAGGATGAAAATGGCAGAGAATTCATGAATCCAATTGGAATCAGGTAGTCCTTAGAATGATCTATCCAACGAATATAATTTTAATATGTTTTGGTTTTATTATGTATTTTTTTTAGTTTTATTAAACATAGGTTTTTCATTGAAAATGAAGGTCTCTATTCTGCACATGTGGAAAAATAACAAATTATCAAAAAAAAATTGAAAAATATGAGTGCACTAGATATTGAAGTCCTTGATCCAACAAAAAAATAAAAAAAATTGATATATACAAAAAAAGTTATGCATTATATGGTCGCGCTA
This sequence comes from Sequoia sempervirens, assembly GCA_007258455.2. Classification (NCBI taxonomy): domain Eukaryota; kingdom Viridiplantae; phylum Streptophyta; class Pinopsida; order Cupressales; family Cupressaceae; genus Sequoia; species Sequoia sempervirens. The sequence continues at coordinate 133,716,175 of VDFB02000015.1, read as the reverse complement.
TATCTAAATTGTAATTGGTTTGACTTCAAAACTTGATTAAAGAAAAAATATTCAATAAATAACTATCTAACCAAGTGGAAGCACTAGATATTAGAGTTACAAATCTAAATTCGAAAGAATTAGAATTTAATCCTTCATGGAAAAAAAGTTATGCATTATACGGTGTGCGTCACTTTTTTAAAATGTTATTTCCTAAAAAAAAACAGTTTTCGTGGAAGATGGAAAAAGAAGTGCAATCTGATTCCAAAAATTTTGAAAAAAATATTTTTAGAATCTATAGACAAAATGTGATGAGACTCTAGTTTGCATCATATTCAAATTCTCATGGTTTAGCTGCTATAGGTTCCTGAATGTGAAGATTTAATTAAAAATAATAATTTCAGTGTCCAGCTTGGCCAAAAATTGTAAACCACTATTGTGGGATCACCCATAATTAAATTCTCGCCAGAATGAAATTCAAAATTTAGGGTTTGATTAAGGGAGGGCTCATTCGCCACCAAAGGTGAATGGGTCCTAGCTAAGTTTCTAGGACCAAGCTTCAGGGAGCTAAAAGAAGGCCAAAAACCCATTCCAGATCAACTAAAAAAGGCGGGTCTTGTTAAGGGAGGACCCATTCGCCATTAAGGGTGAATGGGTCCTGGCTCAACTTACTAGGTCCAAGCTTCGGGGTGATGAAATAACATCAAAAACCCACCTCAAAAATGTAAAGAAAGGGATGTCATATGTGGAGAGGAATCATTTGCCATTAAAGGCAAATGGGTCCTAGTAGCATTTTTCAAGACATTAGATTTGCTAAATTAAATGTCATACAATATCATTATTGGGTGTCAGGATAGATCCTTGGAAAGGGGGCTTAAATTTGAATTAAAGGGGTCAATTAAACTCTCTTAACCACCATTAATTAAGGGGACCCTAGATAAATGTGAAAGTGTGTTACAACACCTAAATAAGGTACAAGTTAAATATATTTTATTTGGAAAAGTGGCCCACTAGGCTTATTAATTAAATAAATCCTAGAAAAGTGTGAAAGTGTGTTACAACACTTTGCAAAGGACCAATTAAGGCATGTTTTTGTTAAATAAAGGTCTTAGAATAGTGTGAAAGTGTACAACACATTGCAACACCACTCCAAGACACCATTAATTCAGTTTTAATGTCAATTATCCCAAATCAAGTAAGGGAAAAGGCTACATTTTCCGTTACTACATTTTGCCCCCACTTTAGTGAGAGGATGACCCCATGTCAAAATCACACTAAAGTAAACATCTAAGACACTTAAGTATGAAGCAATAACAAAGATATATGATCATACCCTATCAAAGGCCAAGAAAAATAAATAAAAACAAAGGATCAAAAACAACCGTTTCAACACGATGTGAGGCGATGATGGTTGTTTGTCCATAACAAATGTTGCTCACTCTAGGGCCATGAAGCTTTAGGTCATCCACAGGGTGAGTTTTTCCTAATAAATATGTGTATGCTCACTTTGGGGTAGTGGAACCTCAGTCTCTCCACTAGGCGAGTTGTCCCAATGAAGTGGTTTAGTGAGAAAGGCATGACAGTGTGTTGGCTTCCCACCATAAAATGAGAAATTCAGGCCAGTGTATTGGCTTCCCATCATAATAACCATACCAAATTTATCCTCCCGATAACTTTAATAAGGAACCACAATGTAAATGCTTTTGAATGTCATGTAAAAAAATTTCTTGAAAGGGGATTTTGCTTTGTTCATGCAATGGTCTTCCTCTTAGGGAGAATTGTGCCTAATGTCTCCAAGAGAGGAAAAGTCAAAAGTGTTAGATTGTTGCCCATGGGATGCCTCGCTCTCATCATGCCATGACAGTAGATCATACACTCTTGGACGAAATCAAACCCAATGACACCACCAAGAAAAGGACACATCACAAGAAAAAAAAAAATCATGCCATGAAATTTGCCAAAAGATGTCATCTATGTATGCCCCCACTTTAAAGTGGTTGGTACACCATCATTATGAGCAATTGCTTTAAAGTAGCCAATGATTTTGATCCTAGGACATGAGAGCTTTCCTCAAAAAATCCTATGCCAAGTCATATGTTTCTTAAGCAAGCCACGTCATGAAGTAGGAAGGAAGTGTTGCCCCCAAAAATACAATGCTAAAGAAAACTATAATGTATAGGGTGAAAATAGGATCCACCCTAATGTGTGGGAAAAAGAGATGGATCACTTATTTTTCAAGGCCTTAAACACCTCAAATTATGCAAGATATGATGCTAATAACAATAAGAAAATGACCCTAATTATTATAGCAACTATGAGGAATGTTTTTAGAGCATAAAAATTTGTGCACCTATCTAGAAAGTTGCTATTTTTGAGCTATGGAGAACTCATTCTCCTTCAAGGGTGAATGGTCATTTTAGGGTTTTGAAAATATGATTTCAGGATCATGTACCTTGATGTCTGCACTATTGAAATCCTAGTTACCAAGTTCTGGAAGCCTATAGTTAATTTTGTAGAGCTCTTTTTGTGATCTTGCTCTTTGAATGACAACTTTTGCAACTTTGACAACTTTGCTCCAAATCTTGCTCAACTTGATCTTCAACCTATAAATTTTCAAACAAACACTCAAGGGCAAGAAAAACTTTTTGTTTGTTAGGGGATGGGGGTTTTCCTGAGTCAAACCCCTTGTAGGTAATTAAACCAAATGATGAAATGAAGGAGATGAAGCATGAAAGTGCAATAATGTAAATGATGTCACCTTGGATTTCATCTTGTGAATCAAATCCACAAACAATCATGGAGTGGCCATGAAGAATGAAGATCTTAGATGTAGGATGATGCTTGTAAATGGATCCTCAATGCAACATTGACTTCTTAGCTCAACACACATGAATGCATCAAACCCTTGACATGATGATAAGACCTTGAATTGTTGCAATAAATCTTTGAAATCTTCCTTGAAATGCCTTATGAATGCTCTTAAAATGCTCTAATGCTTGATCACTTGAATTCTTAGATGCTTGATAAACTTGCTAGATTGTGTTAGGATGAAACTATGTGAATTAACCCCTTATTTATACTAAATTAGGAGATTAACCCCAAAATTCAAAGAATTAAGGCCAACACCAGATCTTGGAAGAAAGATAATTAAATTCCCACTAGAATGAAATTCAAAAATTAGGGTCTCATTAAGGGATGACCCATTCGCCACCAAAGGCAAATGGTTCTTGGCTAAGTTTCCAAGGCCAAGCTTCAGGGAGCTAAAAGAAGGCCAAAAACCCATTCCAGATCAACTGAGAAAGGGGGGTCTTGTTAAGGGGGGACCCATTCACCATTAAGGGCGAATGGGTCTTGGCTCAACTTACCAAGACCAAGCTTCAGGGGGATGAAATAACATCAAAAACCCACCTAAAAAATGTAAAGAAAGGGGTGTCCTATGTGGAGAGGAATCATTTTCCATTAAAAGAAAATGGGTCCTAGCAACATTTTTTAAGACATCATATTTGCCAAATTAAATGTCATACAATATCATTATTGGGTGTCGGGATAGATCCTTGAAAATGGGGCTTGAATTTGAATTAAAGGGGTCAATTAAACTCAATTAACCACCATTAATTAAGGGAACTTTTGTGCCTATAGCACACATGCCCCATTAGGAATTGGGACCCTCTCTTTTTCGCCTTCATCGGGTCACTTTCGCCTTCGTCTTATTTTTTGTGCTCCTTGTTTTGAGTCCCAAGTGGTCAAGGAGTCATAAAGTTATCATCTTGATTTGACCAGGTTTCACCACCTTGGAAATTTCCAAGTCTTTTTCCTTCGCGGAGTTCCTTTGGAAATTTTCCTTAAGTTTCTTAAGGTTGGCACCTTTCACACCATGTGGGTCTACCTATGTGGGTTTCCCATCATGAGACTTTGTCCTCCTTCTGCCATTTTCCTGATAGCTAACCTAGAAATTTTGCCTACATTGTTGGTCCCACATAGTCCATTATCGTTCCATTTCCAAACCTCTAAATGGTCACCTAACTTCCACCCGCATTGCGGGCTCCGCCGTTCCCACCGCCGGCCATTTTGAAACCTGTGTCCACCAACCTTTCCAGCTACTGTATAACATTTAATGTGAATAATTAATGTCAAATTTGCTATAAATAGAAAAGGTGTACTTGTCATTTTCATTGACATCAGTCAAAAACTACCAGTGTGCCTCCTACCTTCACTACCATCGCGCCCGCATCGCTTAGAGGATGATTTTAGTTGCTACTTTCATTTTGATTCATCGGTTATGCCAGGTGAGTTTTCCATCACCCTAGTTGTGTTTCTTCAAGTTCATTTTTGGAAATTTTGTGAAATCTTAAAGTCTAAAAACTCAAAACCTTTTAGGTGGTCGTCGTTCTTGACCAGGGCTTTCGTGCCCTTGTAGCCTACAAACTTCCCTTCACCATTGGCTTAACATCCAAGGCAGTAAACTTGAAACTACAACAATCACTCTCGACGGACACATGCATGTGGGTAAACACCACATCATTGTTGCCACCATAAAACTTAATGAAAATCCTAAGATAAATGGGGATTCCCACAGCTCCTGCAGGTACGCCTGTGTGGGTTTCTTCTTGTAGATGACACCCTTGCTTTCGCCATTTCTCAATGGTTATCTGACCCCAACCTTCTGCCATGTGGGTCCTGTGGGATACTTGTCTGTCACCCCGATAAGTCATCAAAACCCTTTTCGTCTATGGGTTGTCCTTGGTAGGTCTCTGTTGTCGCTTTAACAACCATCACAAACAATGAAGCCCTCACTTCCTTCCACCTCGCGAAGCCCGTGCATCCCCGTGTCATCCCAAGTTTTCCTAAAAGATAATGCTAAGTTAGGATCACCATGTGGGCCAAACTTTGCAGACTTCCATCCACGGGATGTCCCTCCCTTCCCGTCGTTTCTAGACCATTGGGGACTGTCATCTATCTACTATGCAAACTCCACACTACTCATTTCCCTTTGGCCCCCTCACACACAAAACGACTACGTAGAATGCAAAGTAGACATTTTAGTGTGAACCACCACCCCATCTTCGTCATTCCAAAATGGTCATCACATAGTAGCACCCCATGGGTTCCTACCAGCATCACTCTGAGTAGGTTAAAATTGAGTCGTCCTTTTTTCCTACGGGTCCCGAAATGCAGGACTTCATATGTGGAAATCTTGTTGCGGGTGGCTGCATGCGGGCCACTATGCCATCTACGCGTCCCCTACTGCCTTCTCCAAAACGGTTGTCAACCCAGGGAAACCTGCATCCCTAGGCCCGCATTGCTCTATTCTTCCCAAAGGAACGTCCAACGATGAATTTTAATGAAAATTATGATCTCTTGTAATGATTTTCTTGATCTAACATCTGTTTTGAAGGATTTCACTTACGCTCCCCTCACTTTTTATGTGAACGTGGTTATTGCATCTCTATTTGCTAGATTTATGGAATCAACTGTAGGACCATCAAGAGCATCTGCAAATAAGGATAAAGGGAAGAATCTTATAAAAGTACCAAGAGGAAAAGAGGATAAAGATCACATGAAGTGTTAGATCCAGGGAGTATAAGTCACCTCCAAGGTCAGTACCGCTTGGGACACAATCACAGATACCAACCTCAGACAAGTTGACATAGATGAATTTAGACAAAGGGTCATCATCAACCCCACCACAGACAATGCTACGAAAATTAGAAAGAGTGGTTTGGCTAAGGCAGCTGGATTCTCGCTTGCTCTTGTAGCCCCAAAACTGGTAATGGCTTGCAAGGAAACCTATTAGGCAGAAAGTAGAAGGATCATTGATCATGAGGTTAGGGTGGTGGTTGACTTGTCTACCAGGTCCATAGGAGAAACATTCCACATCCCTACATTTGACCCTATGGAAGACACAATGAAGGAATACGTTGAGAACACATGGAAGGCTAACCCTCTGAAATGCAAAAATTTAATTAACCAATACTGGCTGAAGGAGAAGAGGGGCAGCGCTAACAAGGTGCCCCAAGAGTTGTTTAGAAGTGACTTTTGTGAAGATTATCATGACTTGGTAACCTTGTTGAGTAGAATCGTGGGCATTCCCACTGCTACTTACTTTCAAGATTGGATGTTTTATTTCATTGAGGAGATTATCAGAGGGAAGGCCAAGTTTCACTGGGCCAAAATGATCAGTGACAACTTGCATCAGCAGTTCCTGGTAGTCAAGAATACTTCTCAATTTTATATGACTTCTTACTTTGTGTATCTCCTAGCCGAGCCATTTCCCTACAAAGGCTTATTTGATGCACAAAGCCCAACTCTAGGAAGGGAATTGAAAGTATATGACAGGCACCCGCAACTACAATATCAAAATTTCAAGAAGGATTACTACAGGGTGAATGATGCCTTTGGTGGGCATATTATTAGATTTCTTGAAGGGGACTTTAAGAGGAGAGTCACGCGTAGTGCCCATGTGTTCATTCACATGTTTGAGTTTTTGTTTATATAGTTCCCAAAATTTACTTACATCAGAATGGAGGGCTTCTCCGAAAGGCAATAAAGCTACCCTAGTACCCAAACGACCGAATGATCTTTCTGGAAGTCTCTAGAAAATTACATAATGCACACGCTCTCCTCAGTGGCAAGCATCAGGCAAGGATACCATATCCCCTCACATTTGGGCAGGGAATGTACACCCTCGCAGTTGCCCAATGTGCAGAGTATTTAGAAAGGGAAATCATGGAATATAATCTGGATCTCCACACAGCCAGACCAAGGATGGACCCCTACGGAAAATTAAAGAAGTTTGTCAAAAGAGAATATGCCCACTTGCACCACATTGAAGATTTTTGGGCTAATTGTTGGGATGACAAGGAGGTATGCATGAGGCATTATATCTGTATGATTGTTTACTTTGTCAAGACAATTAATCTGCTCCTAGTACCAGATCAAATTGTAGAAGATGAAAACGCGATTGTGGACCTGAGATATGATGTTTTCGCCAACATGCCATTGCCCTTGATAGTCTAGAATGAAGAAGAGGTCAATGACCTCGACATTGTGACAAAACCAGTGGAGCATAGAACAAGGCAATGGATTGATGCTCAGATCACTTAGTTGAAGCTCTAGGGGGGCACTTTGACATACAACGAGCTCAAATATGAGCTTGAGAGTGAAATGGATAGTGGAGTTGTTGCTACCCCAGCCGAGGAAGCTCCAAAATCTCCTCCCACCACCAGATCAAGGAAGAGAAAAGAAGTGTCAGAATGCAAACCTAAGCATAAGGTTTATTCCTAGAAGGCCTCAGAGGATAAGACCTTGAAGAAGGAAAAGAAGTCAGGTGGATTCTCCGAGATGCCCACAATCTAGGAAGACCCACTACATGAAGGAGAAGAAGAGGCTGAGCAACCAAAGTCACCACCTACTACCTCTGCTCTTGTTGTCACTGCCACTACCGCTGCTACTCCTCCTCCCACATTTTAGGCGTTACCCACTTCCTCTCTACCCGCGGTGGACATCTTAGTTCACCTTGCCTCCACCTCACCAACCACTCCAATTATGGTGTGAGATTCCTCCTCTGTTACAACCTCTCCACTCTCATCCTCCTTAATGTCTCTCTCAACTATAGTCCCTTCAACAAGCACAACTACAATGCTTACTCTCACCTTACTGGAGGCCTTTTATAGACATATGCAAAATATATCCATGGAAATCTCTTGGGTATTAATGAATCTTGTAGTACAAGCTGCGATGGCCCAAGCTGTGGTTGGTCTCCCCATCCCTCCTCTAACAGAACCACCAAAGATGGAAGCAACCATGCAAATCTTAGAAGTAGAGAGATGATAGAGGGAGGTTGCTAAAGGAGTTGATGAGGAACTCAAGGATCCATTCAATGATGACTACCATGAGCACCCAGACCATCAGAACGTGACCATCAATGAGGTGGCATATGAAGAAGAAGGGTCACAGTCCTTGGAAGAAGATGTTGAAGACCCCAGTGCCAAGTATATAGTAGAGTCTTTTAACTAGGAGCTTGAGGAGGAGTTGTCCAAACAACTTAGGGATGTTGGGGAAGAAGTTGAGAATCCACCTTCTGGAGAAAAGGAGGAAATTGATGATGACATGGACATATCTATAGAGCATCCAGTAGAAAAAATCCCTAATCAAGAAGAAGAAATACCTCCCGAGGAGGAGGGAAAGAAAGAAGTTGAAGTTGAAGAAGAAGATAGGCCTGAAGAAGAGATTGGAATGAAAAAGTGCCCTAAGCCAGAAAGCCATGCAAAGCTCGAGCGAGAAGAAGAAAGGGTACCTAAAGGGGAGGACAACCCTATAAAAAATGTAGCTACTACCGGGCCAAACAAGGAAAAGACCACATTGATCCAGGACTTAGATGAAGAAGAAGAAGAAGAGAAAATAGAACAAGAAGCCTCAGGCCAGAAGGAAAGGGAGATCCAACACACTAAAATAGAAGAAGGTGATCATGAATCACTAAAGGAGGGATCTCAAATGCCTGATTGGTTGGAAAAATAGCTACAAAAGAAGGCCCCTGTTCTCATGGATCCTAAGGAAAGACTAGAGGCTATCTTGGCACGAGCTCAAATAGGAACAAAGAAGGAAAAAAAGTTGAGAGTCTGATCCCACATCACAATGGATGTATCTGGATCAAGGAAACTACAAATTGCCACCCCAGTAGTAGATAAAGGAGAGGGGGTCAACTATAGTATCTCTACCATCGACTTGGGTACCACTACGAGGGAGCAAAAGATTGATCAGCTCTAGGGATTGGTTGCCACGATTGTCCATTAGATGAGCAAGGATCAATCCTCCAAAGAGGAATTGAAGGCACAAGTGGTGGACCTCACCGCCTACATTCAACAGTGGTCATCCACTGAGGAGGCACCAACGACTTCATCGGTTTCGCCCTTGCTTCTCTCCAAAGATCACATAAGCAAGCTGAAAAAGAGAAAGAACTAGGCCAAGAATACTACAGAGTGGTTCCAGTAAGTGCTCTACAATGGTGATATGGGAATTGGTCATTTTTTTCAAATGGCCAACAAGTTCCAGGAAGTGCAAAAGCAACTCGAGGTAATGGAGAGAATTTGTAACTTCCCTGAATTATATAAGATTACATACCCTAAACTCAAGGCCATCCTCAAGATTCCCGAGAAGACCTAGGAGAAGGAGTTGGCCCTAGTAAAGGATGATCATTGGTTGGTGGAGACATGGAAAATGGGCCTAGATCATACACAAGACGTCCTAGAAAGAGTGCTCCATGAGGTAGAGCTTGACCTCGAATGGGTCAAGGAACATAGGACAGACTGCGAGGAGTATCTAAAGCTCATGATATATTATGACATTCCTGCTATCGAGCTAGATCCAAAGAAGATCAGGTCATATTTCCATAAGAAAATGGAGAATGGGGCCACAAATTCATTAACACCATACTTTATGGATTTTTCTACCTAAGTCTTCACCCAGTCAGAACAAGTGATCAAGCACATGCCTAAGTGTACAAAGAATTATGAACTAATCACAAGAAGATCTAGGAAACTGTTCTTCCAAGTGCTTCAATCAGACATCATGGAATGGAATAAACTTCAGGCACCGATGGGAAAATTTGTGGAGTATGCCACCATCTAGAAGAATCAAGGAAAGCCTGACATTTATGATGAGTTCCTCATAGTGTAGTTACAACCAAAAGGGAAAATCACGACAGGATAAAGTGCTACAATGCCAGGCCACTAGAAGACAAAATAGGGAAAAGGACAAGGAATGTATTTTAAATTGCTATATATTGGGGCTAGGTGAAACCCTAATTTGTAATGAATCTTGGCCACACAATGAGATTAAATCATGGTCATTCATTTTTCTTTTGGGAAACTATAAATAGGGGGTCTCCTCTCATTTTCAAAGGGAGAGTTGAGTTGTTGTAATGACATGCTGCTGAAATTTCAATAAAAATTCATTGCTTTTGGTGGATTCCTGAGTTTCTCTCATGTTTCATGATTCATCTCCTCATAGTTGATAGATTTGAATAGATTTAATTTGTTGTTCTATGTATTTTGCATGCTTTTAGTAGTTTAGTGAATGATGTTCATTGATGCTAAAGAATACTGTTGCATTGATGCCCTTCCTTGTTCATGCTTTTTGCTATTTGTTGATGATGAACAATAGTGTAAAGCTAGTCTAAACATAAATTTCATTGTTGCACTTAAAATTCATCTTTAATTCATACACTCTACAAACTTTAGAAGATAGCACTAGTTTCATGATACTGTTAGCTGATTTGGTTAAGTGGAAATTGTTTCAAGAAGGTTGTTCATTGTAGCATCCTCCATTATTACTGTTCATTGGTAGTTGCAAGTCTAGGAACTCTTACCTTTCCCTTCCTTTTGACCTTTCTTTGAAACAATAGTTTAGGCAAAGTTCCAACATCATTGTAAAGCCAAATTTGATGATAAAAGTGGAGTTTTAGACTGCTATTTTGAACTTGCAGCACTTGCACATCATCTTCAAAATCTTAGGAACTCCATTTAAGGATCCAATCTCCCTTCACCTTAACATGCATAAGGCTACCCTGTGATTACCAGCAAATCACATGAACCAACTGAGACATTCCAAGCAAGTCATGACCTAACACCTGAGAGACCTTGGGGTAGTGATTTGTAACTTGTTTGCAGATTTCTACCTTTTAAGAGAGGTAGCATACTTGTGTACTGCCTGTGTTGAGAAGGTGCAAAAACACCCATCAACAGGGACCCTAGATAAATGTGAAAGTGCGTGTTACAACACTTTACAACACCTAAATAAGGTACAAGTTAAATATATTTTATTTGAAAAAGTGGCCCACTAGGTTGAATTAATTAAATAAATCCTAGAAAAGTGTGAAAGTGTGTTACAACACCTTTGCAAAGGACCAATTAAGGCATGCTTTAGTTAAATAAAGGTCTTAGAACAGTGTGAAAGTGTATAACACATTACAACACCATTCCAAGACACCATTAATTCAGTTTTAATGTCAATTATCCCAAACCAAGTAAGAGAAAAGGCTACATTTTCTATTACTACAACAACATCATAATAAATCATTTTATGCAATGGTGTACAACACCATATCCCAATAGGATCAATGCCATTGATGAATGAAGACAAGTCTATCTTCGAGTCCACCACCTATAGTTGTCGAATGCCAAGTACTTGCTGCATTGCACGAGTACCCTCCTAACACCATATGTAACAAGTTTGCCATGAATGGGGATACAAAGAATCCTCCAAATATCCTCTAATGTAATGGTCACCTCGCTGGTCGGCAGGTGGAAGGACGGTGACTCCAAATGCCATCTCTCTACAAGTGTGGTCATCATAGCCCTATGTCATCGTATCTTGGGCATGTAACATATGTTACACAAACCTACAACATCCAGAAAGTCTCTATCGACCTTAAAAAAACTAGTGAGCAAGTTGAATAGTAATCCCGACCATCGCTCCCTAGAATACAACAGTTTAAGAACCACCTGCAAACATTCAACCCATGATGTCAAGAATTTGCTAGAAAATCAAATTGCGAACCTAAGCTTGTAAACAAACTAGCCAAATCATGTAATTTTGACAATAGCAAGCATTTTAAATGACAGTGGCTTTGTTTTTGACAATAGCAAGCATTTTAAACAATAGCAGCTAAATTGACAAAAGCACATAAGAAAAACGATAGTGAACAAGTTTTACAGAAGCAATCACCTTACAAACAGAAAAAAATAACGCACAATTTTTATGAAAGCGGTAAACAATAGCAAGCATATTTTACATAGTGGACAAGAAAAACAATAGCGTTCAAGTTTTACCAAAGTGGTAAAAACACAAAGAACAATAGTGATAAAATCAAGACAAAAATGGTAAAAACACAAAATTACCGCTATTGTAAAAAAAAGTTCTAGCATTAATTACACAAACATGGAAAGACAAAAAAAGGAAAGGAAGCGATACATACTACGATGTTTGTGCTGGCTAGCCTCCCAAAATTACAAATTGCCTCTACACGGTGTGGGGCACCCAGAATCCTCGCCATCGCAACTTGACATTCGTAAAAGAAAGATCTCTAGAGGTAAGAATTTAGTAAAGGCTAAGAGTGCAAATGAGAAAAAATGAACCCTAATTTCCTATTTTTACCCCCCAAATCCTAAGTTTTTACCTTGGAAACTCTCCTAGGTTAAAATTAGGAGCACCCTGGAACATTTGAAACCATAAACGAGGGTCCTATGGCCTAATTTTCCATCCTCTACACATCTAAACTACAATAGAACCTTGTCGCGAGCCTGACCCAAAAAGTAATTTTTCTAGCTAATCTCTCGAGGGAGTAGCCCAACATCATAGTATCTTTTTGTTGACCGCCAAGGCACAATGGTGCATACAAAAAATTTCAAATCTTGATCTGAACATTGAATTCTTTTAAACAAAGCAACCAATACTTTGTCTCAAAGAGAGGCATAATGTAGACATGTAAAAATGACCTAACACATATCACACATCCTAAATGACATTTTTCCATTATCGACATCATTATCAGTAATCTAATTTCATTTCACATCATTTTCTCTACAACCCTATTTTCCTCTATTAATTGAATAATCTTAAATTATTTAATTAATTCACTATTTCATCATTAATCTAACTTTATTCCTTCTGATTAATTAAATAAACATCAATTATTTAATTATGTCACTAATATACCCTATTCATCTAAATAAATTAAATTATTATCATTTAATAATTTAATTAAATCACTTTTCCCTCTCTAAACCTGAATAATTAAATTAATTATTTGAAATCATTCAACATAGTCAACAAACAAATACAACTTTATTTGTTAAAGTCAAACATGACTTGCACGTTCATCTCCAAATATTAATTAATTATTTATTTTCACCCCTTTTGTGATTGAGCAAATCATTACCATTGATTTCTCATTCTAATCAGTTGACTAACTCGTCTATTCTTCAATCCCACTAACAACTCAACTTGATTCTTCAATCCCACTAACCACTCAACCTAATTTTTCGATCCCTCCAATCATTCCCATCTAATTCCACTAATCATTCCAATCTATTTCCTCTTAATGGTTTTCAACCATTGATCATGATCTTTTACTAATGAATCTCGATCATTCATCTCAAAACATGAAATCTATATAACAACCCTCTTCATTCTAAAAAATGATAAGAGAATCTATAGAGTTTATGCAATGCATTCATGTTGAATTGAAATTTGAATTCTTGAGAGCTTTTACACACATATTCGATCACCATTAACATGCTTTGAAGCTTTTGCAAACAAAAAATGGAGGCTTTGTATTGATTCAAACAAAATCCAACATCAATATGAATACAACTTCAACATGGTATGGTAAGACTTGTTTTGTTTTGGATTCATTTAAGTTTCTTAGTTGCTTATTTGTTTGGATTCATGGCTTTACATTTCACATTTCATGAGTATGGATTTGGAACTTGAACTTATTTTGAATTGATTTTGTTTAATTCATTGTTGTTTTTCCTATGCTATTTCCCCTCCATACAAGTTTATAATAAATTAGAGAAGTTTGAGTCAATATTCCAATGTAAATTGGGTTTTTTTAAATAAGTATTTTTCTTAATTTTTCTTTTTCCTTTGATATTTTTAGATTAAAAGTACTACAAAAATCCTAAAACCCTTATGATACAAGGGAGTCACCCCTCTAAAATATAGAGGAAAGTTGTAGGTCCATAATGATTTCTCCAACTACTTGAGGCATTTTCCATTGGTCATTGGGCATGTCAAATTAAAATCTATATTGACAAATCTATTTACCAACAAATGTCGAGAGGAAGAATGTTAGGATTAAGGTGCCATTTACCTCACAATCCTATGTATAATTCATGTATCTCCAACACTATTGGAAAGTGTTCTTGTACACCTAAAGTGGATTAGAAACTATTTTATAATTTAGATTCCCCTATTATCTTAATATTAGTTATTATATGTGTTCATGAAGGAGTTGGAGTTGGCATTGGTAGTTATAATGCTATTTTTAACAAAATTCTTAACTTGGGCATGATAATTTAGTAGTAGAGCATCTTGAATGTTTTTGGTGGGTTCCATAGGAGTTGGTAATAATTTTGGATACCTACCTTAGGATAGAGGCCATTAGTTACAAGTCAAATATGCTATCTATTATTGGTATGGAAATTGTTTTTCTATTCATGGCTCACTGGGAGGTACATTTACCATTCTCAAAATTTCTTCTTCATTTTTGATGTGGAAGTTTTTGCATTTTACCATAGTTTGATGGTATATTGTTTTAGGAAACTACTTGTGGTATTTATCTCCCACATCTTTATAAATTGGAGACATTAAATAGTAGTTTTATGGTGATATTATTTTATAGTTACACAAGTGCTATTAGAGTGCTAGAGTGAAGAGTGTTAGTGTGTGGTCTATGAAATCATGCATCTAGTCAAGACCATGAAAGGGATCCAAAAATTTCACCCTTTTTTAGAAATGTGTAGCCCTTTCCTGCTTTGTGTTGATGTTGCATCAATATTCTTGCTTTGAAATTGGACAAAAATGACCACCAGTGTATGGTCGCTTCCCCATTTAGGACCTTCTAGATATCTTTTAGGTTTAGGATGCCAACACCCAAGTAAGCCATCAATACCACTTCCTCTAACCTACCCAAGAGATCAACCCTAATTAGCTTCATTGATAATGCCAATTTATTTCCCCCAAATCCAGGAGTGACACCACAAACCTAGGTGTAAATGTCTAAATTGAGCCTATAGTGCTCATCTTCCACTATGAATTCTTCGCCTAACACCAACCTTATTGCTCACAACATCAAGCCATTCCGAGATTTAAAGACCACTTTCAGCCTCTTCTTGCAAATACAACCCAAAAAGGCTAGTTGCCTTCTTAGACACACCAAATGGATGGGGGTATACATTTGTGATTTCTTGGCCAAGAAATTACAACTCTCTTTTGATGTGCTCAACACAAGATTGACTTGCATTTAAATCCATCCTCCTCATCATGCATGAGCGAAGCAAGGCCAAAATCCTACAATTAGTTATTAGAAAGTTTCCCTCTCTAGCCATAAAATTTAAGAAAAAATTTGTACCCTCTTGCCCTTATGAAGGACTCAAAATCACTACCATCTGTCGTGCCACCAACTTATGCCATCAATAGTATTCAATCCTTACCCCCCATATTTTTGTCCTCGTGACTGAAGTCACATTCCAATCCACTCCCTTTTCTAAGGAAAATATGTATCCCAAACACACATATGATAATGATTACTTTATCCTTTCCTTAGTCTATTAATTTTTGTTTCATTCAATTGGTGGCCAAGTTGGACAAGAAATTCACCTCCTTATTTTCTTCCCTATATACATGGTTATCCACGTGTCCCTTAACTTATCAATCAATTCCAATAATGTCTCAAGGAATGCATTTAGTTTCTAGTTTAATATTGATTGACTTCTTAGTGCATCTATCACTAAGCTCAAATTATATTCAATCTCCAAATGTTCAAATTTTAATTTTATCTAGAGTTTTAGACCATGAATTAGTGCTTGGAAATTTACGACATTATTTGTTCCTATAGGTATTAGCTTTGATGAACTGCACATGGCTCAACCTTGCTAGTCTTTAATTATGCCTCTCACTCTAGAAACACCCAAATTTCCCCTATAAGCACCATCAAAGTTCAACTTATACTAGTCATAGTGTGAGGGTTTCTATATAACCATTGATCACATTACATGAGACTCAACTCCCCTAGCCCCATTAATGGGGGGAAGATACAAACCATACCAAATTTTCTTCATTCTATTATCCCACCTCGATAATGAATTATACTTCTCGTTTTGATTCACAATCCTATTATTTGTTGTCTCTACTATTGTAGCCTCCACCTTGTTTAGGAAAGATGACAAGTTCTTTTTCTTGAAAAATCTTTCAGTTTCCCTCCTTCCATATCTCCCAGATCATTATTGAAGGGTTAACAATCTAAAGGAATGAATAGGAAACATGCTTATCTAAGACTGGCCATGCTTTAAAAAGACTCAAAATGTTGTTTGTAAGGGCACTCTCCCATCCTCATCATGCATAGAGACAAGTCCAATATTTCTATGCAAAAGGACGTTCCAGTAACAGATGATCCATGTTCTCTTCCTCATTCTTGCATAAAGAGCACATGGATGACCCATGAGAACCCATCTTAGTGAACCTATCTGCTATCAATATCTTCTTATAATGAGAAACCCAAGAAAAGGTTCCTACCTTTGGAAGGCATAAATTATTCCAACACAAATGTAAAGGAATTTTCGTTCCTTCATTATTACACTTCATCAACTTATACTTGTCACTCATGTTATAGTGGCTTGTCTTGGAACTGAACATTCCATTTAATAGAATTCATCCCTTCCCTTATTGTAACATTTATTTCCTTCATAATGTTGTTCAGTGTAGTTTCCTTTGTTGTTGGGAGTCTCTTTGAGCCTAAATATTTCCAGCATCGAGTAAAAATGTTATCCTTCCATACCTCCCTCATATAATCCCTCACACATGCTCCCTAGGCTTGCTAAATAATACTCTTATCATGTGAAAGATATGCCAACTTATCCATACATGGAAAGCCTCCCCATGGGTCTTCTCAAAACTTGGTTGATCGCCCATCTTGAATGTCCCCAGTTAAATGATTTGTTATGATTGATCTACATGGACTCATAAAGTTCCATAACCTAGATACTTTAGGGAGGCTTATTGTTGTGAGAATCCTTGATGGTTCATTTTTGTCAAGATATTTGTTTTGGAGGAATCGAGCCCACTTTAGCTAGGGTTGATTAAACATTCTCCACACTAGTTTGGCACCCAAAGATTTGTTTTGAGACAACTGACTGTTTAAACCCACACCACCCCTTCTTTGGGTTTGTAAATTTTATCCCAATTATGAGAGTTATTTTGTCCTTCTTGGATGCACCTTACCAAAATAATCTTCTCATTTCCTAGTTAAATTTTTGGCTTGTGCCTATTGGGAGTGCTAAACATAACATAAGGTAAATTAGCAATGCTAATATTACTACTTTCAACATTGTGATTTTTCTTACCCATGACAACCATTTCCCTTTCCATGACTCCAATCTACTTGTAATTTTCTCCCCTATGGGGTCCCATAATTTTCTTGTCTGAAGCCCCTTGTATAAAGGTATACCCAAGTACACACAAGTTAAGTACCTCTTTTGAATTTCAAAACTCTGATAGTTTCTTGTTCCTTCTTGCAGGTGGTGGAGAAAAATAAAATCTTTGATTTTGTTGCATTCACTTCTTGGCCTAAATCCTATGTTTAAATTCCAATATTTCTTTTATTTGCTTTGCCTCCTTCCTCTTTGAAACTCTAAATAACATTATATCATTTATGAATTGATAATGTGATATTGAAGGTAGGTTTGATGTTCTCTGAATTCCTTCTAGTTTACCTACCATTGCTACTTGGTTTATGGATCTCCCCAAAGCATCCACCATTATTATGAAAAAGGAATGGTGATAGAGGATCTCCTTGCTACAATCCTTTCGACACCTTGAAGAAACCTTTAGGAGACCCATTGATCAAAATTGAGAACCTTGGGCTAGCAATGCAATTGAGATCTAGTCCACCCAAGTTCTATAAAAGCCAAAGGCTTCCAACACTTTGAACAAAAGCCTTTAGTCTACCTTCTCATATTCTTTATTTATGTCCAACTTCACAAGCATGCTCTGCCTTCCAATTTTATGCACTGAATGAATAGCCTCTTACGCTAAGACTACTCCATCCAAGATTGATTTTCCCGACACAAGTCCTATTTGCTCCTCCGAGATGATGTCCAGTAGAATTCGTTTTAGTTTGTTTGCCATTGCTTTTGCTAAAATATTATAAATTGTATTACAAAGAGATATAGGCCAATAGTCATCCAATAAATTTTCTTGCTCCTTCAAAATTAAAGCAATAAAAGTGTTGTTGACCTCCCTAACAACTTCCTCTTTTTATGAGTCTTTAATAGCCTTTACAACATTCAACCCAATTATGTGCCAACATTTATGATAGAAGCTTGTTGGGAATCCATCAGGCCTTAGTGCTTTGTTTGGTTGGAGTTGCCCCACCACTTCCTTAATCTCTTATTTAGAGAAAGCCTCCATTATCATTTTTTTTTGCTCATCAGAAACCAACCTAGGTATATGTCTCAAGATTTGGTTTTGTGCTTCTAAACTTGAACCCTCCTAGTTGTTCAATAGGTTTTGAAATAGCTAACCATTTCCAATTTGATAGAATTAGGGTCCTAGATTATTGTTCCATCACTTCTTTTTATCTGGTTACTTCTATTCACATTTCTTGGAATTTTGGTTTCATTATGGAAGAATTTCAAATTCCTATCCCCATCCTGAATCTAGGTATCTCTTGACTTTTGTTTCTAGAACACCTCTTCCTTAGCCAAAATTTGCATATAATCTTTCATGAGTTCCTTTTTCGTTAGAAACTTGCTTTGGTCCATGCCCATAATGAAGATTTCCTCATTCAAATTCTCAATTCTCTCTTATATTTCTTTCTTTGTTTGGAAAAATATTTTTGAAATGGTCCTTGTTCCAAGTCTTTAATTGTTGGTTTACATTCTTTTATTTTGCCAAAACCCAAACATTTTGGTTCCTGATTATATCTACAAAGATTGAATCTTTCATCCACATGTTCTCAAACTTAAAAGGGAATTTGACTAGGCTCTTATCTCCACTAATGATCAATTGAATTGGATAGTAATCGGATCCTAAGAATGAAATGATGTTGGTCTTCAAGGAAAAAGGAAACTTACTCAAATCACCCTTACATAAGAGTCTATCCAATTTTTTAGCTATGTTACTAAAACCTAATCTTCAATTTATCCATGTGAGGGTGCCATTTTTCATTGGGACTTCAATTAATGATTTCTTTCCACAAAATTTAAAAAATCCACTTGTGATTGGTACATCTTTTGCACCCCTCCTTACTTATCTTGACTACAAAGTAATGAATTGAAATATCCTCCTAAGATATGAAACAAATTTGGATATCCCACTAAAAATTGTTCAATCTCTACCCATATTTTTTTAATTTATGCAAGTGATAGGCCCATAAATATTAATCAAAATAAATTGAAGGTTCAAAGAAAATATTTTTACCATGCATCCTTGCTAGTATTTGTTTATAGCTAATTTTTTCATCGAGATTGCTTGAGGTTTCCAAAATGTAGCAATGCCCCTAGAGGCTCCTTTTGATGGCATTGTTTCCATATTCTAAAATTTTAGTTTCTTATTCCACATCTCCATCTCTTCTTTGCCTAGCTTTATTTCTTGGATCATATAAATATCAAGATTTGATAAATTCCATGACACTTTACCAAGCACTTTTTGAACATTCTATGATGAGATCTTCATTGCTCTTTGGGAAGGGTCTTTCCCTTCCCAGATCTCAACATTTTGATTATTTTCACATGACCTTCTACATCCCCATCCTAACTAAGCTTCTCTTGATTTGATTTCCAACCCTTCTTCCTCCCTTCATCATAGTCAAGGGAGGTCTTTGTTGACTCCTTTTGGTTTATTCCAAGTTTGGATAAATTGTTTGGGGCTACCTCTGTTGCCACTTCTTTACCCATGTGCTCATTAGGTAGTTCATTTTCCCATTCCTCTATCTCCATGTATAGGTTATTCCCTAGCGGAGATTATTTAGGGCCCTAATGATTCTTGTTTCTTCAATCTCAAACCTCTCTTTGTTTGTGATGCCAAAAATTCACAAGCCACATTCAATGTATCCATATTTCCATCTATTTTATGGCATTCTTTGTTTTCCAAAGTTGCATTCCTCGAAGTTACCTCCTTCTCTGTAGCAATCCTCGCTTCAGACTCTTTCCCTAGTCTTGGACTTGGTACCTCACTTGGATCCCTTTCACAGGTTATTTCTCACTCATCACAAGATTGGATACCATTTTGATATAATTTGTCACTGAATTTCCTCTATTCAAGCATTTCCTACATATGATACCAAAGAGGAAGAATTTGGAGGAGCATAAACCAATAGCGACAGGGAAAGCAGTTAAAAGCAACTAAAAATAGTCAAAAAATGATGAACGAATGAGATTCATTTAACTACCTTGCAGGGCTTCTCAGGGCTTTTTAGCCATCTATAAACAAATTGAGTTTGGGAAACTCAAATAGAGAGACGCCTTCGATGTAATTAATATGCATGCAATATTATTTTGACTAAAAAAATGACAAATATTAAAATTTAGATTCTGTTTTACTTTTTATTTTTTATTATGTTTTAAAAAATAATTTTAATTAACATGAAAATTAATTAGAATTAAAAATTAAGATTAAAATTAAAATTAAGATTAAGATTAGAATCAAACTTTCAAACCACATTATATCATTGATAAACATCAATATAATAAATCAAATTAAAATTAAAATTATATAATTTTATAATTAATTAGAATATAATAAATTTATTAAAACTTGAATTATAATTACATTTAAAATTATAATTACAGTTAATTATAAAAATAAAAAGACAAAGACTCACACTAGTGACACTTATTAAATTGAAATGATATTTGTTCAATTGAAGTGATATTTGTTCAATTGAAATGATATACTATTAAGAAACAATATAGATTTTGCTTTAATATCCAACCTACCACAAGTATACGTTACACCTAGTGCAGATGGGCCCATCAAAACAACACCTTACCTATCGTAGCCAAATAATTGAATCAGTCAATGATTATGATAAATTGCAAGGTAATATACCCATTTCGATTCCCTCCTGATGTGTAAATGGTATTGGCAAGACAATGACCAGTTTGACGAGAGGAGAATCGAGAATAGCAGGAGATTATTAAATAGTCGTTTTGGGCACGCACAGAATACTTCCTAAATGATCCTGTAAGCAACATTGTTATCAGATCGGTTAAAAAAATAATCTAAACAATGTCGGAAGGCACAAGATTGTACACTGTACTGGGAGTGGCATCCTGCATTGTGGTTGTCTACTTGAATTTTGGGCATGTTCACTTTACTCCACTTTGGCAGCCCTATATGAGCTTTGTGGGAAGGAATGGATCTCAGTTTGTGGTGGATGGGAAGGCTATGTATGTTAATGGGTGGAATTCATACTGGTTGATGGACCAGAGTGTGGGCGATTGGACCAGGCATAGAACTAAAACTATTCTCAAGCGAGGGGCTAAGATGGGTCTCAATGTGGTTCGAACCTGGGCTTTCAATGATGGAGGATACAACGCTCTTCAAATATCTCCAGGGGTTTTTGACGAAAGAGTTTTTCGGGTAAGATCATCTTCTTTTTCATCCTGGTCATATGATTACTTTCTTGGACTGAATTTTAAACGTTTGATTATATAGGCTTGTGAGGCGGGCGTGCGACTAAGGGTTTTAATTTCCTTTTTACAAACACCTTAAATTAGTGGAGAATTGATCTTTTTTCCCTTATTACTTTCAACCCCTCCTTTTTTTTTTTTTCCCAGCTAAATTAGGGTGCCTTTTAAGCGAATTAGGCATGCCAAATTCTACGTTAGCTTATGTTCCTCTGTTTTTCTCTGCACCCAGATTCCGATTGTATTAGGATGGGCAACATGGGGATCAGTTATGAGGCTATTGTCCAACCAAGCAATTTAGCACTACTATGAACCCCACCGTCATAACTATTCCACCAGGCTTAGAGCCATGCCGAATGACATCTATTCACCTTGGATTCACCCTCAACTGTGGGATTAAACTATGAATACCAATTAGCTTAGAAGCCACTCCGTCTAAGTTCACCTTGGGCTTGCGCTGCCATCAAACTAAAAATACTTTTCAGTTTAGAAGCTATGTTGCTCTTGGCACTTGTGCCAAATGTACCATTGAGCTAATCACGCCATTCAGCTTAGGAGACTTGTCTGAGGGCAATTACTATTTATTCTATCAAAATTCACCTGGAACTTGCACCCTAATGCACCATCAAACTAGAATATTGTATTTATTCCATCAAAATTCATGTATGACTTGCAGCTAGCTTTGTCATGCATGGCCTGCTTTTCATCTGTTTATTTTAAATGGCAACATTTAAGGTATGCATGAGCATTGATTACTATGTTGCCCACGAATTTATGTCTCTCATATAACAGTGGTGGTAGTATTTATGAGATCACAAGAGAAGTAAGCGTAAAAGTATCTTTATAACAGTTTGATTAGCCTTGGGTATTATATTAAAGTACCGGTAAGGGAAAAAGGTACTAAAGTTTGATAAATTTCATTTCATTTGCAAATTTATGACAAGGCCAATGTGGCAGTTCCCAGGTTATCATTCTGGATGACTTTCAGAAGAAATATTTGGAAACTGAGACCTAGAGAAAGGTAGGTATCTCCTATCTGTTGGACACATCTCTAGCAGGCAAGGGGTGTTTTCTGATGTCTCCTAATGCTTCAATGTGCATCTCTCACTACAAGGCAAACTAAATAAAAGGATGAAAGTAAAAAGTAAATGAAATTCCCAAGGTCCTAATAGGTGAGAAGGAGAAGACGTAAACCACTTAGTTTGTAATTCATTCAAAGAAATAAATTAGCATTAAAATTTGAGAGTGTGCAAAAAATGACAGCAGGATATAGGGAAAAGTACAGTATTATTTTAAAACATTTGCAAGCTTGAGCAACATCATTTATAAGGCATAACCTTATTTTCTCTTATTATTACCACATGTTATTTTGATGTTGTAATAGAAGGTATTATTAATTATATTGATAACAGAATAAATTAAAAGATTAGAGTGGAATTCTTTCAAGTGTGACAATATTTCTCACAGTTGCAGCTTGCATTTGCATCCAAAAACTGTTAGTAATCATATACAGGCCTGCTAGACATCATTCTAGACAGACCCAAAGAAATCTATCAAACACATTCCCTGTCATAAATACAAAAGATCCATTCAGCAGTCCTTTTTTGGTTTTCTATTGCAGGAACACAACTTGTGGTTCTTCTATTTGCCTTTATGACGATCACTGTTTTGGGAATTAACAGAATGAGATACTTTCTTTTTTCCACCATTGGTACTTTGGTTTTCCCTTGGATGCTTGCCCTTGTCTCAATTTTATTTTAATGTTTTTCCCTTTATGTATGAGTTGTTGTTTGGAATGAGGTGGACTCAACTTCATGAGCTTTTCTTGTTCATCAAGCAACAATGCACATGTGCCTTGAAAAATTACAGCTTTTTCTATTGTTTTCATCATGGCCCTAGCAGAGACAAAATCGAGTTAACCTATGTTCCACGGCATTTTGGGAATGGGGATGGCAGGATGGACTATATATTTCAAGAGTAGTGGTTCACAAGAACCCATCTCTCATGAGCATGGATGGTCCACCTGGCACTCATTACATCTATGTGATGCTCGCAGGGGTGAGCATTGGTACTTTCTGGGAGGTTACCCATCCCAATGCTACTCTGACTCAAGCATGCTTAACCATGGAGTTTGCCATAAGATCAAGCCTAAAGCAATTAAAGGAAATAGTCGATGACAAAAATTGGTTCCAGAAAACCAGCATACAAGTGTAGAAATATTCACACATCCTTCTCATTGAAGTCAAGTAGATGCCAGTGTATTCACTATTACAAAAATATGCATTCAAGAAAGTGGAACATTATCAAGATCGTTAATCTTAGCAAAATATATAGCAACAAATGTGTACTCATGAAGATGAGATGGCAGCAAATGTAGAGGCATTATCAAAGATCAACACATATATAATTATGGATGAACTGTTGAGGAGGAAAGGTGATGGTATGATGCAAATTACGGGATATATTGGTTGTTTTCATCATCTATCTAGTCAACAACACATGTTTAGCACTTCCTGTTGGAACATCCAAAGAAGAGCAAGGAGACAGCTAGTCAAGGAAAATCAAGGTCAAGGGAGTTTAATAAGTATATCTGTAAGTGGGTATTATATTTTAATATATTAGTCATTCATCTCCTTGATATGATCGCCTTTTCTACTCATGAGTCCCATTCATATTCTTTTAGTCATTTGTGGTTAGTAATATAATTTCTATGTTTCTATATATCTTTTCTTATTGAGTTATTGATCACTCATTTATCATTAAATTCTGTACATGATCCTTTGGGTTTATAACAGAACAGAGTTGGAAGATTATTCAGATCAGTTGTTCTTCTTTGCTTTGCGTATGTTTCTATACATAGGAAAATGTTGCAACACTCAAGTTATTTTAATTAATTTTTCCCTTGTTAGTGAGATGCCACATGATTTGCCTTTAAATAACTGCAAAGAGTGCTGTAAGTTGTATGCTGATTCCTCATAAATAAAATTATTTGCTTCTAATTGTTTCCAAAAATCCAAATGCTGAATGTAGTTACTTTTTGGTAGCCACACTGGTGAGCTTTTCTCATTTTTGAATGTGTTATTGAGATGGATTGTTTTAAGAATTATTGTGCTCTTTTATTGAGAAATTCATGTTCTTCTCGGGGACCAACTATTCGCAATGGACACATCTGATTCTCTTCTGCAAAGAATGTTTTCCTCTTTGAAATAAAATGGCATTCACTGATTATGACAGTTGTAAAATTTCATTGTCAAAGTGAACTTTTGCTTTTAGATTCTTCAACAAATTGATAATACTTGGAATAGTGATTGCAGGCATTAGATTTTGTCATTGTGGAAGCAAGAAGAAATGGACTTAGGTTGATTTTCAGCCTTGTTAATAATCTCAATGCCTATGGTGGGAAGGAACAGTATGTACAATGGGCTCAGGCAGCAGGAATTGATGTACGATCTTCAAATGACTCTTTTTTTGACGATCCCACTATTCGAGGATACTACAAGGACTATGTCAAGGTAAATACAGCTCTTGTCTATTGCTAGCTCAGAAAAGGCTTCAGATTCCATTGTTAATCTAAAAGTTTTAAAAGCATCAAGGTGAGTAGGCTTCTGATCATATCTTCCTCACCAATCAAAGTTCAAGTCCGATTCTATAATTTTTCATATCCACTGAGGTATGGAAATAAAAGCCAACCAAAGCATTTACACTTGAAAACCCCATTGCATTTTTTAAAATTCAAATTGGCATTTGACAAAAGTAGCTGAATTTGATGTTGATTGATTCAGATTAATTTCCTTTGTTGCACATGATCTGATTAGGCCATTAATTTGAGAGGCAGGGGAGACTTCAAGATGAAATCTGGATTTTATGAATTTGCAATCATGAGTATAGTCCAGGCAAAGTCTATAAATCCAATGCCTCATATTAAAGGTAAAACTTATAGAGAAATTTGTTGAATTGAGAAGAAAACAACAAAGTCAAGGTTGAGTTTAAAAGATTTACCAAAGTTCAATTGCACCCAGAAACATAAGAGAGGCTCCAAAGAAGACCAGCCAAGAAGCACAGAAGGAACCACTGCACGTTGAATATAGAGATACATTGGTATTCAATTCGAAGGTAAACTGTTCAACAATTTATACAACCTTTTCAAGGATTATCATGAGGAAAATCCCCAAGATTTCCCTTTGTAGATGAGAGGATATAGAGTGTTGGCAAAAACATTCCTCATTCCTGCACAAAGCAGCAGGCAAATTTATTGTTTCCCTTGTAATGGGCATATATTTAAAATATTGGTAATATCTTCAAATATTGGTGGTGCATACATTTAAAATATTGCAGGGAGTCCTATAGCTATGATCACTGGGATTGCTTTTTGATAGATGTTGAGGTTGCTTGATCCTATATTATGGTATGATAGTTCAATGGCTCAGCAGTGGCAAAACACTAATGACATGTTTGAGGTGTTGCAAGATTTGTTTGAGGGAACCTTGCAAAGAGCGCTAATGCGCTAGAGTATAACAGACATAATATTCCCACTCCTTGTGAATGATTGAGAATGCTTCTGGTAAGAACTATATAGGTATTTTCTTTAAATGTGAAGAGTATATTATGAGAAGCTTCCACTGGCTCTAGTCTGAGTCCCTCTACTAGCAATCATCTTGGAAACACGACCAAGTATTGAATTAGAGAGAGCTGACTTCTCCAAAATCCAGTGACAATTCAAGATAGCGTAGGAGGGTGGGAGTTACTGACCTGATTGATGGAATCTGTGCTTAAATGAGTTTAGTACTTCAATGCTAGTTTGAGAGTTTCCTTCAATCAGACCAGTTTATGTTATCTTTGACATCTTGCTTGCCCACAGCTAAAATGATATTATTTACCTGATTTGCGCCTATTTTTATCCTATGGTTTATCAAAATGTACACAAAACCCCTACGCCCAGAGTCCCTGCACTCCATAATCAAGGATATTAACTTTAAGTGTTTCATGGCTTGGGGGATTTACCCAGAATTCACTATAATTATAGTAGAGGATACCTAGAGCTACCCACTAATTACCCAAATATGTAATGTGTAGGATAGCCATCATGGACATCTGCTACCAAATTTCAAGTAGTAGTTTGTCCTTCCTGACAACCAAGAAAGTGACGATCTATCCTTCGTTGCCTATATCTCTAGGGGAGAGAACAATTGCACATAGGCAACCTTGGCCCTATGTCTTCTCCAATCAAGATATTCAAGTTCTCCAAGGCCAAGTTAGGTACTGGGATCCTAGGGGAAGAGTAAGGAAGTTTTTTGCAGCTCACAGAAATATCAAGTTTAATCGCTATTTTCAGGAATATCTTGATGGCGACAAATTTAACTGCTATGCATTGTACAATCATGGAGTTATCCAAAGATTAGAGGATGTGGGGCAGTATTACTTGATGCTAGCCTCCATACAGTTGACGTTCACTTTCAAATGTCCACCAAGGTAACTGGAGACACATGTTTGAGAAGGAACAGACTTCTCTAATCAACAAGAGGGCATTCACCAAGGCATTAACAAAGACTGTGCCAACTAGGAAGCCTTGGGAACTGTAAGGCAGACCCAGTCAGGATACTCAGGTTGGTATTGTTGATTACGGGGAGAGCCAGGATGATGAGGATGTGGCAGAGATATCTCTGGTTGATTGTGCTTTGGAATTGGAACAAAAATTTCTGTTGTTGATGATGCTACTGGGCTAAGTGCACAACTAATTTCTCTTTGTTACAGTTGCAACTTTTGCCCTAGATATGATTTTACAAATACAAGTTCCTCATTTGACCTCAATTGTGCCGCTACCTTGCTCACCTAAGCATGATATGTTGAAAATGAGAAAAATTGTTCAGTCTTAGGTCACTGTTGCTACATCTTTCAAGCCAATGAGGGCTGCTGGAATGTCAAGCCAATTAGGTAAGTAATGACTTGAAGGACTCCAACAGTACACTAGATGACCGTATGCAAGAGAAGGAAAACACAATTGAAAATTTGAGTATGATGTACAGATGGAGTGATAAGAAAATGGGTAGTGTTAGATGACTATATACTTAGAAATTGAAGAAAAGTAATCAAACTGTAGTGGTGAGCTGTAAGGAAGAATTATTCAAATTATTGAAGTAGAGGAAGGCTTTTGAAAGGAACATTTAAGTCCTTGACACCCTTCAAGGCATTGTCATGCACACAATCAACACCCTGTAAGAGGAGAATGGTCTCTTGACCCAGAGAAAGTGATCCTATCAGTGGAAAGTAGTCTCAAAGAGTTGTTTACTGTAGTGCACAATTTGCAGAGTTTGTTAAAATTCATTGCAGAAACCAAGGCTTCATCATGTAAGAAAGCACATAATTTACATAATTGAAAGGTAAACATCATGTTCTTGTAGGAATTGTGGAATTTGGTTGACTTTGGCATCAAATACTTCTATAAGATTTAGAATTGGACTTTTGTAGAGCCATCTTATGCCAGGAATAGGGGAAAGTTTGAGCTTATTTGGAAACATTTGAGAAGATTCAGGGTTTGACTAGGGCAACTAAAAGTAAGATCATGAATGCTTTCGTAGCTATAAGGTTTGTACATTTCTTGGATGTGCAAGGGAATTAAATTACTATTGATGTTGAAAGAAAAGGGAAATGGAAAGATGGTGTTAATTCTTTCTTTAAAGTGTATCTCAAAATAGACCAAATTAAATCTGTTTAGATTAAACTAAGCAAATCTAATCTAAAACTAATCTAACATACACAAGAGTTGAGACTGACAAAGAGACAAGAGACACAACCTTGGAAACAAAAAGTGCAAAATGGAAACAAGCAAAGGCCAAAGACTAAACTAAGAAAAGAAAACTTGCTGAAAGTCTGTGAAGATGAATTGCTGGAAATGTTATTAAATTATTAGGAATCAACATGAAAAATCCAGAAGGCTCTGGGATGTGTCCTACTCAAAAGGGGCATGAGTGCCCTACTCAAAAGGGGCATGAGTGTACAAAGGGGGCATTGGAGGTTCTATGTAAGACTGCAACAAGACTGAAGCTGAAGGTTCTACAGGTCACCTGGGTTTTGCATTTGTTGATCACCTGTATAGATACTGCATAGATAGAGAGAAACGAAGTAAACAAGATGGTGAAAATGCAAGGAATACACTAGAAATGGAAACCCTAATCAGACAATAGAAACATAAAATAATGCAAGGAAAACAAAAATTAAAGGCTGAAATGAGTAGTAAAGGGCAGAGAGCAGTTTCTGAGAAAGTTTGGAGGTTTTGTGAGCTATCTTTGCAGGAGGGGCACTAGTGTCCAAAGGTGAGCACTGTTGGTTATGATGTCCAACAGATCTGCAACTTTCAGGGAAGTTTCGTCATGACTTACAATTACTTTTTCATTATATGAACTTGTCACATATTTGCTCATGAGCAATTGCAAAATATGAAAACCTGCAAAGAAAGTGTTAAAGGGTAGCCTGCCTCAGTCAGCCCCTATACATGTTTTCCAACATAAAGGACTGAAGATTGCAAAGATGATGAGATACAAGGAAAGAGGGTCTATTTATAGGTTCTTAGGATGGAAGTGGTTTGATGTTGTCAACAGTTATGTGGTAACCACCTGATTGGATAAAAGGCTAGGCTAGGCCAAGCTATGATTGGTTTGGCTAGCCTCATGGTAATGTTAAAAGAGTGAGAGATATAGGATATATGGCCACCCTAAATTGATTGGTGATACAAGATATAAGAGCTAATCAATTTAATATAAAGTGGTCAAGAGGAGAAAAGAAAAATTGCCAAGGGTTTTGATGACAGGAAAAGAGGAAATTAGGAGGGGAACATTTAGGTCATGCCCGTAGATGACAGTAGGAAAAGGGGTCACAAGGGGAACATGAGGGCCATGCCGTGAGTGATCATGGTGAGGAGAACAAAGAGGGGAACATTTAAATCATGCCCCCAAGTGGTGACAGGAAAAGAACACAATTGAAACATGTGGGCCATGCCCCCAAGTGTTGCAAAGATATAGATAGTGATATGATGCTGCCCAAGTGGGAGAAGAATGATATGGGAAATGGATTAAAGAAGAGAGACATAGACATAAAAGAGAGATGTGAGATTGATGAGTGAATGTAGAATTGGTAAGGAGATTAAAAGATAAGGAGCAAGAAAGAGAAGGGATGCTAGCAACAAGTGGATGCCCCCAAGAGGAGAAAGCAAAGATGCCTCCAAGAAAATACAAAAGAGAAGGTCAAGATAAAGGGAAGGGAAAACAACAAGCAAAGATGGAAGAAGGAATGAGAGATAGAAGAAATGCAAAAGGTGAGGTGAGATAAGATAGGGCATATGAAGGAGAGAGAAGTGGACAAAAATAGAGAAGATAGGAAGAAGGAAAATAATCACAGGCACAAGAAAGGTCACTAAATAGACAGGTAGCTTTTGCAATGTGGTCCTGAGTTTATAAAACAAATAAGGAAGTTTGCATAGACCAACTTCAAAATGTTAATTTTTAATTTTTTTTAAGCATATTAGTATTTTACATTCTATAAATTTACATATGCATTGTATGGCTATTATTTTCTAAATTACAATTATATATAAATATTTAAAATTGTTTTTTGCTGTTTCCAACTATCTGACTCCAACTTTTTTTGAAAATGGTGTACCAGCACCCATTCCCATCTCTCCTGTACTGGCACTAGTTACCGTCTCCTGGTAATTATGGGTTTTGCAAATCATCAAAGAATGCAATTTATTTTCAATTTCTCATGTTAGTGATCACTTTTGGTCCTTGGATGTATTTTTGGAGGTCACATTTTCCAGCAGAGTAGTGTATGAAACTTGTGTGTCTAAACTTAACATGGTTTCATCAATATAATATTTTAATTTCCTTTTCAACTTGGAACCCGAAGACATGCATATTGTGACTAATAGCAATGCCCAAGCTCTCTTTCTGGGAAGCATTATTGGGAAACTAGTGGGTGTAGAATGGAAGTGGTTTTCATAGTGGCACATGCATTCCCATATAAAGTAAAACATTGTTTCTGTTTGGTAATTTTTTACTTACCTAGATCAGCTAAAGATCAATTACTAAGGCATCTATTTTGTTGCTAAAACAAGCTTTTTGTGCGTTAGAAATTCAAAGCTATTTAAAATTTATTGGAGTAAAAAATATTAATACATGGCTGTGAAGAAGTTGGATTGATTACATTATACTCCATTGGGTTGTTTTGCCAATTCTTTCCTAAGGTCATTCTAGGGTTTTTTTTCTTTTTTTTTATATGGCAACAAATATTTAACTTAAATAATGTTGGTTCATCTGCTCTAGCATGTTTACATTGTTTTAGTTTCATGTTCAATTTCTTGCAGATTGTAGGTTTCTTTAACCATATTATTTTCTACTGTAACTGGTGTACTTTTGAGCTCCTTTCACCGACTTTATTAATTTTTGGATGTTAACATAATTTCATTGCTTCTTTCCTTCTGTATACTTTCAATCCACCTTTACTTTAGTTATTCTGATTTTCAAGTGCTCAACCTTTGATTTTTCTGTGACATCGCATTCTGTTGTGATTTAGCCTGGGCCAAGTAAGGTTCTTGACTACTCCTGTTCTGTGCGATTGGGTTCTCTGACTTATTCCTCAATAATACTGGATGTGGGATCCCAGTAGCAGATCTTTGTGCCTCCCCTTTGGCTGTGAAAGGACCACAACCCTTGAAGAAGCAGCTGTGGTGACGCTGCCAGACTTTCAATAATCTATAGTGTAGAGCTCTGCCACAACAGCAATTTCGGAAGATAGGGACAGTGCTTCTTTCAGATGGATGGTAGAGTAGTGGTGAATGGTAAAATGAGTACGGGAATTGGTAGTAATCGGATGTGATGTTTTCTGTGAGAACTTCTATGTGCAATTCGGTTGTGAAGCTGATTGTTAGTCTTCTGTGGTAGTAAGTGTGAAAAATAGATGTGACAATGTAATCTGTAAAGTAAGTGTAATGGCTTAAATTGCAATTATTTAGGGCCATCTGAAGGGAGCAATGACATCATCTTTCCCAAAAGGGATATAAATGTTGCATTCGGGGTCAAACTAGCTGTTGCGGGTCCAGCAAGATGCCATCCATGCAAGCCATAGTGGTGCCATGATTCTTCCAAACAAAGTGGCGTGGCAGTTTTCCACACAATGTATCCCACAGTTTAATGGTGGCACCGTGAATACTTTTTTGTCAAGAAGGCTGTCCTTCGATGGCTAA
This sequence comes from Sequoia sempervirens, assembly GCA_007258455.2. Lineage (NCBI taxonomy): Eukaryota > Viridiplantae > Streptophyta > Pinopsida > Cupressales > Cupressaceae > Sequoia > Sequoia sempervirens. The sequence continues at coordinate 133,684,552 of VDFB02000015.1, read as the reverse complement.
AATGGTTGCAAAGACATGACTTGGGAGGCATAAGTGAAATGGGCTAAGTCGCAAGTGGTGCCATGCCTTATGGGTTGCAACTATGCAATCTAATGTGCTAGGTGAGCTATTAGCCAGCAAAAGGAGGGGAGAAGCTGCAGTTATGGGCTCAAGGGTGAACTTTAGGAAACCATTGACTGCAAAAAAGTTGTTAATTGAGGATCATCATAGGATATGGTGTGATAGAACCTACAGTGTATGCACACTAGTCCAACATGCAATATTATTACATGTCCAGAATACTTTCTTTACATTGTGCTTGGTTCCTCTCTCTCTCATCCACCAGCCCCCCCTGTCTACCTTACCTCCCTGGACAAGCACTGCAACAACGTACAGCTGATAAAGTATGCTTTCATATCTCTCTTTGTCAATACCATATAATCATACATTCTATACTTACAGTGGTTATATGGTTAGATTTATATTAGAGGGTTTTCAGATCTAGCTATATACAATATGTAATATATGCATCATGCCATAATACAGTCATTGGGATTTCCATGACTCTCTTGTCTATTCACATCATGACCTCTATAATGGTATATACTTTTGTGGATGGAGCCTCCTAGGCTTATGACAACATCTACGATGGTGAATGTTCTAGATCTTAGGACCCACATATCACTGTGCCCCAGATTCAGCACTCCCTTCAGTTCTCACATGTGATCCTTTAGTCTCCTCTTTTGCTCACAAGACTCCATCAGTGCGTGCATATGTCCTTTTTGCTTCACAACAAGGGCAACCTGAGCACCCATCAATAATTGGCGCACTGCCAGTACATCAACACAATTAGTTCACCGCCATATGTCCTTAGTTATGGTCAATTCTTAATCATACTTAATTATGCCTAATTTGAAACCAGTCTATCATGATCATCTGCAGCCTATTTTTAACCACTGCTAATTATGGTCATTCTTTTGAAAGTAAATTCATCTTAAGGTCTGGCCTTCAGCTTAGATGCCACCACTGAGGGATATCTTTTCTGTCAAAGTCACCTGGGACTTGTGCTTGGCCTTGTACACTGGGGTATAACACACAATTGGTGAGCTAGATGTGGTTATTTATACAATTTCAACACTTAATCGTGTCTAGAGGATTTGAACCTGGGGCTCTGCTTTGGAAGCTCCAAAATTTTTACTGCCAGAGCCCATCCTTGACAATCATGGTCAATCCTTTTTTTTTTATGACTGCAGGAATCGGGTAGCCCCCCTATAAACTGCAGTGCGCTAGGTAAATTGTTTTCATGTGACCAGTGATGCTGGTGCAACATGCCCGCCGGTACTATGGGAACAGGGGTGAGACTGGACGTCATGACCTCTTGCCTACAACAGGATGCTTTAGCCAATTGAGCCAGGGCCCTGCCCCAATCATGGTCAATTCTTAATCATGAACAGTTGAGATCATTTTATAACTACAATTAGTAGTGGTCAAATTCAATATATTTACCACAGTTAATCATGGTTATGCTGTTTTCATTTCCTTGAGACCAAATACTTCGAGTCTTTAGCCTTAGTATTCAACACTCTGTTTTAGTACTTAATTGCTTGTAGCTACTGCAAGTCTGACTGATTAGATTTGCTAGGAGAAGAGTATAATATAAAAGAGAGCACTGCTCTAAGTTTGAGTCTATGGCATTGATATGAACACTTGTTCGATTTGCTCATTTATCATTTAATCACTAGCAACTTCTGCAACTCTGAGTGATTAGATGGTTTGCATCCTGGTGAAGAGTAAATTATAAATGAGAATTCTATCTTAAACGTGACAGGCTTGAAATTGTTCTCCATTAATAATCTTTAGAATCTAACCTTATTTATTTTGGTAATTCAGAAAATTTTGATGAGGAAAAATAGTCTCAGTGGAGTTGAGTACCGAAATGAGCCGGCTATATTTGCATGGGAGCTTATCAATGAACCTCGCTGTATGTCAGATCCTTCTGGTCACAGTCTCCAGGTAGATTAATAATTTAACTTAGTAGTCCACTCAGTAGTTGGTTGTTTTTCATCACCAGAAGTTTTTACATTCGTTTACACTTTCATTTAAGGAACCCTTTTTTCACCAGAAAGTTTTATTTTTATCTTTCTAAAAATGATACCATCTCACATACAGGTATGGATTGAGGAAATGGCAAAGTTTGTAAAGACATTGGATAATAAGCATCTTCTCACTATTGGACTTGAAGGCTTCTATGGGCAGATTACACCTGATAAATTTGAAGTGAATCCTGGATATTGGGCTTCATCACTTGGTTCAGATTTTATTCATAATTCACAACTTGAAGAGATTGATTTTGCCTCTGTCCATGCTTACCCTGATAGTTGGTGAGTAATTCCTTGGGAATCTATTTCAAAATAAACGTTGTTAACTATAAAGGATCATGTAGTGGGCATTCATTTTCTAATTTTAGAGCATTCTGTCAGCGAATATGTTCATATGCTTCTGCCTGTTATTCACTATTCAAAACAAAATTTTTGGAGTTTCTATTTTCTTTTCTGATGCTGTAGTGGTCGTAATTGTAGGATTCCTGATGTGGAACTAAAGGATCATCTCAAATATATTTCTAAATGGGCAACTTCCCATATTGATGATGGAGAGCACACTCTTAAGAAACCGGTGCTTTTTACAGAGTTTGGACTTTCTTCACACCATAAAGGCTTTGAACCAAATCAGCGAGATCTACTATTCAAATTTATGTATGACAAAATATACGAGTCCGCTAAGAAAGGGGGAGCTGGTGCTGGAGCTATGGTTTGGCAGTTTCTTGTAGAGGGCATGGAAGAGTATGGGGATCAATATGCACTTGTTCCATGGCAATTCCCATCAACATATACATTGATCATAGAGCAGTCCTGTAGATTGCTAAATCTGAGTGAAGGTGAATTGAGAGGAAACCGAAGTTCACATGCTGCATGTTCCAAGTAGCTTAATCAGCAAGTTGCTGTATATTGAACCACAGAGAAGAAGCATATTTTCTGGGTATGGAAAAGCAGGAGTGGCACATTATTTATTCTTTTGCTCAAGAAGATTCAATGGCAAGGTTAGTCTTTGCAAGACATCTAATCTGGTAACAGATCTTCCTTTACAAGGTGTTGAATAGATATTCTACTAAACCAAGTTATAAACCCCCTAACTTGGTACGAATAGCTGTATGGCTCTCTTTCAACATGGCTCAATAGAGCTGCTGATGATCCTGTCTGTAAATTTTATTATGTAACTTTAATTCTTTGAAATTCTTGCACTGGTATATTTTTCCAACTCATTAATTAGTAAACCACAGGATTCCTATTAAACAAAGTTCTCTTGACATAAATTTTTATGAAGTATTTTTATAAAGATTAGCATCTAAAGTATGATAGTCAAAATGTTCATCTTCTTGACACAGGGATTATGGAGTTTAATGTTCAAATATTCAGTTGATATATCGTGCATTGTTTTCGTAGTTGCCAGGAAACTTCATTATAATATGTTCTTGTCTCTGTCCGCATACCCACAATTCTGGTGAGCAAATTATATATAATTTTGCCGTTTCCTTATTCATTTACTTGCTTACCAGTGTTCCTGTGTCTCTTGGCAATATGATGTTTTGCTGTTGCTATTTTCTCTGATCATTAAAAATGACAAAGACTTGATCTTGTTTATTTCTCCATAACAAAAAGGGAACCTGTCTCAATATTTGATGGTTATGATACTAATATTCTGAAACAACAGGGTAATGAATAACATCAACAGACACCTCGGTCTATGCCATGTGGAAAGTAATGGAGTATATATATATCTTTAATTGTTAGCTAACACTAAACTGCTACAAACTACAAAGTGGATTTAGACGAGTGCAGGACATAAACTATTGTAGAAACTTATGAACAATAGAAAACAGTTAACAAACAGATGTGAGCATATATTCAATCTTGAAATTTTTAAAGGGACATTCAATCCTTGTGCTTTTCTTTAATTGACCTTATATGGACATGGCATTTATTAATTCTTTAAAGTGTAAACCAATTTCATGGATTTCTTATATATATTGTTTGCTGTATAGAGACATAATTACATAGTGCAACACTATTGTAATTACAAAGGAAGAAGATTCACAAAGGGCTACGTGACTAACATAAATAAGGAAAGCAGCGTACCATGAATCTTACCTTGAATTTAATAAAGTGGAGGTGATACTGACCCTAGATATGTTTATTAATCTTGGGCAAAATTTCTGTTGTAAATTGAACTACTCACAATAAAATAGGAGATATCAGGATCTTGGTATAATTATTGAAACTCGATATTTTTCTTTATAATCCCAATCCATGCAGTGATTTTATTACATTTGTTTCAAGTACTGCACGGTGTGAGTTTGAGAACATGTCCATAGCACGGATTATATTACATTGATTACTTTTGACAAGAGAAGATCCCATACATTAGAAAAACATATCATGAGAAATTATGCTTAGGCATTATCTACGAACATATGCAAGCTGGAATATGAAATGCCATGTTATGGAAAACAAAAATAAAGTGGAATTCACTATGCTTAAAGTCGTGACAAATTGCCTCTGAATTTTGAGTCGATTCAGAGTTGATTTAGTCCTCTCAGCCTGATTACTCGCTTTCGCTTGTTCAAAATCAGGTTTATTATATGACAATCTTTGACTAAGATATTTTTGCATGACAATCATGTACTCCTATGGCTTCCTTAATCGATTGTTGGCATCCAGTTCATCTCACTATGGCAAAATGATTATACAGATTATAGAAGATATCTGGTGGACGGCTTCAGGCAAATTCACCACCATGCCAAATTCATCTCGTGGAAAATTCACCACCACAATTCACCGCCGTGGATAATTCATTGCGTACCATTTTTGGCGATGAATTGTTGGTGGTGAATTTTCCACGAGATGAATTTGTCATGGTGATGAATTGTTGGGCGGTGAATTGTTGATGGTGAATTTTCATGTGGTGAATTGTTGGTGGTGAATTTTCGTAGAGCCAAATATGAGAATTGCTTTTCTTTAGCAAGAAATAGTAAACACAAACCTATGAGGAGCTTCAAAATCATCTACAAGTCAATACGTGAAAGCATGAGGCTTGAGACCCACACTAACCAATATATAGCGACCAAATATATAATATTAAGCACAAACCAATAAAATAATGTTATTGTTTAAGCCATTCTGCTTTCATTTCTTTCTAAAAGAACTAGATGCTTTATTTTGGCGTGAGTTAGAACTTGACACAGCAGTCTGGCCCTGAGGATTAGTAGTATGGAACGGTTGGCATGAGATATTGGAGTTGGTTCCAACTGAAGTACTGATATTCGTTATGAGAAGCACAATAATCGATTTACTATGGCACCAGTATGGACCTTATTATTAATAATAGCATTGGTGAAACTTTGGCCAAAATGGTCTCGGGGTTAAGGTGACGCTAAGGATAAAAATGGTACTAAGATGGAGTTTGTTGCAATTAAAGCCATAAATTATGTTTTCTTTTTAAAGAAGTTTAGTTTCCCACTATGAGCAATCGTAGTTTTTGCAAAAGAAAATGTCTTAAAGGAGTAAAACTATATGATAAAAGAAAATCATAAGCTTCTTATTTAGAAAAATGACTTAATGTTAAGCCACACAAAACTATTTCAATAAACTCAAAATATATTAATATATTTATGATTTTTGAAACTATAACGATTCCAACTACTATAAATTCTCTTGTATCCTTTGAAAGATCGATCAGTTCTCTTGTATGAACATAGATGGAAGTTCAAACAAATCTGCAAGAAAACAACCATTACAAGATTAGTCTTAGATTAAACCAAATAAACCAAGACTGGTCTTTAGCTACTATATTTAAGCCATCAAAATAGACCAAATTAAATTTATTTAGATTAAACTAAAAAAGTCTAATTTCAAATTAGTGAAATACGAGCCGAAACTAACAAAGAGATGAGATAACCTTGGAAACCAAAAGTGGGAAAATAGAATCAAGCAAAGACTAAATTAAGAAGGGAAAACTTACAAGAGGTAAATTTGGAACTTGTGCACTTGGTAGGTTGAAAGTTTGTGAAGATGATTTGGGGGCACACGTAGAAAATTTTGGAGGTTTTGAAACCTGTCTTACTCAAAAGGGGTACTAGTAGTTTTGTGTTAAATTCTATCTAGATGGAAACTAAAGATTCTATAAATCCCTTGGGTTTTAGGTGTAACAATCAGTTGTATAGAAACTACACAAATAGAGGGAAATTGAGTAAACAAGATAGTGAAAATACAAGGAATACACTAGAAATGGAAGCCCTAACAAAATTATAAAATAGAACAAAATGCAAAGAAAATAAAAAGTAAAAGCAAACATGAGTAGAATAGGGTGGAGTAGTTAGTTTTTAAGAAAGCTTGGAGGTCTTAGTGAGCTGTTCTTCAGAAAGGGGGCACTAGTGTTTAAAAGGGGGGCACTCTTGTCATGATGTATGATATATTTGTATCTTTTAGGGAAAATTAATCATGATTTGCAATGACTTTTCATTATATGCACCTATCACCTATCTATTTAGGGACATGTAAAATAGGAAAATTTGCAAAAGAAAGTGTTAAAAGGGGAGCTTGCCTTAGTCAACTCCTTTGTGGGTTTTCCAACATAATCTACAACACAAAATTGATGCAAATAAGAATATTCAAACTATGGCAATAGAAGCAATTGGCTATAATGAATAATAATGGAAACAAACAAAACTTAGTGGGATGGGAAGAGGTAACATCATAGGAGTTGGAAACAAGGCCATGGGAGGGAAAAAAGGATGGATATGAAAGCTTGTAAATAAAAGGATGGTAAGGGACGGTGAAAGGAAGGGAATATGTAACAATAGGTAAAAAATTGGGGATCTAATTGCTGAGATATAGATATTGGGTATCATCATAGTATTGGGAGAGAGGAAAAAGGCCAAAAAGGTTATTCCAAGCATAACAACCATGAAAAATTTCAAAGAAAAAAAAGACTTTAAGAGGCTCTAAGCTCCAAGTTTTAACATAAATCTCCAAGAAATGACTAACATAAAGGAAACATGATTACAAGAATGATGAAATGAGAGGACAAAGGGTTTATAAGATTTTTAGAGGTTTTAGAGAATTGAAGGCTATAAACATAGTGGGCAAGCAATGAAAGAGATGCCACCAAAATTTGGTGAGAATCATCATAAAAACTAGGAGCATCCCCAAAGGGGCACCCTTGAAGGTGCACATGTACAAATGGGGTACTAATACCGTTTGATGCTAGATCCCCCAAACTTCTAACGAATGTGGATAAGGATATATTAAGATGCATGAAAGTGTTTTTATGTTAAAAGGATTTGAGCAAGAGATAAGGAGTGCAAATACAATGTTAGGAAAGGTGTCTCAACCTTCCATCCTAATAGTACTGACATGAGATTGAATTGGCTAAAGCAAGTTATAGTGATGTGTAGCTCTTGATCTTTAATTTTAAAAAAGATTGAATTGAGCTTTTAGATTAAAATTTATAGCTACTGGAAGTTAGGTTCCGGCTTTAGGAATACAAGAATTTCCATGACACATATTAGAGTTGCAAGAGGGAGCGAGACATGTTGAAAAGAACATTCACCAAGCTATGACATGTAATGTAATGCCCCCATTTTGGCCGTACACTCTTCATTTGGATTTAGCCTATTTACGGAAATCCGTAGGCTAAGCTGAGGTGGAAAATTAGGGTTTCCTCTTTCAGATACTGCTCAGTTGGCATTCTGAGGTTGTTGTGTGACTTACTATTTATAGCAGTTCGCTATTTTTAGCAAGTCTATCTTTTGGCAGTATTTGTCTAGCAAGCAGTTCAATGTTCAGTTTGGCTTTCTGTTGTTTTGATGTGAACTTACTATTTATAGCAGTTGGCTATTTTTAGTAAGTCTAATTTTGGCAGTAGCATCATCAACAATTCAGCTCAAGTCATTTTGCTATCCTTCAGTTTCAGTTTGGCTTTGGTTATCTCCATGGATTAAGTTTTATACTTAGTCATTTTTATGTTTCTCAGTTGTACCCCCATGCCTAGGAATGATCACTTCATGTTGTTTTTAAAAGGGGGTCATTAAGGGGTCAATGGTGCATTTAATGAATTATTAAATGCTTTATTGTTGCAAAGTGAAGTTGGATGCCTAAAAGAGGTTGATTAATATTTTATTATTTCAAAAAGTGAAATGCTTAAGTGGCGTCCCTTTTGGAAGTTGAAGTGATTCAACTTCTTGGAATTTGAAGAGTCTCTTGTTGCTTCATTTGCCAATTGAAGCTTATATATTGCTGTTGTTTGAAGAGCTGATTATCTTTGAGAAATATTGTAAAGTTACGCTGCTGGTTTGAAATCCAGAATCCAGCTAAGGGAAAGCTTAGCAATTTGTCTACATTCTTCGGGCCTGAAACTATGGTTCCCTAGATGGTGGATTGAGAGTGTGCTTCATTTAGAAGTGCACATTGAGCTTCATTGTTGGAGAATTTGAAGTGTTTTTCAGTTTTTGAGCTTACTGGTTCATTCATCGCTGAAGGTGATTTTCATTAACAACTCTTTGTACAATTTTAATATGCTTCTGGGCATTGAAGATATGGATTCCTAGCACATGGGCGCCCCTTCCCATAGAAGATCATAATTTATTTCAAAGTATTTATTTTTATTCTTGCAAAATCGCCCTTGCTAAGGGCCGTACCATGTTGGGAGCATTGAGAATTGTGCAAGTAAATTAATGGTTGCTTTTTGAAGTTGTTTCATCATCATGACATGGGTGCCTATCCTCCAGAGGTTCATTGCAATTGATTTCACTCAATTTGGAGGTAAATTGATAAAGTTATGTGCATTTCATTGATGTACAGTTTGCTGGTCTGATTTTCTGTATTCTCTATTTCTGATCAGACTTGTTAGTTTTTGATATAATGCTGGTTTGAGCTTCATTTCTATATCATTATTGTATTGTAAGAGTTAGAGGAAGTGTTACTCTAACCATTGATTGATTTGGAAGCATATCTTTCTTATTTGCAGCTATTTAATTCATTGTAAAGCTGATTAGTAGTACTAACAGCTATTTATTTTATTTGCTACAATTAGTTTAAATTTCATACTCCCACGATTGAGTGGTTGAGTTTAAATAATCATCTTTCTTAATTGTAAGTTTCCCCCCACTAAATAAGTGGTTGTGTGGACTGTATTCCCCCCACGTTAATTAAGTGGAAGTGAGGATTTAAATCGCTGGCTTGCCGCCTTTAATAATGTAATAATTTTGCCCACTGAATAAGTGGAGTATCCCCACTGCTTGTGGATGCCTGCATCAGCAGATGAATTGTAATTTCAGTTCAGTTTACTTCTAATGATCCTTTGACCATATGCTATCACCTCGCCCACATTGGGATCTTGGTGAACATTCTTGGTTAGAGTTACTTCCATGCTGATTTGTTTTTGGAGCTAACGCTAATCAGTGGTTTGATGCTAGTTTGTGTGTCTAATTTTGGGAAAAAAGTTAAGGGGAATATTTCATGTAACATGAAAATCCTAAAGCATCTTTGAAGGGTTTAAATAAGAAAAATAGAGATCCTAAGTTGGGAGGATAACTATGACATGTTATAACTGATTGACATCTCTTGAAATTTGGGTACTGGAATTTGACTAGGAGATTTGTGTGCTCTATTTGGGTGGCATTAGCTCATAATTTGTGATTCCCCTTTGGTGGTTTCATGTATTGGTTTCTCTTTTTAGTGGGTACTTGAGATGGAGTTTGCATAGTGTATATTATAGGTATTGTTATGATATTGATATTACTCCAAATTTGAGTGTTGGTGTTGTCTCTTGTGAAGGATTCTTTCCTAGGTTGTATTGTGACTAATATGGTCATTGATTAATACATTGGTTGAAAGTTTGAAGGTTGGTTTTTTACTAAAGGGTTTATGTAGGATACATAATTATGTTATGGTAAATGATGTTATTGTGTTTTTTCTTTCCTAGGAAATATTTTAGATCACAATTTTTATTCATCTCTCCTCTTAGATTAGTGTATAAACTTTTTCCTTTCATTTAGTATTAGATCTTGATCAACTTAGGTCTTCGGTGATAGGAACAAAGTATTTTGCATCGATCTTGGTTTGAGTGGGAGAGTGCACCAGAAGATCTTTGTTTCAAGGAGATGACAAGCATGCCTATATTGGAGATATTTTTTTGTTGTTGTAAATTTGATCTATGGAAGCTACAATTTAAGATTTGCCCACAGATCAAGATTATGGGTTTTAATATCTAGATCCAAACCAACTATATGCCACTTTAAAATGATTAGGCAATGTTGGACAAAAAGGAAAGAAGCCTTATCATGATTTGCTTTATAAATTCTGGGTAGCTGGAAAAAGTTGGGTCCACAAAATGTTCAAAAAGTGGAAGTGTTTTTCTTGATTTTTAAAATTTGTCCCAGTTGAACTTAAAATTTGAACCTTACACATTGAATCTTTAAAAAGTTTAGTAATATGAAATTTAGTATTTTGAGTCTAGTTTTCAAATATGTAATTTATTCTATACCCATATGATATAAAATAATTTTTAATATGCATGTATAAAAACCACTTTTTAAAAGTCACTTTTTTAGGACCATACCATGCACGTGTATGGACACCATAATTTGACATAAATAAAAGTATTTTTCTAATTCATTTTGGGGAAATATGTATATTATAATGAAGATTGATGAGGATATTTTTTTATAACTTTTTTCATAATATTTTTTTGTTTATTAATTTTTTATTGGCCCTAATTTTTGATTTTTAAAACCCTTGTGTATGGACACCATAACTTGACCTAAACTTATCATTTTTTGAATTTTCTTTTTTTCAGTGTGTAAATAATTGTTTATAGATTGATGCCATATAATTTTTTTAACAAGAAAATCAACAAATTAAAAGTTATTAAAAAAATACGAAAAACCTGACATTTCAAGTTTATGGACCCGTTTCCTCATAAATTAATTAAAAAATAGAAAAAATAATCAAATCATAAAACAAATTACATATTTGAAAACTAGACATTGTCATATATAATGGGTTTTAATTTCATAAATTAAAAAAAAAAACCTTATTAGCTATATTGCTAAAGTGAGTTTTTCTCTTGAAATTGTCATGACCTTGTACTTGCAAGTCTAAGCCTAAGTTTTGGGTTACCATTCCTTTTTCGAGCCTAAATCCAAACTAAAAACAATATAAAGTAACATCAACACCAATTACAAAGGGCTCACTACCGAAGGGCACACTACCAGAAAGAAAGAAGGGCTCACTACTAAAGGCTCACTGGCAAAATAGAAAAGAAGATAGAGAAGAGTGTTACAATGAGAAATCCATCTCAAAGCAATAGAAAAATCCACCACAACATCACCAAAACCTTTGTAGTCTTTCTACATAATTGTAGACACCTTCTGCTCACTGCATTCAGTAATCTAACACATTGAAGCTCACATTGCACTTTACAAATTTCACACCTTACAACTTTGCAAATCACATCATACTCATCTATCTTGTCTATCTTATCATCCCTCAACAACTCAACTCTTATTTATACCATCTTCAACCTTGAAACTATTCTCCAAGGTCAACTATACACCTTAACCGTGCAAATTCAAATTCGGTCGGCACTAAAACATTCCAGCAGTGGAAAGGAATGAAGGCAGACCACAACACACCTTAGCTTGGACCTAAATCCATACACGCCACACTACACTTCCAATTTTTTTTCAAGTAGTGCAAACACCCAAGGTCGACCGTTACCCATGTAAACACCATTAAAATTTTAAGTACACACTTCCTTTGATCCAAAAATAATTTAGGAATAAAAATGTCACCTAAACATAATCTAGAATATTCCACAAATACCCTGAAATCCAACAAACTCCTTCACAACAAATTTCACCTAAAGAATGTACACACCCAATACACTCAAACACCTCTTCCATACATTGTAACTTAAGAAACTAACTTTCAAAGCACCAAAACTGAAACAACTTCGACTGAAGAAAGATACCAACACTATCAACACACCTTCAGATTTGCAAGACCTAAACCTAAATTGTGAAGAAACGCAAAGCAAAGACATTTATCCTAGACACCTTTGCAATACATAGTTCACACACTGGTGAACACAACTTCCTCTTCTCAATGATCCATCACACCAAATTCTGGATATAACACCTTTGAACACCTCTGATCAACATATCTGAAATGCATAGGAAAATCTTCAACCTAGAAGAAATGTAGAGCAACACCAAAAAACTACTCTACAACCTTGAACAACACCGCAACTCGCCGTTTCCTCTTTTTATCAAATTTTCTCAAAAGAACTTGGAAACCAAGCACCAAAAACACATCCTCATTATCTTGATCACTTCCTCAACCATATATCCATAAATAGAAGCTTATCAAAGCAACATTAGAGGTTGACGCCAATAGCTTACTAATGACAACATAATGCAACTAATCAAAGCATCTTTAGAAACCTCATTAATGACAGTACCAAATCAATACCAACTGCACATCCTCTTGCAACAACCTGTTTCTCATACAATTGACACCAATGACAATAGAGGTTTGTTGACATCAATGACAACACCAACTTCTCATACTTGCAACAATCTCCCCCTTTGTCATTGATGGAAACAGATGATGTGAAAACCATCAACAACAAACACAACTCTGCTCCATGCCTATTACCTTTTCTCTTTCACATTACTCACTTTCCCCCTTTAAACATATCTTTTTCACATGATTCACTCTCCCCCTTGATTTTTCACATTATTCTACCCCCCTTTGACATCACTGGTAAAGGATAAAATATTTACATCACTTATGTTTCTCCTGACATCTATCAACCTTCTCACAATTGTTCTGCAACTGTCTTTCCTTCACTGCTCAGTATACTCCCCCTTTGGAGCACACACCATATTGCACTAATCAACAACCACTGCATAATGACAACACTTACTCTTTCTAACTGCAATAGCCAATAATGTCACTACCTACTCCCCTTGAGAGGTAGCCACCAACATCAGTCTAGACTAAGGAATGAATCTTGAAATCCACTGGACTGATGCATCTCCTTATGCATCTAGTTCAAAGGAGGGGCAATGACCCCCAACTTCTTCGAAAGATCTCAAAAGTATCATTAGGAAGAGCCTTAGTGAATATGTTAGCAATTTGATCCTTTGTAGGCACATATTCAAGCTTCACTCTCTACAACCCTCTCTCTCTCAAGAAATGATACCATATTGAGATATATTTTGTCCTTGAATGCATTATCAAATTCTTTGAAATATTGATAACACTTGTATTATCACAAAAGATAAAAATTGGTTCATCATATTATACCACCCTGATATCCTTCAATGTTTGCCTCATACACAACACTTGTGTGCAACAAGATGTTCTTGCAACGTCCTCTGCCTCTATAGTAGATAAGGACACTGAATCTTGTTTTTTTCTTATCCATGACACCGATCTGCATCCAAGAAAGAATGCACCACCACTTGTACTTTTTTTTGTCATCCACACAACCAGCCTAATTTGTATCTGTGTAAGCACCCATAGTAAAATTAGTATCCTTTGGATACCACAGGCCAAAATCTAGAGTGCCCTTCAAGTATTTGAATATCCTCTTTACTACTGCAACATGTGACTCTCTAGGATCTTCTTGAAATCTAGCCATAAGACAAACTACATGCATGATATCCGATCTAGTAGTGGTTAGATATAGCAATCCTCTAATCATTGATCTATACTTGCTTTGATCAGCCTTAGGAGATTCATCATTATTTCTCAACTTGCAACCAGTAACCATAGGGGTACACACTGGTTTAGAATCTTCCATTCCAAACTTCTTCAACATTTCCTTGACATACTTTAATTTTGAAATGAAAATACCTTTATCTATTTGATTTATTTATAGTCCAAGGAAGAAATTCATCTCCCCAAACATAGACATTTCAAACTCTTTCTACATTTCTTTTGCAAACTTCTTACGCATAGCTTCATTGCCTCCAAAGATTATGTCATCAACATATACAACCACAATCAAGATTTGATCTTTTTCAACTTTAAAGTAAAGATTGCTATCTACGGTACCTTTATTGAATTCTTGTTGTATCAAGTACCTATCCAACCTTGCAACCAACCTATAGGAGCTTGCTTCAATCCATACAATGCCTTCTTCAATCCACATACTATATCTAGTTTTTATGATAACTGAAATCCTTCTGGTTGTTCTATGTATACCTCTTCTTCCAATTCTCCATTCAAGAAAGTAGACTTCACATCCATTTGATAAACTTTGAAATTCTTGTGTGCTGCAAAAACCAAAAACATCTTTATAGCTTCCATTCTTGCCACCAGAGAAAATTTCTCCTCAAAATCTATTCCTTCAACTTGTGAGTAGCTCTTACACACAAGCCTTGCCTTGTTCCTTACCACTTCTCCATTCTCATTTAGTTTGTTTCTGAATACCCACTTAGTTTCAATCAAATTTTTGTTTGCTGGTCTTGGGACAAGTTCCCAAGTCCGATTCTTCTCAATCTACAACAATTCTTCTTCCATAGCCTTGATCCAATATTCATCTTTGCATGCCTCAATCACTATTTTAGGTTCAAATTCATAAAGTAAACATAGATTTACCTATTCTTCAACAACTTTCCTTCTTGTCAGTATACCTCTGCTCTTATCTCCAATGGTCTATTCTTTAGAATGATTCTTCTGCACATACTTAGGAGTTTTAGGAGTCTTTTTCGAAGCTTCTTCCTCTTCAATCCACACTTCTTTTTCTTTATCTTTTTCTTCTTCTTTGCAAGAAGACTCATCTGATTCATATCCATCTATCACCACTGAATTCTTTTATAGATCTTCACCAACCTTGACACTTGCACTCTCAATAGTCTTTCTCAATCTCTTGTTGTGGCATAGGCAAGCTTTGCTTCTAGTAGAGTATCCAAGGAAGATACCCTCATCAAACCTTGCATTAAACTTGGGATTGTGTGCTTCTAATAGGCCCATTTATTAAATAATTGTGAAAAAATCTATGGAAAATAGTGTCCCTCTACATAAGTTTTTGTTCCACTTTAAAGCATTTCAAAATATTATCAATACTCCAATTAAGATGATAGGTAAACTATTAGGATGATATTCCCTTACAAGAGCACAAGATTAGAGGCCCAAAAACCCTAATTAAATGATCAAATAAAGAATGAATGTATGAACCTAGTGAGCTACAAGGCTCAAAGTAAAGGTGCCACTTTATGATGTAGAGGTGAGTTTCTATGAATAAAAGCATAGAATGGTAGGTTAGAGGCGACAAAATAGAACATGCACTATAAAAACCCATAAAATTTAAAGGGATGTTAGATTCTAGAATATGCGGTCCCATCGAGCATGCAAAAATGTATATGATAGAAAATAAAGGGGAAAACAATGACACAAATGCAATGAATTGAATCTTATACCTTGTTCTGCATCATACCTCTATTTGAGAAAGAGGATGATGGATGCATACACAATAAGATTGAGAAGTCTTCAATGGCCTCCAAGGATCCTCTTGATGGGCTATTAGTGTTAATGTGTTGATGGTAGAATTTGGATACTTCTCAAACCTACATAATAACTAAGTTGTAATGGAGAGTGTTATTGATCTTGGCTTGGATTCGTAGATTTTAAGGATGGAGAATAGATGGTTGAGATTTGATTTGGAGATTAATGTTAGAGAATTCATGAGAGGTTAGGGTTGATGAGGGATTTCCAAGTGACATCATTAGGTTAATGCAAATGAGAGAGGGGAAGATTGATAAAATATTAAGGGTTATAAAATTTACTTGACCTAATCAAATGGAGGATGATGAATCTTCTCACACGTATGTGAGAGGATGTATGGGAAAGAGGGACCAAAGACAAGTTTCTTCTCACACATGTATGATGATGCCTTTGGAAGAGAATTTTGGACAAGTGTCCTCTAACACGTGTGAGGGCACCTTGAAATTTTATTTGGACAAGTATCCTCTTAAACATGTGATGACACCTTGAAAAGAGAAAATTTGACATGTTTCCCCTCGCATGTGTAATATATCACTTGGGCAAGGGAGATGGAGACATTTGACTTCTTAGATATGTATGAATCGCATGGGCTAAATAGAGGGTGATGATTTTTTAGATCAAATGGATGGTTAATATTTCATTATAGTATTTTAGGAGTTTATGAGCGATTAAAAAAATTTAATGAGATTTAGGTATGTGCATGGGATTAGCTTAGTTAATTAATTTTATTTAACTAACTAATTGAATGTGAGGTAGAAAAGGGAAATCAAATAGATTGTTTATATTTATTTCTTGTGGGATAGAACTATAAGATTGAATCTAATTAAATAAATATAAATTTATTTAATTAAACGTGAACGTTAGGATAATGAATGAACAAATTAATTAAATAATTTGTATATTTAATGTTTGGGATAGGATAAAGTTTAACATGGTTAGACGTGTACAACTTTAAATGCTTACATATTGAATCCCATTATTCTAAGTTATAATTTGATTATGAATATCAAGTTTTCTTTTTTTTACATTTAATTTAATAAATAATCTCACTTTATTTTAACATAATGATTTCTAAAGTTCTAAATATATAGAAAATTTCATAGTTCAAATTGATTCCCATAGTGAAATCTTAGAAGGTGGCTTACAAGATGCATTGGTTTCTTAATATAGAACCTAAAATAAAATAAGCTTGATTCGATGTATGTTAAATGCATAATAAACATAAAAACATTACTATAAATTATTATATCAATTAATTTTTAATTTTTAATTTCTAGATAACAAATGTTATAATTGCAAAGAAACTTAAGAGAAAGACTAACAAGGTTACAAACCCTCCCACACATCCATTCATCCTTCATTTTAGATTCAAAATTGGCAGAAATAATTCCACCACCGAAACCAAATAAGAATAGAATTCTCCTATATTTTTGTTTATTGAATATTTTGATAATAAAATAGTTTTCTGGCTTAATATTTTTATATGGAATGTTGAATTTAAGTTTAAAGATCATTAATATAATGATAAAGAACATAAGGCTTGTAGTTCAAATGAGTTATAGACATTACAAAACAATAAAGATTCTTGTAAAAGCATTTGAAAAGCTTGTTAATTAAGGGATTTTTATTCTGACTAAAACTAAGCTACACTAGTTGAGAAATAAAAATTAAAAAAATAGTAATAAATGAAACATTATTTAACATAAAAATATTATACAATTCATTTTCTACATATAGGAAATTGTAATCTCTTTTTTCACACTATGCCATATTTATATCAAAACATTCACTGTGGTAAATTACTCTAACTTACTATACAGTTCTTTTTTCAAGAATCTTTTCATGAATTACAAGAGATGTTAATGTTGAAAAAGACATCATTTGGTGAAAGAGTTTTGGGAAGTTGTAAAAACAATTTTGATATAAATAGTACATTTTTAGTTTTAATTTGTTTAGGCAGTTCATTTGAATTCACACTAATTGACGACTCTTATTGAAAAAGTTATTGTGATTTCAAATGAATCACCTAAACAAATGAAAATTTTGAGTGTGCTATTTAAACTTATCCATAAAAATATTACAATATCAACAGCCCTAAAATACAAAAAAACATTCAATAACATAAATTACATTCCACATAATTAATAATATTGACACACTTGCCATTACAATAATAAATAGTAGGAATTTAATAAAGGACAAGTCTTTTTAACATTTAAAATAGATTTTTAAATCCAAATAAATGCAAGATTTAATGACAGCATATATTCTATTGAAAAATATCTTTTTTCTTTTTTTGCCCAGTTTACAGCATTTAAAATTGTTTTTCTCAGCATAATATTCGCTTTTGATTTATCCTTAAATATACATTAAGCTAAAGTATGTGGAAAAAATATGAAAGCTTATAAATTAGAGAAGGTTCGTTCATATTTATGAATGAAGAATGAGAATAATTGCTTGTGACATTTCATAAATGGATACTTTTCGATAGACAAAAGGATAAGAAAAGGAGGAGAGTGCTCCCCAGTTTCCAATAAAAAAATTTATTTTCAATGTTACATTTAGATGGTTATACATAGGAATTTTCAAAATATGATTTAAATCTATTGACATTTTAGATTATAAAGATTTATTATAGGATATAATAATGCTCTAAAAGATTATATTTTTAAAAATAGATAATTAATAACAATTTAACATATCATTTTTTTATTTTTTATAAAACTTTAGTTTAGTTTAGTAAAATAATTCAATGTTTTTAGTACATGAAATTTGGACATGTTTATAGATTAAGATCATGTATTAAAAAAATAAATTCAATTATACAAGGAAGATTTGATTAAGAATTGTCTAATCATGTAAGTTAACTTATATTATCACATCAAGTGCACGTCATAAAGGAAATGTATTAAATATGAATTTATTAATTAAAATAGTGAAAAATACATAAATACTCTATACGGGTAGGGAATACAACTTTACTTAGGTTTAACCTTGATTTGCAAATCTTGCATTTGTTAGATGATAATCAAATCAATCAACTAATCTCTCCTCAAATAGTCTTATTGCAACCACTATATGAATGAATTGTTTGTTCTCTATTTAATTTACTAGTGCCAAGCCTTTGTCATTCAAGCTAGTGCATATTTATAGAATCTAAGAAAAATGACCTCATCACTTATATAACTTCCAAGATGAAACAACTAACTATTTTAAGGAGATGTATCTCCCAAAGCATGCAATTCAACTTGCAACACACTATGATTTTTTATGAATAAGTCTCAACATTATTATTTATATGCAACAACCGCCCCTTGGTTGCTACTATTTTTTATTTTTTTTAAAACAACAAGTACCAACTCATATTAGAACAATTACGTATCGATTGAGCATCTCCCATGTAGCTTAGATGTGCAATCTTCATAACTTTTTCTTTACCTTGGTTGCATCAACACAACATCACAACTTATATGCTTACACATAGGAGTGGTAACCTCCCAATGTTAAGGCCTTTCCTAGACCTAGAGCTAAGCCTCAAGGGTTCATTTTCGATGACCCTGCCAACGTATCCCTTCATAGGAAATTAGAATCTTCATAGTTCACCCACCAATGTCAAAGAGATTTCATTCTCTCCTCTTGTATGAGATATTTTATCTCACCTTTAAACCAAGTATATTCATTAAGTGTAAAATATTAACTTAGCTCATTGTAATATAATGATATCAACTCACATCAAGTGTTGGACCTATTGGTTCCATACCAAACCTTACCAATTAGTAGTGTGCATATATACGCAAACACAAAAGGTTCATATCATTCCATAATTCCCCAATTCCCATAGGGAAGGGGCTCAAGCGTACAACACTTATACACTAGGTGACTAGCTCATGTACACATCACATATTCATAGTGATTGGTTCCATCATACGTCACATATACATAGTTACTAGCTACAACATATGTCATAAATATCCAGTGACTAACTTTAGTATATGCCACTTATACATAGCGATTAGCTCCATCATATGTCACATATACATATTGATTGGCTATAACATACATCATATATCCACAGTGACTAAGTCTAGCATATGTCACTTATACATGTGATGTGACTAAATCACATGCACATCACAAGTACATTAATGATGGGCTCATATGTATATCACATCACAACTATGACTAGCTCATACATACATCACAAGTACATTAGTGATGGGATCATATGTACATCATAAGTACAACAATGATTGTTTCATACATGTCATATATACCATAGTGATTGAAAGACACATTCAAATTGCCTATCACATACTTTCCCTTAGTGCATCCTGGATAGAAAAGGAATGTTGGTGTAGTGCACATTATACTGTGGGTTCCATCCTTTTTTCTAGTCTTCTGTACCATCGAACAACTAGGAAGAGGATTCTCTGTGTCACATAATACACCGAGGGACCACCCTCAACTCAATAGGGTCAAGTATACCATTTCCACATCATGATATGCCAAAACTAAATTCCATGAGGTTGGTCAAACTATTACCTACATAGTATTCATTAGAAGCTCTCTTCCCTGCAGTCCATCAGATAACTAAGAAACCAAGGGTTTCCATCACTGGCATAGAATGCTCCTTGACTACTGTCCATCTCGAGCATAATATTGCCCCTAGACAACTACCAATCTCAAGAATAATAGTACTAATCTTGACTATTGTCCATCTCGAGCATAGTACTGCCCCTACACACCTATTAATCTCAAGCATAATAGTACTGATCCTTGACTACTGTCCATCTCGAGCATAGTACTTCCCCTAGACACCATTCAATCTCAATCATAATAGTATTTCTCCTTGACTACTATCCATCTTGAGCATAGTACTAACCCTAGAAACTTGTCAATCTTGAGCATAATAGTACTGCTCCATGACTATTTTCCATCTTGATCATAATACTTCCCCTAGACACCTATCAATCTTGAGCATAATAGTATTTCTCCTTGACTACTATCCATCTTGAGCAAATTAGTACCCCTAGAAACCTACCAATCTCGAGGATAATAGTACTACTCCTTGACTGTTGTCCATCTCGAGCATAGTACTACCCCTAGACACATGTCAATCTTGAATATAAGATTACTGCTCTGTGACCCATGCTTAGTGTAACACACCAATCATTCACTGAAGTAATTTTTCCTATGTTTTCACTTTGTGATTAAATAAACTATGTAACTTAACCATTGCAATAAAAATTTTCTTTTCTTTACAAAGAACAAATGAACTTAGATGTCATAACAATAATCGACATTGATTCCATTCCAATATAATAAATCACATATTACAATATTCTAAAGAATGTGTACAAAGTATAAACATAACTCATCTTGGTATAGGAACTTCCTTTCCAATCTTGGTCTTCTGTCGCCTACTGAGGAGGAGAAGGATCACTCAAGCACTTTTTCACCAACCACATACTCATATGTGGTTCTACACACATCTATCACAAGAGAGATTTCCCTACCCTTCGACGAAGAGATTGGTGGAGTAACCTTGTAATGACAACCATTCAAAGCTTAGTGTTGTGTCCTTCATGGCTAGAATTTATAAACCCTACAATCTGGAACTAGCATGCATAACTAGATCAAGGTGAATTGATAGTGGAGCCAAATGAAATCACACTACTTTGGCCAAAGTTTTCTCACTCAGTACTTCGAGTGATAGTCATCCTACTCACATACACTACTCAAGCTTGATTTGACTATAGGCCACTATAATCTATGCATAGGTATTTCCTCCAATGGGCAATCCTTAATCCCAGAAATATCCTATTTCCTTTCCCACAAACATAATGGTATTTCTACTCACAAAGCATAAATACAAGTTACCCTCCCTTCAATGGATAATTCAAATCCCAAGTGTAACTTACAAGCTATCTAATTCAATCAAATAACCTAGCTAAGAATAACCCTTGAGCTATCTTTTTTTAATCATATCTAGTATGTTAATACCTATGACAAAAAATCCCTCCTATTATGGACTAAATACAAGCACTTTCATAGAAAAGAATAAAACAACTTCTTTTTCCTTTCCAAAGAAAATGCCATGATTCCCTAATGCAAGCAATCTTAATTAGTTCAAATAAAGCATTCAAAACTCAATCTTTCATAAACAAAGACAATCTAAGAGAAGACTAGATCCCCATGCCTATAATACACTTAACCAATTGACTGAATTGATGCACAACCTTCCAACAACAACCTCCTAGCTTCACTTAATCCTCTTAAAGCAATACATCACTATGAATTCTCTCTCAAGATAACAATATGCACTCACAAAGTAATTCACAACTCTCTCATAATAACTCTCAGCTCTTAGATTATACAACTCTTAGAATAATTGTAGTAGAATAAGTTTGCAAAAGAATGCAGAATAATGTGTCCAAATGAGAGAACTAGACTCTTTATTTATATAGGAAAATGAGACTTTGCAGCCTACAAAAAAGGGATGCTAGTGGACACCTTTCGTCATGTAGGTTGACCCACTTCACTCAAATAAAAGGTGGAAGAAATATGGGTGTAAACTCAACATATTATCTCATAGATCATTCCTTTTCATTGATAACAACTAAAGACTAATTCAAATGTGCACATTCCCAAATGATGACGATCGACTTGCATCTAAAATGGACTTCTACAGAAAATTGAACTTTCATAATTTGGTGCCATGTTGTAGCCAACCTCCCTATCTCTTTGCACGATTTCTCCCTTTGAAATAGTCTATAGTTTACAAGAAACACTTCTACAAAGTCAACTTGGTAATGGTTTATTTCATTGCTAGGAAAATGACAAATCAATTTCCCTTTTATAGTGTTTCAATGTTGTTTGACTTAGCATGCTTCATGCTATTGATTTATCCTATTCTCATGCTTTTGAATCACTTTATAATTCAGCTCTTAAATATTATGTCGTTTTATATTAAAGCGTCCAAGTTTAAGTAATTCGTTGTCTATATAATTTAAATTTCCATTTTAACATAGCATCAACTATGGTTTATTTCCACATTGAACTTTATTGTTGCATATTACTTTGCATATAAATCATCCTTTATCTTATATCATCATACAAGTTATTTGGCCTATAATACTTGCATAACGTATATACAATTTGGCCTATATTTAATACTATGTATATATTAATATATATTTATATATGTACATATACATATACATATACATATACATATATATATACATATATATATACATGTATATATACTAATATATATATCCCATGTCAATAAATTATGTATTCATTCAATATATAAATGAATAAGATCAAGTTAACATTCATAAAATGATAATATCGACCGTATATACTATGTACCATAACAATATCACAATAAGCACTAATGCTTTGATATCATTTCACAATGAGCACGATTGACACCAAAACAACATACAAAAGCTTTGATAGCAAACAAGAATACATGAAAGCAAGGCAATCACATAGAGAAAATATTTTTAGAAATAGGAAAATGATTTCATTAACTCAAAAGATATTACATATATGCACTGGCATTATCAGATTTCTGATTACCAAGATTGCTTGAAGTGCAAGGTAAGATCATACGTCTAATATGCTGACCACCAAACTTATAGACTTACAGACTCTAGAATATGCTGACCACCAAACTTATAGACTTACAGACTCTAGAAAATATAAGGATGCAACCTCTAAGACTCTATTCCGAAGCTCCAACACTTGATCACTCAAATTTGGAATCCCAAACTTCAAATGCCTCAAATGAGCTCTTGGGGCCTTATTGATAGGCTTCAAATGACCTGGAGGTCCGGTCACCTTCACCTTTTACCTATTCTACTAGGTCATTTTTCTAGAAAATACAAGGAGGATTATCTTGCAACATGGTAGACATTATCAGTTCTTGATTTTTACAACAACCTTTATTTATTTGTCCATATTATGGATTGAGTAGAAATATCTACTAGAATATTTTTCGTAGATATTGTCTAGATCCTTACTTTTGAATAGTGGACAACATAAATTTTACATGTGGGAATCTTTTGTACAAGATAGACTTTTTAGTACAATATTTTTCTAGCTTCACATGGAATTTATCTAGAAATATCCCCACCTTTTTGGATTTTTGTCCATATTTTACTTTTACTTTCTCCATAATATTTTATTCTAGAATCTACTACTACTTTATCCTATAATATTTATCTTCACTTTTATGACATTGTAAAGTGAGAATGGTCCACTTAACACCCATAAGTTGCTACAGGGATCTTGCTTTTTAAAACAAGGTTGAATCTTGTTGTCAGATCTTAACGTGACTGACATCACAACATATACAAGCCCTTGTGCTAGCTAGATTATGCCACCCATTATTTATTTTATTATTTACATAATTATTTACAAGATTATACTCTTCATGCTAAATCATCATCCACTTTCCCATCCATAAATAGTACATAATCTTCCAAGGTCTAGAAGATATCACTCTATTCTTTGAGCTAATATGATTAAAATTAATGAAAGTGTCTCATCTTCAATCACTTCTAGATGTTGTCTAGGGAGGAATTTTATTGTTGGAAATGGCTATTTATGTGGATTTAACCAATATTCAGATATATTCCCACATAATTCTTCAACTAACCCTGACTTAATTAATTCATAAAATTCCTTCATCTCTTTATTTAAATGATGACCAAATGCATAATCTTCAGATATGATATTGAAGAAACCATTTTTGCATACCTTTGAGAAATTATTTTCTAAATGGTCTAGCCACAGCTCAGATGTGAACCTTGCAATATTATCATTTATGAGATGAATAGAAACAAAAACTTTCTTTATGCCAAAATGATTTAAAACTTTTACCAATATTACCCACTTCTGAAGAAATGAAAATGTTTCAAATTGTCTCAAAAAATCCCAACCTTGTAGGACATCTATGTTTATATTTGGAACTTTTCTTATTTCATCAAGTACCTTATCAGGGTCTTCTAGAATGATAATGGTTGTTGCTAATTCTTTGGTGATTGTATCAACCAATGGATTTAAATCAGTCAACCTAGAAATTCTCCCTTGTGTAATATCTTTATTTGACTTCTTTTCCTTGAGACCACACATATCTTGGCTATCTTTAGTAACTAATCTAGATCCATACATTCCTCTTTGTCCTTGAATTAAGTTAGAAGCATATATGAGAGGCATACCTAGTTTGGTTGTCTGAAGTCCTAGAAAATTTTGACATTTTTCTTCATTCTGCTTCTTTGTCTTCTCATCCCATCTTGAGCTATTATATTTCAGCTTGTCTTGAATCTTTTTCCTATCATTTTCTAAATCATAGTTTAAACAAATCAACATTTGAATCTTTTTTTTTTCAACAAGAATATCATGCAACAATAATCTTAATTGACCAAATCCTGCAAAATAAATATCTTCTTTGCCCATATCAAGATCTTTGACTGTTTTATGATTTTCATCAATGTGAATAGAGGGTCCATTATTAGGAATTCCATTCCACTAGTGTCTCAATTTTCTTAATAATAATCCAAAAGCATATAAAACCTTTGCAAGATCATTCCATCCAATACCAACTTTAGTATCAACAAGTTGGTCAATATTCAAAATATAACCTAATTTAGCATGTGGCCTTAATTTGTCAAGTCTAGCATTTTTTGTTAAGGATTCTTTGTGTTCATACCTAGGTTCAATCTTAACTATAACATGTTTCTTCCAATATTCATCAATCTCAAAGCTATCTATAGTACTATTTATGGAAGAATTATCATAATCAATCTCTTCACTAACAAAAGATTGATATTCTTTTTCCCCATCTGATTCCTTTTGTGCTTACACCAGTTCATTCACAAAAAATGGTTCACTAATTTTTTCAGTAATTCCTACTTCAGTCATCCAGTCTTTTTCCACAACTTCATGTGAATGTTCTTTAGAGAGAAAGTGATTTGGGTTTTTAAGTACTGGAATAGATTCAACATATGATTTTCCTAATTCAATGACCTCTAATTCTATAGACATATTCTGAGAAGATCCTTCATCTAATTTCTTTTCTTGTTCTACAAATACAGGCTTATTGATTGGTTTTTCAGTACTTTTTTTTTGTAACCAATCTTTACTAGTAATAGCATTGGAATGTCTTTTAGATTCATTTCTTGTGACCTTGGTAGAACTACTATGTTTAAATCAAAGAAACCTTTCCTTTTCTAAACAACTATTTTTCTAGTAGGTTCTATTACTTATTTATTTTTATCTTTTTCCTTTTTCTTTTCTTTTTGAAGGACTACTTTCTTTTGTTCCTTTCCTGAGCTATCATCTTCTTGAGTGATTCTAGTTTTTTGGACACAAGATCTTATTTTATCTAACTTCCTAGAAACCAAATCAACCATTTCTTTGTTTTCCTTCTTATACAAAGATTCTTCATTTGAACAAACATTACTAGGTATTTTTTCATCCTTTTGATTCTTTCCTTTATCTTTCTCAAAAGAGCTATCTCGAGCAGTTTGTGATTCTTTGATTTTCCTTGCTACTAGCCTATATTTTCCTATCTTTTTAGCCACAGACTCTATTAAGGCTTTATATGGTACTTCAGATTGTCTAATTGAATCCATAGTTATAGGTTTTATGCCTTTCTCAGGATACAAATTTGAAATCTTAATATCGAGAAACTTAAAATTTCCCTTGCTATCAACATAATCTTGTTTATCTTCAAACACATTATGAATAACAGATGAAAGTGAAGAACTTGCATTAAGAGATCTTTGGATTTCCATTGAAGAGTTATAGGACTTATTGAAACTTTTTGCAAACTGTTTCACTGCTACTTTTATCGTCTTACTGCTCACCCTTCTACGCCTATCCTTCAGCTTCAACATGAGATTTATGGCCTTACTACAGATCCACAACTACTTTGTGTCTCTACCTTTGATTGTTCATTCTTCACACTCTTATTCTAAATACCAACTTATGACTCTTATGATAAACATTCACTATAACCCGATCTTAGTAGAACATGGGTCTGTTATTACACATGCATTAGAATGAACATGATTTTGTATTGAACCATGGCTCTAATACCAATTTTAAAATGAGACCATAAAAAAAACACAACCACTAATGCTCTGATATCATTTCACAATGAGCACAAAATCAACATTTGAATCTATTTTTTGCCAACAAGAATATCAGACAATAATAATCTCAATTGACCAAATCCTACAAAATAAATATCTTCTTTACCCATATCAAGATCTTTCACTATTTTATGATTTTCATCAGTGTGAGTAGAGGGTCCATTATTAGGAATTCCATTCCACCAGTGTCTTAATTTTCTTGATAATAATCCAAAAGCATATAAAACCTTTGCAAGATCAGTCCATCCAGTATCATCTTTACTATTAACAAGTTGCTCAATATTCAAAATATAACCCAATTTAGCATGTGACCTTAATTTATCAAGTCTAGCATTTTTTTTTAAGGATTCCTTGTGTTCATACTTAGGTTCAATCTTAACTATAACATGTTTTTGTATAGGAGTGAGTTTGCACTCCTTGGGAAAATTCGCCTTTCGCATACCCTCACCTTAGAAAATCAAATTCAAAGGTGAAATTCTCCATCACTCACCTGCCTTCTATCCACTTGGTGTCCATTTTGTGTGTTGGAGAAAGAATATATTTTCGTGGACATGAGCGTGACGTGCGGATGTTTGTTCGACATGCTACTGTCCTAAAAGGATTCCCGCCTCTAAATCCACAACAACATTACGCTCCTAATTGGGGATGATTTGTAACGCTTTTTTGTCAACCAACCATCTTGAAAATGGATCCTTCCCACTCATTTTGGTCTTTAAATACATCCATTTTGTATTCATTTCTCTTGGAATAAATTCATCCACTCTACACATTCACTCACTTCATCTCTTCACATTCTCAAGCACACTCTCCAGCATCCTAGCATTTTAGTGTGAGCATTGCAGCAACAACAACACTCGATCAAATCCACATTGCAAGTGTGATGCCATCATAGACATTGCAAGCTTGGAGTCTTACAAGACCTCCATTCACCACAGTTGTGGAGGTGGTGAATTTTCCAAGTGCGTAGCTTGCTTTCTCCCTCCATTGGCTAGTGAGCTTTTTGGGGGAGGTTGTAATGCTTTACTCCTCTCCTTTGTAATTTGAAAGAGTAGCATTTGTCCTTTGTAGTGTTCATTGTACTTCCTTTATCTTCTTTATCACATATTCTACTTCATTGCTCTTTGGCTGTCCGTGGAGGTGGAAACACCAAAGTGGGGGTCTAATTGAGGCAGGCCCCTATACAACCCCAACAATTTTCCCCTTCTTGTTTGTGTGTAGGTGAACGTGTGCATGGAGCTATCTGGCAGATAGGTGCTTTTTTGGGATTATCTTTGTCACCCTAGCCTTTATCTACATGCTTTATCATCTCTGCCTTTATTTTTTGTACTTTCTCATCCTACTTTTCTCGTCAGAATCAACTAGCTAGGCTATTAGTAGGTTTCTTAGCAATTTTTACTGTACTTCATGTTTTTTGATCATACAGATGATAGCGTGCCAAACAGATGCCAACACATCATGTTGTCATCCTAGAATTGTGTTGTCGTCCTCAGACAAAGAGTTGTTTGAGGTGCAGTATTGACTCTAGGAACTAGCTTGCCTAGCCTAAACCTAAACTTTAGGTTTGTAGAGTGACAAAAGTAATTCATATTTCTCCTCATTCTCGATCCTCATCTCTTTAGAGTGAGGTAAGTTAGGGAAGCCCTTTTCTCTCGGCTCTCTGTGACCTGTAGCCTTGATGTGGTTGGTCCCCCTCTTACATTTTTGGTGAACCTGATGTGAACCATTTTGGTTCCAGTTTGCAATGTTGAAGGGTCCTTTCCTTGTGTTCTAGGAGTGTTGTAGGTGTGAGTGTTGTGAGGCATTCTCATTACAACCCAACCTACAACCCCTAGTAGGCATAGTTGGAAGGTTTTGTAGGCATTGCAGAATGAAGCCTTAGTTGGGTCACAGTTCGATTGTAAACCTTTGGGGAACTTTGTGAGAGTATTGTGCATGATGGCCTCTTTTCTACATATTCCTATCCCCTCCGTACAACTTGTGAGTAGTGTTAACACATGGATTTTCACTTGAAGACCAATTAAAAACCTCTTAAATCCTGTGCACATGGGACTACTCTCAGGCTGTGGGTATCCTATGGTGAGAATAGACCTCCAGGTTATGGGCTGGCTCCCTTTGGATTTTATTGTAAATACTAACTTTTAAAATAGAGGGAAAGGGATAAAGCTTGGAAAAAATAAACTTAACACTAATTGGTGATACACCAAATGTATAAACCTGGAAATACTTTTGAAACTCACAAATCTGTCAATTTAAGAAACTAAAATATCTCATAACTCATTTGCACATGCTTGCAAAAGTGTTTCTAATGAAAGGCTTCAGTTTTCTAATGCTCATAAGAAGGAAAACAAGATTGTCTTCACAATTCTGATGCAATAGAAAGGAAAACACATTCATAGACTTGCACTATAACATGCTACCTTTTGCATTCAACATTGAAGGAATTTTGATAAAATAAAGGATAATACAGTATTTTAATCAAGTTATTCACTAATCAAAACTGTAACAAAAAGAGAATTGAGGAGGAAACAAGCTTCTTCTATTAAAAATTAGGACTCTTGCATTCTAAGGAAAAAATGCTTTACAAAAATATCTGAAATCTCATAAGAAAAATGAGTTATAAAGGATGAGTAATCTGCATCAGCAGTCACCAAACTCAAAACTAGCCCAAATAATGAGAGAAAATAGATTTATAGAAGAGTCTTTTGAAAATTCAAATTTGAATTTTGGCTCCAAAAAATGATGTGTTGTCCTCTTTCTCCTCCAAACAAGGTATGAAACTGCCAAAAAACTCCACCAAGAGTTGTGAATATTTCAACAACCTCATGGGTCGTATGCAAATGAAAATCCCCTCAAATTAGGCTCAAAACTGAATGTAACAAGATGTCATGTGCCTAATTTTGCTCCTTGACTCAAGTTAAGTCAAATGGAACTCAAAAATGATGTAGAACTGTTCATTAAGTGCCTTAAACTCCTAATTTTCCTCCACATGTTGGCTAAATTTTCTTGACTACCTCCAAGATTTAAGCAAAAGCTTTTAAGCTTCTTTACAACTCTATTTTGAGCATCCTTTTGAAATCAACGTATCTTTACTTTGTATCCATAAATAACATTTATTAAAGTGATTTATTTCATCACTTTAAATAAATTTTTACAATATTGACTTAAAATGCAAAAATAAAGATATTATGATAAAAGCCAAAATACAAGGCTTAATTGACAAAATCTTATGAAAAATTCAAAAAGATTACAAGGAATAATATAAATTCCACGCATTACCCATGAGTGAATATTTTTTTTGAAAAAAACTAAGGAAAAAATACCTTTCGTCTATCCATCAACCTTTTAGGGTTACCAAACCCTAAAATGAATATTAGACATTCATTTTGACATAATTCCTTCTTTGCTGGCTAAGAGAAACATTGCCACTATGGAGACCCTAGTCGACATTGTCTGTGGATATCCCTAGCTTCTGTTCCATTTCTAAAGGTTCTCTGGAAGATTAAATGTAAAAATCTCATGGTACGCATCATTTTGTTTTCAAATCTGGAAGTTTCCCAAGCATTTTGAAAGTTTTTGCAAGCTCTTTAGAGCGCGACCTTGCTGTATTTTCTTATGTGATTTCTTGTTTTCTATTGGCCACCATGAATAAACTCTCTGGCTATGATTTGAAGATATTTTAGCCTTCTTGCTTATCATTCTTTTGAGGATCCTTATGGAGATTCAAAGAAAAAATGAAGGGTAAGCCAAATGTAAACACTTTCAGATCTGAAAGAACCTTTATTCTAAAAGTTCTTTTGAAGTTTTCAGGCCCTTAGCTTGAAGCTTCTGTAACCATTTATATTTCTGCTTGGAAATGAATAACTCTTCATATTTCTGCCTTACTCTTTTATGTGGGTATCGGGTTTCTTATTGTAAAAAGCTTGAGATCATTTCTTATTCTATATTTTGAACAGGCTGCCATGGAATCCCTATTCATGCTTTTGATTATACAATCCTCTGTTTCTCTGCACATTCTTTGCAAAATATTACCATGGCTATGTATTTTTCTTCTTTGTATTCAAAAAGATATTTCCATTTCTGTAAAAGCATGTTTTGAAATATTCTTATAAAATAATCCTTCTGTAAAACACCCCTTTCTGAATCTTGCCTTATATAAAAATGTTGAAAATCATTCACTCTTCTATTGAATTTTGCAAATACCTTTGGTATTCAAAATCTTTAACAAAGCATAAAAGCACACTACATTTGATCTTGATAAAGAAAACTTGATTCCCATTTGCCCATGGTTCAAATTTAGTCTAAGAAGACTATTCAAACTCCATTTACAATTCTATCATAACTCCTAACAACAATTTGATATTCAACATTGTGTATTCTTTGCTTTGTGACTGAAAAGAAATCATGGCTATTTTGCATCATCGTCTTTTCCTATTCCTGATATAGTAGCTTGTACTTTTAGTCATGGCACTTGTTATTGTAAAAGGCTCTACACTTTGTAGCTGTAGCTTGTTATTCTTTTTTCACCGAAAAGCATAGATACTAATCTATATTCAGATTTGTAAAAGAGAGAGATCTTCCATTTTGTTGCTTTTGTGAATAAATAATATTCTCTTCTCAAAACCTTTCATGGTTTCTTTTCATCTTTGTACATTTGATATTTGACAAATATTTTTCAAATGATAACACTGTTCCTTTAAATCTGTAAGCAACTATTCTGAAAATGAAATTATCTTACAACATTGATGTAATTCATACTCGCATACATATTGGAGTAATTTTTTTGGAACTTCTGTAAAACACAATGTTGATTTCATGATATTCAAACTACTGGTATCACTATTATCTTTAACTTTTGTATCTCCTTGAAGATATATTTGTGGATTTAACATGTATTCCTATTCACTATCATTGAAAAGCTAATACAATGGCTTTAATTAATTTTATTTCATACTGTGCTTGTGTCACTATCATGAGATGAGCTCATTCCTTGAGAGAGCCACATTTCTCCCCACTCATGTTGAAATTCAAAAATCAGCAACCAAATTTTTCTTGTATCTGCACATAACACAAACAAGTCAGTAAAAATAGTGGATTCAATGATTCCTTTTGATTATTTGGCTTGACAGTTCTTTCATTTATCTTGTGGATGTTGACTAAATTGATTCAATTTGATAATGAGTACAAATTATATCTCTGTTGAATTGAACATGTTTTGGGTTCTCATGACCTGAGCTCTAACAAAACTTTTAAAATACTTGTAGGTTCTGGAGCTCAGGAGCAATGGAGCTAGAGATTAAAGACATTGAAGATCAAGATGAACTTGTGGGATCAACCCTACACTAGCCCTCAAGGAAATGATAGACATGACCTCCTTTTTCATGATACTTTTCTTTAACTATTCTTTAGTTATATAATTTGTTCTTCTTGTTGAATTGAATCAACCTAGCCTACCCACGACTTGTGTGGGATCACAAAAAATATCTCTTAATAAATAAATTGTTTATGATATGCAATGGCTTATGATAAGAAATATGAGTTTTTTCCAATTACATAATTTGAAACAATGAAATTGCAATTGCTTAGAGCACATATTCTGTAATCAAAATGAACGATTTCTGCTCTTAAATCTGCAATGTCTTTTGATAATCAACAATGACAAATATTGCAGAAAATAATGACTTTATACTTCATTCTTCTGAATTTTTCCTTTCCAAATGAAGCTTGTTTATTGGTTTGTTTGAACTGTTCAACAGTTTAATCTAAACTATTTGAATGATTTAAACAAATAAAACTTAGACAATTCTTTCATTTTGAAAGAAAGGATTCATTGGATGACTTAACACCAAAATTTTATATCCCAACAAATAACCACCCATTAAATCTTCACTAATTTTAAGCAAGAAGCTAAAAATTAGTAATATTTCTAGCGACCTCTCAGGGGTGTTTTCCTGCTAAAAAAATAAGGCCAGTTGCTTGCTTATCCATTGGTTATGGAGTCCATTTATGCCTTTTTTCTTACTTAGAAAACTTTGTACAGAGCTCCTTCATTTTGTTGTAATTGCTTATAACTTTGTTTTTACTAGTTATAGCTCCATAGAGTATATATTTGTTGTTCATGACATTGAAGCTCCATTCCATGTTATGAATGAGAGGTGTCTATTTCATTGAACTAAAATTAGTAACAACAGAGCTTTTATTTCTCCCCCAACAAAACTCAAAGTAAACTACCAATTGTGCAAAACAACACTTAGGGAAAACATAGATGCAACTAGTCTATGTGCAATAACACTTATTGAACATCTAGAATCTACTCAAGTATGTACAGATTTAGATCCTACCTCAAAAGAAATGCTTGAGGTGAATCCCATTCACTGGGATTGGCTCTACTTCACCATCCAACTTAGACAATTGGAAGACATTATGATGTTTCTTTTCAGTAATGATGTAAGGCCCAGTCCAGAATGCATCAAACTTGGAGTGCTTTCCAGGTTTTCTTTTTAGTTCATCCCACTTTAGAACTATGTCACCTTCTTGGAATACTCTTGGAGATGCTCTCTTATCAAATGATCTTTTCACTTGAGCCTGATGTTGCTCAATCTTCTTCATTGCTTCATCTCTAATCTGTTCAAGTTCAATTAGCTGAGCCAATCTTGTTGTCATAGGCTCTTCTTCAATCATATCAAGCTAGTTGATTAGATCAAGGGTTGTAAGCTCAAGTGAAATAGGAAACCTTGCTTCTTTTCCATACACAAGCATGTATGGTGATAATCATGTTGATCTTTTTGTTGTAATTCTATCATCCCACAAGGCTGATTTCAACTTTGTATGCCAAGCTCTTTGATTACCTTCCATAGTCCTTTTGATAATCCTCATAAGGTTCTTATTAGTGGACTCAAATTTTCCATTTCCTTGAGGATAGTAGTTAGAAGATGTATTCAGATAGACACCATTTCTAACAACCCACTCAGATATCTTAGTTCCTATGAAAGCAAGTGCATTATCTGAAACTATTGATTCAGGAACTCCAAACCTTGTTATCAACTCTTCATAAAAGTTTAGAACAATTGTCTCATTTGCTTCTTTAAGTGCTACAGCTTCATTCCATTTTGAAAAGTAATCAGTGGCTGTGAGCACCCACTTATGGCCTGCACTTGATGGTGGGTTTATGACACCAATGAAATCTAAGCCCCACTTCATAAAGGGTTGTTCAATCTGAACTGGCTGCAATGGAAGGGCTTCCAACTTCTCTTTTCCTACAAAAATGGCACACTCCTTGCATTTTCTTACCCATGAATGGGGATATTTGAATAAGGTAGGCCAGTAATAGCCTCCTTTCATTATCTTAAGAGATGTATCTCTTGGAGAGAAATGACCACCAATTGATCCTTCATGAAACTCATGCAAGACTTTAATAACTTGATCAAATTCTATGAATCTAAGAAAAACACCATGGAAATTCTTTCTAAACAACAAACCATTCAAAAATACATAAGGTATTGATTGCAACCTAAAGTACCTTCTTTTTGATTTAATCAAACTAGGAGGACACTCACCAATTAACAAGAAATGTGTCATTTCTTTCACCCAACCTATAGAAAAAATAGGTGCAACAATTTGTTCCTCATTCTAATGAGCTAAAACAATACTTTCCTCTTCTGTATTGCTGATACTGTTCTCTGTAAGATACTCACAAAGACCTTTTCCTCTTATCAGCTTGGTAACCTTGATCTCAAGGTCATATTACATCACCTTAGTCACCCAACCAACTCTTTTGCTATTTAAATCTTTATTCAGTAGAAATTCCTTAACTGAAGGATGAGCAACCAACAATTTAATCCTATTATTAGAAAGCATATGTCTAAATTTCTTTAAAATTCTGATAACAACTAAGACATGCTTTTCAATAAAGGAATAATTAAGCTCATAATCCTTAAGACTCTGATTGAAAAAAGCTATGGGTTGTTCTAACCCATGATCATTCTCCTGAACTAGCATAGCTGCAATACTATCAATATTTCCATATGCATATAGAATAAAGTCTTTTGAGAAATTTGGGTTTAACAGAGTAGGAGTAGCTACAAGTGCTTCCTTGACGAGCTAAAAGCTCCTCTTTCCCTTCTTAGTCCAGCTAAAAGAGACATTCTTTTTTAACAATGAAGTCAAAGGCACTAATAAGTCAGCAACATCTAAGATGAATCTTCTTACAAAGTTGATTCTACCTAAAAAAAATTGTAGAACTTTTTTGTGTACTGGTAAAGGAAGAGAAAGAATAGCACTCACTCTCTTCGGATATATGGAAATGCCATGTTTCGATATAATATATCCAAGTAATTTATCTTCATGAACAACAAACACAAATTTCTTTGTGTTGAGAGAGACACCAAATTCTCTACATCTTTCAAAGATTTTCCTTAAGTGATCAAAGTATTCATTTGAATTCTTTGAAAAAATAGTTATGTCATCCAAATAAACTAATACAATCTTATACATCAAACCTTTGAAAGCCATGTCCATAGCTTTCTAAAAAATAGCTCCAACATTAGATAAAACAAATGGAATCCTCTTGTAAGCCATTGTACCCCATTTTGTTGTAAATACTGTCTTAAACTGATCTTCTTCCTTAACCAGGATCAGATTATATCCTGAGAAGCCATCTAATAAAGATAATCTCTTAGAACCTGAAACAACTTGAAGAATTTGTTCCATGGAAGGTAAAGGGTGACGATCTTTCAGGGAAGCTCTAGTAAGATCTCTGAAATCAACATAAAGTCTGATTTCACCACTTTTCTTTCTCACAGGTACAAGATTGGACACCCAAGAGGTATGCTTAATTGGATAAATGATACCACTCTCAATGAGTTTATTCAACTCTTTGATCATGAGGGGCTCAAGCTTGGGCTTAAGTGGCCTCTATTTTTGTCTTACATGCTTAGAATTTGGTTCAAGTTCAATTGTATGCTGGGTAATAGAAGGGTCAAAACCTTTCAAATCTGAGTATTCTCATGCAAAAATGTCACTGACATCTTGAAAAATTAAAATAAATGCATGCCTTTCTTCTAATGTGCATACCTTACCAAGATTTAAAAGCTTATCTTTGAAGATCTCAACACCTTCATAATGATCTTCTTTAATCTGCAAGCTGGATTTTTCTTTTTTGACTTGATCATCTGTATTGATAGTAGACTCCAAAGTAACCAAGCCTTTGGGAAGTTTGTTGGTTTTCAGTTGTATGATCTAATATTCATACTTCTATTTGAGTTTCTCTTGATTGTCATTGGAAAACTCTGCTTCTTCTCTCAAGAAATTTATGATCTACTGTTCACTGCCAAAGACTTTCCAATGCTCATTATTGTTAGGAATTGATGCCCTAACAATAAATTTTACATATTGTTGTTCTTTAGAATTACTGATATCATTTGAGATATCATATTGAGCACCTATGGCTGCTAGTATATCAATATGATTATTTTCAATTCTGGGAATCGACAACAAATTAAAAGCTTGAAAATAATCAATAAGATCCCATACTTTATGCTTATAAGACTTCAGAAGATCATTTTTAGTAGTATGTATACCTCTAACTTGATTGAAAATTAACTCTGTATCACCAAAAACTTTTAAACAACAAATACCTCTCTTTTTTTCCCACTGAAGACCATGAATCAGGGCTTCGTACTCAACTGTATTATTGGTGCAGCTGAATGTGAACTTGAATGCAAAATAATATCTTTCACCAATTGGAGAAATAAGAATAAAACCACCTCCAACACCATTTCTACTCCTTGAACCATCAAAGAACAACTTCCAAATCTCATTTATTTTATGATCTGACTGCTATTCAACACTTTTTTCCAGATTAGGCATAACAGAATCAGATTCATGCATCATATAAATTCCCAAATTTACCTCTTCATGTTGTTCATTTGAAGAATTCTGAACATTCTCTGCTGCCCAATCATCCAATAGAATATCTAGAGTATCCTCTATCTGAGTAGTAGTCTCATTGGTTGCAGTAATATTTTCTTGATCAAATAGAGCACAATTTACAACAACTACTATATTGACAACACTTGGATTATAGGGCTCAATATGATTCTTAGCAACAGGTTTTGACTTAATAGTGACTTTGGTTCCATACCTGGTCCTAAATAACATATGAGACCAATCAGAGGACAAGTATCCTCCAATATTAGCTATGAAATCACGAGACAAAAAAATTGCAAAGTATAGAGGCAACTCTATGACATAAATGTCCTGAGGTATTGAGAAATTTGGGCATGTGTGCAATGTAAGACTCAAATTTTTAATGAATCCCACTGTCTTAATAGTAGTACCATCTAGTTGAACTACCTCCTTTTCTAATGGTTCATACTCTATTCCAAGTTTGTCCACAATTTTCTTAGGCATTACAAAACTATTGGCCCCAAAATCAATCATACAATTGTGAACTAAGTGTTGGCCAACAATCAGAGAACATAGAAGGGGGGTGGTTTAACTACCTTGGTAGGCTGCTCTTTCTTTTCAGGAGAGTCATTTGTAAGAACAACCTTAGCATGTTGCTGATTTAAAACTTCATCAGACAAAGAAAATTTTGATAGAGCCTCTTGTAAGAGATCTTTTTTCCCAGGAAGAGCCAATGAGTCCCACATTGAAACACTAACATTAGTTTTCTTCATATGCTCTAAAATGTTAAAATTACCAACATTGACCTTTTGTTGTCCTTTGAGAACACCAACATTTTTTTGAACTTGTGCTTATTGAACTGGTACTCTAAGCTGATCTCTGCCAACCATAGGTTGTGTTCTTGGCACAACTTGAATGTTATGTGTATCAAAAGGCTTCACTTGAACTTGTGAACTCATGGATGGCTGATTTCTACCTCCATTAGTCTACTTCCCTAAGTCAACAACCCTTTTCTTTGATCTAGTATTGGCTGCTATAGGGTCACTTGACTGATTTTGTAGATTATTAACCCCATAAAACTCCTCACCTTGCCAGTTCAACAATGAAACATCAGAATTGCCTTGCTTTGCATGAACAAACTATTGTTCATGAGCTTCCTGAGATGAATTTTTTGGAACAACAACACTACTTTGCACCATTAGTGTTTGATTGAGTATTCCATTGGAACAAGAAAATTGGTTATGTGGCTGATTACATGGAAAACACCATTTGTAATCAGTAGCCAAGTTATTTTGTACATGTACTACCTCCTTGTATGAACTAGAGGAATTGGGGTTATAAGGTTGAAAAGGCCTTTGATTGAAATTCCTCCTTTGAATTTGAGGATTGGACTGATATGGAGCTTGGTAAGGGGCTTGGTATGATGGCTGATTTTGTTGCTTTTTTATGTTAACCAACTCGTTACCAAAAGCCTACAAAGTCTTATGTATATTCTCATTTTTATCCTTAATGCTAACTAGTTCCTAAAACTGACTAGGAACAACATGCTCTTAAGCTGCTACTTGTGTATTAAAGGTTGGAAATGCAGGAACAACAACAATAGTAGGTGGTAAAATAGAAGTAGTTGGCTGTAAATCAGGAAAATAAGGGATAGGAGGCCTAGGGGCTATCTTACTTGCTTGAATCAAACTATTCTCAGCTCTAACAACAATATCAAATGCAATTGGTGATGTATCCCCTCCCATAGTTTCGATCAAAAGTGCAATATCACTATTTAATGCTTTTAAGTAAAACAAAAAAGCATAGTCATTAGAAGATTTTACCGAGGCTGGAATTCAGTTCCAGGTCTTCTTGAACTAGTAATTGAACTCCACCAAATGTTCATGTGGTGCTCTCTTGATGGTAGTGAGCTACTCCACCAATGAAAGATGGTCTAATTTGTCCTCAAATTGCTTATTCAACTTCTCTCCTAGCTGATCCCATGTTGTAATTGAATTTACTGGTAGCCCTTTGAACCATTGAAAAGCTTTACCTTTAAGAGAGGTTGCTAAGAGCCTTACTGCAATATCTTGTTCAGTAATATGATGTAAACCACACAACAAAGCCACAAATCAAATGTGCTCAATGGCTGTTGTATGATATTCACCAGAAAAAAATGGTAAGCTCTTAAGAGTTGTAGCTGGAATATCATTATGCTGGGCTAAATTGAAGGGACTCCCTTGATCAAATGAGACAAAAGGCTGATTCCTAGGTGGAGGATGAGCCATATTGACTATTGGAGAATTAACACTACTTGATGAACTACTTGAAACAATAGAACTAGTTGAAATCTAAATTGCAAAACTTACAAATAGAGGGTTGTTGAAGGATGAAACAGGGCTTGTTGCTCTCCTAACAACTTTGGTACTTCTTGATGGTAGCTCTGAATGCTCAACAGGTTTTGCACTTCATCTTGTTTGGTAATTTCTCATGTGCTTTCTCACTAAAAATTGCTGAAACCAAAGCTTTGGAGTTACCAAGTGTGAAAATTTTTCCTTCTTGAAGGTTGGAAAACTGCTGCTCACACTGTTACAATAACAAAATATGCTCTTTTTGAATTGATGAAACAGTTTAATGTCCCACTGGGCATGCCAAAATTGTTAACACAGGGATTTACACCCGAAGACTAGTTGAAAAAATCTTAAATCATGTGCACATGGGACTACTCTCAGGCTCTGGGTATCCTATGATGAGAATAGACCTCTAGGTTATGGGCTAGCTCCCTTTGAATTTTCTTATAAATACTGACTTTTAAAACAGAGGGAAAGGGATAGAAAAATAAAGCTTGGAAAAAATAAACTTAACACTAATGGGTGATACACCAAATGTATAAACTTGGAAATGCTTTTGAAACTCACAAATTTGTCAATTTAAGAAACTAAAATATCTCACAACTCATTTGCACATGCTTGCAAAAGTGTTTCTAATGAAAGGCTTCAGTTTTCTAATGCTCAAAATTGTGAAAAAAATCTTGTTTTCCTTCTTATGAGCATCAAAAAACTAAAACCTTTTATTAGAAACACTTTTTGCAAGCATGTGCAAATGAGTTGTGAGATATTTTAGTTTCTTAAATTGATAGATTTGTGAGTTTCAAAAGCATTTCCAGGTTTATACATTTGGTGTATCACCCATTAGTGTTAAGTTTATTTTTTCCAAGCTTTATCCTTCTATCCCTTTCCCTCTATTTTAAAAGTCAGTATTTACAAGAAAATCCAAAGGTAGCCAACCCATAACCTATAGGTCTATTCTCACCATAGGATACCCACAACCTGAGAGTAGTCCCATGTGCACAGGATTTAAGAGTTTTTCAACTGGTCTTCGGGTGAAAATCCCTGTGTTAACAAGTAGTAGCCCAAGTATAACCTTCACCTCACAAGACCTGCTGATGCATTTTAATAGAGAACCATCTCCTCTTTATATCCTTGTGTGGACCAACAGACACACTATAATAGGTGTCCTTGTTGACCTAATGTGTCAAGTGAATATTATAACCGAGGAGATCATGTTAATGAATTTCCTATATAAAGATGGGTACGATGCACCTATAAGCACCATCCATACACACAATAGACTTTCCATACCTCCCCTTGGTAGCATCACCTTATCTATCCTTACTGGACCTAAGTCTATAAACATGTTGTTTGACATAATCCCATGGTCTAAAGTTTTCAAAGTGAAGCTGGGTATCCCTTGGCTAGTAGCTATGAATGCGGTTCCCTTGGTTGTACATAAGTGTCCGAAGTTTATCCATGAGGGTTCTATGCATGTGATTCATGACACTGATTATAAGCTGCTAGTTTGCATGGTAGTTATTCCTTAGAACACTTTTGGCTTGCACCTGTCAGTCTGCTTCCACCTAGGAAGGACATCTTGTTCAAGACTTATGAGAAGTAAAACAAAGGGTGCCTAATTCCTAGAGTGAGGTACCCTCCATCTCCCTAGCTGTCTTGCATAGGGCTTGTTTAAAAGCTAATAGTGATAACACCATGACCTATAAAAGGGAAGAAGGGAAACACTCTTGGGGTTCCTCTTCTTTATCTTCCATTGTCTAGCCTAACGCTTCATCTTGCCCTACTGTAGCATCATTAGATTCTTCCTTTCACTTGCAGGAGAACCCTATGGTGTCTGCTCAGTGAAATTCCAAGCGTCCCACATTTGAACTTCGTAATGCCTTCCCCAAGATTAAGCTAAATATAATACTATAAGGTACTAAATAAGAGAATTAAATAATAAAATAAAATAATTAAATATTAACTACTCAATTTATAACTTGTCTAATGATAGAAATAATGATGAAGTCTTGCATGATCCAAAAGAATATTTTTCAAGTTGGATACTTTCTTTGCTAATCCTACAATTATATTTACAAGAGGGAATTGAATAATAGGAAAATGTGTGCTTTATAACCTAGGTCATATAACACCACTATTCTCCTATTATCATTTGATAATGTCCTAGGAGTCCTAATTGGATTGACTATCAACCTCGCAAGGTGATTCAATTCTCAATAAGGATGACCTAGGAGGGGTTTCTTTTAACTTTAAGGGGTTCACCATGAAGCAAATTCTTGGAAAAGACAAATGAACATTTAGCCTAGAAAACCTAGTTATGCAAGCTAAATGAGAGATGTAAATGATGAAATTATGTAATAGGGAGATAGTATATATGTACCTGGGAAGTTTGAAGATGTTTTGAGCATTCTAGAAATGTAAAGAAGCTATTCAAATATGCTAGGGAGGACAAAAACGACCAAGATGGTGTATTAGTCCTGCTGCTATTTTTTGAGGCAGATGCAGAGTCTTCGGATCTTGAAACTAGATCTCAAAAAATATCTAAAAAATATGCTTGGGAGGACTAAGATGCCCTAGGTGGTGTATTAGTTCCATTCTAAATTTATGAAAACTATGAATGTGGTCCTGAGCTCCAAAGTTTGCACTTGCTGGACCTCTCCGATCTTAGCTTTTGAATCTTCAAAATATGGCCTATAGGTGAGTTTCTGTGAAGATGACAACTTTGTAATGCAATTTTGCAACTTTTACAACTTTGCACTCTAAGTGATCTTTAAGACTTCAACCTATTGAGAAGTTGTTGAGATGATTTAGCATTGTTTTCATTGATGTCAAAAC
The DNA here is from genome assembly GCA_007258455.2 of Sequoia sempervirens. Classification (NCBI taxonomy): domain Eukaryota; kingdom Viridiplantae; phylum Streptophyta; class Pinopsida; order Cupressales; family Cupressaceae; genus Sequoia; species Sequoia sempervirens. The sequence goes on along the minus strand of VDFB02000015.1, from coordinate 133,642,702 downwards.
TTGGGATCCAGAAGGTTGTGCTCTGGATGATATACAAAAATGATCTATCCTATCAAGTGTTATGATGTTGCATAGTATGGATGTTATCCTTGATCTGAATATGGTAGTACTTCTTTTGGGGCTTCTGTGGAAGTCAGTTAATACTGAATAATGAAGACTAATCTTTTGATGTTGGTTGTTGTGCTCAAAGCTTATTCCAGATATCCTTGCTATCTAGACATTCAGGTAGCATGTTACAAGTTTTGGTATGTCTAATTGTGTTTCTCCAGTTGGTACTGAAATTGATGAGAATCAAGGTTTGGTCTTGGTTGTGGCATTCCTATTGGCTTTGAAATATATTTCATTTGATTCAAAGTTTTCTATATTTTGGTAATGTTAGAAACCAAGATCACCTGCATGCAATCGATCACCTATCACATGCACAAGACATGCAAAACCAAAGAAGATGTTCTGTAAACCTCAAAGTAAAAATGCATTATTTAGAATCAATTATTACAAAGAGATCAATCCTTATGAAGGAGATCAAGAAACCCTAAAAGGGAAACCCTAAATGAAACCCTAGTGTGCACACTTAATAATTAATCAATTATTAATGTGCCTAAGTTTAGCTTAAGTAAATAAAGGAATAAGTGACTTAATTAATTAACCAATATGATATAATTAATTAAGTGTAATAACTTATTACTCTAACACCCCTTAAGATGAACTTAGGAAGAAGCTAAAACACTAGAATAAGATGCATGAAAGCAAAGATGGGTCCCGACAACTAGGCCTGATCAGGTACCCATTTACAAATGCAAGAATGAGGTAGAGAAGGAAAAACCCAGTGGGACAAAACCCCCCCTACAATGAGATGACTGCTGCAAGAAGCACTGGAAGATCACTGTAGAGTAACAATGGAACCTGATACTGGAAAGCAAGGAAGGATTCTTCTATTTACTATTGAAACCAAATGAGAGTCACTGATTGACTCAAGGTATCATGATAAAGCAACAGTAGACCTGATGCCACGGAACACTCAAAAACTCTAAATGGGAACAACCCTGGAATCTATGAAGCAGCAAGCGATTATTGAATGATGTATTATTGAAAACAAAGTGCAAAGATGAAAGATGCACCCTCCCAACTGCCAAAAAATCTAAGTAATCTCCGAACAAACCATTGGGCCAAATATGGACTAAGCGATCAACCTGGGAAAGATACAGAAAAGTGCATGGATAGAAAAATAGATCTCCTTAATACCTTTCCAACGTTGCAAAGATAGCGAAAATTGGAGATCGTGGCAAAAAGTTATGAGCTCAGAAGTCCAAAATAAACATCTGACTTCAAACAATAATAAATGAAGATAAATAGTAAAATACTAAAAAATAAACAGCACCACTGAAAAGTGCTTAGAACCAACTTTTCGATGATATCTCGTTTGCTCGATTTCAATACCGTATGCCCAAGTTATGACCAAAAGAAAAAAACTGCTCCTTTAGGAAAAATCAACGCTAGGAGGGGGCAAAGAGGGCTGGCCGTACAGATGACGTCAGAAAATGCGAGCTTAAATTTGACGGCCATCTGGCTGTCAGAGTAAAAAATTGCCCCCCCTTGTCGAAAAAATTTGTCGGTTGCCGGTATATACCCAGAATGTTGGAATATTCTGATACTGGAATATGCTCCTGAACGGAATATTCTGTTTGCCGCCGCTTATTTCCAAAGTCTGCCAGAATAACTGGCTGCCAGTAAGATGGGCTCGGCTCTCGGTCCATCATAGGACTGCCGCTGCGGGAGGAGGAGCCCGCAGGGGCTGGAGGCGGATGGGCGGGCGCCGCCGGTGGCGGTGGCGGCCTGGTGGTAGAGCCCTTTTACATTGGAAGTGCCGACTTTGGTCCCAAAAAGACACGTTTTTCTATTTTTTTTGATTTTTGTGCCTTAGAGAGTGCACTGGGGACGTCATACAGCCCCCCAGACAATTTTTTTTGCCTTTCAGATCAACTTCACCAAAATCGACAAAACCACAGGCGTTCTTAGGGTTTTTGGCCGCTGCGAATGCAATGGTGACCTCCGTTTGTGCTCAAACTGCTCCAAAATTTTGGCTACCTATAGAGCTTCCAAAAAAGATGCCTATGGAAACCCTTGCATTAGAAACTCACTGAAAGGCCATATCTTCAGATCACGAATAGGAAGCTACAGGTCTGGAGCTCTGATACCATGTTAGAAACCAAGATCACCTGCATGCAATCAATCACCTGTCACATGCAAAAGACATGCATAACTAAAGAAGATGTTCTGTAAACCTCAAAGTAAAAATGCATTATTTAGAATCAATTATTACAAAGAGATCAATCCTTATGAAGGAGATTAAGAAACCCTAAAAGGGAAACCCTAAATGAAACCCTAGTGTGCACACTTAATAATTAATCAATTATTAATGTGCCTAAGTTTAGCTTAAGTAAATAAAGGAATAAGTGACTTAATTAATTAACCAATTAATTAATTAAGTGTAATAACTTATTACTCTAACAGGTAATTATGCTAGGGTCATTGCAATCCTCATCATTTAATTTATCAATCCAAGGTGGTGTCCATGGCTGTATGCAAGAGAGAAAGTGGAAAACTTGCTTGACAATCTATTCTATAGTCTATTCTACTTGCATGAAATAAATCCTATTTGCATGAAAGGGAAATAATCCAAGGAACAGTTGCAAGAATTCAAAAGGCTAAAATACTTCACACTTGTTGGAAATGAAAAGCTTTCTTGGATTCAAATTTAATCTAGAAATCTGGAATTACATTGTTGGTAAATGAAACTAGATCTATCCTATTTCCTCAGGTTGAAACAATCCTTTCTAATCCTCTCCTGTTGATAAAATGATTATGTTACATTTATAGAATTCATATTCTATATCTATCCAACCAATATGCTAAGAATTTGGATCCAAGGTCCTATTTTTGAGGGGTCATTTACAAAAATTTAAGAAAATTGAAGTTGCTGTCTTCCATCACGCTACTTTTGTCTCAGTCATTTTCTAACGCGTACTGCTCCTTCCATGCTACAAATCATGAAAAATTCTCAAAAGGGTTTTTATATATTCAAATATACTTTCTAGATCATTTTTAAGTTTTGAATTTTGTTGAGAAACAAGGGAGATATCGCTGTTTTACTGAGACTACATTTTTGACAATTTCTAAGTGCCTGATTTTTAGGAAGTCTTCAAGTTTGAACGTGAATGAAGGAATTATTCTTCAGTTTAGTCAACCAAATAATTGATCCTTAGAATGAATAACATGATATAATCATGCAACAACATTTGAGTGATGTGTTAACTTGAGTTATCTTTGGTGGCAAAAAGAAGCATGAAATTTAATAACTGTGAGAGATCTTTGAACTCAACATGAAACAAATACTCATCCCATTAATTTAGGAATGATTGATGCTCCATGATTTTGCATGAATCTAGGAGTGTGCTGGGAGTCTTTTCTATTTTCTCATTACTTCTTCAAAGCCTTCTAAATATTTTAGGAGTTAACTGCTTCAAGTATCTAGAGTTCTCTGCTGCAAGTGTCTATGAAGCTTCTTCTTACCATGAGTTATTTAATAACTCATTTATCTGCATTATATAATCTTAAACACTTCATGGAGACATATTAAAGGAAATTTGGATTACATTTAATTACTAAAAATAAATCAAACATTTACTTTATATTCTACTTTAAACAAGCTAAATAACTTTCAATCATTACTCAAATCCACTTTAACACTAATGCATTTAAAAGAAATATATGATTTTCTTTGATAAAATATGAGAAAATTTATGGTCTCATCAATGCTATGACCTATTTATGGGTCCCATGGTAATGTGGTAAAGAGATCTTTATGTACGACCTATCCTTTGGGTCCGGTGTTGGTGTGCCAAGCTGTATTGAATATTTCAAGGTTGTTCTTCAAGACGACTTAGGAGTTTTTGGAAGCATGGAATGGAATTGTGTTTGGCCAACTTATTTTTTTCTATAGATACATACATATATATATTGAAAATATCTTTGGTTCTGAATGAGAAGTGTGGATTAAGTATGATGTGTGCGAATAGATAAAAGAGTGCGAAGATTGAAGGAAGCAGAAGACAAGTGTTAGGAAGAAGTAATCTGTATTGCCGAGGTTGTGCAAGGAAGGTAGGTAGAAGATTCTTGACCGAATATACTACAAATAGATATTGTGCTATTAATCGAAATTGAATTCATGCATAATTAGATTCAACTTCATCAGTTCTTTTTTGTCAATGAGACTATTTTGTAATCAGTTGTCTTTGTAATTGGGCAGTGAGCCCACTGGTAGTGAGCCTTACCTGCAGTGAGCATTTTGACAATGAGCCCTTGTAAAAACCACCTTAACTAGTGTCACCTTAATTGATGTTCTATAATTGAGAATTAGCATTCTCCATGGTTTTTCCCTTCTTGGGTTTCTGTAGGCACGGAAAATGTACCGATTGATCCTATACACCTGATCCTAATTTTACTAACGCCACTTCATCCTGAATCATCTCCTTTTCTAACCATTTAATCAAATAATCTATATTTGATTAAATTCATCACATTTCATCTCTTAATTAAGTAAATCAAATTTATTTGATTAATTCATCGTCTTCTCTTAATTAAATAAATCATTTTATTTAATTAATCATATAGTCCCTCTTTTAATTAAATAATTCATTTTGTTTAATTAATCTCTAAAGTCATCTCCTTTAAATTAAATAAATCAATCTTTATTTGATTTAAATCTAACACCATTCTCTTTAATTAAATAAATTAAACTTTATTTAATTAAGTCTAAATTCATATTCCTCTCAACTTTGATTTAAATCAATCCCAAAATCTAAATCAAATTGTCACATTAGCTAATCTCCTTTTAATTTAATCAAATCCTGATTAATCTTAATCTTAATCCCTCAAATCCTCTAGATTTTGCAACTTGCACAATAAATCAATTTATTTGATTTATTAAATCTCTATTTCATTCAAAAAGGCATCAAAAAAGGAATATTCTCCATGTTTGAAAAATCCCTCTGAAAGGGTTTGTACATCCAAAAAGGCATTTAAGTTTCTTACATGTTCTTTTGCCTTGAGCCAAGTGGAATTTAATTCACTTCTTCTCTCCCTCCAACTTGTCATTTCATCAAATTTGAATTTCCACCTAATATCATTTATGTGCACAATGACCAAAATGTGATCCACCTTTGTCCACTCACATGTTGACAAGTGGCTTAATGTTATTGGTTGGTCTTTTTATCCCATATTCATCCCTTTGGCTTATTCTTCCATCTTTGTCTTCTATAAATGGAATGCTCTTCTTCTAATTTTGGATCCACAACTTTATGTCAAGTCATTATCTTGAGATTTTGAATTTTCTCATCCATTGTCCATCCATTTTCTTAGTTTTCATCAAGTTTTATAGCTAGGTTATGTAGGAATTTCATCAAGGAGCATCAAATCTTCATCAATCACCATTCAAGCTTGTAAGGAATTTAGAAAGGGTCATTTTCCACATCAAAATGGCACCAATTCTCCCATGGGATTAAGAGTTTGATCATTTAAATAGGATTTAATAGCTTTTTCATTATGTTCTTCATATTATTTCTTGTTTTTATGTTTCAAATGAATTTCATATGGAATGATGTTTCTAACTTGCATATGGAATAATATTGTGTTTGTGTAGGTCTAGGATCACCATCCACATTTTGGAACTAGAAGGAGGGAGGATTTGAAGAAATTAACACGCTTTTTTTTATTATCAAATTCTGCTAATTTTGTTGAATTTTGTGTCTACAAGAAAGTACATTGTTGATAGAGAAACTATGCCACTAGTAGTCTAGTGGCGCCATATAGCACCGTTATCAAACTCCAAACCACGACGTTGGCTTCTTCCCACCCAGAAATTTGAATTCCAAACAACGACGATTCTGTTGACCGGGCGTTCAAACTTCAAACTCCGCCACTGGTCAAAATAGCACCGAAATCACACTCACTGGATTTTTTATAGACCGTCGCTATCAGTCTTAGTGGTGCCATACAACACCACCGACTCTTCTAAACTGCACTGCCTCTACAGAATGCACCACTAGAGTTGGGTAAAGGGAAGTTTTCAAATTAATTTCAACATGTGCTTTTTCATTTTGGTTGCTTTTGACTACTAACTGGTTTTTGGCTTTTGTTTCTGTAGTTTTAACCAGTTTTGTAGGTTGGCTTGATCAAAAGTGAAGGGAGGAAAGCAAATAAAAATTCTTCTCTATGGCATCATCATTTCATTGTATCAAGTGTTTTTAAACACTTTGGGGAGAAATTATAGTCCCTTTTCTAAGGACTTTGTCATCTTCATGCTTTTTAGGACTCACCAATTTTTGTTTGGGCTTAAATGAACAAAACAAAAGGATTAAAAAGAACAATAGGCAACTTACTATATTTTGTTTTGGACTTAACAATTGAACATACAAATCTCACACTTCAAAGTTGGTGCTTAAAAATAATTCATTTTCTTGCTTTGAAGGTTAAAATGAACATGTGCCTTTATGTTTTGTAATCTCTTATCCAAAGTAATATCATCTAAAAGACGTATGCACTTATCTCGTGCCTCATGATGATCTTGAGAATCAAAAGGATTTTTGTGATATTTAATTTTATAAGTGATTACCTCCACACTTCAATTTGGATTCTTAAAATTGAACAAAATCTTGCTAGTGTGAGTGGAGTGTATCGCTTATGTTCTCTCTTTGTTTCTCAACAAAGATTGAGCGAACTATGAATGCACTTGCTCACTTTTGTTTATCCTTAGAGGGCCTTCCTGGTGGAAAAAAGTAATCACCCTAGGGAATGACCCAACCGAGAACACGTTAAAGCCAAGCGACTTCCAATCGGTATATAAGTGTGTGCACTTGAGGAAAGTTCAAGTATCACGGGGATTTTTCTGACAAGAAAGGCAATAGTGGTCTCTTTTCATATGGATGATCCCCCATGAATGGAATGCCTATACTAGAAACTCTTGTTTAAGAAGGCCAAATCCTTACCTATTTGCTGGTGCAAGAACGGTCATTTTGAAGCTGTCCCACATTTTTACAGCTCTTAGTAGAGATGAGAAGTATGCCATGGGAGTTTCATGGGTACCGATGCTTGGCTGACCTGAGAAGCGTGTGCCATGGAGGGCAGCCAGTGTGGTCAAGAATCTAATCATCCGCTAAGAGTAGGCAGGTATGTGCAGGATCATGATGAGCCAAAAAGTGGCAATATGATGTGTATGTGTAGGGTATGTGGCTGATGACTTTTTTTTTAACCTAAAATTGATGAAACGAAAAAGGGTTTTTAAAGGAGATTCTAACCTTTCCACCAATATAAATTATGCTTTACTTTGAATTTAATCAATAATAATAATTTTTTTTCTATTTGAATTGTGACTAAAGTCTTGATTGATAGGCTGATTGAAAAACATCTATAGCTTTCAAACAGTATCACATTTTTTGAATCCTAAACACGTGTCACATTCTATGCTTCGCATACTATAGGATTAAAAAAAAATGAATTTCATGAAGTTTTGACCATGTTAAGGTGGTCAGACATATGTTTTTATATTTTTTAAAAGTTTTAATAAAAAAATCATAATTAATTTGTTAGAATTGGCTATGGCTGCCACCCAAGATCTATGGACCAAATGGAAAGCACAAGAAAAGAGAGAGAGATTATGACAAGAATAAACTGTATTCAATGTCATTAATATGATATGACTGATTATGATTGATTACAAATGAGAGAGACCCCTTGGTTATATAGCCAAGGTGAGAACATAGAAGGGCATAAGATTATGACAAGTGTCAGAATCTTATGACATGAGACAACTATGAAGACCTATCACTCCAAAAGGTGGAGAGATAATCACATGATGTGTCCACAAAAGGTGGAAATGATGAGGTGATGACATGTCAAGTCCACCAAAAGTGGAGATTCTCCAACAACCTCCTATGTGGTCCCTAAGTAAACTTAACTAAGGTGTAATTATGACCTAGGACAAGGTACAAGACATTTAATTACACCAACACCCCCCCTTAAGTGCAACTTAGGGGGAATGTACACAAATGCAAAAAATGCAAGATGGGTCCCGGCTACTAGGCCATGTTAGGTACCCATGTGCAAACAATGCAATCTCTCACAACCGAGGAAAGGGAGAAAACCTCATGGGAAAAAACTCCCCCTCAAAAGAGAGATGAAATACAAAAACTAAAATACAATACTCTCAATGAAGAATGAGAAGGTAAAAACCCCATGTGAGGAAAAAGACCCCCCCATAAGAGAGAAGTAGAAGAGAAGCAAGGTAGCCCCCCCTCAATGTTGAGTCTCCTGCAATGATGGTAGAAGCTCGACATTGAATGCTGAAGATGATCCAATCTCGCTGAACAACGTTCCTCCCCTTAGGAAGAAACAAAACCAAGAATGTATGCAAGATATCATGAAGATGTATGATGTATGATGATGTTGTCTCTGAAGCATGCTCAAGTGTCTCCATGTCGATGCAAAAAGTTGAACCACTCCAATCAGGCGTTCTAGGCCACATTGCTGAAGAGGAAAATCCAACATCTAGTAGAGAATAATGTAGAGCACAATCCAAAGACAAAGATATCCCCTCTAAAGACAAAGAAGCCTCCTCCAAATGCTGTCCAAAAGTATCCACACTCACGCCAAACTAAGAACAATGATCATGTAGAGAATGAACAAGAGGGCCAAGGTGTTCCCTCACAACAACTGAAGAAGGTGCATCTTCATCAAAGAGAAGATGAATGCTATCAATGGTGTCCTCCAAGTCTGTAAGATGTGACTCCACAAACAAGTCTAAAATACTTGTGAGGAAATCATCCAAAGTAGCCATATCTGGAAGACTATGTATGTCCTGTTGCACTGAATCACTAGGAGCCAAAACTGTTGAATCGCAAGTAGCATCAACTGCAACAGTAGGTGGAGGAGATGGAATGCAAGGCTCAAGGACTGGATCTGATGTGAGTATGCCCAAGTTCAAAAAGCCAAATGTCTCCTCAGAATCATATTTGTGATCAATAGTCGAATGAACAAAGTCATCATCAGAAGCAAACTGTGCAAAGGAATACAACCGAGATGAATGATCAACCACCCCAGTAGCAATAATCTCTCTAGTCTCCAAGTCACGAATGATAACAGAATCAAGAGTGAACTCCACAGTTCTCCCATCTCCACCATGTGTAATCTGATATATGGAAAGTAGATTGTTCGTCAAATGAGGAACACACAAGACATCCTGAAAAGTATTCTCCCCAATGCTAATAGATCCCTTCCCTGTTACACTCATGTATGTATTGTTTCCCATCAAGATAGGAGACATAGAACAAGGTTGAAATGAAGAGAAGATAGTTTGTGAAGATTCCATATGATGAGATGCTCCTGAATCTAGAAGCCATCTCCCTGATCCTGGACTTGAATGAGCACAAAGAGCTTGTCCTTTATTTCTTGATATTTGACCTTTGTCCTTTTTAGACTGTTTTGAAGTAGAAGGAGAAGAAGATGATTCAGACATTCTAGAAGGAAAATCAATGTGATTCTTTTTGAGAAGATTTTTCAATTCATCAATATCCTTCTTATAACAATAGTGTTCTTCATGTCCATCCTTCTTGCAATATGCAAAAAAGGTCTCTCCTTCTTAGATGTTTCTCCTTTTGATGATGAGGATTCTGATTCTTTATGTGGCTTGTTCTTTTTCTTCTTTTGCTTCTTATCAAGATTGTCTGATTCTTTCTGTACCTTAGACTCATTAGCCACCAATGCTTGTGGTTTGGAAGACTTGATTAGACCCATGTTCATTAACTTAGCTTCCTCTTGGATTAGGAGATTTGCAAAGTCATCAAACTTAGGATCAACATATGATGCTCCCATAGAAATTCGATGGGTATGAAAGCCAGAAACAAACACTGAATACTCAGGACCAAGCTTGGATAACACATTTAGAATCAACTGTAAATCCTCTTTTTCAATAGTGCATTCTTTCAATTGTGTTCTTAGTTGCTTGATTTTGGAGATGTTGTCTTGGATGTGGTCAAAACTTTTAGGATCAAGATTCATCAAATCATTCTCAATCTGATAGCCTCTAATCTTATCTGTTTTGCCATACAATTTTTCAAAAGTATCCCATGCCTCTTTAGGTGTATTACGATTCAATATGAAACTGCAAATCAAATGAGACTAATGAACATATGCATCCAAGTGTTTTCTCACGATCAATCTCCCACATTGCCAATTCTTTAGCATCTGTAGGTTTGGGAATTTTGTCCTTTAGATGACCTATTAGACCTTTCATCATGAGATAGTTCATTACTGATTTTCTCCATGTAGCATAATTATGTGGATTTAGGGGTTCAATTTGAGATCTCCCCATTGCAAGAACACAAATCAAGCAAAAGACTGCAAGCAATCACTGCAAGATTACCCCCCCAAATTACTCAATCAAGAAACCCCCCAAGCAATATCTGATTTGGCACTTTATATTTAGTGCGTTTACAGTTGCTAGATGCCAAGAACAACAAGCTAGACTTGATCTTAGTGCTTACAAATGCCAAAATAGGCCACAGTATCAAGTATAATTTTTGGTACAAAATGAGATCAATCTGATCATACCAATGAGAAGTACACGAAAAATCATGCACTTTCAAAAAAAATTGTACCCAAAAATGTTACCGTAGGAGCAAGTTATGAGCTCCCGAAGTTCTCAAAATGAGGACGAAACAACAACACCTGTGAGAATCTGAAAATTATGGAAAAAAACAGGCACAAAAACCAAAAAATGATTGCACCAGTGCATAGAGCACGAAATTCTAGCCCAAATCAAAAAAAATTTCTCAAAAAAAGGAGTCAGAATGAGCAAGATATTAAGCTTCAAAGTTTGACTGCAAAACCAAAGAGCTCATCCGTGAGGGGTAAATTTTTTTTAAACCAACTGCTGACGTCACTGCTGACGTGTGCTGACATCATCATTTCAGAGGGTTAAATTTGACTTTCCTGTGCCCGTCACTCCAAAACGCGCTCCCTGGAATCCGGAAGGAATATTCTGCGGGAATATGCTCTAAGTATATTCTCCCGCCAAATTTTTGATGCTCTCCGGAAAGGTTGACTGCCACCGGTTTTATTTAGCCGCTGCCGGTGAAGATCGCCGGTGGATTTTCCCGGCCACCTGCCGGTATATGGCAGCCATGGGAGTGGAGACCGGGGCCCGCGTGGGCCACAGAGGTACGTCACGTGGCTGCGGGTACCCTGGTACTCTGAGTACAGGGTACGCAGAGTACCTTTGTACTCAGAAAAAATTTTATAACCTTTTTTTTTATTTTATTTTTACAATAAAATATTCCAAAATAATTTTATATAAAAACTGCGAAATTATTTAAAAGAAATTTGGAAAAATTATTTCGCAGAAAATAACACTTTTTTTTTAATAAAATTGTACCGTCGATATTAATGACGACCTGGGGGCCGTACGGCTCTTGGGTAAATTTTTTTTGCCTCACCGGATGACTTGCTCCAAAATGGATGAATTGACAGTCGATCTTAGGGTTTTTGGCCCTTCTGGACGCGATGGCAGGGTCGGATTTATGCTCCAAAATTGCAGCTACCTTCTAGATCTGGCAACCACTCTTCAGCTTCAAACCCTCATAGATTTGGCCTCGTATCTTCGATTTGGACGAAACAAAAGGCAAAATCGACTATCTTGAACCTTCCAGACACAATGGTGAGCTCAGATTTGCACCAGCAAGCTCGGATGTGAACCTGCAACAAAGAACCACGAACGGAACCTCCTCAGATCTAGAATCTCTCTTCAGAATAAGACTCTCCAATGGCACCCAACACGCTCTAATACCATGTTAGAATTGGCTATGGCTGCCACCCAAGATCTATGGACCAAATGGAAAGCACAAGAAAAGAGAGAGAGATTATGACAAGAATAAACTGTATTCAATGTCATTAATATGATATGACTGATTATGATTGATTACAAATGAGAGAGACCCCTTGGTTATATAGCCAAGGTGAGAACATAGAAGGGCATAAGATTATGACAAGTGTCAGAATCTTATGACATGAGACAACTATGAAAACCTATCACTCCACAAAAGGTGGAGAGATAATCACATGATGTGTCCACAAAAGGTGGAAATGATGAGGTGATGACATGTCAAGTCCACCAAAAGTGGAGATTCTCCAACAACCTCCTATGTGGTCCTTAAGTAAACTTAACTAAGGTGTAATTATGACCTAGGACAAGGTACAAGACATTTAATTACACCAACATAATTATTTACTTGGAAAAAAATTACAAAAAAATATGTATCACATTGAGACATGAGTCCTCTACTTATATCTAAAATATTATAAAAAAATATTATCATTTTATTGTGGTTAGGGTGGTTAGACAGACACCTACTTATTTTTTTTCCTAAAATTTAAGTACTATTGCATTGAAATTTCAAATTTTCACCAAATAGATTTTAAAAAAATAAAATAACCTAGTAGTTTAGAAACTTCATTCAATTTGCTACAAATTCTATTCTTACATATTTTTGAAATAATATAGATAACTTATTCAAATTTTCACGTCAAGTTGCCTAACTCTGTTTTTTTTGAATTTTTTGCCACTTAAGGGCCTATTTTTTCCATGATGATCCTGCACATACGTAGGCATAGCTGGATTTATCAAAGTGGGAACTCAACAAATATTGTCTCATTTAATCGTAGGATTTTTCATCATTTTGGAATCAAAATGCTTTGCTTGGATCTAAAACTTTGGAAAACAAACATTCAACACAAACATCAAATTTCAAACCCTTTAGGAAGAGAAAATAATTTTGACAAAATTTAAGTTCTATTGCTTTCCCTAGGGATTCTATCCTTAGAGGCTTCTAAGTATTTGAATTTACATCTCAATTTTCTTTTCCTAAAGTCAACATTAGGGAACTTTTGCCTTGATTTCATTGATTTCCACATAATGCACTTTGTGGGATGAGAAGAAGTTTGGGCATTAGACATTTAATTTGAAAATATAATCAAGAGAGTGTTTGTGGTAAAAGGAATTCATTAAGAAAAGATAAGAAACAATTTAACCCCACACATGTGCTCTTCCAAATTATTTCCCAAAAGATCAAAATCCGAAAACCAAAGTCCAAAGGTCTTAGTCAAAAAGCTCACAAGAAACATTTGTCTATACTTTACGAATTTAGAGAAAGATTGACCTTCAACTTTTACAAACATGCATCAAAGAACAATCCAAATTTGTACTCATTTTACTATTTTCAAAATCCAAGTCTCTTTCAAATGTTTGAATATCTCACATAGGAAGTATTGCATGTTCTTCAACACCGAGGACTAGTAAACAAAGGTCTTTCTAGGTTCATTTATGATCAAAATAGTCACTTTCATCCATCCTTCAAACATAAAATCCAAAAATCATCTCACCAACAACTCTTGGAAATCTTGAAAAAATAATTCATTCTAGGCTTTTGGAAAATCCTCTAGATCAAATCCAAATCATCTTGTTTGATTAGATGTGTGTAGATGCATCCTTTTCCACATATTTAGTCAAATTATGAATCCTTGTGAACAAATTCTGTCCCTTGATAACATCCAACATCTTGGGGTTTATGAGCTCATTATCCAAAATCAAATCAATCCAAATCATCTTGTTTGGCTAGGTGTGTATAGATGAATCCTTCTTTACACATTTAGTCAAATTATCATCTTGTGTACAAATCTACTCTAGGACAACATCCAACCTCTTAAAGTCTATGATTTCACTATACAAATCAAATTAAATCAAACCAAATCAAATCAAAAGTCAAAATCCAAAGTCCCAAAGTCTAATATCTCCTTTAAGATTTCTCAAGAGTTCAAACATTCACACCATCCATCTTTCATTTATCTCATCATCACATATTTGATCCTTAATCCTACTAGATTTTCTCTTTTGTACCTAAATTTATATCAATCTAAAGAGTTAGAGGTTCATCTCTTACATTGTTGAAAATTGATCCCTATTTTATGGTGCAAAATAGATCACAACACAAGAAGAACATGGAAACCCACAAAGAAACATCAACTTCGAGTGACTTGAGCCAAACCGCTCCGGAAACAAATCCCATTGGATTAAGCAATCCCCTAACCAATCTTCCTCTATCATCACAAAATCCTCAAGATGAAGGTCAAGTGGAAGACATCACCTATAATGTCTTAGGAATGACACAAGATGAAATTATTGAAATGGTTCAAAATCCTGAAACTCACAGAATTTTCAATACCATGATGAGGCTCAATCCCTCCCAATACATGCTAAAATTGGCTAAAGAAGGGGCTAAACTCCCTTTCGACTATGATGTGAGCACTCATGTGGAGAAACCTATTGAGATTATGCCTCCGATCTCATCCACACCTCCATTTCAAAGCATCACTCAATCCATCCCCCAAATCACATCATCCATTGCTCCAACTCAACCAATTATCAATAAGGGGAGCTCATTGCTTCATGCACTTCAAACACAACCCCTTGTGAACAACCAAGATTTGGATGCAAATACCATACCGGGTCAATCCGTCCCATTGAATCAGTTACACCCATACGTTCCACTCACATTTCATGATCCCACCAATCCATCCTCTTTTCATGCAACACCAGCATATCCTCTCAACACACAAACCTCTCTCCCCATGACCTCACAAGGAGAAGGTGGATCATTTGGACCAGGGGTATCTTCGATCCCTTATCATCATCATCATTTTCTCAAGGGAATACACCACCCATTTTTCCACCACTTCCACCTTTTCCATTAACATCCACACCACCCCTTGGTTTAGGCCTTCCCCCTTTACCAATCATCAATCAAAAAAATCTGAACAACCCCCCAATCATAAATCAAAACATCATAACGAATCCTCCCATTTTTCCATCAATATCACAGCAACTGGTGGCAACCATACAAGCAACCCAAGCAATCATTACACCATCCATAAATGTGGTCTCCCAAGGAACAAGCATATCAATCACACCATCCACCACACAAATCCCTATCATAAATACAATGGTACCCCTCATCACAACAACAAACACCATTCTGAATCTACCACCACCACCACTAAAACCCAACATGACAAACTCATTTAGCATCACGTTGCAAGCAACTCAACAAGCTGCTTATCAAAAGGAACTTCAACAAATTAAAAATAAACAAGCTTCACAAGTAGTTGCCCAACAAGCACAAGCACAATTAGCTGCACAACAAACACAATAGGCTGCCCAAGCTCAAGCTTTATTGCAACAACAAAAAGCTTCCCAAGCTACTTAAGTTGTGCAAGTAGCTCAAGCTGCTCAAGTCACATAAGCCGCATAGGTTTCCTATGCTGCACAAGCAGCCCAACAAGCATAGGATCAAGCTCAAGCCCAATATCAAGCTCAACAAGCACAAGCAAAAGCTCAATACCAAGCATAACTATAAGCAACTCAACAAAAAGCATATCAACAAGCCCTGTAACAATACCAAGCACAAAAAGAAGCCACCCAATTACTTTCCCAACAACTAGCATTGTTGGCACCACAGTAGCAAGACCAACAACAAGCATTGTTGGCATAACAACAAGACCAATAACAAGTGTTGTTGGAACAACAACAAATGTAGGCATATCAACAAGCCTTGATCACACAACAGAGCTTGCAACAAACTCACACCAACATACCCAACACTCCACCCATCACTCAAACACTCCGACCACTTCAAAACACATTCACTCCACCTCCTAATCTGCAAGACAATGTGACATCACAAATCAAATTTCTCTCCTAGAAAGTGATCGATCTCCAATAAGGGAAAACAACAAAGATACCAAGCAACTTGTGCCCCTATCCGCGTGACATGATCCTTGCAATGGTACCATTCCCAAAGGGGTTTGAAACCCCTAAATTTTACAAATATCACGAGATGGGAAACCCTGGAGATCACATTAGGGAATTCCAAGTACATTGCATGGAGGTCGCATATGACGATACATATCTATGGCTATTTCTTCAAAGTTGTGTTGGTCTTGCCATGGAGTGGCTCTCTCACCTTCCTCCTGGAATCAAAAAGTTCCATGAGATTATATACACATTCATAAAAAACTATGCATATAACATTGTTATGGATGTTAGTCTAGAGGAACTATTTGCACTCAAACAAGGTAAGTGGGAGTCATTCACTTCCTTCCTACAATGATGGTGATCCAAGGCCAATAGAAGCAAGTGGGCCATGCCAGAAGAGGAAAAAATTTGCACCATCATCTCCAATCTTGAGAAAACTTTGGCACTCCATCTAAAAATGCAGTGCATCACCACCTACGACCAATTGATCCCCAAGGAGCTCAACATCGAACGAGCCCTTATTGCATAAGGGGGGACACCTACATATCCGAAACATCAAGACAACTACCCTTCCACCAGCTACAACAAAAAGCCTCGTACATGGGAAAGAAACAAAAATATCACTAATGATGGTATGGTAGATGCCAAGGTCATAATCAGTGCTCTGAAACAAAACACCCAATCATACCAACAATTGCAAAACAACAATTGAAACAACACACAAACCAATGCGGTATCACAACAACCACCCAATAATCAAGTCACCAATCTGAATAATCAAGGGGGACCACCTCCATGAAACAAATATACCCCTAATGCAATACAAGGTGGAGGAACACAAAATCCAACACAATTTGATTAGTATCAAACAAAGGAATCTACCCTTAAACACAAACACATGACTTTTACTCAAACCTTCACCAATTGACTCCTAGTCTTCAAAAATCATCAAAAGGACCTATCTTTTAGAGAAGGTCACAAAAAAGTCCAACACAACATCAATTAAGCATCCACTCAGACCCAAATACAAAGCCCCAACTGATCACACAAGGTTTCTTTAGTCCATCACCAAGATTCAATAGGTTGCCTTGCTAAAAAACGCTACTAGATTAGCCCTATTTTTCAAAGTAAGTATCTTCAAACCACTTTTTTTTTTTATCACAATAACTCTTTAGATAGTCATTTATCATGTATCAAAACTCCAAATTCCACAATATTTTCTCAGATTTAAGCCTTTTACATCACTGCCCCAAGAAAACCTCAATTTGCCATGTAAACACCTAAGGTTTTCAGAAAAACACTACTATTGGGCCCATAAAATGCAACCACTACTTCAAACAAGTTTATTTAGGTCTGCATAGACATTTTCCACTTTGAATTGCTCTATCCCATCAACAAATAAACAAAACCATGCTTTGAACCACTATATTTACAGGAAAATGACACTTCCAGGCCTAGGCTTCATCCAATGTTACACAACTTGTTTTTTTTCTTATTCCTAAAACATATTTACATCTATTCTACCATCCTACAGTGTCAATATACTAAGTAATAGTTGAAAACAACAGGTGGATTGAAATTTATATCATTTATAACAAAATCAGACCTCCAAATTTGTGTGTACAGGCTGCCACAGGAAATTATTAAAAAATTTCTTAAATCTAAGTGGTAGACCTTCAAAATAGGTTCAAGTGAAAAAAATTTCATGTATCTACACAATAAAAAAGATTCAAAACATCTTAGAGCCTATATGGGCTATATAGTGTAAAGCAAAGAACAAGAAACATAGGAAATTGCAGATAAAGCGTTATGTTTATTATTGGAATTCTCAATATAATCCTTTCAACAACTCCTGCCTGAGCCATGAAGAGGCTTTTATAAACTCTTCCCTCCAAAACATAACTTCCCAATGTGCATAACTATTTTATAAACTTCTAAGACACTAAAACTGCACTTTGACAATTTTTTTTATTAACAACATTACATTTATTTGAAATTGTTTGGACATAAGAACCCTAATATTGTCCCATACACCTAAATACATAATAAAATGATATTTTAGACCTTATTTGATGCAAAAAAATTTATCCCCCCTACTTTAACCTAGAACCACTCAAACTCTCCTAATTACATTTCACCATATCAAATTTTGCATTGAGGATGTAGGTGCTCCTGCACCATACAACCTCAGGAAAAAACTCATGCCTCATGAGTTGAGGCTGGTACCAACTCCACCATCCTTCATACATGCTTCCTTGGTTCACAAACCTTTTCCATTGTTCGATGCTTTGTGTTCTTGGAAACTTCCCTGCACCTTGGACTGTATTGGCACTTGGATAAGTCTCTATATTTACCTTCAGACCTGATGTCTGTTCTTTTCCCATTCCCTGTTCCAAACTTTCTTGTCTTCCTGCACTTATACCTACACACAAACAATGATTAGTGACTTCATGTATTGCTCCCTTCCTAATGCCATTTCCTTGCTTGTGGTTGTCCCTTTTTCCTTGTTCTTCTTGTCTTTTTCTTACTGCTCCATCAACATTCCTTGACATCATTTTGTTAGACCTTAAGACTAATTTACCTACAAATTTTACTTTTTTCTCAACCTTATTCACAACCACAGGACACTCTATGGTCCCTACCAACACACTTTCTTGATTTTTCACTTTCAAATCACTTTTCAACCCTATTTTTTCCTTCAACCCTGCTGTCCCTGTATTCTCAGTCTTAGGATAGGTTTCCACATCAAAAATTTTGGTTTCCTCTACAACGTTTATCAACTCTTTCTTGCCACACATTATTACCTTTTCCTTACCTTTGACATCTTCTACAAGTGGGGTTAAAATGAAAGAACAACCTTCTTTCTCTATGGTGTAGGTATTTTCCCTTCCATCATACATGACATGCCTGTCATATTGCCAAGGTCTACCTAGGAGTAGGTGACAACAATCCATAGGTAGGATATCACAAACAACACTATCACTATAATCTCCAATCTGAAAATCAACCACTGCCTTTCCATTCACCAACAAAGACTGACCATCACTTAACCATGAAACTTTATAAGGAAACTCATGAGGTATTCTTTTCAAATTTAACTTATTCACCATCTCAATAGACACCATGTCCTTTGTTGAACCAGAATCAATTACAACTCTACATACATTGTTTCTACACTTACAATTAGTCTTGAAGAGGCTCTTTCTTTGCAAAGGTTCTTCATCTTTGGCTGCCTTCAACATTGTCTTTCTCATCATCAACATCTCCTCTATTTTAGGAGTAGCCCTCAAACTTGTGGAATGATTGCTTTCAAACTCATCCTCTTGAACCAATTATGATTTCCTATCAATCATTTTTTCACCACTTGAAGAACTACCAACTCTTTTAGGACATTTCTAAGATGGATGGCCAAATTCATTGCATGTGTAATATCTCCCTACAAAATCATTAGAACTTCTACAAGCACTAAACCTTCCTCTACCTCTAAAACCACCTCTAGAATGAACACTTTTCTATTTAACTTTATTTTATCCTTGTTCTTCCAATGGTTGCTTTGGTGTAGAATTTACTCCTCTTCCTCTAATTGCTTTCTCTTGTCTCCTCTTAAGTTTCTTGTCCATCCTGATTGCTAATTAAAAGCATTCTTCAACAGATTTGGGGTTAGTAACAACAAGTTCATCTTGTATATTAAATCTCAAGCCAGCTAGATACCTATCCACCTTTTCAACCTCATCCTCATCTCTTCTAGACCTTATGCTTAATTTATAAAAATTAGCTATATATGACTTAACATCTAGATCTTTTTGTTTTAAACCTTGCAACTTTTTGTACAATTGAACCTCATAGTCCTTAGGAAGAAACTTACCCTTCAACTTGTACACCATGTTGTCCCATAAAGTGATCCTTGATTTTCCTTGTTTTCTCCTCTCTACTTGCTCATAATCCTACCAAAGAAGAGCATGTCCTTTTAACTTTTTTTTTTCCACCTTCATCATTTGTTCTTCTAAAATATCTTCACTCTCAAAATAGTTATCCATAGCAGCTATCCAATCAAGTAATTCCTCTTCATTTAAATTACCACCATAAACAAGAAGATCAACTTTTACCTTTATTGATTCACCATTCTTTGATCTTTAGGGTCAGTTCTTCTTCAACATCTTCATAGTCTTCATCCTCTTTTGTTTCACTTTCTTCATTCACTTCTCTCCTATTCCTTGTCTCCAAGGTATCAAGCCTTGCTAAAACTGCATGATGAGATTCTAGAATCTTTGCATGCTTCTCTTTCATGTCTTACAACTCTCTAGCAACACCAACACCTTTAGGAGGCATCCTTTCAACCTTGACTCTTCACCTTCTATCTTCAAACCTGCAAAAACCAACCACAAGGAATCTTGTCCCTGTGCTCTGATACCACTTTGATGCAATACAAGGTGGAGGAACACAAAATCCAACACAATTTGATCAATCTCAAACAAGGGAATCTACCCTTAAACACAAACACATGACTTTTACTCAAACCTTCACCAATTGACTCCTAGTCTTCAAAAATAATCAAATGGACCTATCTTTTAGAGAAGGTCACACAAAAGTTCAACACAACATCAATTAAGCATCCACTTAGACCCAAATACAATGCCCCAAATGATCATACAAGGTTTCTTTAGTCTATCACCAAGATTCAATAGGCTGCCCTACTAAAAAAGGCTACTAGATTAGCCCTATTTTTCAAAGTAAGTATCTTCAAACCACTTTTTTATCACAATAACTCTTTAGACGGTCATTTATCATGTCTCAAAACTCACAATTCCACAATATTTTCTCAGATTTAAGCCTTTTAGATTGCTGCCCCAAGAAACCCTCAATTTTCCATGTAAACACCTAGGGTTTTCAGAAAAAAACACTACTATTGGGCCCATAAAATGCAACCAATGCTTCAAAAAAGTTTATTTAGGTCTACACATACATTTTCTACTTTCACAAACTCTGTCCCATCAACAAATCAACAAAACCATGCTTTGAACCACCATTTTTACAGGAAAAATGACACTTCCAGCCCTAGGCTTCATCCAATGTTACACAAATTGTTTCTTTCTTATTCCTAAAACATATTTACATCTATTCTACCATCCTACAATGTCAATCCACTGAATAATAGTTGAAAAAAATAGGTGGATTGACATTTATATCATTTAAAACAAAATCAGACCTCCAAATCTATGTGTACAGGTTGCCACAGGAAATTATTGAAAACTTTCTTAAATCTGAGTGTTAGACCTTCAAAACAGGTTCAAGTGAAAGAAATTTCATGTATCTACACAATGCAAAAGATTCAAAACATCTTAGAACCTATACGACCTGTACAGTGTAAAGCAAAGAACAAGAAACATAGGAAATTACAGATAAAACATTATGTTTATTATTGGAATTCTCAGTATAATCCTTTCAACAACTCCTGCCCAAGCCATGAGGAGGATTTTATAAACTCTTCCCTCCTAAACATAACTTCCCAATGTACATAACTATTTTATAAACTTCTAAGACACTAAAACTGCACTTTGACATTTTTTTTTGAATAACATTACATTTATTTGAAATTGTTTGAACATAAGAACCCCAATATTGTCCCATACACCTAAATACATAATAAAATGATCTTTTAGACCTTATTTGATGCAAACAAACTTTATCCCCCCTACTTTAACCTAGATCCACTCAAACTCTCCTAATTACATTTCACCATATCAAATTTTGCATTGAGGGTGTAGGCGCTCCTGCACCACCCCCCAAGAGAAAGTGCACATCCCTTAGGGAATCAATCGAATCCATCATGAGGAAACTGGTAAATGAGAATCTCATTAAAACCCCTACGTATGAAAATTATCAAGAGCCCCAAGTAAAACCGCCATGGTACAATGAAAACCACCTTTGTGATTTTCATAAAATCAAGGGGCACAGATAGCCAGTTGCATGAGGCTAAAAAATATAATCCAAGACCTCATTGATGACAAGATCATAAATGTGGAGCAACCAGCTGGAAATCAGGACTTAATATACATGAATCTGACGTTGGATCATAACAAATGGAACAACCATGGAAATAAAAAGTACACCAATGTAAACCATGTGTACGATCATGTTGTCACATCCCTAGATGAATGGGTCACTATTGTAAACATCAAGGGAGCCTGAAGCTGATTGTGGAGTCACCACACACAGCGACAAAGTTACCATTGCTGGGTCATCACAACCACCTAGAGCATCCACCTCCAATCTGAAATTTATTCCTAATGGCTACAATGTCCTAGACCAGCTGAAAAGAACTCCTGCTCAGATCTCCATCATGGAGTTACTGAAAATTTTTCCCGCACAAAAAAATCCTTGAGGAAGCATTGGCTTCATCCACCGACTCTGTCGATCTTTATGTTGACCAATTCTAAGCTATTCTTGGAAACATTACCACCCAAAATATCCTCACATTTTTTGATCAGTACTTCCCTACCCAACCATCTCACAATCGTGCACTCCACCTTGAGGTCCTGGTTCATAAAAAAAAAGTCAAAAGGGTCTTGGTGGATGGGGGTGCAAGTCTAAATATTTGTTCACTCAAATTAATAAAGAATCTAGGATTCTTCGAGGATGCTATTAAAAAGGTAAGGGAATCACAATCAAAGCTTATGATGATCAGGAAAGAGTGTCTTAGGGTACTATTCAACTCCCTATTCAAGTAGGGCCAACCATTATGGAAACCACTTGCCACATCCTTGACCTTGATTTTCCTTATAACATCCACCTAAGGCATCCATGGATCCATGGGATGCAAGCTATTGCATCAACCTTCCATCAGTGTGTCAAATTCTCATATCAAAATCAAGAGGTCATGATCTATGGTGATCCTGAGCCCTTTGCTTACTACAAAAATCTGGAAGAAAAATATTATAAAACCCCCCAAGTCCCAAAAAATGATGAAGGCCCTTCAACCCCATATGTAGAACCAACTACCTTGGCCTCCTCTTCTAAGACAAAGACACACTCCACTCTTGATATATTTGAAATCAAGGTCATTATCCAAGACAATGGGTGTGGGGATTATAAAATGAAGAAGAGTGCTTTCGTAATAGAAGAGTTACCTCAATCTCCTAGGTCTCATGGGAAACCCCAACCAGTTGAAACATCATCCCAAACCTTGAGAGCATATCCTTCTAGATTCAAATGTTGGGGAGACCTAATTCAAGAAGTGGTAGATGAAAAAGGCATATCAAGCTTGTTGTACCAAGACAACAGGATTGTGCCTGATCTTCCTATGGATGAAAGTAGCAAAGGATTGCAAATGATGCTTGGTATGGGCTATGACAGAAACAAGAAACTTGGATAGAATGACAATGGTCTTCTAGTACCACTCATTCCTGAGAAGCACATGAGAAATATTGGCCTCAAATGTACCCCTCCAAAGGTGACCATACTTGGCAGAGGTCCCTCGGTTAAAATAGTCAAGACTCCCCCTCAGCTATCAGTAGTTTCCCTTTAGTTACTTGTATCCATAGGCCAAGTCATAGATAACTTTATATTTGACATAACTGACATTTCTAGTAGTAGTGATGAGGAAGATCCTATAACTGACTTACCCATGCTATTTGAGGATTCCTCCCTTATCATGATTAGTACCCTATCTTTTGAGTCAACCAATCAAACCCATGAGATAAACTTAGTCTATCCCCAACTCATTGATTATGACCAACGAGGACCACTGGTTCTAGACACATTCAAAAATGATGAGGCACTCACAGAATTCATTGGATTATAAGATACTATACCTTGTGGAGATCACAAAGATGGATTTGACATCATACTTGACACACACGCCTATTATGGGGAAACGATTGAATCCTTCTGTCGTAAAAGTGAAAACTTGAGAATAATCTCTAGGTATTTGAGTGAAAAGCACACTGTGGCACTCTCTGACTCAAAAAATTAAAAATAAAGGATGTATCTAATGGTGAAAACCTCTCTAAGGTGCCGAAGGATGAAGGATTCAATCTTCCTCTCAGTGCCATTCATTAGGAGAATTCAACAGTCTTAGTAGAAACATGCAATCCAGTCAACTTGGGAACAAAAGAGACGCCACACATAACCTTCTATGTAGGTTCTCTTTTAATAGAAGAACATGAACTCCTAGCTGCGTTCCTAAGGGAACAAAAAGTAAAATTTGCATGGACCTATGCTGACATGCCTGGAATTGATCCAAAAGTTGTGGTTCACCACCTAGCTGTATATCTTGAAGCTAAGCCAGTAAGAAAAAAGCTAAGGAAAATGCATCCCTAGATAGCATTATTGGTCAAAATGGAATTACAAAATCTCTTAGATGTAGGATTCATATGATCAATAGATTATCTAGAGTGGGTCTCAAATCTTGTACTTGTCACAAATCCCACTAGGGGCATCCGTATCTGCATGGATTTCAGGGATTTGAACAAAGCATGACCCAAGGATGACTTTCCCCTTCCAAACATTGATATGATTGTGGATATGACAACAGGACATGAGATTCTATCGCTAATGGATAGATTCTTAGGCTACAATCAAATCATGATAGAAAAGGAAGACCAACACAAAACAACATTCACTTGCCCATGGGGGACATATTGTTGGAACATGATGTCGTTTGGGCTGAAGAATGCAGGAGCAACCTATCAAAGGGCCATGACACTAATATTTCATGATATGATTCATAAGACTGTGGAGGATTATGTGGATGACATATTGTCCAAGTCAAAGAAACATCAAGATCACATAGCAGTGTTGAGCTCCATCTTTGACAAAATAGAAAAGTACAAGGTCTCACTAAATCCAAAAAAGTTTCTTTGGGGTACAATTAAGCAAGCTCCTAGGATACATTGTGTCCATGAGAGGAATTGAGGTAGAGCTAGCTAAGGTTAAGGCCATCCTTGAAATGGAGGCATCAAAAACATTGAAATAGGTAAGAGGCCTACAAGGAAGACTCCAGTCCATCCGTAGGTTCATAGCACAAGTGGTAGACAAGGGAATCCCATATTCTCACCTACTACACAAGGGGGTAGCATACAAATGGGACAACAAGTGTGACCAGGCTTTTAATGTAAGGAAAGCAACGGTGCGAAAGCAACTTTCCTAATGTCAAAACCATAGGGAAGTAGGCAGATAGTACTTTTAATTTTTCAAATTACAATCCAATTAAGACACACATCAAAGATTTACAGAAACAAAGAAGATACTCAAAGACAATGAACAACAAATTTATGTGGGAAACCCTTTTGGGAAAAAACCCACCACACCAAGCTGAATCTCTTTGTATTATAGTAACAACAATTACATACAATCAGAGATACAACTCTCTGGTATTAGTTCATAGTAGTTTCATTCACTGTTCATCCAGTTACATACAAATACTCTCTTCAAATCTGATTCAACTCTCTGATAACAAATCAGAATCGATCTGCTTTTATTTTATCACATTCTGATTTTGTCTTCTGTGCATCCTTATCCGCCATTGCCAATCATAGATAGTTTCCTTTTGAGCAATTTTTTTTTCCTTGCATGCAGTTCAGCTCCAGCATAGCACTGTTGCAAGAAATCAACCGCCAATCATTCGAGTTTTGCTTCCTCTGATTGGTCCATGAGAAGCCACATAGGAAGATCACACGGTCAAAGGCGTTCAAACTTTGTTGGCATATCGGTGAGACACTTCGTTCTCGCTGAGACCTTACATCATGTTCCATTAAGTCTTATCGAGTCGGTGAGACTTATCCAAGTCGCCGAGACTTTACAACGAAGACTTTTTGTCACCTCAAAAGCATCATGTATATCCCTGTTGGCGAGACTGCTCTTCATTGCTAAGACCTTTCATCGAACATCACCAAGTCTTACCGAGTCGGCAAGACTTATGCCTTTTGCTAAGACCTTTCACCGAGCAAAGATGTCATAATGAAATCAACCACCGTCGGTGATACATCACGTAGTCGCTGAGAGATTTCCCCGAGATCCTTGTGTTAGCTCGATGACCTTAGACTATCGGTGAGACATTCACCATTCATTGAGACCTCTCCCCGACACCCATGAGTTAGCCCGATAAGATCAGATTGTCACCCGGAGGTCTCCATTTGACAAAAAGTCACACCAAACACAAAAAAAATCACAACAATAGACATTGTTGGCAAGACATCAACTTTGTCTTGGCGACATGAACTTATCAAGTAGATTTAGAACATTTTAGTCGACTAGACATAAACAATGTCATAGCGACTTTTCCCTTCAGGAGTTCCATGTCAGTAAGGATTGAGGCACATATTCCAACAAGCTCCCACTTGACGAAGATCTTACTGACACCTCTAGAGCATAATAAAACTACTAAAATTCATGGGCCAAGAGGCCCATCGAACTGGCACACCACCTGAACTTGTCTATGCTCACAGGCTTCGTCAATGCATCTACAACATTCTATAGAGTATCCACTTTCTCCAAAGTGACCTTCCCATCCTCCATCATATCTCGTACAAAGTGATACTGTACATCTATATGTTTCGTCCTGGCATGGAAAGTAGGATTCTTTTCCAAACATATAGCACTCTGACTGTCACAGTAGATAGTAATTTTTCCTGCATCAAAACCAATGTTAGAACACAAACGTTTTAACCAGATTGCTTCTTTACAGGCATGTGTTGCTGCCATGTATTCTTCCTCTGTAGTGGACAAAGTGACTACAACTTGCTGCTTGCTCATCCAACTCACTGCACCACCATTCATCATGAAAATATATCCACTGGTGGATCTTCTGCTGTCAATGTCTCCTGCCCAATCAGAGTCCACCTAACCACAAATACTGAGAGTCCTCTGTGATTCAACCAGGTTTCCATGGTAATACAAAGCATAGTCTGAAGTTCCCTTCAGATATCTAAAAACTCTCTTCACAGCATCCCAATGTATTCTTCCAGGATTAGCCATAAACCGACTAAGAACTCCCACTGCTTGGGAAATGTCTGGCCTTGTACAGACCATAGCATACATGAGGCTGCCAACTGCACTTGCATAAGGCACACTGGTCATGTCCTCCATCTCGGAAGGAGATTTTGGACAATCCTCAATAGATAACTTCATTCCCTACATAACTGGAACAACTAGCTATTTGCAATCAGTCATACAAAATCTCTCCAGAATAGTCTTGACATACTTACTCTGACTGAGCCAAAGCTTTCTATTCTTCCTATCCTTGGTTATTTCTATTCCCAGAATATACCCTTTTGCACCAAGATCTTTCATTTCGAACTTTGCAGATAACTGGGACTTAAGATCAGAAATCATTAGCTTACTATTTCCTATGAACAACATATCATCAACATAGAGTGCAATAATAAAGACTTGATCACTTTCAGCTTTGTAATATACACAATGATCACATTTTGATCTTACAAATCCCAATGACAAAACAAAAGTGTCAAATTTCTGGTACCACATTCTATGAGACTGTTTTAAACCATACATAGATTTCTTCAACTTTCAAACCGGTCTTTCTTTACCTTTTTCCAAAAAGTGCTTCGGCTAGGACATATAAATTTCTTCTTCAAGATCACCATGAAGAAACACTGTCTTCACATCCATCTGTTCAATTTCTAAGTCATACGCTACTGCAAGTGACAAAAGAAATCTAATAGATGCCAGCTTAGCTACAGGAGAAAATATTTCTCCATAATCAATTCCCTCTCCCTAGGAATAACCTTTTGCAACCAACCTCGCTTTATATTTTTCTACACTGCCATCGAGACCAATTTTCTTTTTAAATACCCATTTTCAGCCCACAACTTTTCTGCCTTTAGGCAATGGCACCAAACTCCAGGTATCATTCTTTTCTAATGATGCCATTTCTTCATTCATGGCTTCCAACCAAGAGTTTGAATCAGATATTTTAAATGCATCTTTCACAGTCCTAGGTTCATCAGTGCTAGAAATTAAAGCATAGCCACAAGTATATTCTATTAAAGAAAACCCATACCTATCAGGTTGCTTTCTTTCATGAGTTGACCTCCTCACAGACTGAGGTTGAGGTGGTTCTTCATCTTCTTCAGAACTTTCAGAGCTACTTGAGCTTTCCTCAGTATCAGGTACATTTTGATTTTTCAATTCCTCTTTATCTGGTGTTGGAGGAATTCCTGCTACATCCTTTTCATTTTCTAATTTTTTCTCTGATTGCAGATCCAATGTAGAAGGTTTCAACTCACGAAAGATAACACTTCTGCTGTACAAAACCTTCTCAATCTCAGGGTTTCAAAGCTTGTATCCTTTTATGCCAACACTATAGCCTATAAAAATACACTTTGCAACTTTGTTTTCCAACTTGGATCTTTTTTCAAATGGCACATATGCATATGCCTCACAACTAAAGACATGAATATGTCTCAAAGAGGGCTTCTTTCCAGACCATGCTTCCAAAGGCGTCTTCTCAACAAGAGCAGAGTTAGGAGAGTGATTTACCAAGTAACATGCTGTAGAGACTGCTTCAGCCCAGAACTTCTCCTCCAAGCCAGCACTGCTCAGCATACTTTGTGCTCTTTCCATTATTGTCCTGTTGAACCTTTCAACAATTCCATTTTGCTGTGGAGTGTAAGGTGTAGTCTTATGTCTTTTAACCCCATGATCTGTACAATACCTTTCAAATTAATCTGAAGAAAACTCACCGCCATTGTCAGTCCTTAAGCATTTTATTTTCCTACCAGTCTAATTTTCAACAAGGTTTTTAAATTCCTTAAACCGACTGAACACTTCTGATTTACTCTTCAGAAAATATACAAATGTCGTTCTTGAATAATCATCAATAAATGACACATAGTATCTTGATTTAGACAGAGAAGGAACATTCACTGGACCAAACACATCAGAGTGAATATAATCAAGAAAACCAGAAGATTTGTGAGGATTGGAATAAAATGAAACACAATGTTGTTTACCATATATGCAATGTTCACAAAATTCGAACTCAAGGTTACAATCTTCAAGCCCTTCTACCAGGTTTTTATTTTTCAAGGTTTTTAAACTTTTCTCACCAATGTAGCCTAGCCTATGATGCCAGAGCATAGTCTTCTCTGCTAGAAGTTTAACCTCCATGGCGTTTACTCCATCAGGAATGTTTCCCTCATGAGTAGCTTTCTGTGACTTCGTAGAGACACTATTGAATTGAATAGCTTGTGCATCCAGCTTGTACAAGGTACCAATTCGAGCACCCTAGCCAGCACCATAGAGCCTCTAGTCATCTTGTAGCCATTTCTAGAGAACGTGACCTGCACTCCAATATCATTCAGCTTACTTACAAAAAGTAGATTTCAAGCCAGACCCGGTATATGCATCACATCATTGATTCCCTTCACTCTTCCATCAGGGAATTGAATTCTGACTCTTCCACGACCAACAATTTCCAAAGATGAATCACTTGCTAAGTACACCTTTCCACCATTGTATTCTTCATACTTCGTGAACCAGTCTCTGTGAGATGTCATGTGGAAAGATGCTCCAGAATCAATCAGCCAGACATCATCTGATGCCCGTGTAGCCAAAGCTGCAATGAAAGCATCTGCATCACTTTGAGAAGAATCATTGCCAAAAGAGTTCTTCTTATTTTTCTCCTCCTTGTAGTCCTTTCAGACATGACCAGGTTGTCCACAATTCTAGGATATCACCTTGGAATTCTTTCCAGGAGACTTTGATCTCCCTTCTGATTTCAATCTGGATTTCTTGTCCTTCTTCTTACCTTTCTCCTTTGATCTACCTCTGACAGCCAGAGCCTCCTTTTCCATCTCCAAAGATTTTCTTCTCATTTCTTCTGATAGCAGAGAAGCAACAATATCTTGCATCTTGAATGTGGATGTTATACTCCCAATAGCCATCACCAGATGATCCCATGAATCAGGCAAAGAACATAACAGTAGCATGTAACGATCTTCTTCTTCTATCTTCACACCAATAGATGCTAACTAAGCAATCAACATGTTGAAAACATTCAAGTGATCAGCAACAACAACTCCATCTTGTATCCTCAAGTTGTACAGCTTCTTCCTCAAGAACAACTTGTTCACCAAGGACTTGCCCTGATAAATAACACCTAGTCTTGTCCACAAAGAGGCTGCAATCTTTTCTTCATGCACGTTCAGAAGAACAGAGCCAGCTAAATAGAGCCTTATCAACCCTTTTGATTTTCTATTTGCTAGGTCACAATCTTCCTGCTTCATGGCCTGAGGTTTCGTTTTAGACACAGCAGTCCAAAGATCTCAGTCCACTAACAGATCTTCTATTTTGAGTTTCCATAACTCAAAATTGCTACCATTGAACTTCTCTATTTCCATCTTTCCGGATGTGCTTGCCATCTTAATCTGTAACTAAATTATCAGAACTCTACCAAACTCCCACTGGAAAAGGATTGACACAAAAAACCCAACCCACTCACAAGGATAACACAACTCACCAGGCTCTGATACCACTTGTAAGGAAAGCAACGGTGCGGAAGCAACTTTCCTAATGTCAAAACCACAGGGAAGTAAGTAGACAATACTTTTAATTTTTTAAATTATAATCCAATTAAGACACACATGAAAGATTTATAGAAATAGAGAAGATACTCAAAGATAATGAACAACAGATTTACGTGGGAAACCCTTTCGGGAAAAAAACCCACCACACCAAGCTGAATCTCTTTGTATTATAGTAACAACAATTACATACAATTAGAGATACAACTCTCTGGTATTAGTTCATAGTAGTTTCATTCACTGTTCATCCAGTTATAGACAAATGCTCTCTTCAAATCTGATTCAACTCTCTGATAACAAATCAGAATCGATCTGCTTTTATTTTATCACATTCTGATTTTGTCTTCTGTGCATCCTTATCTACCATTGCCAATCATAGACAGTTTCCTTTCAAGCAATTGATTTTTCCTTGCATGCAGTTCAGCTCCAGCATAGCACTATTGCAAGAAATCAACCACCAATCATTCAAGTTTTGCTTCCTCTGATTGGTCCACAAGAAGCCACATAGGAAGATCACATGGTCAAAGGCGTTCAAACTTTGTTGGCATATCGGTGAGACACTTTGTTCTCGTTGAGACCTTACATCATGTTCCATCAAGTCTTACCGAGTCGGCGAGACTTATCCAAGTCACCGAGACTTTACAACGAAGAATTTTTGTCACCATGAAAGCATCATGTATATCCCTGTTGGCGAGAATGCTCTTCATCGCTAAGACCTTTCATCAAACATCACCAAGTCTTACCGATTCGGCAAGACTTATGCCTTTCGCTAAGACCTTTCACCGAGAAAAGATGTCATAATGAAATCAATCACCGTTGGTGAGACATCATGTAGTCACTGAGAGATTTCCCCAAGATCCTTGTGTTAGCCCGATGACCGACCGACTATCGGTGAGACATTCACCATTCGCTGGGACATCAACTTTGTCTTGGCAAGACATCAACTTTGTCTTGGAGACATGAACTTATCAAGCATATTTAGAATAGTTTAGTCGACCAGACATAAACAATGTCACAGTGACTTTTCCCTTCAGGAGTTCCATGTCAGTAAGGATTGAGGCACATATTCCAACATTTAACAAGATCAAGGAGTACTTACTCACACCACTAGTACTCATGCTGCCGATTCTAGGGAAACCCTTGATCTTATACATATTAACAATAATAGGAGCTCTCAACGCTCTATTGGAGCAACATGATAAAAATGGGAAAGAGAGAGCTATCTATTACATCAATAGAACCATGGTGGGACACGAGCTAAACTACACACCCATTGAAAAAGCTTTCCTAGCAGTCATGTTCGTAGCTCCAAATTATAGACATTATATGCTAGTACACCATATTAAACTCATTGCAAAGATAAACCCTCTCAAATACCTACTATCTAAAGCCATGCTCATAAGGTGAAAAACTAAGTGGGTTATGATCCTTATAGAGCGTGATATTGAGTATGTGGAATACAAGGCTATTAAAGGACAAGCAATTGCAGATCAAATGACAGAAGCATCCATATATGCAGAAAATCGACTTGTATTAGAGTTCCCTAACAAATCAATCTTCAACCTAAGTGTGGAAGATCATAAATAAATGTACTTTGATGGATCCTACACACAACATGGGTCTGAAGCAGGGATCTTCTTTATCACTCCATTGGGGGATTGCATACCTAAGTCATACAAGCTATCATTACCTTGCACAAATAACTTCACAAAATATTAAGCTCTTGTCATAGGGATAAGAGTTGCAGTGTAGTGGCAGATCATGGCACTTAAGGTCTATGGAGATTCCTAGCTCATAATCAACTAGGTCAATGACGAGTATCAAACAAAGGATGAAAAAATGACTCCATACAAAAAACTAGTGGAGAGCCTTAAGGAGTTCTTCATTGATGTCACATTTGAGCAGATACCTAGAGAAAATAACAGAGAAATAAACACTATGGCTACAATTGGATCACTACTGGAGGTCCCATGTAACATCCCTAAACAAAAATTCCTTGTAGAGCAGCTTCTCATACCAGTATTCGAGGTACCAGAGTTTGAATTTGTGTGTGAAATAATTGGTCCCGGTGATCCCTGGTATCGTGATTTATACACTTACTTGAGAATAGGAGTCCTCCCTGCTGACATAACCCCAAACCCCAAAAGAGCCTTTGTCAAAAAATCATCTTGTTTTGTCATCCTAGGAGATACCCTATATCATAGAAGCATTGAAGGAACCTTGTTACGTTGCTTAAACACCGAGGAGGCATTGACCGCTTTAACTGAGGTACATAATGGCATTTGTGGTTCACATTCAAGTGGTATGACCTTGGCTAAGAAATTGCTGAGGACCGGGTACTATTGGCCTACAATGGAAATGGAAGCTCACAATTAAATATCAAAAGGTGTTTATAATTTCAACAACATGGGGTCTCATCCATGCACTAACTTAAGAGATCCACCCAATTGTTACATCTTGGCCCTTTTCGCAATGGGGGCTCGATCTCATTGGAAAAATTACCCTCACCTCATCTAGTGGACATAAGTTCATCATCACCACCACTGAGTATTTCATGAAGTGGGTGGAGGCCATCCCCATGACCTACATTACCAAAAAGCAGATATCCAAGTTCATCCTGAACTACTTAATATGCCGCTATAGTGTTCCTCAAGCCATTATCTCAGATAACGAGAAACCTTTCAAGAATCAAGATGTTTGTGATCTATGCCAAAAATTCAAAATCCAACATCACTTTTCCACCCTTATTATCCCTAAGGAAATGGCCAAGTAGAAGCTACCAACAAGACCATCCTAAAAATCCTCAAGAAAATAGTCAATGACGCTAGTCGTGATTGGAGTTTGTAGCTGAATCCAGCCTTATGGGCCTACTGAAAAAGCATCCACACACCAACAAGTGCCACCCCTTTCTTCCTAGTCTACAAATCATAAGCCATACTCCCCATTGAGATCGAGCTCCCATCCCTAAGAATATCACTGTAGAATCTCATCACAGATGAAGAATACTAGGTATCACAACTGAATGAGCTGGAATTACTAAATGAGTGGCGTATGGATGCCCTAAACCATTTGCAAGTCTACCAAAACCAACTCAAATAGAGGTACAACAAGAAGATCAGGAGTCGAGTCTTCTAAGTCAGAGAGCTTGTGTTGAAGGAGAACTAGAAGAATGTTCCAAATTTGGACAAGGGAAAGCTTGAACCCAATTGGTTGGGACCCCTCATCATCACTGCAAGCTACGAGTCAGGGGAATATCAGCTATCAACACCCAAAGGAGAACCTCTGCAAGAGCCTATGAATAGCTCCCATCTAAAAAAGTTTTAGGTCTAATCCTATAGGGTGTAAAATAAAAAAATACAAAAAAAAAGAGAAAATGTCTTGAAAAAATGGTCACCTTGATGAAAACCTAGCAAATAGGCATCTTGGTGATAAGAAAAAAATTAAAAAATCCAAAAAAATCAGAAAAAGGATTGAAAATAGTAAAGAGAAAAAAATTGTCCTCTAGTGAAAACCACTTCGGTGGTGCTTTGGGCAAGTACCTTGGTGAAAACCTGGAAAATAGGCACCTTGTGTAAATAAGCACTTTCCATCCACTAGGATCCTCACGACTCGTTAGTCCATCCATCACGCTTCCATCATCCATCACATTCCATATCTCCATACATCACCCATTTGCATCCTCATCATAGTTTGGTCTTGTGTTCATGTTATGATCCTTCCTAGTACTACTCGACCCATTCTTAAGGTCAGTTTGTCTTGCCTATATCAAAGTAGTCTATTGCATCATGCTAGGTGGCATGTTCTCATTGGATCAAATCTGTGTATATTCTTAAAGTCTTCCCTAAATCAAAAAATCCAAAAACATCAGAAAATCAAAAAATCAAAAAACATCAAAAAATAAAAAAATCCAAAAACATTCATAAAATTAGAAAATCCAAAAACATTCAAAACATATCAAAATCTCAAAACATGTCAAAAAGTTAGTCAAAAGGTCAAAAAAAGAGTCATATTGTCAAACTATAGGTCTTTGAGTTCTGAACATAGGCAAGGTTGATCTTTGATCTTCCCCCGAGACACTTAGGTTAGTCCTTTAGGAGTCTGTCATAATAATCTGGCAATCCATTTGTTCATATCTCATCAATAATCGAGTCTATGTTAGTTGAACTACGTGGTCTCTGCATGTATAACATAGGCAAGGATAATCTTTGATCAACCCTCGAGGCTCCCAAGATAGGTTTGTAGGTTAGTCTCTTGGTCAAAATCTCAAAAAACCCCAAAACATTGGAAAATTCAAAAATCAAAACATTTGTAAAATCTCAGAAAATACAAAAAAAAGGCCTCAAAACATTCAAAAACATCAAAAACATCCAAATATCTAAAAAAAACCCATCCGTCCCATCTCGCTTTCACATGAAATAACCATCCACTCATTATAAATCAATCATCACCATCAACCTTTGGTGAAACTGTTGGAAACGAGTCTAGTAGGTTAAAAGTGAAAACTCAATCGTCAAAGTCTCAAGTCTAGGTCAATAAATAAACAAGTTGGTCAACTTTTTCATTTCAATAGCCCATCATCCAATCAATCCCATATCAATCATCTGATAACATCATGTCCTAGGATGCATCCTTCCTACAATTGACATCAACATCAAGCATCACCATAGTTTAGTCTTGGCTAGCGGTATGAAGAACATTAGCTTGTTTGTTTACTTGGTCTTTGTCTTTTGATTTATCTTATTGTGCTCATTTCAATGACCTCTCGATGATGTCCAAACAAAGGGATTTAGAGAGAAAGGAATGGGGCAACAATCATTATCTTTTTATCTTCTATGCTTGTTGAATATTCTTGTAATATAACCTTGGTCATATGTGCTTTGTTTGGATGTAGGGAGGGTGTTTTAGGTGTCTTGTTGACCACATAGGAAGGCTTTCCTTCCTATGTTTTGGTCTGAGATGTTTGGAATATATGAACTGCATTTTGGATAAGGTTTTGTATGTTAGGTGTGAACAGGAGTACTCCTATCTAATTGTCGAGTCAAAGTCCATCACACTAGGTGCAATGCCATCCTAGTTCTTTATACCTTGATGCATCGTGCCTACGTGTGTTATCAAACATAAGGTAAGTAGCCCTTTTAAAAAGTCCCAATTCTTGATAAGCATCATCATTTACCATCATCTCTAATAAAGTCTCATAGATCATGGACTTGTTGGATCCTCTTATCTTCATCTCATTTCTTCTTTCTTCTCTCTGCGCTAACATGGTTCCATGATAGTTAATCATCATCACCAATGCATCCATCCTACATCCACAAATCATCAACATACTACATATCATATCATATCATATAAGAAACATTGATCATCTCACATGCATTAAATTCATCATCGCATAATATAGATCTGTTAGTCTAAGCATCTCATAAACAATACCTTTGCATAAAGCATCCATTGCATAATCATATAGGCATCATCACATCATCCATCTCAAATATAGTGCATCATCATTTTAAGTTGTTTAGGATAATATATATTGGTTATTCTAAGAATCTTAAAACCATCTCATTTGCATCATCATCATAACCATCCATACATCCATCTTGAACCTCTTTGTCGCGAGATCACCCAAAAATATATTTTTTTGTCCAATCTCTCGAGGAGGCAGTATATCAGCATGTTTCTTCTCGTCGAGGCAGCAGTGGGGCACTTAAAAAAATGATAGTTTTTTTGAATTTTGATCTTGGCAGTTTATTCTTTGAACCAACGCAATGGGTACATTGCCTCAAAAGGGGAAAAATGTAGACACAAAAAATGTACTGATTGGTCATATACACTTGATCCCTATTTTACTAACACCACTTCGTCCTTAATCATCTCCTTTGCTAAACATTTAATCAAATAATATGTATTTGATTAAATTCATCACATTTCATCTCTTAATTAAGTAAATCAAATTTATCTGATTAAGTCATCATCTTCTCTTAATTAAATAAATCATTTTATTTAATTAATCATATAGTCCCTCTTTTAATTAAATAATTCATTTCATTTAATTAATCTCTAAAGTCATCTCCTTTAAATAAAATAAATCAATCTTTATTTGATTTAAATCTAACACTATTCTCTTTAATTAAATTCATTAAACTTTATTTAATTAAGTCTAAATTCATATTCCTCTCAACTTTGATTTAAATCAATCCAAAATCTAAATCAATTTGTCACATCAGCTATTCTCCTTTTAAATTAATCAAATCCTAATTAATCTTAATCTTAATCCCTCAAATCCTCTAGATTTTGCAACTTGCACAATAAATCAATTTATTTGATTTATTAAATCTCTATTTCATTTAAAAAGGCATCAAAAAAGGAATATTCTCCAAGTTTGAAAAATCCCTCCAAAAGGGTTTGTACATCCAACAAGGCATTTAGGTTTCTTACATGTTCTTTTGCCTTGAGCCAAGTGGCATTTAATTCACTTCTTCTCTCCCTCCAACTTGTCATTTCATCAAATTTGAATTTCCACCTAATATCATTTATGTGTACAATGACCAAAATGTGCTCCACCTTTGTCCACTCACATGTTGACAAGTGGCTTAATGTTATTGGTTGGTCTTTTATCCCACATTCATCCCTTTGGCTTTTTCTTCCATCTTTTTCTTCTATAAATAAAAGGCTCTTTTTCTAATTTTGGATCCACAACTTTATGCCAAGTCATTATCTTGAGATTTTAAATTTTCTCATCCATTTTCCATCCATTTTCTTAGTTTTCATTAAGTTTTATAGCTAGGTTATGCAGGAATTTCACCAAGGAGCATCGAATCTTCATCAATCACCATTCAAGCTTGCAAGGAATTGGGAAAGGGCCATTTTCCACATCAAAATGGAACCAATTCCCCCATGGGATTAAGAGTTTGATCATTTAAATAGGATTTAATAGCTTTTTCATTATGTTCATATTATTTCTTATTTTTATGTTTCAAATGAATTTCATGGGGAATGATGTTTCTAACTTGCATATGGACTAATATTGTGTTTGTTGTTTGTGTTTATGCAGGTCTAGGATCACCATTCACAGTTTCCATGTAAATTCTGGTGTTCATTGTGCATGGTGTTGTTTTGTTCTTTCATGTTCATATCTTCTTTAATTATTATTTGATTGATTTAAGATTGCTCCAGATTAATTAAATTCAAGAAAATTGTTTTATGATAACTGATTCACCCCCCTTCTCAGTATCTAGACTGTTCAACAATTGGTATTAGCGCTTGGTCCCTTGTAGATAGATCTTAACCGCTTGAGGGAGATCTTGGTAGTTTGAAGAGATGGTAGGGGATTATTACTTTGAGGAAGAACTGATGATAATGTTAGATGATATGGAAATAATGAAATCTGAAAATATAGAATTGAAAGAAAACCTCAAGGAGGAAAATCCTTGTATCACAAAGCTAAGGGAGAAAATCTAGAAATTCAAAGCAAGACACAAAGAGTTCAACCAAGAATTAAAGGATTCAAAGGAATGTATTGTGGATTTAAAGCTATGGTTGGATGAATGCAAGAAGATTGGAGAAAATTTCAAAGATACCGTCAAACATAAAATGGATGAATGTAAGAAGACTAAAGAAAATATCAAACATAAATTAGAAGAAAATGATAAGTTAGATCAAGAGTTAAGAAGGCAGAAATCAAAAGCAAGAGGATGTGAAATACTTAGCATAATTTTGGTTTAGATATTGTCCCTACAAAAATGTCACAAGGATAATGGAGGACTTGGCTTCTTAGGTGAAAGCTCAAATCAGAACACTAAGGGTAAGGAAAAAGTTGTTAATGCATGAGTGAGATCAGCTGTAACAAGCAAGGTCTGGAACTCTAGAACTCCTACAAAAAGACCTTCGGTCAGGCAACCAAATTCTCAAAGGTACTTATCATTTAATGGATATTTTTTTCTATGAAATTTTTTTGGACATAAGGCTATAGAGTGTAGAAGCAAGAGGAACTGACTACTCAATGATTTAAGTGTCACAAGTTTGGTCACAAAGCAAGTCATTGCAGAAGTGAATTATCTAATCCAGCTAGAAGGAATGGAATGAATAATCTCTTTCATGGTTATTTTTGTCCATTCCATGGTTATGGTTACAAAGCTAATCAGTGCATATCTATGGTTCACTCATTCAAGTCAGGACAAATATGTTACAAATGTAGTCAACCCAAACATTATGCTAACACATTCAGATATGTTTCTCCACAAAATCCTGAAAATGAAAATAAGGTTGCAGAATTAGATGAATCTAAGAAGAAGAAGGTCATGGTTTGGAAGAAAAAGGAAATGATTGTGGAGAACTCTTCCATGGCATCGAATCTTGGTACATGCCCTACTGGAATCTGAGCCAAGCTGCCTTGGCTTAGGGGGAGTTTTGTAATACATATCCTATTGGTTCCCCCTCTCTAAAGTAATATTGATGTGTTTTCAACACAACTAAGTTCGATCCAATTGGTGATGTATGATGAAGCTTAATCCAGCTAATTGAAATGTGAAGTACAATTGTTGGCATCATCAATGTGCATCTTTGGTGATGAAATCATCATGAGCAATTAAGGATAAAAGGTGGAGTTTCAAATCATTTCTCATAGTTTGCAAAGAAGGAGAAGAGGTTTCACTGAGCAATAAAAGAATTAAATAAGCTAATCGTGTTAATGGAATCCGTGTTGGTTGATAGTAAATCTAGTGGTGGAATTCCACTGAGGCTAAAGGGAGTAGAGTTGGATGAATTTGATCATCAGAAGATGAATGAAATGGAGCTAGGGTTGAAGACTAATGATTTGCAAAATGTAAGTGCCTTGGGTATGGATTTATGGGGAGAATTTCCCTAGATTACTAAAAAATAGTCTATCTTGTTCTGAGTTGATTCAAGGATGGAAGGATCATGTTGGATAAATCTTATCCAATCACTAAGGAATTCATTAAAGCTATTACTAGTTTGTGCAATGTTGGTGACCTCCCTAGGAAGAAAAAAATGAAATACAAAGAAGTGGAGGAACTTAATGCTATCAACAAAGACCGCTGAGCTCTACTGATAAATACCATTTCCAATCCAACAGTAATGTATGTTGCTTACGGTATCACATACAAAATCTATTTATGAATTGTGAAGGTTCTACTTCAAATATTATTGTGTATCTTGCACATAAGATGGTGAAGGAAAATAAATAGTTTGACCTATGTAGCCTGATAATGGAAAACCTAATTAAGAATGTCAAAATGTCTTTATTTGAGAGTTATCCCTTTTGGTTTGGGTCTCTACTCATATGTTTAGTATTTTACCTTTTGATTTTGCTACCTTCAAAGGAGAATGTTAAGTGGAAGACCGACATCCATGTTGGAAAGAAAGTTTACATATATTTGAAATGTATGGAAGATAAAGCAAGTGCATGCAAAGTTTATTTCTCATCCTTGTAGATGGATCTATGCTCCAGTGTGATAGTTTCTAGTGTTGTGCCTATTAGGCAGTTTGAGGAGGGTTCCTCCTTCGGTAAGAAGGATTTAGAGGTTGTCATTGGTGGTTCCTCTCTGGAACCTAAAAGGAGGAATGTTAACAAAAAATATGTCTTCACTATCTTAGAAGAGAAGGAGAAGGAAGAAGAGTCTTTGCCTGGATCTGACTCTATCTAGATTAAATTTGTTCAGTCTTGGATGAAGGTGATATGAAAAAGATTGGTGAAATGTGGTATGCCTGCTCTCTGAACAATAGGCCTAGAATTGAAGATCCTTTTGTTGATTATATTCTCAAAAAGGATATTATTGTTTTAGATGTTTTTGACTCATTATCAGATGATCTGGTTGTGGGAAGAATCCAAAGGTCATAAGATCCAAGCTATGATTGAAAGAAGGTGTGTCAAAGCTAAACAAAAATTTTCAAAACACATTGGTGAGACAAGATAATGCATTAAGGAGATGTCTGACATCTACAGGTATTTTCTCTAGTGGCCTCCAATTGTTGATAATTTTAGAAGCAAAATTGAAGCCATTGAATCTAGAATGAATGATATTGGAAAGTGTTTTGACTTACTCAAAGATAAAGATGTAAAAAAAAGAATAAGAGTTGGAGAGTTGCAAGTTGAGATATTGTCTATTCATAGACATAGGGAAGATGTGGTTAGAACTTTCTGGTTGGTCAAAGAAATTGTTGAGGTCCGGTTGGATCATCTCTCTAGGATGTACTTTCTGATGCAGAGGATTATGAACGACAGTTCCTGTCTTCGAAATGGTCATCTACATTTATGTTGTTGACTCTACTAGATAGTTTGTGTGCCATATAATGGGTTTTGTAGTACAAGCTTGGAAGAGTATTCTTC
Organism: Sequoia sempervirens; assembly: GCA_007258455.2. Taxonomy (NCBI): domain Eukaryota; kingdom Viridiplantae; phylum Streptophyta; class Pinopsida; order Cupressales; family Cupressaceae; genus Sequoia; species Sequoia sempervirens. The sequence continues at coordinate 133,601,895 of VDFB02000015.1, read as the reverse complement.
CAATTGTGAGAGAAAGGTACAAGAATTTTTTTCATGTGAAAAGTGTTATTTTTACCTGATCTCCTAAATATTCTTCTTTGGCCCTTTGATTTTGATGGAAAAAAGGGGGAGAAAATGAAGAGAAAAATAAAAACAAAAAGAGGAATTGATTTGCTTGACAAAGGGGGAGTGCTTGGAGTTTTTGTTGTTTTTCCATCAATGCAAAAGGGGGAGATTGTTGAGAAGTTGCTGAGATGATTTAGCAATATTTTCATTGATGTAAAAACTTGGGATCCAGAAGGTTGTGCTCCAGATGATATACAAAAATGATCTATCCTATCAAGTGCTATGATGTTGCATAGTATGGATCTTATCCTTGATCTGGATATGACAGTACTTCTTTTGGGGCTTATGTGGAAGTCAGTTAATGTAGAATAATGAAGACTAATCTTTTGATGTTGGTTGTTGTGCTCAAAGCTTACTCCAAGTATCCTTGCTATCTAGACATTCATGTAGCATGTTACAAGTCTTGGTATGTCTAATTATGTTTCTATAGTTGGTACTGAAATTGATGAGAATCAAGATTTGGTCTTGGTTGTGGCATTCCCATTGGCTCTGGAATGTATTTCATGTGATTCAAAGTTTTCTAACTTTTGGTAATTATGCTATGACCTATTTATGGGTCCCATGGTAATGTGGTAAGGAGATCTTTATGTGCGAGGTCTATCCTTTGGATCCGGTGTTAGCATGCCAAGCCATATTGAATATTTCAAGGTTGTTTTTCAAGAGAACTTAGGAGTTTTTGGAAGCATGGAATGGAATTGTGTTTGGCCAACTTATTTTGTTTTATAGATACATACACATATATATTGAACATCTCCTTGGTTCTGAATGAGAAGTGTGGATGAAGTATGATGTGTGTGAACAGATAAAAGAGTTTGAATATTGAAGGAAGCAGAAGGAAGTCGAGGTTGTGAAAGGAAGGTGGGCAGAAGATTCTTGACCAAATTTGCTCCAGATAGATATTATGCTATTAATTGGAATTGACTTCATGCATAATTAGATGCAACTTCATCAGTTCATTTTTTTCAGTGAGACTATTTTGTAATTAGTTGTCTTTGTAATTGGGCAGTGAGCCCACCGATAGTGAGCGTTACCTACAGTGATTGGCAGTGAGCCCTTGTAAAAATCACCTTAATCAATGTTCTATAATTGATAATTAGAATTCTTCGTGGTTTTTCCCTTCTTGGGTTTCCACGTAAATTCTAGTGTGCATTGTGCATGGTGTTGTTTTGTGCTTTCATGTTTATATCTGATTTAATTATTATTTGATTGATTTAAGATTTCTCCAAATTAATTAAATTCAAGAAAATTGTTTTATGATAATTGATTCACCCCCCCTCTCAGTTATTCAAACTGTTCAACACAACCTAGATCTGCAATAAAAAATATGCAAGATGGGAAAAACTTGTTGTTTGTTAGTGAATTGGGGTTTTCCTTGGTCAAACCTCTTATTGGTAATTAAACCTTGAAATGAAATAGAATATTGAAGGAAATGGTGAATGAACAACATGCAATGCTACAACTCACCAAAACCTTGTTGTAAAGTCTACAAACTTGTGTGTAATGTCTGCAATGGATATGGATCTTGAACCAAAGGAATGATCATGAATTGCTTACTTGAATCAAAACCCTAAATCACAAATGTTAGCACAACAAGACACATAATGCAAGAAACTCTTTGATATGATGCTTAAATCTTGATGATGGTTTCAAATGCTTGAAGAATTACTCTTGAATGCTAGACTACTTGAATGATTGGATGCTTGGATTTCTTGTTAGGAGAAAATGAGAGAAGGAACCTTGTATTTATACTTATGCTTAATATCTTGAAATTGCATTACACTAAGTCGACATATGATTTGATTAAATAAAGGAGGCTGAATCCTGCTAGAATTTGAAATTAAATCTTGAAAATAGCTCAAGAAGGACTAAGACACCCTAGGTGGCATCTTAGTCCCAAGTCGTAAAAACTTGGGGCATAGGTACCAAAAAGGGGCCCAATTAAGATGTCTCAAAATTAGGGTCCTGAGACCCCTGGGGGACAAAGACGCCCTAGGTGGCATTTTAGTCCTGACCCAAAAATTAAGAACACTTCAATGGAATCATTAAATTACCTTTTATACATTGGATAATGTCGGGATTAGCTAGAAAAATATATAATTCATAGGGATTGTGAATGCAAAATAGGACCAATTAAGCCATAAAGAAGCATAAATAAAGCAAGGCAGGCCCAAACAAGTATTAAAATGCCAGGGTATGCATTTTACTACACTACATTTAGCCCCCAGTTTAGTGAGAGGATGAACTTGCTTCAAACTCACACTAAAGTAGCCAACCACACAATCAAGATGGGTTCCAATGTACACATGCTGGTAAGATAGGATGAAATTAATCAAGAGGGTGGCCAAGCCCCCAGGATCAAGATACTATGGAAAACCAACATAGGCACAACAAAACACTCTTATAGATGATATATGAAGCCATTACTAGATCACAAACATAGACTATCAAAGACAAAAAATGAAAATAACAAGGAAAACTGCAACAGATCAAGCTTTGACTAGTTGTCCAACACGGTGGACCATGTCTAGGTTGTTTGTCCAAAAAGAAAGTTTACACTTGTGGAACACATTGTCCAGTATGCAAACAAAACACATGCTCACAAGGGCTAGTGAAGCTAGGTGTCCACTAGATGAGCCCCAAGAATTCCATATCAATGTCATACCTCCATGACTTTAATAAGGTACAAAAATGCATGCTCACAAGGGCTAGTGAAGCTAGTTGTTCACTAGGTGAGCCCCAAGGAACCATATCAAAGCCATACCTCCATAACTTTAATAAGGTACAAGAATGCATGCTCACAAGGGCTAGTGAAGCTAGTTGTTCACTAGGTGAGCCCCAAGGAACCATGTATCAAAGTCATACCTCCATGACTTTAATAAGGACAAAAGGAAAATGAAACAAGAAAGAGGGATGTTCAAAGGGATTTTTCTTAGTTCATGCGAGGTATTACTCTTAGGGGAAATCGTGCTTAACATCTCCAAGAGAGGATAAATACAAGGTATCATCCTAGGGAACATCATGCCCAATTCTTCCAAGAGAGGACAAGTGCAAAAGGTCTCATCTTGGTTCCAAGAGAGGACAAGTGCAAGGTATCATCTTGGGGAACATTGTATCTAATGCTTCCAAGAGAGGAAATGGATATATCACACTCTCGGAGGAAGTCAAACCCAATGACACCACCAAGAGAAAAAAAATGTATCTCATAAAGAAAGGAAATCACATCAAGGAACATGAAAACAATGCAAATGAAATCATGCTAAAATAATGCCAATGTATGCCCCCACATTAAAGAAATTGCTAATACCATGTTGTGAGCAATTACTTTAAAGTATCCAAACATGAAAAATCAAATGACCTGGTTTCCCTCAAAATGCATAACTCAGTATGTCACATGTGAGCCAACTTAAGGCATGTCATCCATATCCCAAGCTTTCTCTTATATGTACATGAAAGGTGATCAACTAGCCAAAAGAGACAACAAAAAGTGACATATGAAGGTCCAAGTCTAACTAACCCCTTGCCCCCACTTAGTGCAGGATAAAGGAGAGTCAAATAGGATGAAAGTAAGTATCAGTTAGAGGAATTAGGTGCTTGAACATAAGGAAGAGCACCACACTCCTTGAGATGTTGAATTTTGTTATGCAAAGCCTTACATTCATTAGTAGAATGACCATGAATTCTATGATATGCACAAAATGAAGTCTTTTAGTAAAATTTCTTTTGCATTCTTAGAGGGAGAGATATCAGATGATCTTGGAGGAGTCTCAGAAATATATTATCTTGATCAAAAGTAGAGGATGTTCCTTTATTTTTGCAAGATTTTATACACACACTAAATGACAAGGATTTAGATGAAAGTGGAGATAAGGGTGGTAAACCTAGATCTTTCTTGAAAGAGTATAGTATGTTAGTTTTATTCGTGTGTTCATTGTATCCATGTAAATGAGAGAGATTGTATCCAATACCATAAGAATCTTCCAAGCCAAATGAAAGGGGTTTATGCTTCTAAGAAGGATCAGTTTCTTCATGAGAACACAAATCCTTTTTAAAGTTATGCATCATCCCTTCATGAGGGATGGGAGTTATATAGCCCCCATCACCACCATAGGGTAATATTATAGAATTAAGTTGAGTGAATGAAACACAAGGTTGTTTTTATTTAGATTGTGAGATTTTGCATTCTCCTATAAAGGGAGGCACATAAAACCCCAATCATCATTAGAATTCGTATCTAAAAATGAATCGTTGGTATATGACTCTTTGTATTTTGAGGGTGAGATTTTGGATTCTCTATTGAAAGGAGGAATAAAATATAACGACCCTCAATTATTAATAAAGAGGTTTGTTGTAGGTGAAGGATTAACATCAACTTGGATAGGTTCAAATTTTGATTTTGGAATGAAAGTATTAAGAGAATTGGAAGTGTTGTGATCATATGATTCATAGCTTCATTTATATGCGTCAACCGTGCATATCTTGTTGTTGTATTCAAATTTCATTGCACGATGGAGAGTAGAGGGGAATCCTTTCATAGCATGAATCCATGGTCTCCCTAGGAGAAGATTGTATGAAAGAGGTCCTTGTATGATATGGATAGGGGTAGGAAAAACTATAGGTCCAACCTCAATAGGTAATGTGATCATCCCTAGTGGTTTCCTATTAACATTATCAAAGACACGAATATGAATATCATTAAGTTGAATAAGTCTCTTGTCCATGCCAATTTTGTCTAGGAGTTGCATGCTACAAACATTAATTTCTACTCCATTGTCTATGAATAATAGGAAAATGGGTGCTTTATAACCTAGGTCATAGAACACCAATATTCTCCTATAATCATTTGATAATGTCCTAGGAGTCCTAATTGGATTGACTATCAACCTCACAAGGTGAGTCAATTCTTAACAAGGAGGAACTAGGAGGGGGTTCTTTTAACTTTAAGGGGTTCACCACAGTCGCAACTATCTAGCCCCTAGAATGCACTTATGATATGGATGTCCGTCTATACATCGTAATTGTAGTTCATCATCTTCAATGACTTAACTCACCGTTCTTCGAATGCTCACTCCAGTTCACTGAAGCATCATGTCAAAGATAGAAAACTATAGTTTCAAAACTATGACATGACTGGTAGAAATTTTTATCTATTTTTTGGGTTTTTCTGTTGTATTCTCTTTTTTTAGTGCCAAGTTTGATAAAAGGATTGTGTATCCTAGAAGAAGGGGATTTGATCATTTTTTCTCAGCGCCAAGTTTGATTTTTTAGCGACTAGGATGCTAGTCTAGACTATGGAGCTTGGTTGTAGGTGTTTCAACAGTTCACATGCCTTCTCTATGTTTCCATATTTACATAATATGGACAATTGAATAAGTAATCATGAATTTTCTACCATAAAGTTTGATAAGTAATTTGCCATCTTCCCAATAACCACAAGATTAACATGGTATAATCTCCATTTTAGTTAAATTGTAGTCTTAAGAATTTTCCATATGCAACTGAGGTGCAAAATGAGGATAACTTAAGGAGTAGGAAATTTTTGAACAGGTAAGGTGAAGATTTATTCCGTTCAACTTGAGTCTGACTACACCTCTCATGATTTTTTTGTTATTCATGGTTGTCTTTTCTAGTTTACAGTTTGTAGTAATAATTTCTTTCATAAAAAAATTAATGTTTTTTAATAAAAAAATATGTTTATTAGAGAGAAAATAATATTTATTTTAGGTGTGAAAAATAATAGTCTATAAATTCCTTTTTACAATCATTCATCCATTTACTAAATTTCTCTATTCTGATTAAAGGATCTTTAAAAAGCCACCTGTCTTCCCAAAACCTGACTAAATCTCCATTTCCAATCACCCATCCAATTCCCATTTCCAAAAGCTTTCTTCCTTTACCCATATCATTCCAACAGACTGACCCACAAGGTAAAGAAGAAGAGTTTATAATTTCATTTAAAGACTCATAATTATTAAAATATTTAGCCTTTAAGGTATCACACCATTCTCCATTTAAAGTAAGAGTTCTCCACAGCTGTTTAGCAAGAAGGGACATGTTCAACACTTTAATCTTCCTTAAACCCAGTCCCCCCCTTGATTTGGGTTTACAGACTAGATCCCATCCAACAAGTGGCATTCTCTTCTTGTCCTCCACTCCGGACCATAGAAACCTTTTCTGATTTTTTTCAATGGCCTCTGCATATTTAGCAGGGATTTTAAATATACTGAGAGCATAAGTAGGAAGATTTTGCAGAGAAGCCTTAAGGAGCTGGACTTTTCCTGCTTGACTAAGAAGAGCTCCTTTCCAACCCGAAAGCTTCTTATTGAATTTTTCAACCAAAGAAATCAAGAACGATTCTGAAGGTTTAGAACAAAGAGGTAAGCCAAGATAGGTTGACGGAAGAGACTCAACACGGCATCCAAGGATATGAGCAAGTTTGATTTGTCTATACTCCAGAGTATTGAGGAAAAAAATGGAACTCTTGTCCCTGTTGACAACTTGTCTAGAGGCAGATTCATAAAAATTCAATTTTTTTTTAAATGTCTTAGCTTCAGTCACAGTAGATCTTCCCATAAGGATGGTGTCATCAACAAATTGCTGGTGAGAACAGATGAGAGGAGAAGAGGAAGGTTTTAGGCCAACTAGGGATCTTTGATCAATAAGCTTTTTAATAAGGTTTTAGTCTGGATCTTGGCCCTGTTCAATCGTCTTTTAGAGCCCTTAGACCAGCTCAACACCAGATGGAGGACACTGCTGTCTGGTTAGACAATCCGTCTGGTATTTTTTCAGTTGCCTCTGCCACTTCTATTTTGGTTTGTATGAAGGAGCCTCCTCCCTTCTGGGCTAAGGCTTGGATTAATCACTTGACTCTGAAAATCAATATTTTCTACTGGATTATGCTACAGAATAAGATTCTCACCTTGGACAATCTTGGAAAAAGAGGAATTCAATTACCAAACAGGTGTTATATGTGCAGGAATGAAGCCGAGACTGTTAATCACCTTTTCCTTCATTGTCCTTTTGTGTCGAATATTTGGGATAAATTACTAGGGCTTCTTGATCTGGTGTGGGTTTTTCCTGCTTCTGTCGAAGATTTTTTCTTTCAATGGCAAGCTCCTTCTAAAAATCCTTTTGTGAGAAAGCTATGGTCTTTTATTCTTCCTTTTGTGTCTTGGAATATTTGGAAGGAAAGGAACAATAGAGTGTTTAGGGATAAAGAAATGTCGGAAGGGGACTTGTTTGCTAAAATTGTTAGGGCTATAAAGGAAATTTTATCCTTAATTCCTGGAAAAATGTTCGAGAAAGCTTTCTGGTCTCCTTTTGATATTGCTATGGCTGAAAAATGGAATTCTAAATTAGTTGGATCAAATATAATCAAACCTGGAGTGAGTGGGAGAGATAACGCTATTTGGTCTATGCCGCCTTTGGGCTGGGTGAAAGCCAATTTTAATGGTGCGGCTAAAGGTAACCCTGGGAAAGCTGGTAGTGGGTGTGTGTTAAGGGACAACACGGGGGCTTTTATTGCGGCTTTTGCTGTGGACATTGGAATTCAAACTAATCATGTCGCGGAAGTAGTTGGGGCTTTTCATGCGGTCAGCCTAGCCCTCAAGATCAACACGAAACATCTTTGGCTGGAGGGTGATTCTTTGAATATAATAAATTGTATTCTTGGGCTTACCCCCCATCGTGGACCATCAAAAAATGGATCGAAGACACGAGAACTTTATTAAGCAAATTTGATAAAGTGAAAGTTTCCCACACCTATAGAGAAGCCAATAGGGTGGCGGATTTATTCGCTAATGAAGGGGTTAGGAAGGGTGGGGAAAACACGTGGAGGAAGAATGACTACATTCATCCTGAAGTGAAAGCGCTAATTTATTATGATTCAGTGCATGGAAGAGAAGGCAATCTTAGTCATAATGAAATGGATAAAGATCAGGTACATCGATTTCATTAGATTTGATGGGACCGACGTCATTTTATTTTTTAAGAAGGGTATGTGGCACGCTTTCTGGGTGTTTGACAAAAAATACCTAAACGGGACCCAGAGCAACTGTTTAGTGTTTATTGACAGTGAGCTGATTATGGGTGGAGAAAGAAAACGAGCGGAGCCGAGCAATTTCCAGGAGCACAGAAAGAATGCTAAAGCATGGGAAAGAATTGAAAAGGGGGGTTTAGTCCCATATATGGAAAAGCTTCATGGTACGGATGAGGGGATTCTGAACTATTTTGTTAAAAACTGGAAAAATGGAGAGATCGTGTTGTTTGGCAGGAATGTTAAGCTGAGTGAGGATTTAATAGGGGAGATAATTGGTCTTTCAACTGAGGGTGTCAAATTCTACCGGGACCGACGATTCTCTGATGAAGTGGTCATTAAATTTCCCAAAAAAAATAAGGAGAAAGCGAAGATGGTGAAGGTTGCTAATAGCTACTTTGATGTGGAGTCCATCAAATCTATTTGGAGGAAAGTTTTAAGAGTTGTTATGGAATATATCATGGTTGACGGGTGCTTTACTAGAGTCTATGGTTACCACTTTGCCATTCTAAACCATTTCCGGCATAAGGTTCGTATATCTCTGCCTTTTTACTTATTTTCTTCTCTAAAGAATTGCCTCGATGATGTGGAAAGAAACCCTAGGCGGAATGCTATTATTCACCCTGGTCTTGTTAGGCTCATTTTTGAGCATTTTCAAAATTTACCTGCTTTGCCTAAAACTGTTGATATTGAAGAGTTGGATGATGAGGAGACAAAAAGTAGTAGGGAGATTGAACCCCGGGCCCCCCCTTGCTTGTGGTCTTGTTGGCCCTGATACCATTGCTCCCCAGTCCTTGTCTTGTCAGAAAACCCTTAAAGGCTTTGCCCCACTGTCTTGTCCTAAATGGCAACCTCTGCATGAGTGCCCTAGTCCGGGTTTTATCACCCCGCCTTGTCTTAATCCCCAGCCGTCTCCTGGTTGCCCTACTCCTGGTTTGTCCCCAGGTGTGAAAGGTAACCCTGTTATGAAACTCATTTCGTATTCAGGGAATTCTATGGAAATCCTCTCTGACAAGCCCATGGTCAGTAAGGAGTCAGCCCCTAGTGCTCCTGCTTCTGGTAATTTTGGGAATGATCATTTTGAGTCCCCTATTCAGAATGAAATTAATTCTGCCTTGAATAAGCTTAAGCCTGAGGATTTGGTTAGTATAGCGGAAAAAAGTACAGATGGCCTTTTTACCGTTCTCAAATGGACCCAGAAAGAAGTCTGTAAATTGAAAGGTCATGTTACTGATCTCAGCAACAAGGTCATGGATTTGGAGTAGAAAATTAGTTGGAACAATGGAGACAATGATGAATAGGAAACTCCTTTACCGAGGAAAAGACAGCAGTTACAGGGGGATAGATTGGCTAGCATCGAGTGCAACATGTCCAAGATTGAACAAAACATTAGGGCTACTGTTGCTAACAATCATAAAATTGCAAGGCATAACACCATCATCATCAATGCGATGGTGGAAAAGCTTGAAAAAAACCAAAAGGGATCACTGGTTGTGGATTTGGATGTGGACAGGGGAGGCAGCAGATCGGCTGGTGAAGGGATTTCGACTCATACCAGGGCTAACATCAAGAGGAAGACCCCGACTTCATCTCATACGGCCCAAATTCTCAAGCAGGGGTTACAGGACATGCAGAATGTTGAAAAGGAAGTCGAGGATTTACTTAACACCTTGGAGTAATGTTATGTTTTGTGTGCTGGTTTTTTTGGGTGGTCCTTTTCTAGGGCCCTGTTGTCTTTTGTTGTTGTCTTTTCCTTCTTAGGGACAGCTGTCCGGTTGTTTGTACTTTCTCTGTCTTTCTCTTGTTGTTTAAGCTCTGTGGTTTCAGGTCCCTGTAAAACCTATTTTTTCCTTTTCAAAAACTAGTTAATATTTTATAATTTTGATGATTATAATGTTTTGTCTTGGTAATTATAAAATTAATGAAAAATGAAATTTGCTTTAAATTTTAATATGATCAATTATTAAAAGTATCTCTTTCTCAAGTCAATTATGTATGAAATGCATATGAGAGCTTTAATAAAATTGGACAATCTTATTATTAGTTATTTTTTAAGCATTTTAAAAAATATTTTAATGTTGAAATTTGTATACTTATGCAAATTCTGATTTAATTTTGTGTTTATTTTGATAGAAATTTTAATATAATTATATATTGATAAAATGATTAATTTTGTGTGAAGTTGGACTCTTTTGGTAGCCTTTTTCTTTCCCCATTTAGACTACATGCATTTTATCTTATCCCATCTAGAGTTAAATACTTTGTTTACATGCAATTATTTTCCACATAGACTTTATTGTTTTGTTACCTGGGTCATTCCTAACAATTTGGATTGACTTGGTGTCGACATATATGATCCCCAAATTTCTTAAATTTAGCATAATCTCACCCATTTCATTATCCATTTATATCAAGAAAAAAACATTTAAATGAATTATTTCTATGAAATAGTATTCAAATTCATTCAATTGCATTCATTTATCAACCTAGCATATTGTTTCTCATGTCAGGTAGATTTGTAAAATTGAACTAAAAGGATACAAAAATTTGAAATATAGAATTTAAGATCAAATATAGATACAATTATAATCTTGATAATATTAGGTTCAATTGCCACATTAGTTTCATTCTTATTCATCAAGGTGAAAGCACATAGCATTATGCTTTCATTTAAGATATTAAAGAGATTAAGGGTTTAAAATCAAATATTATTTTGATCTAATAAATGTTTGATCAAATATATTTCAATCTAAGGTGCTTCAATTGAATTTATGTTGGCCATTCTTCTCCTATTCATATATAATATTTTCTAGTTCAAAATAGTTAACTACATGCATGTGGGTTCAAACAAAAGTACCTAGAGATAATATTTTGCATGTACATAGTTGTAGATAAATTAAATTTATAGAGAAAATGACACAAATCACAAGCTTGTAGATCATCTTTAAATTCTTGATATTTTGTTTAGACTAGAATTGATATAATGTGTTGAATACTTAAAATATTATTTTTTTGTCCAGCTTAATAAGGATAAAATTTGGGACACAATATTTTTCTTTCACCCATCAAGCCTAGAGCTAAGTGTCCCTATTATCACATTTAATTTTAAAAAATAGAATCAATTGTCCAGGTATGATTCCTATGATTGTCAATTATTAATCTAGGTTATTATGCTTATGTGTGTACACCATATTGGATTAGTCAAAATTAAACTTATGGAAATGTTTTTCTTTCTTACATTTTTGGTGATCCCCTCTGATTGTATATCTCCATATGATTTTAAAATTTATATTTTATACTTTCACTATTTTAAAATTTTGAAATCTATATGATTTTCAAATTTTATGGTTGTATGCTGATTTAATTTGTATTCATCTTATTAAATTAGGATTTAAGATTCATTATTAAAATGTGTTTTAGGATAAAAAAATAACATAGTTAGCTCATATGATTCTAACAAAGTGCTAATTGATAAGCCATTTTGATTAAACATTGTACAAGCTATTAACTCTAAATTTGCTTCAAATACTATGGCTAGTACACACACGTCCTCCCAATCCTTTCCTATTAATCCACTGACCTTCCCTTTGCATCTAAGGGATTTTGTCAAATCCTCGAATTATGGTTCCCCTACAATCATCTTGTCATCTCTTAAATATGGAAACAAATTCCTCTTTTTGTTACTTGGAAGCTATGGAAAGAGAGAAACAATTGGGTGTTCAAAGATTAGGTTACAAACAATAGTATCATCTTTCAAATTATCAAACATAGCTTACAAGATAATATTAATGCCCAATCTTTTTGGTTTCTAAAAAATGCCTACTTATGCATAATTGAGAGTGAAACAAAATTGGGAGATCACTCAAACTCTAACCAAAATCAATTGGAGTAAAATAATGACTAGAAGGGAGGTTAAATGGAACCCCCTAAAAAATGGATGGGTGAAGCTTAACTTTGATGGGTACTCTAAGGGTAACCCTTGAGAATTTGTGGCTAGTGGAGTAATAAGGGACGAGAAAGGAGATTCAATTGAAGATTATGCTAAATCTATTGGATACAAATTCAATAATGAAGTTAAAGTCATGATGGTGTGGTGGGGGGTTAAGAGACTTAAGAGGGTGGGATACCAGTCTATGGAGGTTGAAGGCGATTCTCAAATGATTATTAACCTTTTACATCTAATAACATTCATCCCCCATGGAAGATCCAAAAATTGATGGAGAATTGTAGCTATGATCTTCAATTTTTTTAGTAGGTGAAGATCAAACATGTCTATAGGGAAGGTAATGGAGTGGTTGATATTGCTTGCAACCTAGGTAACAAAACAATAAAGTCTATGTGGAAAATAATTGCATGTAAACAAAGTATTTAACTCTAGATGGGATGAGATAAAATGCATGAGAATGTAGTCTAAATGGGGAAAGACAAAGGCTACCAAAAGAGTCCAACTTCACACAAAATTGATCCTTTTATCAATATATAATTATATTAAAATTTCTATCAAAATAAACACAAAATTAAATAAGAATTTGCATAAATATACAAATTTCATCATTAAAATATTTTTTAAAATGCTTAAAAAATAACTAATAATAAGATTGTCCAATTTTATTAAAGATCTCATATGCATTTCATACATAATTGACTTGAGAAAGAGATTCTTTTAATAATTGATATTAAAATTTAAAGCAACTTTCATTTTTCATTAATTTTATAATTACCAACCAAGACAAAACATTATAACCATCAAAATTATAAAATATTATTAACTAGTTATTAATATTTATAGACTATTATTTTTCACACCTAAAATAAATATTATTTTCTCTCTAATAAACACATTTTTTTATTAAAAAACATTAAAATTTTTATTAAAGAAATTCTTACTACAAACCTTAAACTAGAAAAGACAACCATGATTAACAAAAAATTTGTGAGAGGTGTAGTTAGATTCAAGTGGAACGGAATAAATCTTCACCTTACCTGTTCAGAAATTTCCTACTCCTTAAGTCATCCTCATTTTGCACCTCAGCCGCGTATGGGAAATTTTTAAGACTGCAATAACTAAAATTCTTAAGACTGCAATAACTAAAATGGAGATTATACCATGTTAATCTTGTGGTTATTGGGAACATGACAGATTAGGGGAAAACCCCAATTGCCGCCTATGATCTAATTACTGTGTACTATTTGTTCACCTGACCCCCCAATAACCGTTTACATTTTAGTCATTACATTGTTTTAATTATGTCAATAAAAAATTACAAATTATACCAATATATGTTCACTACTAAATGTGTAGTTGACAAAAAAAAATAAAACACATTGAAAACTATTGAAAACACCTTAAATTTTTGTGTGTTTTTATTGGTTGTCTAATGAACAGGTATGGCCAAGTGGTAAAGACATAGGGGATGAAGGTTTGAAAACACCTTTTTTGAGCACCTTTCACTTTATGGGTTCCACAAGGCGTGTTTTAAATACCCAAAAGCCAAATTTTTCTTTTTAAGGTCCTAACTCGCTTATGAAGAAGAAAAAAAAGAAAATTTAAAATCAGACCTATTTTACACTCTGCAGGAATACGTGAAGTTAGCCTTGACAGTTACTGGTACATTTCCCCTACTTATCAAAATTTGTGGTAGAAAAGTCATGATTACTCACTCAATTGTCCATATTATGTAAATATGGAAACATAGAGAAGGCATGTGAATAGTTGAAACGCCTATAGCCAAACTCCACAACCTAGACTAGCATCCTAGTCGCTGAAAATTCAAACTTGGCGCTAAGAAAAAATGATCAAATTGCCTTCTTCTAGGATGCATAGTCCTTTTATCAAACTTGGCGCTGAAAAAAGAGAATAAAACAGACAAAACCAAAAAACAGATAAAAATTTCCGCCAGTCATGTCATAGTTTTGAAACTGCAGTTTTCTATCTTCAAAATGATGCTTCAGTGAACTGGAGTGAGCATCTGAAGAACGGTGAGTTAAGTCGCTGAAGATGATGAACTGCAGTTATGATGTATAGACGGACATCCATATCATAAATGCATTCAAAGGGCTGGATAGTCGCGACTCGCTGCCTTACATTACTACATAGATTGCAGTGTATAAAAATAGCTTGAAGAACTAAAAAAAATACTAAACATGCAGTCATGCATTATTTGCTGCGCTAGAAGACTGGCAACTTAAAGGTTAAAAAAAGTTTGTTAACTGAACCTTAAAAAACAAACCACGACTAAATCTAATTATCTAATCATGCACATTTGTTCATGACAGACAAAGTTAGTTGCAAGTCTACTTGCAGTTGTGCGACTCCATGCATCAATTGTCAGTGACTCAGTAATGATAACTGACTTTCTTTTATAGCATTTAAAAAATAGGTTCTGTGTTTAAAAAAATGCCATAATAAAACAGATAAAACAGGGCAGAAATAATTAATATTTTCTACAGCAAATTATATGTTTATTCTAACATTTTGTAGCATTTAAACAATAGGTTTGTCTTTACAAGAATGTCATAGATTTTTTAATCAAGATAAGAGTAAATGCAAGAGGAAAATATTCTATTGAAAAATATCTCACGGTAGCACAAATCAATTCAGATTAATTGTTTTTGAGTAGACAAATTACAAGAGAAGCGCATCCCATGGTAGAATTCCCTTTGATTACACTTTTCATTTAAGCAGTCTTAAATCAATGTATGGGCAGTTTGACAGTATAACTAATTTTAAGAAATTAAGTACTAAATATCTCAGCACAGATAATGACGACGGATATTTCTTTCCGTAAAGAAACATATCCTTCTGCTTGACTGGCCCCCTTAATAACAAGAAGAAAAAACTTTAATAACAAGAATTGTCTGAAAGGAATCCCGGAGCTATAATTATAATTAAATTGTCTTCTTGGGGGTAACTATAATTAGATTGTCTTCTTGTAAGGGATTAGAAGTGGAGGCGGCATTTTGTTCTTGAAGAATAAGGCGAAGCTCCTCTTTTCTGGTCGGTGGAGGCTTAGCAAGCTGTATACTATAAA
>VDFB02000015.1:133575129-133586627 GCA_007258455.2 Sequoia sempervirens | reverse complement strand
CTGAAAGGAAAAATAGAACAATCATGGAAATGGCTAGAAGCATGTTGAAAGCCAAACACTTGTCAAATGAATATTGGGCAGAAGCAATTTCTTGTGCAGCCTATATAATGAATAGGTGTCCAACAAAAAGTGTTATGAATATAGTACCTGAAGAAGCATGGACAAGAAGAAAACATAGTGTTACTCACATGAGAGTATTTAGATGTGTAGCATATGCACATGTGCCTGATGAATTGAGAAGGAAGCTAGATAACAAAGGAGAAAAATGTATATTTGTTGGATATAGTGAAGAATCCAAAGCATATAAGCTCTATAATCCAACAACAAAGAAAGTTATAATCAGCAGAGATGTACAATTTGTAGAAGATGAAGCATGGGATGGAAGTATAGAGAAAACAGTCAATATTTCAGCTAGTATACCTCAAGAGGAGAATGAAGTTTCAGCATCAACAAATATTCCAGCTATTGTGACTCCTACCACTCCCATTCAAGCTCAGCAAAGTAGTCCACAAGTGACACCAGCATCAATTGTAAGAACAACCTCAATCATTCAAGGAAGCAGTCCAACAAGAGGACAACAAACACCATCTACAGCAGGACCATCTGGTCCACATTCCACAAGTTCAAGTGATATGTCAAATCCTACATTGGCAAGTCTGAGAAGACAGAAAATCAGAAGCATAAGAGATATATATGAGCAAAATGAAGGTGAGAATAACTCAGATCAGATTTCTCTTTGTGCATTTTATTCTCAAATAGAAGATCTAGTTCATTTTGAAGATGCAATCAAAGATGATAAATGGGTAAGTGCTATGGATGAAGAAATTGAAGCAATTGAGAAGAATCAGACATGGGAACTAGTCAATCTTCCAAAAGACAAAGATGTCATTGGAGTGAAATGGGTTTATAAAACCAAATTGAATGAAAAAGATGAAGTTCAGAAGCTTAAAGCAAGATTGGTTGTAAAGGGCTATTCACAACAGCCTGGAATTGACTATAATGAAACATTTGCACCTGTAGCAAGATTGGATACTATCAGAATGATTTTAGCATTAGCAGCTCAGAACAAGTGGTCTGTATCTCAAATGGATGTAAAGTCAGCTTTTTTAAATGGTTATTTAGAAGAAGAAGTTTATGTGGATCAGCCACCTGGATATGAAATTCTGGGTCAAGAAGACAAAGTTTACAAATTAAGAAAAAGACCTTGTATGGATGAAGCAAGCCCCAAAAACTTGAGTATAGCGAGAATAAACGGTTATCTTTAGAATGGATTTAATAGATGTAGCAGTGAGCCCTGCGTATACAAAAATGAATGAAGAAAGGTGAAATACTAATAGTATGCTTATATGTGGATGATTTAATTTTCACTAACAATTTGTCCAATTGATCGTTCAAAGCGAGACATGAAGAAAGAATTTGAAATGATATACTTTGGTCTGATGAAGTATTTTTTAGGCATTAAAGTAAATCAAAATGAAAATGGTATTTTTATTTCACAGTCAAAATATGCAAATGACATTTTGAAAATGTTTAATATGATGAAGTGCAAATCTGCACCAACACCTACAGTGATAGGTCTGAAACTAAGTAAGGATGATAGAGGGTCTAATGTTGATCCAACTTTGTTTAAGAGGCTTGTTGGAAGTCTCATGTATCTCACAGCCACAAGGCCAGACATTATGTATGGAGTAAGTTTGATTTCAAGGTTTATGGAAACATCAAAAGACACCCATTGGAAAGCAGGGAAGAGAATTTTAAGGTATGTAAGTGGAACAAGAAATTTTGGCATTAAGTATTCAAGTTCAGATGAGTTCAAACTCATAGGATACACAGACAGTGACTGTGCTGGCAGCATTGATGACAGAAAAAGCACGTCTGGATATGTATTTAATTTTGGGACTGGAGTTGTCTCATGGTCTTCAAAGAAGCAGCCAATAGTTTGTCTTTCATCAGCTGAAGCAGAGTATGTGGCAGCCACAAGTGCAGCATGTCAAGCAATTTGGATGAGAAGAATTTTGAAAGAATTGCAAAATGAACAAATGAAGGCAACAAAAATTTACTGTGATAATAATTCAGCCATTGCTCTTTCGAAAAATCCAGTCGTTCATAAGAGAAGCAAACACATTGATACCAGATATCATTTTATCAGAGAATTAATTAATAATGGTGAAATATTTTTAGAATTTTGCAGATCAGAAGAACAAAGTGCAGATATTTTTACAAAGCCGCTGGGAAGAGATAATTTTATTTTTCAAAGGAACAGATTGGGCATGGTGGACAGCGCAGTTATGCTTAAGGGGGAGTGTTGGAATATTAACCCTAACTGCTGCCGTCCCCGCCAACCACTGCCCGCTATATAATAAAATATTCATCGTGATATCACGGGAGACTCTGTAAAAGTTTGCTTTATTTTTAACCACTAGGTGTTTACCGCAGTTTACCGGGCCGTCAACTAACCGCTGCCCGCAATATCGCAATCAAGTTTTTAACCATCGCGATACCGCGGGGAACTATGGAGAAAGCCGCCACCGCCAAAGGAAATATCGGGATGCGAAATATTTAATATTTAAGTTTGAATATTATGTAACGGACAATGTATTAAATGCATTTTGACGGGGAAAAATTAGTTAGGTGAATTTGAAAAATTGTATTCGTTTCCTCTCATCCGTGAATTTTTTCACGTGACTTTTTACCTTAGCATATATTTTGTAATTGTAATTTTATTTTTAACAATCAAGTGAATGAGAATGAGAAGAAGGTGAATGTGAGCAAACAAAAAATTACGAGCAGCAGCTCTTTGTGTTGAAAAATAATATTTTATGTTTTAAAATTTTTACTGTGTGTGAAAGCTTCCTCCTCTGCCTCTGGGCCTTCATGCTTTGGTATACACTCTTACTATCCTCTTGGCAGCGGCTCCTTTACTACAGTCAGCATTTGACCTCTGATTTTTAATTTCCAACACGGTTTATATGAATGGCATTATCCTTGAGCGATATCTCCCAGCAAAACACGAAACAATGCTCTGATACCAAGTGCAGATTTTCAAACCCAAGCAAACACTAAAACACAGAAAACAGAGGAAACACAATTCTTTTACACACAAACACATTCATATTTCTGTGATGTAAATATGAATAAATCATTACATATGACCTCTCTGCATACCAATTCTAAATATAGTTCATGCATTCATAATTGAACTAAAATAACTTGTCTAAAAATAAGACTGCAATGACTGTTACAATCAACATGCAATTACATGCAGTTACACATAATTATTACGCCGAGAGGCGTTCTTACATGAAAGCAAATGACCTGTGTACATAAAAACTCTTGCGATTTAAATTAACGTCCAGGTGCCAGTATAAATCTTGAACGCTACAAGGTAATGCTTGACAAGTTAACCGATGGTATTGGAAGGGTGGTGCGGTCTCATTATGGTGGAACATTTATCCTATTACTTCAAATTCATGATAAATGCTGACCACCTTCCCCTTTATTCCCATTAGCTGCAATTAAATCTGGCATAGGGAAGGATAGAGCGATTTGATCGATTGCCTTCCGCAATGGTTTGAGAAGCCGATCCTTCACTTCAATTGCTTTCTTTCTGCAATCTCTTCAAATTCACCTATCTTTCATTCAATGCAGCTTTGCTTAGGAAAATAGGGATAAGCTTTCATTCACATATATTTTATGCTTATTTTAAGGCTGATAACGTCTATTCGGGGGTAACCGTGAGCAATAAGTTATCAATGCGCTTTGCTGTAGTATAGATCTCTGAAAATTGTTAACTCTTCATTATAAGCTTAGTCTCTTGTAATAGCCTGCGAGTAGATTGGCTTATTTCTCTTTAGCATGTACGCTGGAATTAAACATTTAATTTTAATAAGATCTGTGGTTTTAATAAGGAAAAAAATAAATAAAATTGTACATACGTATATATATTCATTGTTGTCTTAGTATTTTTCTTAATATGGTTACTTTATAATATTATCTATGGAAATATTGAGAGTTCTGAACCTTGCTTACGATATCGTTCTTTTTATCCCCTCTTGTGAATATTAACTTTTGAATTAATAAAGTAAATATTAAACTTTGAAATTTTGTCTACTTATATTCGTTTGATTAAGAAAATTGAACAAAAAGAGTGTATAGTTATGCTTCCTAATTTCATTCTCCCTCCTCCACCTTCTAATATTTTATTATTAGTTCCTGCCAAGGAACTATAGGCACGCCTTTTCCTTAACAAATTATTAATAACTTTGATTTAAACAAATGAGAATTCATATTTATTTTTTATTTGAAAAATATTTGCATAACTCTAAAGTAAATAAGCAAAATATTTAACAAAACAAATATCTAAAATTAATTTTCTAATTGGCTCAAAAGTTTTGAGCGATAAGGGCGATTTTCCCGGCTCCATTATCATAGTTTCCAAAATAGTTCATTTTCTTTTAAGTAAATTTAATTTCACTAGTCTATTTACTTTCCCAAGACTAATTATATATATATTAAGATTACTAAATTGTAAAATGAATTTAACTCAACTATTTTAAACATATAATTTTTTTCACCACAAAGTATATTTTTCCACCACAAAGCTAAATTTTATCTAATGGAAATATTTATTTGAATTTTTGAACTCTTCAATTTTTTTTTTCCCTCATTCAACACATTAATTACTTTTTCTTCATCCTAAACATTTATATACTTGTTATATGTTAAAATATAATTAAAAAATTATTATATAATATATAAAAATAATTTAATAAATTAAAAATATATACTATAGAATACAAAACATCTAGTATATAATTTAATATATTTTTAGTATATTATATTATGAAATTATTTTTAATTATCATATATTATATTAATATATTAAATTATCATGTATATATTAATTTTAACATTATATTATAATATATATTCTATATAGCATATATAACATCTAATATATAATTTAATATATAGATAATAATTTTATAATATTATATGATAATTTTTAATATTATGATATATTATTAGTGAGGTTAAATTTGTAACTAGTGATTAATGTTGCTTATTTCAACCAATCAAAATTTATAATTTTGTTTTCATTCATTATATTTTTATTTTTATTTTTAAATTTTATAAATTTCAAAATCATTTATCTCAAATAATATTTTAGTTTTCCAATTTAATTGGCTTCAATGATTATAAGAAATTAAATTAAAAATTCTTAAAAAAAAATTTTCAATTTTTTTTAAAAGTAATGAATAAAAAATATATATTAATAAAAGTTAACTGTCTCTAGGTTTGCACCGCTTTAAATTAAATTAAAAATTCGTAAAAAAAAAAATCAAATTTTTTTAAAAGTAATAAATAAAAAATATATATTAATAGAAGTTAATTGTAAATATATATTAGTAAAAGTTAACTATCTCTGCTGCACCGCTTTCAGTTACACTCAAAATCCCACGCATTATGAACACCTGTAGTGTGTAACAACTTCCAAATTTATCACTCTGAAATTGGGTTAAATGGCCATGATTAAGAGCAAGAAAATGCACTTCTAGGGAGATGTCAAAGTTTAGCTTGGCTATGTTGATATTATTTCCACTCTAGATCTCAATGTATTGATAATATGTTTCTGCATTAACATAAGGCCTGATGCATACTATTAGGGGAGATGTATGATTCTCTATCTTCCTTGTTATGTCTAGATCCTATGACCACTCTTGTTCTTATTGTTGCAATCCTATGACCACTCTTGTTCTTATTGTTGCAAGGAGAGAAAAAATAATTATATGAATGAATGTATGTTGGGGTGCAAGAACGAAGGCCATTTAAAATCAGGGTATATGAGTAAGTTTATAACTATTTTATATAATATAAAATATAATATAGTCACCATGAGATGAGGATATGAGGACAAGGTCCTCATACATACATTGGAATTTCCTAGTTAAATTTAAGAGCACTAACTCTCATTTTGTCATATATTATAATATGTACTTGTGATATTTATTGGTTATTTGGATAATATTGGTGACTTTGTATCAAGAATTAACTCTTGTTGTGATCAGATTGGATTCAAATATTCAAGCATGTACCCTTAGAATATTATTGGTATGCCCTTAGTTTGGATTCTCTACTTTTG
Source organism: Sequoia sempervirens (assembly GCA_007258455.2). NCBI lineage: Eukaryota > Viridiplantae > Streptophyta > Pinopsida > Cupressales > Cupressaceae > Sequoia > Sequoia sempervirens. Next base: position 133,580,485 of record VDFB02000015.1, on the reverse strand, counting down.
GGAACTTATGTAAATAACATTACTCGAATAAGTCTAAGGCCAATATATGTGCTTTTGGCAAGTCTTACAGATAAAAGAGAGATATTATTGTGAGAGATATTATTGTGACTGGTCAAAAACAAATATGTCTATTTGACCAAACCAACATCCTTCCATCTTGGTCTAGAACGAGTGCTTGGAATAACAGAAGGGAAATTCATTAATACACTATGGATAAAGGAAATATATCATCTATTGTAATAGCAAACATGTATGCAAAACATAGAAACATACAAAAAGAATGTGGGACAAACTTCCCCCATAAATATAGAAGCATGTATGTGTTGCATGAACAGTGTGGAAAAATATATCAAATAAATATGTCTGTATGAGGTAAGTTAACTAATTGACAAAAAAAATTCTCAAATAAAGAGTAGTTCGAAGTAAGCCCCCATCTATATATGGACAGATAAGGATTTATACACACATAAATATAATACTCATTTCTAGAAATGGTGTATATATACATATATATGTGTGTTTGTGCATATATATGGTATAAGATGTTTTAAACTTAGTTTGGTGATCATCATGTTATCATGGAGGTTTCTTATATGCTTGAATCTTTGGCACAACATGGTTATTTATGCAAGTACAAAAGGTTTTCTATTAATAGGTCTACCCATAGAAAGTAAAATTATTGTGTATACAATAAAGAAGGCAAAAAAGAAATTATACATAGTTTTCATATTTGACAACAACATTTCAATCAAATACATAGTTAAGAAAATCTAGTGTAGTAACACAACTTCTAAAGATGGCTTTCTTGAGCAAATGTATCATAATGTTTGTTCATACACAAATAGTGAGTTGGCTTGAGATGTAATGTTTTTAATGGATTTGGCCAAGGTTTCACAGTAGCTAATGAATTTTTCCAAACTATGGATGGAGTTTTGTCTTTATATTCTTTTAAAAATGTGTTTCTAGGTGTTGTGGAAGGCACTTTTCTATTTTAATCTATCATAGGTATTTTGGATTTTTAACTTCAGGTTTTTTTGAAATATGCTTTGAAGTGCTTTGGAAGGCACCTTTTTGTTTCAATATAACAAAATATTTGGTGGTCTAACACATGACACTACTTTTGTATCTTTTAGATTTTTTATATGTATCATAATTCATAAATCTAGTTATAGAAAATTGGAAGCTTAGAAGTTACAATGTATGGAAGCAACCCTTTTTACACAATTGGAATCTAATGAAGTAAAGTTAGATCAATCACATTCTGTTTTCTTTTGGGGGAAGTTGTCACTTTTTGTTCATTTTTCTAGATAAGTGGTTAATTATATCATTCTTACAAATATACTTACTTTGATCTTAGAAATATTTGTGAGGGAGGAAGCATTTTCCACATATAGAAATTAGAGATTTTTTTTGTAATTTCTGCATCATATCATTTTTTTAAAATTTAATTCAATATAATGATGTATATGGTATGCTTTCTCAATGTTTTTAAGAGCTATTTTTGATGGCTGAGGATGTTAACATAACACATGTTCCATTTTCTTGTTATGGTGTTATGTTCAGAATACTTGTAAGGAATCTAGAGTCAGAACTATTAAAGCCAAATATGCCATGGCTTGTGGATGTTGCAGTATGTGTACTATTGGATTTCTTTGTATCCTTTATCATAGTTCATAATTATCTTTTTTTTTGTATTGATTCATACTCAGCTTGCATTTGTGAATAACAACTTATTTTATTCAAGCTTGACATTTAAGGTTATAAGTGCTTATGAATAAAGAAATGTGATGCTTAACCAAATTCCATAGATTATGGTCCAGTTCACTTTTGACAAGCTGAGAGAAATGAATAATTATGAAGATGGAGATGTACTGCCTTAAATGTGTACTAGTCATTCTCATTGAATTCAATAGTGGAAATAGTGTATGGTTTAAAACAATGAGATGTTGGTTAGAACACAAGGTATCACCAAATGTTTCAAAAATTATATCTATTGGATAACATAGTGAACTTGAGCAACTTAGTTTTCTCTAGATTCTAAAAGCAATTATAGTAGCAAAGAGCTTAGAGACCACAACATTGTATTATCACTGAAACAAATGTTTGCCTTCACATGGACTTGACAACACATGTAGAGAAGCATGACTTTGTTTTTGTTGTAGTCCTAGATGAGCATGCTACAAATGATGATGTGACCTAATGTACCCATACCATTGTTCTCATTTGGAGTAAAATCATTATATCATATATTACATATATTACATATATTACATATATTACATGCTGATGTAATCCAAGAATATAGTTATAAATGTCAACTGTTTATTATTAGATGAAAAATTGTTTTTTATGTATCTATTATTTATTTATTTAATAAACATTGTTGTTAAAACTTAGCAAACACAACAAATTAAAACAAAACTATTCTAGAACTTTTTGGAGGAGCTTTGCAACTCTTGGTAATAGTTAATTTTGATTTTATTATTAATGTATGATTTTTTTTGTTGTTAATGTATGTTGTATATTGCTTCATTGAGTAAGCATAAGGAAAATATTATATCAAATTATTGAAATACAAGAAAAATATATAAAATTAATTTGTGTATGATTTTTATTGTTATTTTTATTATTAAAAAAAGATTTATTGTTATATTATTCTATTTAAACATGAAAAAATTTAATGATCATACAAAATCAAAGGAATTTTGATGAAATAAGAATATCAAAATGAAAGATATTTGAACTAACAAAAAAATAAAAATCAAAGAGATTTGATCAAACAGAAAAAATTAAAATCAAAAGATTTGATGAAACAAAAAAATCAAAATCAAAGGAATCTAATGAAATAGAAAAATAAAAACAAAGAGATTTGATGAAAAAAAAATTCAAAATCAAACAGATTTCATGAAAAAAAAAATCAAAACAAAGAGATTATTTAAAGATCAAATAATTAAATCAAAGACAAAAATTAAAAAATTAAAAGATCAAATAAATAAATGAAAGAGATTTGATAAAAAGATAAATCAAAGATAAATTGATAAAAAAGAGAAGAGATTTATAAAAAGAGAAGAGAAAAAATAAAAAAAATAAAAGATCAAATAAATAAATGAAACAGATTTGATAAAAAGATAAATCAAGAGGAAAAAACTTAGAGATTTGATAATTGATTAAAATATTAAATAAATGAATCAAAGAAAAAAATATAAATTAAAAGATCAAAGAGATTTAATCACAAAGAGAAATCAAAGATAAATCACAAAGATTTGAGAATCTTTACCATAGATAAATTAAAAGATTAAAAAAAAAATGATCACAAAGATTCAAATAAATTAAAAAAGATCAAATAAATAAATTTCAAAAATAAAAATAAATTAAAAAATTAAATAAATAAATAAAAAGATTTAAGATAAATTAGGGATTTGATCATAAAAATAAATCAATCAAAAAGAAAAAACAAAGATTTAAAATATAAATCAATAAGAAATACTAAATAAATTAAAGCTCACAAAGATTTGAATACATGCACTTAAATTAGGGTTTTGCATAAGATTTAATTACGCTTATTATAGTTACACAATTCAATAGAGGTTTAGGTTTAAGGTCATGGTCCAAATAGGGTTAGAATTTAATTATGTTTATGATTCAATTAGGGTTAGAGTTCAATTATGATTATAGTTAGGGTCAAGTATAGAGTTCAATTAGAGCTACTATTAGGGTTAGGGTCAAGGTACAATTTGGATTAGGGTTACTATTACAGTTAAATTAGGGTGAAGGTTATTGTTCAATTAGGGTTAGTGTTCACTTAAGGTTATGACTGCAGTTAGCGTTTGGGTTAGTGTTCTATAATAAAGCTCAAGGTTAGGGTTATAGTTGGAGTTCAAATAGAGTTACAATAAAGGTTAAGTTTATGATTCAATTAGGGTTCAAATTAGGACTAGCATGCAATTATGGTTTAATTATTAAGGTTGAATTAGAGTTAGTATTAGGGTTTCACTGCAATTACGGTTTACTTAAGGTTGAATTAGGGTTACAAATATGATTAAGCTAGGGTTATGACTAGGGTTAAAAAATGTTATTTTTTAATTAGATTTTAACTATAGTAAGTGTTATTGAGGTTCAATTAAGTTAGTATTAGGGTTTGCGTGCAAATAGAGTTTAACTAGTAGTCATGCATAGACATGCAATGGTGTAAAGTATAAATATTGAGAATTATTTCCAATTGTTTGAATTAATTAGAAAATGGAAAGCATGTTAATAGTTGAATATGGAATAACGCCAGCCTAGTTTATAGTAAGAGGTGAATGAGGATAAGATTTGTTGAGTAAATTGCAGTGAACAAAGATGTTTGAAAATCAATTTATATATTTATATAAACAATTAGATGGATAGATCAATTAAAGCAAAGCTATGTCTGTAATATGAATTTGACTTACATTATTTCAAGATGTTGTAAATCACTTAACTTTGGTGTACAAATTATTTTATACATATACATTTAATTGGAGCATTGTATAACATTTTAAACCCATGTTATAGTCCACTTCTTTATTGTATAACATTTGTGTAAAACGGGGAATTGATTTTTTTATTTCCACATGAATTGTTTTTAGTTGGAAATTGATTATGGAAATGTAAAATAAAACCGCAGGTCATCTTCATTATTTGCATTGCATGCATTAATTCTAGTCTCAAGCAATTAATCATCAATAATTTTTATAATTATTTTAATTAATAATATTAGGAGAATGATTTTGGATACAATTTAAATTTTCAAATAATTAGTGTTGTTAATAAGAATAATTTCTTTCCAAAATTTTAGGTGTGAAATAATTTCATATGTATTTTAGTCTTAGAGTTGTTATGCTTAGATGTACATCTATATTTGATGTTTTTGTCTAGCTTAATCAATCAATTGATTAATTATTATTTAATTATCTTAAGATAAGGCAACTAACAACCATTTGGATAAAAGAGGAAATTGATCTTTGATATTTTTGTCTAGGTTAATGAATGAATTGATTGATTATTATTTATCTTTAGATAAGGCAATGCATGAGACATTATTGAATAAAAAACATTCTTTAAAAAAATCATTGTTTATTTGAATATTAGTTACAATGCTCATCGCAAATGAATTATTCAAAAAATAAACATGTTATAAGTAATATGTACTCAATAATTTATGTAGCTTTAAACTTGTAATTCCTATGTAACTGTAGCTTTAAGGAACTTACACACTTGGTAGGTTGAAATTTTGTGAAGATGATTTGGGGGCACATGTAGAAAATTTTGGAGGTTTTGAAATCTATCTTGCTCAAAAGAGTCACTAGTAGTTTTGTGTTAAATTCCAAGTAGA
>VDFB02000015.1:133268709-133575029 GCA_007258455.2 Sequoia sempervirens | reverse complement strand
TTCTTGATTAGAGTGTAATTATGGTTAGGGTTAAGTTAAATTTCAATTACCTAGGGTTAGGGTTAACATTAGGATTTGGGTTAGGGTTAGGAACAAATAGATTTTAGATAAGAGTTGGGGTTCAATTAGGGCTAGAGTTTAATTAAGGTTATGGTTCAATTAGGGATATGGTTATGATAGGGTTAGGGTTAAGTTAAGTTTCAATGAGGGTTGGTGTTCACATTAGGGTTAACATTAGGACTCGAATAGGGTTAGGAACAAATAGAGTTTGGATTAGGGTCGAGGTTCAATTAGGGCTAGAGTTTAATTAGGGTTATGGTTCAATTAGGGTTAGGGTTAAGGTGAGGGTTGTGGTTTAATTAAGGTTAAGGTATGATTAGGGTTAGTGTTCACTTAAGGTTATGGTTAGGGTTAGGGTTAAATTTGGGTTAGATTTGGGGTTCAATTAGGGCTAGAGTTTTGGTTAGGGTTGGGTTCAATTAGGGCTAGAGTTTAATAAAGATTATGGTTCAATTAGGGTTAGGGTTAAGGTGAAGGTTAGGAAAAAATAGGGTTTGGTTTAGAGTTGGCCCTCAATCAGGGCTAACATTTAATTAAGGTTAGGGTATTAGGTATAGGGTTATGATAGGTTTATGGTTCTTGATTAGACTTTAAGTATGGTTAGAGTTAAGTTAAGTTTTAATTAGGGTTAGGGTTAACATTAGGGTTATACAATATAGCTCAAGGTAAAGGTTATGGTTATGATTGGGGTTAAGTTTAGGACTCGACCAGGGGTTGGAACAAATAGAGTTTGGATTTAATTACAACTAGAGTTTAAAAAGGATTATGGTTTAGTTAGGGTTAGGGTTAAGGTGAGGGTTATGGTTCAATTAGGGTTAGGGTTAAAATGAGGGTTAGGAACAAAGAGGATTTGGTTTAGAGTTGGGGTTCAATAAGAGCCAGAGTTTAATTAAGGTTAGGATTCAATTAGAAATAGGGTTATGATAGGGTTAGGTTTCTTGATTATAGTTTAATTATGGTTAGGGTTAAGTTAAGTGTCAATTAGGGTTAGGCTTAACATTAGGGTTATATGATATAGATTGGGATAAAAGTTATGGTAAGGATTGGGGTTAGGGTTAGGACTCAAGTAGGGTTAGGAACAAATAGAGTTTGGGTTAGTGTTGGGGTTCAATTAGGTCTAGAGTTTAATTAGGGTTAGGGTTAAGGTGAGGGTTAGGATTTAATTAGGGTTAAGGTTTGATTAGGGTTAGTGTTCACTTAGGGTTATGTTTAGGGTTCAACTATAGTTATTTTAATTAGGGTAATAGTTATTTTTAGGCTTCAATTATGGCTAGGGTTAGGGTTAAGGTTAGGGTTAGGGCTAAATTAGGGTTAAGGTTCAATTAGGATAATTTTTCACTTATGGTTATTGTTAGGGTTAAGATTGTACAGGGTTAGGGTTTAGATTGGGGTTAATAGTAGGGTTAGGGTTTAATGTTAGGGTTAGGTTTTAGGGTTAGGGTTAGGGTTAGGGTTTGATGTTAGGGCTAAACCTAAACCTATTTGAACCTAGCCATGTTTGACCCCTAATCCTATTCCTAACCCTAATCCTAAATAAAATTAATAAAACCTAACTCTAACCCTAAATATAATCCTAACCCTAACCCTAATCCTATTCCTAACCCTAATGCTAACCCTAACCCTAAATAAAATTAATAAAACCTAACTGTAACCCTTATCCTAACCCTAACCATAATCCTAACCCTAACCATAATCTTAGCCCTAACCCTAACCATAATCCTAACCTTAACCCTAATCTTAGCCCTAACCCTTACCATAATCCTAAGCCTAATCGTAATCCTAACCCTAGTCCTAATCTGAATCCTAATCCTACCCTAATTAAACCTTAACATAATCCCAACCGTAACCGTAATCCTATTCCTAGCCCTAATTCTAACCCTAACCCTAAATAAAATTAATAAAAACTAACCCTAACCCTAACCCTACCCTAACCCTACTCCTAACCCTAACTATAATCATAACCCTCACTCTAACCCTAATCATATCCCTAACCCTAATATTAATGTTAACCCTAAACTTAATCCTAACCCTAACCTAATTAAACCCTAACCCTAACCCTAATCCTAACCCTAACCCTTTTCCTAACCCTAATCCTAACCCTAACCCTAACCCTAATCTTAGCCCTAACCCTAACCTTAATCCTAAGCCTAATCATAACCCTAACCCTAACCCTAATCCTAATTCCAATCCTAACTTGATTAAACCCTTACCCTAATCTTAACCCTAACCCTAATCCTATTCCTAACCCTAATCCTAACCCTAACCCTAAATAAAATTAACAAAAACTAACCCTAACCCTAATCCTAACTCTAACCCTACCCTAACCCTACTCCTAACTTTAACTATAATGATAACCCTAACCCTAACCCTAATCATATCCCTAACCCTAATACTAATGTTAACCCTAAACCTAATCCTAACCCTAACCTAATTAAACCCTAACCCTAACCCTAATCCTAACCCTAACCCTTTTCCTAACCCTAATCCTAACCCTAACCCTAACCCTAATCTTAGCCCTAACCCTAACCCTAATCCTAAGCCTAATCATAACCCTAACCCTAACCCTAATCCTAATTCCAATCCTAACCTGTTTAAACCCTCACCCTAATCTTATACCTAACCCTAATCTTATTCCTAACCCTAATCCTAACCCTAACCCTAAATAAAATTAACAAAACTAACCCTAACCCTAATCCCTAATAACCCTAAACCTAACCTAACCCTAACCTAATTAAACCCTAACCCTAAACCTAACACTAACCCTAATCTTAGCCCTAACCCTAACCCTAATCCTAAGCATAATCTTAATCCTAATCCTAACCCTAATCCTAATCCTAATCCTAATCCTAACCTAATTAAACAATAACCCTAATCCCAATCCTAACCCTAATTTGAACCCTAACCCTACCCTAACCCTACTCCTAACCCTAACCATGATCATAACCCTAACCCTAACCCTAACCCTAACCCTAATCATATCCCTAACCCTAATACTAATGTTAACCCTAAACCTAATCCTAACCCTAAACCTAACCCTTTTCCTAATCCTAACCCTAAACCTAACCCTTTTCCTAATCCTAACCCTAACCCTAACCCTAAAATATATAATAAAATATATAATAAACATAAAAAATAATTTATTTAAGATACATGTTGCGCCATGACTGCTACTAGCATATATATATTATTTAATAATAATATATATATATATAAAATACGCTGAGAGATATCCTTCTCGAGGCACCTATTCAATTATTATAATAAAAATTTGATTAAAAAATAGGTGCCTCGAGAAGGATATCTCTCAGCGTAATATTATTAGTAAAATAATATATATATGCTAGTTAAATTCCTACTATATATTATTGTAATGGCAATTGTATCAATATCATCAATTATGTGGTATGTAATTTTTGTTATTGAATACTTTTTATATTTTGGGGCAGTTGATATTGTAATGTTTTTATGGACAGGTTTAAATAGCACACTCTAAACTTTGATTTGTTTAGGTGATTTGATTGCAATCACACTAACTTTTTCAATAAGACTCATCAATTAGTATGAATTCAAATGAACTGCCTAAACAAATTAAAACTATAAATGTACCAAATCATGTCTTTTTCAACATTAACATCTCTTGTAATTCATGAAAAGAATCTTGAAAAGAGAACTGACATAGTAAGCTAGAGTAATTTAGTGCAATTATAAATATGGCATAGTGTGGAAAAAGAGATTACAATTTCCTATATATAGAAAATGGATTGTATAGTATTTTTATGCTAAATATTATTTCATTTATTGCTATTATTTTAATTTTTATTTCTTAGCTAGTGTAGCTTAGTTCTAATTAGAATAAAAATATGTTGATTAACAAGCTTTTCAAATGCTTTTACAAGAATCTTTATTGTTTTGTAATTTCTATAATTCATTTGAACTACAAGCCTAGTGTTCTTTATCATTATCTTAATGATCTTTAACCTCAAATCGAACATTCCATATAAAAATGTTAAGCCAGAAAACTATTTTATTATCAAAATATTCAATGAACAAAAATATAGTAGAATTCTATTCTTATTTGGTTTTGGTGGTGGAATTATTTCTGCCAATTTTGAATTTAAAATGAAGGATGAATGGATGTGTGGGAGGGTTAGTAACCCTCTTAGTCTTTCTCTTCAGTTTCTTTGCAATTATAACATTTGTTATCTAAAACTTAAAAATCGATATGTTTATTATACATTTAACATACAGAGAACCAAGATTATTTTATTTTAGGGTCTATATTACTTAGAAACCAATGCATCTTGTAAGCCACCTTCTAAGATTTCATTATGGGAATCCATTTGAACTATGAAATTCTCTATATATTTAGAATTTTAAAAATCATTATGTTAAAATAAAGTGAGATTATTTATTAAATTAAATGTAAAAAAATAACCTGATATTCATAATCAAATTATAAAGAATAATGGGATTCAATATGCAAGCATTTAGAATTGGACACAACTAACCATGCCAAAATTTATCCTATCCCAAATATTAAATATACAAATTATTTAATTAATTTGTTCATTCATTATTCTAACATTCACATTTAATTAAATAAATTTACATTTATTTAATTAGATTGAATCTTATAGTTCTATCCCACAAGAATTAAATAAATATAAACAATCTATTTGAATACCCTTTTCTACCTCACATTCAATTAGTTAGTTAAATAAAATTATTTAACTATGCTAATCACATGCACATACCTAAATTTGATTATTATTTTTAATCACTCATAAACTCATTTATCCTAAAATACTATAGTGAAATATTAACCATCCATTTGATCTAAAAAATCATCACCCTCTATTTAGCCCATGTGACTCATACATATTTGAGAAGTCAAATGTCTCCATCTCCCTTCCCCAAGTGATATATTACACATGAGAAGGGGAAACATGTCAAATTTTCTCTTTTCAAGGTGCCCTCACATGTTTAAGAGGATACTTTTCCAAATAAAATTTCAAGGTGTCCTCACACATGTGTTAGAGGACACTTGTCTAAAATTCCCTTCCAAAGGCATATTCATACATGTGTGAGAATAAACTTGTCTTTGGTCCCTCTTTCCCATACATCCTCTCACATATGTGTGAGAAGAATCATCATCCTCCATTTGATTAGGTGAAATAAATTTTATAACCCTTAATATTTTATCAATCTTCCCCTCTCTCAATTGCATCAACCTGATGATGTCACTTGGAAATCCCTCATCAACCCTAACCTCTCATGAATCCTCTAAAATTAATCTCTAAATCAAATCTCAACCATCTATTCTCCATTCTCAAAATCTATGAATCCAACCTTCTCCAAGCCAAAATCAATAACACTCTCCATTACAACTTAGTTGTGATGTAGGTTTGAGAAGTATCCAAATTCTACCATCAACACATTAACACTAATAGCCCATCAAGAGGATACTTGGAGGCCATTGAATACTTCTCAATCTTATTGTCTACATATCCATCATCCTATTTCTCAAATAGATGTATGATGAAGAACAAGGTATAAGATTCATTTTATTGAATTGTTGTCATCGTTTTCCCCTTTATTTTCTATCATATACATTTTAGCATGCTCGATGGGACCCCATATTCTAGAATCTAACATCCCTTTAAATTTTTATGGGTTTTTATAATTCATGTTCTATTTTGTCACCTCTAACCTACCCTTCTATGCTTTTATTCATAGAAACTCACCTCTACATCATAAAGTGGCACCTCTACTTTGAGCCTTGTAGCTTAGTAGGTTCATACATTCATTCTTCATTTTGATCATTTAATTAGAATCTTTGGGCCTCTAATCTTGTGCTCTTGTAAAGGAATATCATCCTAATGTTTTACCTATCATCCTAATTGGAGTATTGATAGTATTTTGAGATTTTTAGAGGAACAAAAACCTATGTAGAGGGACCCTATATTTCCATAGGTAAATTTATTTCACAATTATTTAATAAATGGGCCTATTAGAAGCACACAATCCCAAGTTATATGTGGAGCATCTCTAAAAGGTTTCATGATTTTTTTGAAGATTGAGGATGATAAGTTCATAAATGGAAAAGCTCATGCATAAGTCAAGAAGGAAGCTCATGCATAATTCAAAAAGTATTTAAAAGAGAGCAACACAAGATATAAATTATAAGTAGATGAGTTGCTTGAAATATTGCATCATTCTCATAGTTTGTTAGTGTGTTAGTTAGAATAATATGTGTGAATAATTAAATTGGTGTATTTATATTAGGATTTGTTAGAACAAATCATCTATATAAAGGAGTAGTTTGAGGAGATATAACAACTCTCTTATGATATAAGATATAAAAATCTTATAAATATGTAAAATCTTATTTAATGAAATTGAAGAATAGAAGCACATATTATTTCACATGTTAGCCTACATAGGCCTCTATAAATAGTACCTAAATTTCTATCATGGTATAAGAGCATCACAAAATCCAGAGTCTATGAATCCAAAATGTGAATTTAATTACTCCTTTGTGTTGGAAATCAAGGTGAAAGTACTGCAATATTAACTTAAATAATGTGTATGTAAATATGAAAATTAATTTCCAAGATTCCCCACAATTATGTTTATGTGATTAGAAAATTCAACAATAATAATATGAAGAAATAAATACACAATAAATGATAGTATTTATGTGGAGAAACCTTTGAGATAAAAAAATCCACACACAAAGAGATCCAATTCTTGTATTAATCCTTCAAAGAATTTTAAATCAACACAATATTTCTCTCTAAAATTTTATAATACTTTGTTATTTCTCCAACCTATAAAACATGATCTAAAGCTACTAACTAGAGGCACCAATTTATAGAAGATGTGAATGTGATAATCCCACTATGATATCTCAAAAAAGTGGTAAAACCACATGCAAAAACCATGCGCCCCCTTAGTGAATTGCCTATAACAGGATCCATTTGAAAAAATAAGGCTTCCACAAGGAAACTACAACTAATTAAAGACCAATAAAATTTTCATGTGTGGAAAACTACAAGAGAATCCTAAATCAATCAACCATTTTTTTATAGATATAATATTACATAAAGAAAGAAAAATTTCATCACCCAAATCAAAGGACTTTTCTATGGTGGAATCTCATTGTTTCATTTTTTTCTACATTCAATATTCACATGTTTTCTTACCATAGATCCAACACTTTTCCCTATTCTTTTTACCCAATCTTAGATCTACTGTTGGACTTGACCCTAGGCCCTTTTTTATCTTCTTTAGATCATATTTCCTTGGAACTTCCCCTAACATGGATAGCATCCTTTAAACCCTCTACAATGGCTCTCTTCCTTATTTCCACTAGCAACAAAGTTACAACAACATTGTCCATCTTTGGAGTATCTAAAGGTTAGTACTAAAGGAAATAATCATGTTCTCCCATCACTCAAGAAAAGGACATAGAAGCATAGTAAAATTAAGTATCTTCATTTATCTTAACATCAATAGAGGCTACTTGACTCAAAATCAAATTAATGTATTCAAATACTCTACTAGTGAGTCACCCTATATTTTAAGAGAACATAATTTTCTTTTTAAATATAACTTACTTATCAAAAAAATTTCTTGGTAGATCTCAAATATTTATTTTTTTATAAATCATTTATTGTTTTCTCTTCAGAAGCATTCAATAGGATTGGTTTTTTAAGACAAATCCAAATTATTCCATGTGCTTTCTTATCGGTTTTATCCCATTCATCTTGATTTGTCTTGTCTAGTTTATTTTTCTTTGTTGTTGTCAATCACTTTCCTTCTCTTCAAGGAGATCCTCCATTTTTTGCATCAGTATTTCATAATCACTTCCATTGAACTTCTCAATATCCAAGTGAGATGAGGATGTTGTCTGGATTTTACACATAGATCTACAAAATAAATTCAACCAAAACTCCTACTATATCTTTAAAACTTTCACCCTTCCACCTAAGAAGAAAATCTAACCAAGCTCTTATACCAAGTGTTAGAAATGAGGGTGAGCACTATGTATGAAAATCAGAACTCAATCATAAAAATGGTTTTAGCTAGTATATAACCAAATGGAGATTGCAAGAAATAAAATTAACAACACAAAAAAATGGAACAAAAGATAGAACACATAACACTTGATGTTTACAAGAACAAACCCTTTTGGAAAGAAAACTCCAGAAAGAAGAGAGGACCATTTCTATATTATCTTCAAAGTAGACATTACATACAATTCTTCATTTCTACTCTTTATTCTTCAATCCTTCAATGCCTATATAAATAAATAAAAATTAATAGCTAATCACCTTGCTTTACTACCACATTAAGCCCCACTTATATAATTTTACCCCCTAAATGAGTAATTTAAGTTGGTTATCAAATCTCAACACCCATTCTTGTGTAAACCAATGAAACATAGAAAAAGTAGGTGCACCACAAATGAGATTAAGAAATCAGTACACCTAAATTTTGTGCTTGTGTGTTTCATTCAATTATGAGGGCTATAATGTATAAATAATAATTAGAAAATAAACCTAATTGTTATAACAATAAACATGTATTTTTTAAGATGCTAAAATGATGTGTACCTTGTTGAAAAAGGTGATGTTTTGGGCCTGATTGAGGACTCATTCACCCAATGGTGAATGGGTCCCTGCTAGGGTTCTGGAAAATTGATTTTTAGGTTTTTTTCTTCAATGTGTGCACTCCCAAATTTTAGGCATTCAGCTCCTGAAAGTTGGAAATAAATTTTTTATATAGTACTTTATGTGATCTTGCAACAAAGATGACAACTTTTACAACTTCTGTTCTCCACTTGATCTTCAATCTAAAACCTACAATCTCACATCAAGAGAGAAGCTAATTTGTTGATTGTTAGGGAATAGGGGTTTTCCTTGGTCAAACCCCATTTTGGTAATTAAACATTGAATTGAAACAATGCATAAAAGGAAAGATGAATGAATAAAGTAATGCTACACCTCACTAATCCTTAATTGAACCTTGGAGTAAAAATCTAAAACTTAGCACGAAGTGGCCTCAATGAATGTAGATCTTGATCTTGAACTTTAATATGAAACAATGCTTGAATTGGATCTTCAATGCTACTTCAACATATTAGCTCAACAACATGCATGATGCACTATGCTTTTGACATGATGAAATGATCTTTGATTGCTGCAATAAAACCTTAATAAATCTACACTTGAATGCCATCTTGAATGCTCTATAATGCTCTTGTGAAATATTAGGATGATCTCTTGAAAATTTTAGCTTGCTTAGTTCTTCTAGGATGAAACTATGTGAAATTACCTTATATTTATGCTTATCTTAATATTAAATCCCAAAATTCAAATAACACAAGCCGACATCAAATCTAGGATTTGAAATCATTAAAATCCCATCAAGAATATGTTCAAAATTGGGTGCCCTAAGTTAAGGAGGACCCATTTGCCATAGGGCGAATGGGTCCTCGAATACTTAACTAGGACCTATTTCAGGAATTATGAAATAACATGCAAAAAGGGGGTCCTAAGACCTAGTAGGGACCCATTCACCAAGTGGAAAATGGGTCTAGGTCACTATCCTAGGACACAAATCTTGCAAAATTAAGTTGTATAACATTATTAATGAGTGTCGGGTTTTATCCCTCAGAAAATGCAATAAATTAAGCTTGTATTTGAATTTAAGGGGCCAATTAAGATAAAATTAACCTCAATTAATTAATAAATACCTAGGGGTAAACCCACAAAACTAGTTTACAATTCTAGTGAGGAAGGAAAATTACAAAAAACTCCCCCATGGAGAAAATTTTGGTTCGAGCGAACCCAAAGGGGGTTCGCTCGAACCCCCCTTCGATCAAACCTATTTAATGTTGGGTCCCACCAGATTCCATATTTCTCATAATGAAAAAAAAAGGAAAACTTTGTGGAAAGGGGGGTTCACTCAAACCATGGTTCAAGTGAACCTCCAAGGGGGGTTCACTTGATCCTAGGTTCATTCGAACCCCCCTTTTCCCCCCTTCTCCCCCTCTGGCACCAAATTTCTCTAGAATTTTTCCCTTCGAAGCTTGATTTGAGGATGAAAATGGAGGAGACTTCATAGACCCAACTAGATGATGGTAGTCCTCAAAACAAGCTATCCAACGAATATAATTTTAATATATTTTGGTTTTATTATGCATTTGTTTTTTTAGTTTGATTAAGCATAGGTTTTTCAATGAAAATCAAGCTCTTTGTTTTGCACATGTGGAAAAATAGCAGATTATCAAAAAAAAATTGAAAAATATCAGTGTGCTAGATATTCAAGTCCTTGATCCAACAAAAAAAAATTGTGTTTCAATACATACAAAAAAATTTATGTTGTATTTAGTCTTCCTATGTCTGAATTGTAATTGGTTTGACTTCGAAACTTGATTAAGGAAAAAATATTAAATAAAACACTATGAAATAAAATGAAAGCACTAGATATCATAGTTACAAATCTAAATTTGAAAAAATTAGAATTTTATCCTTCATGGATAAAAATTTGTGTTGTATACTATGAGCATCACTCCTTAAAAATGGTGTTTATTGAAAAAAACTAGTTTTCGAAGGAGATGGAAAAAGAAGTGCAATACAATTACAAAAAAATTGAAAAAAAAGAAGAGAATCTACAAAAAAAAAATGTCACAAATCACTAGTTTGCATCATCTTCAAATTCCTCGCGGTTTAGTGGCTATAGGTGCCCAAAAGTGAAGATTTAGTTAGAAAAAATTAGTTCAGTCTCCAGTTTGGCCAAAAATTGTAAACCAGTATTGTAGGATCACTGCTAGATTAGTGTGGAAATTTAAAGAAAAACTTTACAACACTCTAAATAAGGCACAATTAAGTCCATTTTATCACTAATTATTCATTCCCAAATTCAGTGTGAAAAAGGGTTACTTTTTTCAATACTACAACCAATAATTTAAAACATAAGATAATGTAGGCTACAACCATTTTACTCACCTACCAAAATTGGGCACCTAGTTGTTAGTTTCTAGGTGGTTATTATTTATAACCACAAAAAAAATTAGCTTTAAAAATAGCCACAAAAGGTGTCATAAAAACCTCAGGGGATGTTGGGCAACCAAAACCACTATAACGGTCTCCAATATTCTTTTTTGGTAAATAGTAACTTTCTACCAATAGAAAAGTAGTTTTTAATCCACAGTTAAAAAAAGATTACCATATTAGTAAAACCTTGATGGTAAGAAATAATTATTGTTCATGATGAATCCCTCATCCCTTATGAATGATTTACAAATAATTTTAGTAGTAATCAAATACATAGGATTTACAAGATTGATGGCACCTTAATCCTCATAAAAATATACCCACATCCTCCTAAAATAATTGTCAATAAATGATACATAATTTACAAAGATTTAGACAGGGGGCATCTACAAGACCAAATACATCAAAATGGATAAAGCCCAAAAACCCAAAATATTTATGGTAATTCTAGAGTAAAATTAAACGTAATTTTATTTTTTATAAAGATAGTTCTCAAAAAAATAAAACTCAAGAACAATCAATAATCCCCTCTACAAAATAAATGTTTATTAAATTTTGTACACCTTTCACACTATTATGACCCATGTGCTGGTTCTCTAACATTATTTTCTCGGTGGATAAATTTCTCTTTAAATTCAAAGCATGCTCAGTTTCCTAGAATGCATAACCGTTAAAACTAGATACACCAAATCTCTTTGTAGAAATTTTCAATAGGTAAGGTGTAGACTCTATAATTTAGATATCTTCACTACATGTAATAAAGAACTAGAGTACCATATGTAAGTGCATGCATAAGGCTAAAATAGGGTTCCAACTCAAAACCTCTTGATGAGAACCATAGCTCCTCAAACTCTTACAACCTCCATTGTTGAAAGACTACCTACACTATTACATCATTCATTTTATTTATAGATATCATGTTCTTCCAAACTAGGGATGTAGGACTCTTGTAATCCCTTTTTATCCTACACTTGGAGAATAAAAAATTGACTCACATGACCAAATGTATAAGAACGAATTTGCACCCTATGTGCAATTCCCCTTTTTTCCTTTTTCCACCTTAGAAAACCAAGTTCAGAGGCTTAATTCCACCTAAGCCCATTTCTTGCATCACACTTGGCACCTTTTTTGAGTGTCAGTGGAGACATTTCTTTCAGGGACGTCCACACAACACATAGACATCCCTGACATATTCCCACGTTTGGAGCCTGCAAAGGCATTACACTTCCTATTGGGGGTTCATTTGTAATGCCCTCCTCGACCGACCAACCTGAATATGGTCATTTCTCTTCATCTTTCCTTCATATTGAGTACTTGAACTAGTATTTGGAGGTTGGAAGATCTCTTCACCACTTTTGGACTTCATACACAAGTTTCACAATCTATCTCCAAACACTTTACACTTCACAGCAGCAACATCAACACTCCACCATGTCAGTAGAGCAAGTGTGGAACAAAACACCATTGCAGCAGAGGCTTGAGTTCCTCTCATTTTCTCCCCCATTAGCCTTGAGTGCTCTTGGTGGAGGTGGTAATATTTCACTCCTCTCCTCTATTACTTGGTTGAGTAGCATAACATTGTTTTGTAGTGCTTTAGTGCTTTTTACCTTCTTTCTACTCTTCTCTATCTATCTGGTTGTCTGTGGAGGTGGGAACACCAAAACATGGTCTGACTAAGGTAGGCCCCTATACAACTCCAACATTCTCTCCCTCTTGTGTGCAAGTATTAAAGACACTCACGGGATGGAAGCTTCATCACTCGCATGGTTGTAAGTATTTCTTTCCTTTCTTCTCCTTATCCTTGTTGTTTATTCTTTGCTTTACATTAGTTCCACAACTTTATTGCATTATGTTAGTTCTTAGTAATTTTTTTGCTAGCAATCATTTGAGCATCATCTATGATAAACTCGGTCTTTGGTCCATACGAGATGCCAGCGCACCTCTGAGACGCTAGCACACCGCGCTGTCATTCATTTTCTGCGCTAATGTCCTTTGACCGAGAGCTCGCCAGTTTGTCTAGAAAATCTCTATGACCTATTCTTTCAGAATTTGAAACTTCCACACTATTCCATTGAGGTAATATAGGGTATTTTTCTCCATGAAGATCTCTGAATGAAGAGAACTCGTGAGTAGTGAATCCCCCTATATCACATTTTGGTGAACCCGACGTGAAGAACACTGTTCTTCAAAAAACGAGGAATTTATTTACCCCTACTTGGTGGGGTCATAAATTTTGACTTAGTACTCAGAATTCAGAACCATTTGCACCATTGGTAGTTGAATTTTAGGGACCGATGCAAGTTCTTACCTCAAATTCCTCTATGGAGACCTCTAAAAATGCAAATTATTAGAACATAGAAAATACCGTAAAAATTGTAATGGATTTAATATCTTCTTTTATTACTTCTATATCTAACTTTGTTCAAAATGTAAATGATATTCCATTTCATGCATGTGATGGTGACTTGGCTTTACCCATGCCACTTGGTATCTTTGATCCTTCTCATGAGATTCCTCTTACTTCAAAGGGTATCTTGTTGCAAGAAGATGAAATCCATCATACCTTTCTTAATATTATTCTACCTTCTACTCATTCCAATGCACTCTCTTCTAGAGATGATGCATTTGTGAATGATGAAGCTCCCTCTCCTCCAATGCACTCTCTTGTGGAGATGATGCATTTGTGGATGATAAGAATGTTCCTTCAAATAACTATTCCACATTTGATCCTATTTGGATTGATGTTGAGAATATGTATTCAAATAATTGTTCTACTAACTGCAATGATTTAGTAAATGTAATCTATGTCTCTACTGCCCCTCAAAGGTCTAAGAGACTGGTTATTTACGTGACTCCAGCTAGTCCTTCTCCTAAGAGGGTTTGTTCTATCTATGGTGTTTCAATTGATGGTAACCCTCCAACTATTCCTATGGCTCCCTCTTATAGAGCGATGGCCCATACTTATGAGAACAGTACGAATAAACAACCAAGACTTCTTCAAGAACCTAAACCTATGACTAAAGCACCTAGTAATTATGATATTGTCAAGTGACCTTTGGTTGCTCCAGATAAAATCTCACTATGGGACTTGCTTCTTGAAATTTGATTCGGTTTATCAAGGTATGCTTCAAGAAGCCTTGCAAAAGATCCTCTTTCCTTCTTCTACTAGGCCGACGGATGTCAATGCATTGATGGCGTGTATTTGTGTGGATTCACCAAATATCACATTCTATCTGCAAGATCTCCCACCTCTGGAAGTATAGAAGCAAGCAGATCCTCTAATGATTATAGTCAACATTAATAAAATTGTCATTAGACTTACTATCGTTGACAATGGTTCGCCACTCAATGTATGTAGCATTGATCTATTGCCTAAGATTAATGTTGAATCATCTTCTCTTAATACTTCTTCCATTGACATCTGTTGGTTCAATAATGTTGCGCAGCAAGCTCTAGGTAATATAGTATTACCTTTGCAGCTTGGACCCGTTGCCATACCTACCCTTGTGTATGTTATGTTAGAAAAGTTACCTTATAAACTTCTTCTTGGTAGACCAAGGATTCACGCTATGGGTGCAGTCCCATCTACCTTGCATAAATCTATTAAGTTTATTTGTAACAATCGAGTAGTCACGGTTAAGGTTGACCCTGATGCTATGCACTTGTGTGAAATAGTAGCTGCTAGTCAGGCCTCAGCTGTGCCTACTCTTATACCTTCATTATCTTCAACTGTGTCGATGTTTACTCTAGCAGTACCTACTACAAAGGGTACCCTCAAGATAAATATCCCTAAAGAAGATCATTCTAAAGCAAGGAGCCCTAAGTGTGCTCCTCCTACCTCTTCTCAAAAGAATTCATGTCTTGGTGATGATTGGGGTTCTCTAGAATTTAAATAATCCTTCGTTAGAGAGTATAAATTCAACCCGATCCACTTAGGCTTTCTGATAACACCATCCACACTCGCTATCAAAGATGGTTATTCTTTTGTATCATGGGATAGTGTGAGAAATAATTGTAATGTTCTTGGTGTTGATTCTCCTTCTAAGAAAGACGATAACACTTATGTTAAGGAGGTTAATGTTGATAGTCCTATCAAGAAGGATGATGGTGGTCTCATAGAAGAATGTGATCCCCCTCACCAGAATAATGCTCTCTATGGAGATCCTCCTTTTTCTTCTATCTCTGTGTCTTCCACCTCTTGTGAGTAGTCAAACCTTTCTCCACAAGAGAAGGGGTTGCTTCCTGCTCCTCATTCTTTGTCTAAGCAAGAGCATATCTTGTTACAACTTCTAAAAGCCCGCTTGATTACTCTTCCTTCTCCTACATGCAAGAAGTCTCAGAAACAAAAACATTCTTTCTGTACATACCATCAAGTGCTTGGCCATTCCACTAGCGAATGTAAGGCCTTGAAGGAAAAAATACAACAACTTCATGATTCAGGTGCCATCAAACTCCCATTTGATTGACACACTTGCCTTTACTTTGCATAACAAGTGATATCGAGGTTTACCTCTATCATGTTCTAAGTATTTTGCATGGTTCTCCTCCCCTATATGTTGGGGTAGTGATAACTTGTTACGGAGATGTGTGTCCTCCTTAAGGACCCCTCTCTTTGTCATTTCTTTCAATTGTAGCGTCCCTTGAGTGGACCCCCTCTTCTCTTTCGAAGGGTTCCCGAGGGACCTCCTTGAAATCCTTTCTTTTGAATGGACTCTTCGCATCTAGCTTGGGGGCAGCCTGACTAGATCTCACCTTTCAAATAGCACATCCCTTGAGTGGACCCCTCTTTTTTACATCGGGTTCCCAAGGGACCCCTTTGAAATTTTTATGGTCTGCATGACCAGCCGCTTTAGACATGTTCTATCTACAAGTAGAAATACCGCTACTTTTAGATGTCTCCTATCTATGGGTAGATGTATCGACACTTTAGACATGTCACCAATTTTAGGTGTGTCCTATCCACGGGCAGACGTATCAACGCTTTAGACATGTTCTATCTATGGGTAGATATATCACCGCTTCTAGATGTGTCCTATCTGCGGGTAGACGTATCGATGCTTTAGACATGTTCTATCTGTGGATAGACATGTCATTGCTTTTAGATGCATCCTATCTGTGGGTAGATGTATCGACGCTTCAGACATGTTCTAGCTACAGGTAGACATGTCACCACTTCTCGACTCTATGGAGTCCACTTCCTTGGGGTTTCTTTCATGTGAGAGTTCTAGAAGGATACCTTCCTTATAGCTCTGTGGGTCTGTAAGGTGCTTTCATCCTTATTCAGTGATAATTTTTTCCTCCTTGAGCGAGGTTTTCTTTTATCACCTCTTTTGTGGTGCGGGTTCTACTCCTAATCAATTTTTTATTTCACCACACACTTTTCAGTGATATGGGTTTCCTCCTTGAGCGGGATTTTCTTTTATCACCTCTTTTGTGGTGTGGGTTCTACTCCTAAGTGGGTTTTTCTTTCACCATGCACCTTGTTCATCTCTCTCTTCTCTTTTGTATATACCAGATCAAAGATATGCATCTTCTTCATCCTGAGTATATGCTCTTCCTCTCTTCATCTTTGAATTCTTCTATGTATTATTTGGGGACGATGCATAGTACTGAGACAACCTTTTACATCAAGGTCTCTTTACTTTTTTTACTCGAATCCTTTAACTCTTTATGTTCTAACATTGCTATTTGTTGCAGGTTCTTCTTGTCTAATGTATTATCTGCTTCCTTGATAGTTTAGGTATACATTTCTAACCTTAATCTTTCTTGATCTACTTTTTCGAGCACTCATCATTATTCATGCTTGCTAAAGTGGGGACAAAATGTATAAGAGAATTTACACCCTATGTGAAATTTCCCTTTTTTCCTTTTTCCACCTTAGAAAACTAAGTTCAGAGGCTTAATTCCACCAAAGCCCGTTGCTTGCATAACACTTGGTGCCTTTTTTGAGTGTCGGTGGAGGTGTTTCTTTCAAGGACACCCGCGTGGCGCACAGACATCTATGTGGCATGCTTACATCCCTAACAAATTCTCGTGTTTGGAGCCTATAGAGGCGTTACACTTCCCATTGGGGGTTGATTTGTAACACCCTCCACGGTCGACGGACCCGAATATGGTCATTTCTCTTCATCTTTCCTTCATATCCAATCCTTGAACTGGTATTTGGAGGTTGTAAGATCTCTTCACCACTTCTAGACTTCATACACAAGCTTCACAATCTCTCTCCAAACACTTTACACTTCACAGTAGTAACATCAACACTCCACCATGTTAGTAGAGCAAGTGTGGAACAAAACACCATTGCAGCAGAGGCTTGAGTTCCTCTCATTTTCTCCCCCATTAGCCTTGAGCACTCTTGGTGGAGGTGGTAAGATTTCAATCCTCTCCTCTATTACTTGGTTGAGTAGCATAACACTATTTTGTAGTGCTTTAGTGCTCTTTACCTTCTTTCTACTTTTCTCTATCTATCTGGTTGTCTATGGAGGTGGGAACACCAAAACGAGGTCTAACTGAGGCAGGCTCCTATACAACCCCAACATTCTCTCCCTCTTGTGTGTAGGTATTGAAGACACTCACGGGTTGGAAGCTTCATTACTCGCACGGCTATAAGTATTTCTTTCCTTTCTTCTCCTTATCCTTGTCATTTATTCTTTTCTTTACATTAGTTCCACAACTTTATTGCATTATGTCAATTCTTAGTAATTTGTTTGCTAGCAGTCATTTGAGCATCTTCTATGATAAACTCAGTCTCTAGTTCATATGAGACACCAGTGCACCTCTGAGATGCTAGTGTGCCCCGCTGTCATCTATTTTCTACGCTAATGTCCTTTGGCCAAGAGCTCGTTAGTTTGTCCAGAAAATCTCTGTGACTTGCTCTTTCAAAATCTGAAACTTCTACATTGTTCCATTGAGGTAATATAGTGTAGTTTGCCCCGTGAGGATCTTTGAACGAAGAGAACTTGTGAGTAACGAATCCCCCTATATCACACCAAATATATTAAGATATTATTTTTTACTGATGCATACCTTCCCACCATCATATTTCTCATAATTTGAAAACCACTCCCAATGGGGATGCATGTAAAATTAATCAAAAATTATAGCATCCATGTATATGTTGAATAAATGGAATACTAAGAGGAAGGGTGAATTGGTATTCTTATTAACTTAAACATTCATTTAGTGCATCACATTAAACTTGCAGTAATGGAAAGGAACATAGAAACCATGCATCACATCAAAGAACACAAGAATGCCAAATTTACGTTGAAAACCCAAAATGAGAAAAACTATGGTGAGGATTAGCTCATAATATAGATATTGTAACCGATTACGAAGTTTGATACAATTGGTAGACTCAATGTCCAAAAGGAAATAAAGGCTCACTATCAGTGGCTCACTACCAAAGGGCTCACTGCTTGGAATAGAAAGAGATAGAAGAAATGGTGGCTTTACTACCAAATATGAACTGTTAACAATGTGTCTGACCTATGTTGAAGATACAATTCCATTGAAGCTTAGAATACTAACTTAACACACTTCATTCTACACCTCAAACCCAATTGACACTTCTTTGCTTTGAATTTTGTACATTTAAATATCTTGCATCACCTCATTATCACACAAGGATTTAACCTTGTATATATACTAAAACCAACCAAAACATCAATTAGGTCTACCTAAAACATGTATCATGCAACAGTTCATCATGTTGGCTCAAAATTCAATCATACATGCCTTGTGAAGGGAACCAAATCATATAACACAGTTAGATAGTTTGACATGACCTATAATTACTCCCATAAGTTTGATCAACCTTACTTTAAATCTGCATGACCTCAAACCATTTAGGTTGACACCAATAGTGAAGCAACAATGGAATGAACCAACTATTCATCTACAACTCAACACACTAACCTTCAAAATATTTACCACTTAGAGTAGGGTGATCTTACAATATTGGTTTACAATTTCCAGGAGATCCTGATTTTTGCTGAAATCGCATATTTTTAGAAAATATAATTATTTAAGCCTTGAAAAGTTCAATTTAAAGGATTCCAATTGAAGAGGGTTTGATTGAACCACCTTAGATCAAACCCTCTTGGATAGAACCCCACTAGTTTAAAACCATACCTATAATGGAGTCTCCTTTACACCTATCAAAATGTTGATTAAAACACACTTTTGATTTATCCTTTGGGGGATCAAATGAATACATTTAAAATTTGTTTTTTGTAAGTATGTAGTCCTTATTATAAGCTTCCTAAAAAGTATAATTTTAAATAAATTTAATTTTATTACTATATTTATTTATTATTTCTTATGAATGTAGGTTTTTTACCAAAAATCAAGCTCTTTGTTCTGCACATGTGGAAAATAATAGATTATCAAAACAAATTGAAAAATATCAATGCACTAGATATTGAAATCCTTGATCCAACAAAAAAAAATGAATTTTGATACATACAAAAAAAGTTATGTTGTATACAGTTTACCTATGTCTGAATTATAATTGGTTTGACTTCGAAACTTGGTTAAGGAAAATATATTCAATAAAATACTATGAAACCAAATGAAAGCACTAGATATCATAGTTACAAATCTAAATTCAGAAAAAATAGAATTTTATCCTTCATGGAAAAAAGTTATGTTGTATATGGTGAGCATCACTCCTTAAAAATGGTGTTTATTGAAAAAAAATAATTTTCAAAGGAGATGGAAAAAGAAGTGCAATATGATTCCAAAAAAATTGAAAAAAATATATTTAGAATCTATAGACAAAATGTCACAAATCACTATTTTGCATCATCTTCAAATTCCTCATAGTTTAGCCGCTATAGGTGCCCGAAAGTGAATATTTAGTTAGAAAAAATTAGTTCAGTGTCCAGTTTTACCAAAAATTGTAAACCAATATTGTGGCATCACCCAAAAAAGACAGTTCTAACATCTATAAACACTTCCTCAAGACCCCATAGCAAGACAATCATCCATAGTGGAATGCAGAGCATTCTACTCACGTACTCTATTAATATAACTATCATATCTAGAGCGATACTCTATCAAATCCAACTTGAACTATGGAGGGATTCAAGATGTGAAACCTTGGATTCAAATTCCTCCAATATGTACCAAAATTACCTTAGAACCACATAACCAAATTAATCATAGCAGAGCAATGCGGACCTCAAAACTAGTTCTCTGATCAATGAAAGTTTTACTATGGACTTAAGAAAATATCTAAATCATCTGATCTTCTTCAAACCAACACTTTTGTATCTATTCAATATGTTATCATCAATGACAACACCATATACTACTATGCTCATTAATATTCATCAATCTCCCTAATCAACAATCTCTTCACACTATACATCAATGACAACATTAGTAGCATACACAAACTTCCAACAATCTACATATCTAGAAAAATCTCCATATTGTTGACATCAATGACAACACTTGTAGCATATTTTCAACAATCTCCCCTTTTGTCATTGATGGCAACACACTTAGCCAAAACTACTCCCCCTTTGACATCAAGGGAAAAGGGCTCTCAATGTCAAACTTCTCAAATCACTTCACTATTCTAACTACTCCCCTTTTGCAAATATATATGTATGTACATGAGAGTAGCTCCTCCTTACTGATTTACTCCTATACTTATCCAACAACCAAAGTAGCTCCCCCTAACAATGTTATCCAATAAAATTCTTCAAAATTGTACTGCAACACTCTCTAATACTTCAGCATATGTACATAGAAATTAGAATTGTATAAGTAAAATAGAATTATACATATTCAACTAGAAGAGGGTAAATTACCCTGATTGGAAACCTTCAATTTTGCCAGGTGTGCATCCCAATCCTTCTTTCCTAACTCCCAATCCTTCTTAGTGAAGGCAAGAAGACTATACTAGCTTTTAAACTATATAAGGAGGTCTTCTCCTTCATCTAGGGTGTCGGGCATTGGATTCTTTTGTGTCTTCTTCTCTGCACTTGCTAGCACACTGATCAAGGTTGTAAGCCTTACAGTTACACAGTCCCTGAGCTAACCATACTACATAATGATTTTCTCTTTTTGTTTCTAAAGTTGAAAGAATTGTTCATGCATATTTTCAATATCCATCCCTGTTGTACCATCTACATCACTTGTTAGATCATAGACACCAAAGGCTTGATCAGCTTGTAACTCTATTGAGTCCATTTGGTCTTTAATGCTCTTCGTAGAATTAGGTCATTTCAAAGAAAATTGAAATAAACTTTTTCTTCTTCAACACAATTTTGAATATTCTTTAATTTTTTTTCAACTTACCATATGAAATTGTGCACTTATTAGAAGCATCTATCAACCTCTTGTCATTGATCTTTTTGGTCGTTTCCTTTTCAAATTTATCTTCCAAACCAATAGAATATTCCTTAAAGGGATCAAGTAGGAGCCTCAATTTTTGTACACCGAATAGAGAATTGTCAACATTTGCACTAAGGAAGTTGTCTTGTAGCACTCTTTCGGTTTATTTGTAGTATCTCCTTTCTTGCAGAGGCATGGAATGCATCACCAAGTTACAACTTATCCAAGGGATATATTTTGTCCATATCAACATTGTCCTTGTTGCATCAGAATTTGAAGAAACTGTGTTGACACCATTAGTTGAAACTGAAGTTGCATGTCCAGTAAACTTTTCAATGAATCCCTAGATGCTCTGGAGGATTCACCAACCATTTGAGTACTTCCTTTTTCCTTTTTTCTCTTTCTCCTTTTTTTTCTCTCCATTGTCAGAGTAGTATTTTGCAATCTTCTCTTCCTCAACAGCCTTTTCACAATCTAGAGGAGGAAATTTTCCATCTTTTTGTTGTTCAGAGTTCTTTGTTTTTTCTTGTTTTTCTTCTTCCTTCTACTCTAAATTAGTCTCCACATCTAAGAGAGGCAATTCTTGCTTTGTTTGTGCTTCTACCTTCCCCTAGGAAACTTGTATATTTTCTTTCTTTTCTTCTTCACCAACTACATTTTTTTGTAGTTGGAGGGGCATTATTTGTCATATTTCCTTATTGATCACCCTCAAGTTCAGATGCATGTTCATGTTCTACATTTTCAGGCTCATTAATCTTCATGAAATACACATCATTCTATATTTTTATTTCTTCATCAAGATACATTTCTAATTTCTTCACCAAATCTGTAACCTTTTGTAGTGTTTCATTTGTCAACCTATCTATGTCTTCCTTATCCTTTCTCATCAAGGTGCTAACTCTTTGCTTTGTTTTGAATTTCCTATTGTAAACTTGAGCCAATCTATCCCTATCCTCATCCATGAGAGAACATCCAATCTTCTCCAAGGAAAAATTTCTTATATTTGCATCTTCCTTAAAGGCTTCATGTCTTCTTACAGTTAAGACATTCATTAAAACATTAGGCAATTTATCCTCAATCTTATCCAATCTAGTATCAAATTCTATCATATACTTAACTATGAATTCTTCAATGGTCACCTTGTCTTTATTATTAGGGTATGTACAGGATCGTCATGGAAAAAATAGGCCCTTACATGGTGAAAAATTTAGAAAAATCAAAGTTAGGCAGCTTGACGTCAAAATTTGAATAAGTTATCTATATTATTGCAAAATATGTAAGAATAGAATCTATAGAAAATTGAATGTAGTTTCTAAACTACTAGATTTAAAAAAAAAAAAATTATTTGGTGAAAATTTGAAATTTCAATGCAGTAGTACTTAAATTCCAGGGAAAAAATAAGTAGGTGTCTATCTGACCACCCTAACCACAATAAAATGATAATATTTTTTATAATATTTTAGATATAAGTAGAGGACTCATGTCCCAATGTGATTCATATTATTTTGTATTTTTTTCCAAGTAAATAATTAATTATGAATTTTTTATTACAAATTTTAAAAAATATAAAAACTTGTATGTCGACCACCTTAACTTGGTCAAAACTTCATGAAATTCATTTTTTTTAATCCTATAGTATGTGAAGCATAAAATGTGATGCATGTTTTGGATTCAAAAAATGTGATACCATTTGAAAGTTATAGATGTTTTTCAATCAGCCTATCAATCTAGACTTTAGTCGTAATTCAAATATAAAATGAATAATAATTAGTTATTTAATTCAAAGTAAAGCATAATTAATATTGGTGGAAAGCTAAGAATCTCCTTTAAAAACCCTTTTTGTTTCATCAATTTTGGGTAAAAAAAATTCGTCAGCCACATACCCTATGCATACCCATCATATCACCACTTTTTGGCCCATCATGATCCTGCACATACCCATTAGACCTAAGGTTGTCTCATCCAAGAGACCAAATTCTGAAATACTATTAAATAATGCATCCAACTTTAAAGGTTTTTGTTGCCTTACAAGAGGGTATGTTTCCTTCTTCTTTCCTTTTCCTTTTCCCTCACTTTTAACTGATTCTTTTTTTGTCTTCTTTTCTCTTCTCTAAAACATAAAACCTTTCTTTTTTTCTCCACTTCCTCCTCACTTTCAGTATCAACAATATCAACCTTAGCTCCTTTGCCACTTGTTTCTTCTCCAGAGACTTGTGACATCTTTTTCTTCTTATATACCAACTAAGGTCCTTCCTCTTCTTCTTCATCTTCATAGCTTATGTATCTTTCCCTTGTGGCTTTTGTCTTCACTCTTCTCCACTTAGGATTTTTTTGATGTACATAGGCACTAGATGTTGCATTCCTCTTTGAACTATTTGTAGGCTTAGTTCCAGAGGACTTCAAAGCAATAGGTGAAGAGGTAGAGGTCATGATTGACCATCTAGTGCTAGGAGTACCCACTGGAGGAGCAAGTATGCCTTTATATTTCTTCGCAGGGATCTTCAATGAAACAATCTCCTCCAACTATGCCTTCATCTTTTCAACATTCTTCTTTATTTCCTTTTCTTTGTGTTTTAGGTATAGTTCATTGAATATCTCCTCATAGATTCCAAACCTATCTATAGTAGGTTCTCTTGGTTTTCTCAACATAAGGTCTACAAGATCTATTATTACATCTTATGCCACTTCATACCCCATTTCTGGAATCGAGATTGTTTTGGATTCCACTACTTCAATAATGCATTCAGCTCTAGTAACCATAAAGGTCATATCCTTCTTGTATTTCTCAACAAAAATTCTAGGAATCCTCTCTCTTCCTTGCATCTTTTCTTGAAAGGTCTTGAAGAAACCCCAAAGCATGGACTTCTAAGTATCTAGGTCTCCAAACCTTCTTAAATGATCTCTGATTTGAATTGCAACAAGAATGCTTTCCAACCATACTATATTCTTCACACCAAGAAATTCTCTAAGAAATTAAAACAATAAACATATGATAAGGGTACCATACTGGAATGGGTACCAAGAATCCTTGGTATTTTGTAGGTTCTCTATCAAATTTTGTCTCAGAAGCTCATATAAATTAATGTTCAAACCCTCTTTCACCATCTGGTAAGCAGTGTGTATAGTTGTTTCCAATACAGAATTCTCTCTTTTTGTAAAATTGCTCTTATAACAAATTACCATTGATGCATATTTAATCGTTGGATCATCTATGTCCTTCACTGTTAGGAAATGCTCATTAAATTTAGCACTGGTGAGCTTTATAACACTCATTCTTCATGGACTTCATTACTGGAATGATTCCTTCAGAGCATATACTGATAACCGCCTTGATAGCTTGCTTGTTAATCAAATGTGGAATATCCAGCCACATAAACTTGTCATGAATTTGGCTCAATGCATGCTTAACCCAAGCATCCTCATAGAGAATGGGAAAAATTTTCCATACATCTAGCTTCTTCTCTGCCATACTTTCATATTTAGGTTTCAAATTAAAGTCATCTCTAGTTAGCACATTTATCCAATAATTTGTTATCTTGGTATGATCATATTCTTCAATTTTCACATGAATTTACATTCACACATCCTTGGTATACATTACACCATAAGGAACTCTCACAAACGTGTCTTTTGGATCCATTTCCATGGATTTAAAGGGGTCTTTCTTGAACTTAGGTCTTGGTCATTCCAAGACATCAATTACTTGAGGAGTATACATTATGAACTGTAAGGAAAGCTAGATGCAGAAGCAACTCTCCTAACGTCAAAACCTCAAGGAAGAATGCAGAGATACCTTTTAAATTTTACAATTACAGCCCAATTAAGATGCACATGAAAGAGATAACAGAAACAGAGTATTTGACAAACACATATGAACACCAGATTTACATGGGAAAACCCTTACAGGAGAAAAACCCACCACACCAAGAGAAGTCACTTTGTATTATAGTAATAAAGATTACATACAGATATCAGACTTATCTTTCTGATGTCATTTTATAGCAACATTCACCATGAACAACCTTGTTATAGAATATTCACGTTACAGTCTTCATAGAATAGAATTCATCCACTGACCATACAATCACACAGCAATCCATTGATCCATCGAACCCATCACAATCTGCAATCACAGAGTATATCCATGTCGCCCCTGTCTATCGAGCTTCCTCTCAGTAACGGCCACAACAGTCCAACTACTTGTGGTTCCCATTTGGCTCCTCTGATTGGCTATTGATTCACCACGTAGGATGGTCTTCTCTCAATCAGAGTGATCAACCTGTGTTGGCATGTTGGTGAGACACAAGAAGTGTCTCCCTGATGCCCAAAGGCTTCACCATCGATGTCACCAAGAGTCATCCTTATCGCCAAGATGTTACATCAAGTCTAGAGAGCTATTGCTAAGACTTTGTCATGTCGCTAAGACCTCATACCGACAATCATCACATGTATCGCTATTGCCAAGACTTATCGCTATTGGTGAAACATCATACCAAAGCTTCAAAGTCACATAGAAGTGAGTTTTCCATTCGGTGAGACAATCGTTTTTCGCAAGATGTCACACCGATGTTCACAAAGTATCCAAAGTGTTCAACAGTCGGCAAGACTATCGTCCTTTGCTAAGAGATCATACTGAGTCATTAAGGGTTATACCGAAGCATTCAACATTCGGCAAGACATACCACTATCGCTAAGACGTTACTCTGAATGCTCACAAGTCATACCGAGCTCCAAACAACAGTTAGCAAGACTTTTTTCCATTGCTAAGACCCCACACCAAGACCTTTGTGCTGCTCCAAGTGTATACCATTGGTGAGACACACCAACTGTCGCCAAGAGTTCTTCCCGAGTGTTCACGTCACCCCGATATCTCTAGGATAAACTTGTCGGTGAGACACCATATCGGTAAGACTTCTTACCGAACACCCAAGACTCTCCCCAAAGACTTCAACAGAAAATGTTGTCGGTGAGACATTCATATCGCTGATAGCTCATAGCGAACATCCAAGACTCTCCTCGATATCTGATAAATTCCAACAGTCGACAAGAGGTTTCCACGAGTGGTGAGAGGTTATACCGAACGAAATGTCATAGTGATAGGCTCCTTCGGTGAGACTGAAGCAAGGTCACAGTGGCCTGAATAATTTCAACAAGGTTTCAACTACTAGTCAGCCAGACACAAATGATGTCACACCAACTTTTCCCTTTCAAAGGTTTCAGCCTATGGGATTGAGGTACACATTTCTAACAATCTCCCACTTGACAAAGATCACATAGGCATCTCCAAGGCACAACAAAACTTACTAAAAATCATGGGCACTAAGGCCCATTGAACTGGCACACCACCTGAACTTGTCTATGCTCACTAGCTTCGTCAATGCATCTGCAAGATTCTCCAAAGTATCAACCTTTTCCAAACTGACATTTCCATCCTCCACCATATCTCGTACAAAGTGGTACTGTACATCTATATGTTTCATCCTGGCATGGAAAGTAGGATTCTTTGCCAGACAAATTGCACTCTGACTGTCACAAAAAATAGTTATTTTCCCTGCATCAAAACCAATGTTAGAACACAAATGTTTTAACCAAACTACTTCTTTACAAGCATGTGTAGCTACCATGTATTCAGCCTCTATAGTGGACAAAGCGACTACATTCTACCGCTTACTCATCCAACTCATTGCACCACCATTCAACATGAAAGTATATCCACTGGTGGATCTCCTGCTGTCAATGTACCCTACCCAATCAGAATCCACATAGCCTTGAATACTAAGAGTCCTCTGTGACTCAACCAAGTTCCCATGGTAACACAAAGCATAATCTAAAGTTCCCTTCAAATATTTGAAAACTCTTTTCATAGCATCCCAATGTGTCCTTCCAAGATTATCCATAAACTGACTAAGAACTCCCACTGCTTAGGCAATGTTTGGCCTTGTATAGACCATTGCATACATAAGACTACCAACCACACTAGCATAGGGTACACTGGTCATGTCCTCCATATTAGTAGGAGATTTTGGACAATCTTCACTAGATAGCTTCGTTCACAGCAAGACTGGAACAACTAGTTGTTTGCAATCATTCATGCAAAATCTCTCTAGAATAGTCTTGATATACTTACTCTGACTGAGCCAAAGTTTTCTACTATTCATGTCCATGGTTATCTCCATCCCTAGAATGTACCTTCCTGCACCAAGCTCTTTCATTTCAAACTTAGCAGACAATTGAGACTTAAGATCAGAAATCATCAACTTACTATTGCCTATGAACAACATATCATCAACATAGAGAGCAATAATAAGAACTTGATCACTTTCAACTTTGTAATAGACACAATGATCATATTTTGATCTTACAAATCCCAAAGACAATACAAAAGTATCAAATTTCTTCTACCACATTCTAGGTGACTGTTTTAACCCATATAGAGACTTCTTTAACTTGCAAACCAGTTTTTCTTTACCTTTTTCAACAAAGTGCTCAGACTGGGACATATAAATCTCTTCTTCAAGATCATCATGAAGAAACAATGTCTTCACATCCATCTGTTCAACCTCTAAGTCATACGCTGCTGCAAGTGACAAAAGAAATCTGATAGATGTCAGCTTAGCTACAGGAGAAAAAAATTCCCCATAATCAATTCCCTCTACTTGGGAATAACCTTTCACAACCAACCTCACCTTATATTTTTCCACACTGCCATCCATACCAATCTTCTTTTTAAATACCCATTTGCAGCCAACAGCTTTTCTGCCTTTAGGCAAGGGCACCAAACTCCAAGTTTCATTCTTTTCTAATGATGCCATTTCTTCATTCATGGCTTCCAACCAAGAGTTTGAATCAGACATTCTAAATGCCTCTTTAATAGTCCTAGGCTCATCAGTGCTAGAAATTAAAGCATAGGCACAAGTAGAATCTATCAAAGAAAACCCATACCTTTCAGGTTGCTTTCTTTCACAAGTTGACCTCCTCACTTTTTGAGGCTGAGGTTCTCCTTCTTTAGAACTTTTAGAACTGCTTGAGCTCTCCTCAGTTTTAGGTACATTTTGAATTTTCAATTCCTCTTTATCTAGTGTAGGAGGAATTCCAACTACATCCTTATTGTTTTTTGACTCTATCTCTGACTGCAGTTCCAAGGTAGAAGGCTTCAGCTCACGAAAGATTACACTTGTACTGTATACAACCTTCTCTATATCAGGATTCCAAAGCTTGTATCCTTTTATGCCAGCACTATAGGCAATAAAGATACATTTGACAGCCTTGTTCTCCAACTTAGATCTTTTCTTATATGGCACATAAGCATATGCCTCACATCCAAAAACACGAATGTGTCTCAGAGAGGGCTTCTTACCAGACCATGCTTCCAAAGGTTTTTTCTCAACAAGAGCAGAATTTGGAGAACGATTAATCAAGTAACATGCAGTAGCAATAGCCTCAACCAAGAACTTCTCAAGCCAGCACT
This sequence comes from Sequoia sempervirens, assembly GCA_007258455.2. Taxonomy (NCBI): domain Eukaryota; kingdom Viridiplantae; phylum Streptophyta; class Pinopsida; order Cupressales; family Cupressaceae; genus Sequoia; species Sequoia sempervirens. The sequence continues at coordinate 133,546,091 of VDFB02000015.1, read as the reverse complement.
ACTCAGCATACTTCGTGCTCTCTCCATCACTGTCTTATTGAACCTTTCTGCAACTCCATTTTGTTGTGAAGTATAAGGTGTAGTCTTATGTCTTTTAATCCCATGGTCTTTACAATACCTCTCAAAATCATTAGAACAAAATTCACCTCCATTATCAGTCCTTAAGCATTTAATTTTTCTTCCAGTCTAATTTTCTACAAGGTTCTTAAATTCCTTAAACCGACTAAACACTTCTGATTTAATTTTCAAAAAATAAACAAATGTTCTTCAATAATCATCAATGAACGATACATAGTACCTTGACTTAGACAAAGAAGGAACATTCACTGGACCAAATACATCAAAATGAATATAATCTAGCAAACCAGAAGATTTATGAGGACTGGAATAAAACGAAACACGGTGTTGTTCTCCATATATATAGTGTTCATAGAATTCAAAATCAAGGTTACAATCTTCAAGCCCCTCAACTAGGTTTTTGTTCTTCAAGGTTCTTAAACCTTTCTCTCCAATGTGGCCTAGCCTATGATGCCAAAGCATAGTCTTTTCTGCTGAAAGTTTAACTTCCATAGAGTTTATACAATTAGGAACATTTCCCTCTTTTCCTCCATGAGTAGCCTTCTGTGACTTTACAGAGACATTGTTACATTGAACAACATGTGCATCCAACTTGTACAAGGTACCAATACGAGCACCTCTTGCTAGCACCATTGAGCCTCTAGTCATCTTGCATCCATTTTCAGAGAACGTGACTTGCACTCCAATATCATTTAGCATACTAACAGAAAGTAAGTTTTGAGCCAGACCTGGTATATGCATTACATCATTAATTCCCTTCACTCTTCCATCAGGGAATTGAATTCTGACTCTTCCACGGCCAACAATTTCCAAAGTTGAATCACTTGCTAAGTACACCTTTCCACCATCATATTCTTCATACTTCATAAACCAGTCTCTATGAGATGTCATGTGGAAAGATGCTCCAGAATCAATTAGCTAGACATCATTTAATGTCTGTGTAGCCAAGGCTGCAATGAAGGCATCTACATCACTATGAGAAGAATCATTATCGGAAGAATTCTTCTTCTTTTTCTCCTCTTTACAATCCCTTTGGACATGACCAAGTTGCCCACAGTTCGAGCACTTCACCTTGGACTTCTTGCTAGGAGACTTTGATCTCCCCTCTTATTTCGATTTAGATTTCTTGTCCTTCTTCTTGCCTTTCTCTTTCGATCTTCCTCTAATAGCAAGAGCCTTCTTTGCCATCTCAAAATATTTTCTTCTAATCTCTTCTGATAACAAAGATGCAACAATATCTTCCATTTTGAAATTTGATGTTGTACTCCCAATAGCCATCACCAGGTGATCCCACGAGTCTAGAAAAGAACACAATAGAATCATACAGTGATCCTCTTCATCAATCTTTACACCAACAGAAGTTAACTGTGCAATCAGCATGTTGAATGTGTTCAAATGATCAGCTACAAACCCTCCTTCCTACATTCTCAAAGTGTACAGCTTCTTCCTCGGGAACAATTTATTCACCAAAGACTTCCCCTGATAAATAGATGCCAGTCTCTTCCACAAGGAAGATGCAGTCTTCTATTCATACACATTCAGAAGAACAGAGTCTACCAAATAGAGCCTTATCAGCCCCTTAGACTTTCTATCTACAAGGTCCCAATCTTCTTGCTTCATGCTTGTAGGTTTCACTCCAGACACAGCAATCCAAAGATCATGATCAACCAATAGATCTTCCATCTTAAGTTTCCACAACTCAAAATTGTTTCCATTGAACTTCTCTATTTCAATATTTCCTGACATACTTGCCATCTCAATCTATAATTAGAACTAACAAACTTCTACACGACTCCCACTGAACATAATTGACTCAAAAAACCCAACCTACCCACAACGATAACACAACTGTCTAGGCTCTGATATCAATTGCAAGGAAAGCTATATGTGGAAGCAACTCTCCTAACGTCAAAACCTTAGGGAAGAATGTAGAGATACCTTTTAAATTTTACAATTACAGTCCAATTAAGATGCACATGAAAGAGATAACAGAAACAGAGTATTTGACAAACACATATGAACACCAGATTTAGGTGGGAAAACCCATACGGGAGAAAAACCCACCACACCAAGAGAAGTCACTTTGTATTACAATAATAAAGATTACATACAGATATCAGACTTATCTTTCTGATGTCATTTTACAGCAACATTCACCATGAACAACCTTGTTATAGAACATTCACATTACAGTCTTCATAGAATAGAATTCATCCACTCATCATACAATCACACAGCAATTTGTCGATCACAAAGTATATCCATGTCACCCCTATCTGTCGAGCTTCCTCTCAGTAACGGCTGCAACAGTCCAACTATTAGCGGTTCCCATTTGGCTCCTATGATTGGCTATTGATTCACCACGTAGGATGGTCTTCTCTCGGTCAGAGTGATAAACCTGTGTTGGCATGTCAGTGAGACACAAGAAGTGTCTCCCCGATGCCCAAAGGCTTCACCATCAATGTCACCAAGAGTCATCCTTATCGCCAAGATGTTACATCAAGTCCAGAGAGCTATCACTAAGACTTTGTCATGTCGCCAAGACCTCATACCGACAATCATCACATGTATTGCTATCGCCAAGACTTATCGCTATCGGTGAAAAATCATACCGAAGCTTCAAAGTCACATAGACGTGAGTTTTCCATTTGGTGAGACAATTGTCTTTTGCCAAGACATCACACCGATGTTCACTAAGTATCCAAAGTGTTCAACAATTGGCAAGACTATCGTCCTTCGCTAAGAGATCATACCGAGTCATTAAGGGTTATACCGAAGTGTTCAACATTCAGCAAGACATACCACTATCACTAAGACATTACTCTGAATCCTCACAAGTCATACCGAGCTCTAAATAACAGTCAGCAAGACTTTTTTCCATCACTAAGACCTCACACCGAGACCTTTGTGCTGCTCCAAGTGTATACCGTCGGTGAGACACACCAACTGTCGCCAAGAGTTCTTCCCAAGTGTTCAAGTCACCCTGATATCTCTAGGATAAACCTATCAGTGAGACATCCATATCGGTAAAACTTCTTACCAAACACCCAAGACTCTCCCTAAAGACTTCAATAGAAAACGTTTTCGGCGAGACATTCATATCGCTGAGAGATCGTAGCAAACATCCAAGACTCTCCCTAATATCTGATAAACGCCAACAGTCGACAAGAGTTTTCCACGAGCAGTGAGAGGTTATACCGAATGAAATGTCACAGTGATAGGCTCCTTCAATGAGACTAAAGCAAGGTCACAGCAACCTGAATAATTTCAACAAGGTTTCAACTGCTAGTCAGCCAGACACAAACAATGTCACACCGACTTTTCCCTTTCAGAGGTTTCAGCCTGTGGGATTGAGGCACACATTTCTAACATGAACCACTTTTGAAACTAGGGTTTTAGTAGGAAATGATAAATACCTTGAGTTGTTTTTCCTATAGAGTTTCACACAACTTTAAATCTCTTCAATTCACTTCTGTTGTGCACTTCGCTCTTCAAATTCTCAATTGCAGATGAAATTTTCATATGAAAAAACACATATAAAACCATTTTCTAAAGACCTAAAGTGTATTTATTGCAGTGATTAATGTTAGGTTGAGAAGCTAAGAAACCCTAACTGTGCACTCATAGTCACCTTAAATCACTCCATAGATCTCCTCATTATGAAATTTTTCACCAATATTTTCTCCAACTATTCAAGCATGTCAAACTACATATATACCTATCTATTGAAGCAATCATCACCATATCTTTGACAAGGACTTAAGATTTTTTTGTTAAAACTCCTCCTGAGCTAAAGATCTTCAACTAGTTTTTAGAGGAAACATCTGCACGGGCTGGCACAGAATCATTCTTCACTTTGCTCTCTTCTTTCTTCTTCCAAATACTTTTCATTTCCTTCTTCATCTCCACTAGATCCACATTATTTGTCAGATCAGCCTTCTTTTATGAAACAGAGGGTTTCACTGTAACGCCCCGCCATGAAACCCTAAAGGACAACACACTACAACACTTGAAAATGGAACAATTTTTTTTGAAGTGCAACATACTAAAGATAGCATAATATAAGCCAACATATACTCTACATCTAAGTCCTCTAAGGTTCCATGACTACGCTACTAGAATCCCACTAACCAAACTAACAAGAATTATAAATCATCTCATTAAACCAAATTCTATCTAACAATTTATTAAGTGCAATTATTCCATCACATTTAAATGATTTACCAATAAGAATCATCCATATCATAATATCATTATAGCAACATTCATGATTAGTACAATTAACTAACATAAGCAAGATACAACATTTGCATTATTCATTTTAGAAGAGAGAGTTCAATAATTAATTACAACATTACAAATTGTACAACAATGCTTTTCGCGATCAATAGGGAAGAATATACATCTAAGTACAATGCATGACACAAATGATTTCAAATCAATACAAGTACATGTAAGATATTTCACTCAAACTAGAACAAGTGTAGAAGTCCACATCACAAAAGAGTAGTCACCACGAACATGAACAACAACAAGGGAACCCAATGGAGAGATAGGCACATTCCACCCGACCATGTGGAACCCAAAGGTCCACCCCCTGTGCTAGGAGATAGCAATAAGGTCCCACAACAACAACCAAGGTGGCCACAAACTAACATAACAAAGCTAAACAGGACTCCAATTTGATACTACAACATTAACATCACATAAGGACAAACATTGCTTCTAGAGGATGTCACATACCAATGGGAGAGAAAAAAAATAGGGAATACTAGTCTATAGATTGAAGAGTGTCATCGCATGGTCCTGGCATGGGTTATCCTAACAGTCTCTCACTAAATTCCAACCCCCATCTATGGTTATCCTGAAAGTCTCTCATTAGGCACTGGCCCAATAGGGTGACACATGCGGAACCAATCTTCCTTTCATGAGGACAAGGAAGTTGGTGTTTCCAACCAAGCCTTCCCAACCCTTCCTTAGCCTAAATGAGCACTGCAGACATGGGCAAGGCATTCACTCATCTTGATTAATTTGTAAGCTACTCAACCCCTTAATTCATTTTAAGTTATCACCGAGTTAAGAAACTCCCACATGGGTTACTCTGGCACCACTTTGTGCACTAGCCCCCATTGAGAGACACTCCCCCTACTAGTAGCCAGGAGACCCAATAAAACCAATAGGGTAAATCCATCATGCACATGAAATAAAAACCAAAAAAAGTATGTATCCTGAGCAAGGCATGGACCAACTCGCTCTCAATACACAACCGTAATACAAATAAAGAGTGGATGGATAAAGACCCACAACAACACATCGCAAGTAAAACAATAACCATTTCAAGGATCAACACAACAATTCAACCAATAACATAATTTTCCAAGCATCTGGAAGACTCCCAATAATAAAAAAATAACTCAAATTCACATTGATCTTACTAATCAAACATCAAAATTCATAACAAGAAATCAGTCAACATTTCAATCATGAAAGACTCCACATTTGAATAAAAACCACAATCACTTAATCCCACTAATTAACTGTAAGAGTGGGGGACCACCATGTGCAAGACCCTAGGTCATGGAGGGCCAAGACACGAGAGGTTGCATTAACTTAACTTAGCTAAGTGCAATGTTTAGGGTTATGAGGATGAGAATGATGAGGACTATGATGCCCCACAATCACTCTGCAATCTCGAGTTTCAATGCGGGGATAAGTGAGTTAGTTTTTAGGTCCATCTCTGCACCTGAGGGAGCTCTCTACTCAAGGATGTCAACGCAGAATCTGGAAGGCAGCGCGGCGTGCTAGCATCTCTAAAGTGCACTATAGTCCATATGGTCAGACAACAACAAAGACAAGGTTGAACTCACCAAAATGACTAATGGCCTAGCTACTCAACTAAAAGGCCAAAGTGAAACTAGCAAGTAAACAAATTATTCTCTAATGTTGTAAAGTAAATAAGCAAGAGTGATGAAAATGAGGAGAATCTCACCAATGAACTCATTCACTAGTTGATTCTCCAAGAGCTCGCACACCTACACACAACAAGAGGGAAAATATTGGGTGGTTGTATAGGGACCTACCTCAGTCAGACCCTTGTTTAGGTGTTTCCACCACCACAGACAACCAAAAGAACAAGATAAAGAAGTAATAATGTAAACAAAGCACAAGCACTACAAAATAGTACTATGCTACTCAACCAAATGATAGAGGAGAGGAGAGGGAAGCCTACCACCTCCACCAAGAGCACTCAAGGCTGCGTGGGGGAGATATGAGAGGAACTCAAGCCTCTATTTCGAATGGCATGATCCCAAATGTGCTCTACCAAGTTGATGGAGTGAGATGTTGCTGCAATGGGATGCTTGGAATGCTTGGAGTGAGTGAAAATGAGCTTGTGAGAGTGAGAGTATGGAAGCTTGAAGTGTGCAAGAATTGTCCAGAAGCTTAAGTGAAGTTGTGAAGAATTGAAATGCAAGTTGAAAGAGTGAATATGATGGAATGAGGAATAAAATGACCATATTCGGGTCGGTTGGCCGAAGGAGGCATTACAACTTCACTACCAAGGAGAAGAGTAACACCTCTGTTGGCTTGGCCGCAAGAATCTGCCAGGGACAAAAGTGCATCGCGCAGATGTCTGTGCATCGCGCGGGCATCCCAACAAAAATGCCTCCACTGACACACAAAATAGGCACCACGTGGACTACCAATAGTGGACTTAAGAACAATTAAGCCTCCAACTTTGGTTTTCTAAGGTGGATAAAGGAAAAAAGGGGAATTACACCTAGGGTACAAATTCTCTCTTATACATTTTTCCCCCACTTTAGCGAGCATGAGTACTAATGAGTGCTCGGTAAAGTAGATCAAGAAGAGAGTAGGGTTAGAAAAGTATACCTAGACCATTGAGGAAGCAATACTCAGTCTGGCATACTTGAAGGTTTAGGAGAAGTGAAGGACTCCATAGCTGCTTAGAACCATGAAGTTAGAACAACAAAGCATCTTATAGGCTCGAAGACCTGCAAGGAGGAAACCCCAAGGTCTCTCACATGGAGGAATCCCCAAGGAAGCAAACTCTGCAGAGTTAGGAAGTGGCGACATGTCTACCTGTAGATAGAGTGTGTCAAAAAGTGGTGACATTTCTACCCATAGATAGAACATGTCAAAAGCAGTGACATGTCTACCTATAGATAGAACATGTCAAAAAGAAGTGAAATGTGTACTCGCAGATAGAACATGTCTACCCATAGATAGAACATGTCAAAAAGTGGTGACATTCCTACCTACAAATAGAACACATCAAAAGCGATCGGTCACGTAGACCGTAAAGCTTTCAAAGGGGTCCCTTGAGAACCCTTCAAAAGGAGAGGGGTTTACTCAAGGGATGTGCTATTTGAAAGGTAAGGTCTAGTCAGGCTTCCCCTGAGCTAGACGCGAAAGGGTGAATGGAATGAGCCTATTCAGGTATCCCCTAGGCTATGCATGAAAATATCCATTCATCATAAAGGATTTTGAAGGGTCCCTTGGGAACCCACCATGAGGAAGAAGGGGGGTCCACTCAAGGGGCATTCAATTCAAAAGTGACTATTCTCTCATAATGATTCGTCATCAAGGAATCCTTTCAAAAGATGTTCACTTCATCAAGGAATTTGAAAGGAAGGATATGCCCCCACGTGAGGGGAAGCTAAAGTTGTTCCTACTTTGGAGGAAGGTCTTCAGGTCCTTTCTTTTTGAACTCGTGATGAAGGAAACACGTTTTGTTAGGGTTCCAAGTTGAGAATGTGATTCTAAGGAAAAATTATTGTGAATACTCTCAAGAAAAGCTTCATTGGCAATGAATTCATTTTCTAAAAATTTAAGTGTTGAAGAAGAGTGTTGTCACACATAAGAGGGACAACTCAAGCAAAGAAGAGAGAAAGATAAAGGAAAAGCAAAAGAGAAGAGCAAGGACAATACAAAGGGCACAGGGGGATCTGGTTTAGTGGGGTCAGATCTATCCAAGATCATATAATAATGGGTAACCACAATGTAAGGTGAAAGATTATCAATCCCCAACTAGATCAAGAAGAATGCACAGAAAATAAAGTCAAAATAAAAAATTGGGTCAACATAAAAGGGAAGCCTAAATTCCCCCAATGCTTTGCATCATTCCCAATTTATCAAAAATCAATCACAAACATGGAAGAATGATGGCACAAATAGAAGTAAGTTCATGACAAAAAAACCACACCTATATTCAAGTACCAACAGGGGTGACAAGGGTCATCCAGGCACACATAGCATGGGTATGGGAGAACACATCACAAAACACACACAAGATCAAGAAAATGGGCATCCTAACATTGATCAACCAAGATGTCCACTTCCCAATCTAGATCCTCGTAAGGGGAAGGAGGGCAAGCCTACAAGGGTGGAATGTTAAGAGGAGGAGCATCTGACCCTCCTGCAATAAGGGCCAAGGAAGAGGGCCCCTTGAGGTCCTCTTCACTCAGCTCTTGTGAAGTCAAAGTCAATGATTTCACAAAGATTTCTGATAGGGCCAGAACTTCATCCATAGAATTGACCATGCATCCCATGGGAGTACCATGCCTATTCTCAGTGGACGAGGTAGGCTATGTCTGAGATTCACCACTAGGTTCACTGAATGATTCGGGAGCAGTGACAAACTTAGGGGAAGTTGGGACTAGTTTTGTCACAAGGAAAGAACAAGTCATCACAGGGCCAATTTGTGAAGAAGGTGGACTCCTCTTATGTCCTTCATTGCTAGAAGGACCAGCCTCCACCTCTTTTGGAGGAGATGAACTCCCCATAGACGAAGCTAGGGGTGTAGAGGAAGAGGAGGATAGAATCGCAGTGGACATGACCGAAGTGTTAACCATGTCCACCAGATTTGGGAAGGGCTAAACATCCAAGATGGACATCAACAAAGGTGGATCTATTGAAGGAGCAATAAACACATGTACCCATTTAGGGTTAGATGCATTAGTGCTCGCAACGAAAGTTGGGAACGAGCCAAACTGAAGAGGAACAAAGGGAAGGGAGGAAGGAGACACTGCAGGAGGTCCTGAAATAGGAGCAGTCTTTCCATCATCCTTTTGTTGTGAGGTGACCTGCTTGGCCAAGAGAGCCTTTTGACGGCACTCACATTCACATGCAAGGCAGTTCCTATGGCTCTTGGAGTTAGAAGCCAGAGCTTGCAAAAGGAAGGAGGTTCCTGCTCAACCATAGGAATGTCCACTATGGTCATTTCAGGTGGAGGAATGGGTTCCTGTACAAGATAAGGGGGGGCAGGCTGGGGCGTGACATGAGGGTTCGACTCAAGAGCCTCAACAACAGGCCTCTTTCTGCTCACTTCCATAGAAGCAGGAGCAGTGGGAAGTCATGGATCGAATTCTCTGTGAGAGCCTTTCTTTCTTCCATATAAATAGTACCATGGTCTAGGGAATTCATTAGAGAGATCCACAATCCTAATCTTGGGCCTACGCCAAGGAGGGATCATCAGACTCAGTGGGTAGCCACCAGGTCTGCTCATCTAGTACTCTTCCAAGGAAAGGGGAGAGAACGAGGCAGTCTAGGAAAAGCTCATTTTTTCTTTACCTTTGCGAGAAGGAGAGGGAGTCATCATAGGCTTCTCCTCTTTCTTTAGGGAAGAGGGAGCACAGGGTATAGCCTTCTCCTTGTCTTTGCTAGAAAGAGAGGGAGCCGATGAATACTCCTTTTTTGGGGAAGGAGTGGTCATCAATACAGGCTCCTTCTCTTCTCGGGAAGAGGAGGCGATCAATTTTCTTGTCGCAGGAAGGGTCAGCTTTGGCTCCCCTTTGCCCCCAATTTTGTACTTCACATATTTCTTGTAAAGTAGGTTCGTTCTCAGAGGAAGCAGACCAATTGGGGAGGCCCAAAAGTGATCCAGTGAATATCTGCAACAAGATACCAAAGGCTGATATCTCGTATCATGCACTACATGCACGACACCCTCATGGGAAAAATTTAAACATTTATGAATAACAAATGCAACCCCATTCATGGAAGCCAACCAAGGAATTCCTAGCTTCACTCTGAATAGGTCCGACTCTGGGATGACATCAAATACTGTGTCAATAGTCCTAGGTCCAACAAGGATAGAAAAAGTGATCGAGCCATAAGGTTTAAGACTCATACCATCGTGGGTACGGATGGTAGATTTCATTTCTTCATATATTTCCTTTTGTAGTGAATTCAATACTAATGTTTCTTCAGTAATAACATTCACACAGATTGTAGGGTCAATTAAGACTCATGTCACAATGTTACCATTGACACGAGCGGGAATGTACAGAGGTGAAGGTTTGTTGTTCAGGGGTAAATCTTGTGAAGTGAATGTAATATCTGGTGAGTCGGGTGCGGGTGGAATAGTGGAAGTTACCATGACCATGTTTACATAGGCCTTAGGTTGAGAAATAGAATCAGTGAGATCAACAATCATGTTAGCAGAGTGTGACGGAAATGGGTCTGTGTATATCTGCAATTCACTATTTTCTTTCATCACTGATTTGTTAGCGTTATGTTTATTCCAATCGAGATGAATGCTACCGTCTTTGATGCAGTCTTGTATTTCATGATGCAACCGTATACAACATTTGATATCATTTTCATTAACATGATGGTACTAACAATAGGTGCTCCCATCATACCAATTAGGGTAAGGTTCCTTAACAAGCTTAGGGGATGACAAAGTTATGATCTTATCCTTTAATAGCTTTTGCAAGACGAGAATAAGATTCAAACAACCTTGTAAATTTCTAGTTGCGTTTGAGGCCGTTGTCATCAACAGCGGCTACTACATTTGCAATAGATTTTCCTTTCCCAGAGATTGATACAATGGACTTTCCCCAATAACAAGAGTGCAAGGAGGATCCCCCAAACTAAACAACCATTTGTCGGTACTCTTGTAAAGTCGCACACAGATGCACAAAAGAAGGGTACTTCATAAGGGAAAACTTCTCTTTCCAAGGACTTTGTAAGTTCCCTATGAATAACTTTTGTACATCAGAATCAGGCATCTGATATGATATTTGTGAAAGAACTACTTGGTAACGTGCTATGAAATCAATAATTTTTCCATTGTCCCCTTGCTTACATCGGATGAGATCTGAGAAGGTCATCTTTGGCCCGATGTTTGCTTGGAATTGTCTAAGGAATTGATTTATAAGTTTATCAAATGAGAAAATAGAATTGTCAGGCAATGAACAATACCACTTGATTGTTGTGTCCTTGAGGGATTGAGGAAATAGTTTAGCCATCAAGGCATCATGATGGAAGAATTCGGTGCAAAGAGCGTTAAAGGAAGACATGTGCATTTGCAGATCTCCCTTACCACCAAACTTCTCAAATTTAGGTATCTCCATTCCTTGAGGGAAGGGAGTGTTCAAGATAGCAACCAACAATGGGCTATGTCAAAAGAAAGGCTAGAAAATAGGTTGGGTAGAGGCTTGGGAAAGGCTCGCTAACTGACTCTACATCTTACCCATATTCTGAAGTAAAGTGTTTAGAATAGGTTTGTTAGAAGATAAAGGGATAGAGGAACCTCCTCCAAAGCCACCACCAGTTCCACTTCCAGAACCGCCACTAGTGTGACTTCCACTAGAGCCACCGCCACCAGTAACGCCTCCATCGGGACCACTGCCATGACCTCCGCTAGAACCGCCTCCACCAGCACCACCTCCGATACCAAATCCACCACCACACCCACTACCACCTATTCTACAAAGACCTACACCACTAGAGGTGATAGAAGGGGTAAAGCTAAATCCCAACAGAACCTTATTCACTTTGATATTTTCCAGTTGTTCAGGGACAGAAGGGATAGTAATGGAAGGGACCACGTCAACCATGTAGATAGAGGTGGGAGGCATTGATACTCCTATTTTTCCCTCATTCCCTTTCAAGGTGACTCCTTGTACAAAGGTAGAGTTACTTGAAGGAGCGCACACTTTGGAAATACCGAAGAGACTACTTAGAAGCTCCACACCTATTCGATCTTTATTCATCATATGTTTTAACTCACTAACAACCTGAGCAACTCTAGCCATCTTCAGATTTCTTTCCAAATGGTTTTCAAGGTCACCCAACCCTTTTGTAAGGGTGGAAACATATTCAGCAGGGATTTGAACGACCTCCTGCTTGTCCAGCGATGATGGCATGGGAGACATAGGAGTGGGAATGTGATCAATTTCATCAGTGAACCCCATATCATTCCTTGATAACTACTCCTGCATAACCAAACTAATGGCAGGACCAGAGAAAAGGCTCATAGAGAAACCAAGTGAGACCTTCGTCCTACCCATGGGGAGGTGTCATACACTTCTCCTCACGATATGCCCAAATATGTGGACTGGGTTGTGATGCTCATAAACCTTCACAACACTCAAGGTCACAACAACCATGAAATATCCAAGGGAATTTTTTAACACCAATGGATGAACAGATGTTGGTTCATGTCAGGTTCACCAAAACTGTAAGAGAGGAGGACCACTGTGTGCAAGACCCCAGGTCATGGAGGGCCAAGACGTGAGAAGCTGCCCTAACTTACCTCAGCTAAGTGCAATGTTTAGGGTTATGAGGATGAGAATGATGAGGACTATGATGCCCCACAATTACTCTACAATCCCAAGTTTCAATGTGGTTCTAGGCGAGTCATTTTTTAGGTCCAACTCTACACCACGGGGAGCTCTCTGCTCGAGGAGATCAATGCAGCGCACTGGTGTCTCTAAAGTGCGTTGTAGTTCATATGGTCAGAAATTAATAGAGACAATATTGAACTCACCAAAACAACTAATGGCCTAGGTGCTTAACTAAAAGGCCAAAGTTACACTAGCAAGTAAACAAAATATTCTCTAATGTTGTAAAGTAAATAAGCAAGAGTGATGAAAATGAGGAGAATCTCACCAATGAACTCATTCGCCAGTTGATTCTCTAAGAGCTCGCACACCTACACATAGCAAGAGGGAAAATGTTGGGTGGCTATATAAGGGCCTGCCTCAGTCAAACCCTTTTTTAGGTGTTTCCATCGCCATGGATAGCCAAAAGAATGAGATAAAGAAGTAATAACATAAAGAAAGCATGAGCACTACAAAACAGTAATATGCTACTCAACCAAATGATAGATGAGAGGAGAGGGAAGCTTACTACCTTCACTAAGAGCACTCAAGGCTGCTTGGGGGAGAAATGAGAGGAACTCAAGCCTCTGTTGTGAATGGTGTGGTCCTAAACGTGCTCTACCGAGCTGATGGAGTGAGATGTTGCTGCAATGGGATGCTTAGAATGCTTAGAGTGAGTAAAAATGAGCTTGTGAGAGTGAGAGTATGGAAACTTGAAGTGTACAAGAATTGTCCAGAGGCTAGAGTGAAGTTGTGAAGAATTGAAACACAAGTTGAAAGAGTGAATATGAAATAATGAGGAAAAAAATGACCATATTCAGGTCAGTTGGTCGAAGGAGGCGTTACAACTTCACTACCAATGAGAAGAGTAACACCTTTGTTGGCTCAGCCATAGGAATCTACCAGGGTCATAAGTGCGCCATGCGGACGTCTTCATGTTGTGTGGGTGTCCCCAACAGAAACACCTCCACTAACACACAAAATAGGTGCCACATGGACCACCAACAATGGGCTTAAGTACAATTAAGCCTCTGACTTTGGTTTTCTAAGGTGGATAAAGGAAAAAAGGGTAATTGTAGCTAGGATGCAAATTCGCTCTTATACATTAACATAATATTAAAACAAGGACACAATAACCCATGCAACCATAAAATCAGCACTTATTAACAAATTACCCATTAACTGAGTATAAAAGAAGTCTGCATTTAACAGAGTCTAATTTATTCATTTAATTAATCCTTTCAATTACCCAAATATAAACAATCAATTTATTTTCCCTTCTAAATAATCTTCTAATTAACTTTCTTATAAATCGTTTAATCTAGACACATACATATGTATCCTTCTACTATAACCATATTTTATATATACAAGTAAACATATTCATACATACATAGTAACATAGTGAATTTTTTGCTGCAGACTTAATGAACCTTTAAAGAGTGAAACACAATAATACCAAGTCATGATTTTCACCATGAAACTACATGGTAACTCAACACAACATGCATAATAATACAATGACTACACTGTCCTGGCTTATAAATCATAATTTTTGATAATATAATGACTTCGATGCCATGCCTTAAAACACAATATACATGATATCATCATGACTTTAATCTCATGACCTTCACCCAAAGGTTACAAGACAATAATGTGATTCCAATGAAATCAATTAAGCTAAGATTTCATGTTAGTACAAAGGCTTCACATTCACATCTTAAAATCAAATAAATTCCAAAGACCCAAGTTCAACACTTGACTAAATACAAATATGATGAGCCGAAACACTACATTCCCCTAGTCTTTAGAAACCTTCACTTGATTTGAAAAGAGAACAGTTGTATAAAAACTATCTCAGGTTTAGGAAGTGAGAGGAGAGTAAATTCTCCATACAACATACTTGAGAAACCATTCCATTAAGACTTGAACATCACAAAATAGTTATAAAATAGGAAGATCTAAGACTAATGGTCTTGAGGTATTAGTTAGGATTGAAAGGAGACTCAAATTAATAAGGCATTGGTAACACCATGAACTCAAGCATTGAGTAAATTGGTAAGAAAGCATAGAGTGGTTGATAGTACAAAGGAGATGTGCAACCCAAGAGGAGATTAGACTCATTGGGTACTCATGAGACAAATTTTACAAATCAATCAATGAACTATTCTCAAACCAACTACAACAATAATATGATTAATAAAAAATTAAGACTAGATTCAGTACTGTCTAGTATAAGAGACATGAACCGCTCTCGTAGCCATAGCTATAACAATATTATCAAGAGACCATTACAAGATCAAAAAAAATCCTATGAAATCAAAATAACTACCTCAAGCATTTAATCAATTTTCTAGCATCCTTATTATAGGGTGAGAAAAAATGAATTTAACAAATCTTTTGAGGATTCCAATTACTACAAGATCGCAGGACCAATTGGATACATGGAGAAAATGGAAAAAGAGGTTGTAGGTTTAAGAAACATAATTTATTATAGACTATAGATATAATGTTAATAGATAGTTTTGAAAACATCTCTATAATAATAATGACAAAAAGGTAGTACTAAATGTATGCACACCAACCATCTTCCAATTAGTCTAGAATGCATGATAAACTAGATTATACCAGCAGTGAAAAGATTAACTCATATTAAAATGGTTACCTGTAATTCATGAGAAAATATCTAGTAGCTATTCCCTATCCCTCCATCCGATTCTCCAAATGAGCTCTTTGTGCATCCTCCTCTCTTCGTGTTGACGCTTGACAACTTGCTCCAGTGAGTCCTAACATGGATGTGATGGCCTTCGTCCATCTCAAATCCTCTATTATGTTAATGAGCAGGGTCACAGGATGAAAATAGGAATGCAGTAAATCTCATGCCTTGAGTTGAATAAAGAGCCTCCCTTGTCGAGCCAAAAGAGAACAAAGAAAACAAATTGCAATGACCTAGAGAAATGACCGAGATCTAGAAGAGATATAGTGGAGGAAATAAAATGGATGATTCTCCAATCTAATTTAACCAATAGAGGGAGAAGAATCATGCCCCCCCCATGCAACGGTTTCAGAATCACTTCTAAAAATAGAGGTTGTAGGGATTTTATTGAATAGATAAATAGAACAGTAACTAACAGAACCAACTCTTCTTTTTATCAGTTACAATTAAATTGCATTCATGGATTGAAATAAATAGTTTTCCCACCATTCCCAAGATTATTTATTCATGGCCTTAATGGCCCATAATTCCATGCAACTGTTACTTTTCGAGTAACTCACTTTCATGATATTTCATTTTTATTATTAAAATTTATATTCGATATTACTCTTTCTATCAAATACAATTTATTTTATTTTATTATTAACTTTTATTATATACATTTACATTTTTATTTACCTATATATTAAATGTATTCCTTTAACTTAATGGTTTATTTTAATGCATCAAATCATCAAAACCTCCAAATGCATAAAATCAAACAATCCAAATCAAATGACCCAAAACAACATTTATCAAACTTCATGAAAAGGGTGAATCAAGGAGGGGCACTACATTCACATTCTTGCTTATACAAAACTTTACTATGTGTCCTAGTTTGTTGCATTTGTAGCATGTGACACCTTTTTGAATAAGCTTACTTCCACCCATTATAAACCTACACTCATTTTCCTTATGCCCAAATCCATTGCATGCATAATAGTATCCATTGAAAGATTGAAACATCATACCATTATTATAACTAATCATCATCCGATTTTAGCATTCACTAGCTCTATGACCAAATCTATTGCATGTATAGCATTGACCGAGAAATATTGAACATTCTAATTCATTCTTCTTCTACACTTTATAGCTCTATTTCCAAGCTTATTGCATGAATAACAATAACCATTTAAAGATGGGTACCTTTGTGCATTTGGTTGTCTGATAGGTGGTCTTTTGATGTCTTTCTTCTAGTTTCAAACCTTTTTGACATTGTTCTTATCATTCTTCTTTTTAGAATTATCTGGAGTTTTCTCTACTTTTGAAATTTCTCCTTTCTCAAACCCTAATCCTTCTTTGTCCTTATAAGCCTTATGATTCACAATCATCTCATCAAGAATTGTAGAGCTCTTTTTGAATTTTTCTTCTTGAATCTTTTGTTTCTCCATATTTGATCTCAGAGTCATAATCTCTTATTCAAGCTTTGAACATTCTTCAAAGTTATCTTTTAGTTTAACATTCAGGTAGTCTTCTACTATTTTACCTTCTTGAATTTTCACTTTCATACTGGTGATAATCTCATTTGATTTCTTAAGCTTCTCATTTGTTTCCTTGATTCTATCTATAGCTTTCTTGAGTTTCTCTCTCAACTTCTTAATACACTCATCTGCATTTCCAAGATCCCTTTTTAGATATATGTTCTCAACTCTTGCTTTATCCAAGTCATCAAGAGCTTATTTGAGTTCTCCTTCCATGTCCACTATGCAATCTTCTTTAGTAAATCCTTTAGGGATAATCCCTTTTGGAGGAATAGGATACTTCTTTGTAACCATGTGTTCAACTCCAAGATCAACCTCAGCAATCAAGCCAATTGAAGGAACCAAGCTTTGATACCAATTGTTGAACACCCAAAATATTGAAGGAGGGAGTGAATTAGTATTATTATTAACTTAAACATTCATTCAATGCATCACATTAAACTTATAGTAATGGAAAGGAACATACAAATTATGCATCACATCAAAGAACAGAAGAACACTAGATTTATGTGCAAAACCCAAATCAAGAAAAACCACGATGAGTATTATCTCACATTATAGATATTATAACCGGTTATAAAGTTTCATACAATTGGTGGACTCATTGTCTAAAAGGAAAGAAAGGCTCACTTACAAAGGGCTCACTACCTAGAATAGAAAGAGATAGAAGAAAGGATGGCTCGTGTTGTCAAATATGAATTGCTAACAATGCATCTGAACTATATTGAAAATATAGTTCCACTGAAGCTTAGAATACTGACTTAACACGAAAATATAGTTCCACTGAAGCTTAGAATACTGACTTAACACACTTCATTCTACACATCAAACCCAATTCGCACTTCTCTACTCTAAATTTTTCACACTTAAATCTCGGATCACCTCATCATCACACAAGGAATTAACCTTGTTTGTATACCGCAACCAACCAAAACATCAATTAGGTCCGCCCAAAAAATGTATTGTAAAACACTTCATCCTGTTAGCTCAAAGATCTTCAATCATACACACCTTGTGAAGGGAACCAAAGCATATAACACGTTGAGATAGGTTGGAATGACCTATAATTACTCCCATAAGTCCAATCAATCTTACTTTAACTCCACATGACCTCAAACTCTTTAGGTCAGCACCACTGGTGAAGCAACAATGGAATGAACCAACTGTTCATCCACAACTCAACACAATGACCTTCAAAATATTTTCCTCTTGGATCAAAGACACTTCTGACATTTGTAAATACCTCCTTAATTCTGCATAGCAAGACAATCATCCACGGTGGAATGTGGAGCATTCCAATCAGGTACTATGTTACTATAACTGTCATATCTAGAGTGATACTCTATCAACTCTAACTTGAACTGCAAAGGGCTTCAAGATGTGAAACCTTGGATTTAGATTCATCCAATATGTACCAAAATTACCTGAGAATTGCATAACCAGATTCTTCATAGCAGAGCAATGCAAACCTCAAAACTGGTTATTTGATCATTGAAAAATTATATTCTAAACTTAGGTAAATATCCAAATCATCTGGTATTTTTTGAACCAACACTTTTGCATCTATTCAATAGGTTATCATAAGTGACAAAACCATATATTTCTATGCTCATCAATCTTCATCAATCTCCCTACTCAACAATCTCTTCACACTATACATCAATAACAACATCAGTAGCATACACAAACTTGCAACAATCTCTATATCCAACAATATCCATATTGATGACATCAATGACAACACTTGTAGTATATTTGAAACTGTATATTCACATGCATGCATCTCCTAAGTTGTGACAAAGGCATCTCTTGCATCCTCCCAAGAATATTTATCAAAATCATCATATTTTGCATTTTTCTTCTTTATATTCTCCTTGTAATCTCTTCTAAATTGGCCCATGTAATATCCCTTTCTCAAGCCTATTTAGTTTTGTGACTGTTAGCCTATTGTTTAGATCTCATAAGCTAAATTAGTAAGGTTAAGGGGACTCCAAAGTTCTTAGAGAGTGCAAGCTCAATATTTTAGGATTTTATTTATGGCAATGAGCCTAGTTTGCAGTGTGGAGCACCATGACACTTTAAAAATTGGTTTCTAGCAATTGAGGTGCCCTCCAAACTTCTTGGAGAGATCATGTGTTTTTATTAAGTCACCCGGTTGATCCTAATCATCATCTTACTTCTTCAATTTCATCATGGTGTGAACAGAATTGGATTTTGACGTCATTATAGTAATTATCATATCTCGGGTGAAATATTTTAAATATGCACTTAAGTTTCTAATGTTGAATTAATAAAGTAACTGCTTAAGTGTTATATTTTATTAAAAATTGTTTATTTTCCTCAAAATTGGATAAGGGGTATTTCCTCATGCAATAATATTTATCTTTCAAAATGTCATTTTGAGGAATAAATGAACTATTATAATTTTTAATTAGCTTTTTTGTTTTAAGAAAATTTATAAAAGGTGGTGTTGGGGCTCATTTGAGAATATGTTTATGAATTTTACATTTTTATGCTATTGGAATGAATCTAGAGTTCTTCCAAATCTTTTGATGATGAAAACCCTCTCAATATTTCTAATTTTGGGGACGAAAACCCCCTAACTAGCTAGTGTGACTCCATCTAAGAATCACCACTATTTCAAACCAAAAATTCAGAGATTTTGTAAACATGCATGCATGTTCAATGTGCCTTGAGATTATAGATTTACCTTTCTTTATGATTTTTTGTTGAAGAGCTTACAATGATTAAGAGGTGATTTAGAACTTTCCTTATCATTGGTTGTACCACCTCCTAGAAGATTGTACAATTGCAACAAAGGTTGGCATGAGGTTTCCTTTTCATAGCATTGCATTTTGGGGTGATATCTCTTATTCATGGGTGGCACCTAGCAGATTGGGGTACCTTTGCATCATTTTCTAGTTAGTTTGAGTGTTCTTTGTGTTTCGTAAGGAGGTCATACAATAGGTATAGGTCATATCATACTTACCATGTGCACCTGTGAGCTAGGAATGAGACCCTAAGAGAAAACTGATGCGAGTTTTGAGGCATTATCAGTTGGTTTGGAGGAATTATTTCTTGGGATGTGTTAATGTCATTTTGAGGTGGACATTGTTGTTTAGAAGGTGTACTAGTGTACTTTCCGCTGGGGCATCTGAAAAAATCAGAATTTTTTTCAATTTTTGATCGCAGCAAGTTTATTCTTTCAACCAACATAGAAAGTACATTACTTCAAAGAGGGGAAAAATGTAGACACATGAAATTGACATCATGTATTTGATTAGGTAATATTCATCCATTCATCAAATAAATCAAGTTTATTTGGTCAATCTCCTAAAGTCATCAATTTAAATTAAATAAATCAACTTGATCCTATCATTATCCCCCTTAGCTAAATAAATCAAGTATGTATTTAACTAAATCTTTATCACCTTTCATTTCCCTTTGATTTGATTTAAATCCATAAATCTAAGTCAAATGGGTCAAATCATCTAAGCATCATCTTAACTAAGCTAATCCTAATTAATCTAATCTAACCACCCATCACATCCTCTAGCTTTTCCCACTTGCACCAATAAAGCATTTTAATTCATTTATAAAATCAGCATTTTCCATCAACATGGCATCTTTGAGGAATATTCCATCAAATTTGAATTCAAAAACAAGTTGACATGTACATCCAACAAAGCATTTATGAGGTCTTACATGGCTCTTACATGTCCCTTTGCAAAGGTTAAACTCGGCATTTAACTCTCAAATTCAAATTTGAATCTCCCCCTCTTTGGCACATTGACCAAAATGTGCTCATTCCTCATCCTATCACAAGTTGACAAGTGGCTTCATCTCATTGGTCAAATCTTTATCCCACATTGCTCTATTTTGAGCACTCTTAGCATTTAACATTTTATAAATAGAAGGATTCATTCTTCATCAAATCCTCCACAATCTCATGCAAAGTCACTCTCTTCAATTGAGAATTGATTTTGTCCATTTCTCTCCACAATCTTTAGATCTTTCTCCATATCATTGTCATTTGAATACATCTTCATAGCATTTTCATATCATTAATATCATGGAGCTTAGTAGAGGATTGGGAAAGGGCTTCTTTCCATAGAAGCACCAATCCACTATGCGATAGAATTTGACTCTTGTTTTCTTATGCTTTCACTTAGCTTATTTTGATAACTTACTTTGTTTGCATAGATAACATGATCACTTATTTCATCGGGATGCTATATCTGATTTACTTGATTTAACTAACAATACTCATGTTTGTTTGTTTTTGAGCCAAATGCAGATTTATCATCCACATTATGGCGTTAGAAGTGTTGGAAATAATGTGCTTCAATCTCACAAGCTAAAACCTCTGGAAGAGAAAATTCGGTCTAACATTCCTTCTGTCTGGCCGACTGGAAGTTTGTAACCTTGTTGAAATGTTCTGGTCGCTGTGACCGTGCTGATGTCTTGTCAATTGGTGTTATCGCTGTGACTTATGGTGTTCCCTATAACCTTCTACCGAGTGGAGATCTCTGGCCAACATGCCACTCTTATCAGATATCGGGGAGACTCTAGGTGACAAGCAGTGTCGGGGAGATTCATAGCAACCGAAGTCATCGGGGAGACCCTTGGCCGAAAGGCTTGCTTCAGTATGAAGTCTTACCGAATGGAATGTCTCATCGATAGCTACACTTGGATTCTTTGAGGTAACACAAAGGCTTTGGTGTGAAGTCTTGGCAACATATGTTTGTCTCACCGATGCTCATCGGGGTAACATGGAAGACTCGGTAAGATCTCCTGCCGAAAGTGGTAAGTCTTGCTGACTTTAGTGTTTGTTAACAAGTGTCTTTGGTGAGACTCCTAGTGACTGAAGTCTTTAGCTAAAGGTGTGAACATTCAGAGTAACATCTCAGCGAAAGCGGTAAGTCTTGCCAACTGTTGGACATTTCATAATAACATGAAGGTTCGGTATGATCTCTTGGCGAAGGACGATAGTCTTGCTGATGGGAATACTCTTGTCTATGTGACTTTGGAACCTCGGTGTGATGTCTCATCGAATGGCGATTGTCTTGCCAATGAGAATGCTGAGTTTGATGTAGCTTGTGAACTCAGTATAACATCTTGCCGATAGTGAAGACTCTTGGTGATAATGACGATCTGGCTTTGTGGCATTGGGGAGACATGGTTAGTGTCTCACCGACATATGAATACATTTTTGAACGCTTTTGACCAATTGACCATCCTACGTGATTTGTCCTCGATTAATTAGAGAGAAGAATGGGAACTGCTAGCAGTTGGACTATTGCAGCCATTACTGAGAGGAAGATCGACAGACCAGGGGCGTCATGGATATACTCAGGAATTGTAGATTGTAATCAGTTTGATGAATAGTAGTTTGATGGTTGGATGAATAGTTCGAAGGGTGATCAGTGTGAATTATATTCAGAGAATATTGTAACTTGAATATTTATGTACAAGGTTGATCATGGTGAATGTTGTTGTAAATTGACATCAAAAAGATAAGTCTGGTCTCTGTATGTAATCTCCATTATTGTAATACAAAGTGACTTCTCTTGGTGTGGTGGGTTTTTCTCCTGTAAGGGTTTTCCCACGTAAATCTGGTGTTCATCTGTGTATGATTATTTCTCTGTTTCTATTTTTTTTCAAGTGTATCTTAATTGGACTGTAATTATAAAATTTAAAAGTATCTTTGCATTCTTCCCTAAGGTTTTGACGTTAGGAGAGTTAGTTCCGCACCTTAGCTTTCCTTACAAGTGGTATCAGAGCCTGGCCAGTTGTGTTATCCTTGTGGGTACGTTGGGTTTTTTGAGTCAATTTATGTTTAGTGGAAGTCTTGTAGAAGTTTGGTAATTGGAATTATAGGTTAAGATGCCAAGCACGTCGAGAAAGATTGAAATAGAGAAATTCAATGGCATAAATTTTGAGTTGTGGAAACTTAAAATGGAAGATCTGTTGGTTGATCGTGATCTTTGGATTGTTGTGTCTGGAATGAAGCCTAAAGGCATGAAGCAAGAAGATTGGGACCTTGGAGATAGAAAGTCTAAGGGGCTGATAAGGCTCTGTTTGGAAGACTCCATTCTTCTGAATGTGCATGAAGAGAAGACTACATCTTCCTTATGGAAGAGACTGGCATCTATTTATCAGGGGAAGTCCTTGGTGAATAAACTGTTCCTGAGGAAGAAGTTGTACACTTTGAGAATGCAAGAAGCAGGGTCTGTAGTTGATCATTTGAACACATTCAACATGTTGATTGCATAGTTAACTTCTATTGGTGTAAAGATTGATGAAGAGGATCATTGTATGATTCTATTGTGTTCTTTTCCAGACTTGTGGGATCACCTGGTGATGGCTATTGGGAGTACAACATCGAATTTCAAAATGGAAGATGTTGTTGCATCTTTGTTATCAGAAGAGATGAGAAGGAAATCTTCTAAGATGGTGAAGGAGGCTCTTGATGTCAGAGGTAGATCAAAAGATAAAGGCAAGAAGAAGGACAAGATGTCCAAATTGAAATCAGAGGGGAGACAAAGTCTCCTAGCAAGAAGTCCAAGGTGAAGTGCTGGAATTGTGGGAAACCTGGTCGTTTTTGACAGGATTGCAGAGAGGAGAAGAAGAAGAAGAAGAAGAAGAAGAAGAAGAAGAAGAATTCTTCCAAAAATTATTCTTCTCAAAGTGATGCAGATGCCTTTATTGTAGCCTTGGCTACACAGGAATCACATGATGTCTGGCTGATTGATTAGAGCATCTTTCCACATGACATCTAGAGACAGGTTCATGAAGTATGAAAAATACAATGGTGGAAAGGTGTATTTGGCAAGTGATTCATCATTGGAAATTGTTGGCCGTGGAAGAGTCAGAATTCAATTCCCTGATGGAAGAGTGAAGGGAATTAATGATGTAATGCATATATCAGTTTTGGCTCAAAACTTACTTTTTGTTAGTATGCTAAATGATATTGGAGTGCAAGTCATGTTCTCTGGAAATGGCTGCAAGATGACTAGAGGCTCTATGGTGCTAGCAAGAGGTGATCGTATTGGTACCTTGTATAAACTAGATGCACATGTTGTTCAATGCAATAGTGTCTCTGCCAAGTCACAGAAAGCTACTCATGGAGGAAAAGAGGAAGAAATTCCTGATAGTGTAAATTCTATGGAAGTTAAACTTCTAGTAGAAAAGACTATGCTCTGGCATCATAGGCTAGGCCACATTGGTGAGAAAGGTTTAAAAACCTTGAAGAATAAAAACCTGGTTGAGGGGCTTGAAGATTGTAACCTCAAATTTGAATTCTGTGAACATTGTATATATCGAAAACAACACTGTGTTTCATTTTATTCCAATCCTCATAATTCTTCTAGTTTGCTTGATTATATTCATTCTGATATTTTTGGTCCAGTGAATGTTCCTTCTTTGTCTAAGTCAAGGTACTATGTATCGTTCATTGATGATTATTCGAGAAGAACATTTGTTTATTTTTTGAAAAGTAAATCAGAAGTGTTCAGTCGGTTTAAGGAATTTAAGAACCTTGTAGAAAATTAGACTAGAAGAAAAATAAAATATTTAAGGATGGATAATGGCGGTGAATTTTGTTTTGATGATTTCGAGAGGTACTGTAAAGATCATGGAATTAAAATACATAAAACTACACCTTATACTCTGCAAAAAAATGGAGTTGCAGAAAGGTTCAACAGGACAGTGATGGAAAGAGCATGAAGTATGCTGAGCAGTGCTAGCTTGGAGGAGAAGTTCTGGGCTAAGGTAGTTGCTATAGCATATTACTTGATAAACCATTCTCTAAATTCCGCTCTTGTTGAGAAAACACCTTTGGAACATGGTCTAGTAAGAAGCCCTCTCTGAGACATATTTGTGTTTTTGGCTATGAAGCATATGCACATGTGTCGTATGAGAAAAGATATAAATTGGAGAACAAGGTTGTTAAATGTATTTTTATTGGATATAGTGCTGGCATAAAAGGATACAAGCTTTGGAATCCTACTACAGAGAAGGTTTTGTACAGTAGAAGTGTTATCTTTCATGAGCTGAAGCCTTCTACCTTGGATCTACAGTCAGAGACAAAATCAGAAAACAAAAAGGATGTAGTTGAAATTCCTCCAACACCAGATAAAGAGGAATTCAAAATTCAAAATGTACCTAAAACTGAGGAGAGATCAAGTAGTTCTGAGAGTTCTGATGAAGAAGAACAACCTCAGCCTCAGCAAGTGAGGAGGTCAACCTGTGAAAGAAAGCAACCTGATAGATATGGGTTCTCTTTGATAGATTCTACTTGTGCCTATGCTTTAATTTCTATCACTAATGAGCCTAGGACTGTGAAAGAGGCATTTAAAATGTTCGATTCAAACTCTTGGTTGGAAGCCATGAATGAAGAAATGGAATCATTAGAAAATAATGATACTTGGAGTCTGGTGCCCTTGCCTAAAGGAAAAAAAGTTGTTGGCTGCAAATGGGTATTTAAAAAGAAAATTGGTCTGGATTGTAGTGTGGAAAAATACAAGGCAAGGTTGGTTGCGAAGGGTTATTCCCAAGTAGAGGGAATTGATTATGGGGAAATTTTTTCTCCTATAGCTAAGTTGATATCCATTAGATTTCTTTTGTCACTTGTAGCAGCGTATGACTTAGAGGTCGAACAGATGGATGTGAAGATAGCATTTCTTCATGGTGATCTTGAAGAAGAGATTTATAGTCTCATCCTGAGCACTTTGTGGAAAA
This sequence comes from Sequoia sempervirens, assembly GCA_007258455.2. Taxonomy (NCBI): domain Eukaryota; kingdom Viridiplantae; phylum Streptophyta; class Pinopsida; order Cupressales; family Cupressaceae; genus Sequoia; species Sequoia sempervirens. The sequence goes on along the minus strand of VDFB02000015.1, from coordinate 133,520,403 downwards.
AGGTAAAGAAAAAATGGTTTGCAAGTTAAAGAAGTCTCTTATGGGTTAAAATAGTCACCTAGAATGTGGTACTAGAAATTTGATACTTTTGTATTGTCTTTGGGATTTGTAAGATCAAAATCTGATCATTGTGTCTATTACAAAGCTGAAAGTGATCAAGTTCTTATTATTGCTCTCTATGTTGATGATATGTTGTTCATAGACAATAGTAAGTTAATGATTTCTAATCTTAAGTCTCAGTTGTTTGCAAAGTTTGAAATGAAAGATATTGGTGCAGCAAGGTATATTCTAGGAATGGAAATAACCAGGGACATAAAGGATAGAAAACTTTGGCTCAGTTAGAGTAAGTATATTAAGATTGTTCTAGAGAGATTTTGTATGAATGATTGCAAGCAGCTAGTTGTTCCAGTTTTGCAGGGAATGAAGCTATCTGTTGAAGATTGTCCAAAATATCCTACTAAGATGGAGGATATGACCAGTGTACCTTATGCTAATGCGGTTGGTAGTCTTATGTATGCAATGGTCTGTACAAGGCCAGACATTGCCCAAGCAGTGGGAGTTCTTAGTCAGTTTATGGCTAATCTTGGAAGGACACATTGGGATGTTGTGAAAAGAGTATTCAGATATTTGAAGGGTACTTCATAATATATTTTTGTTAGCATGGGAACTTGGTTGAATCATAGAGGACTCTCGATTCGAGGCTATGTGGATTGATTAGGGGGACATTGACAAAAGATCCACCAGTGGATATACTTTCATGTTGAATGGTGGTGTAGTTAGTTGGATGAGTAAGCGGCAGGTTGTAGTCACTTTGTCCACTACAGAGGTAGAATACATGGCAGCAACACATGCCTATAAAGAAGCAATCTGGTTAAGACGTTTGTGTTCTAACATTGGTTTTGATGGGGAAAATAACAATTTACTGTGATAGTCAGAGTGCTATCTGTTTGGAAAAGAATCCTACTTTCCATGCCAGGACGAAACATATAGATGTACAGTATCACTTTGTACGAGATATGGTGGAGGATGGAAAGGTTTCATTAGAAAAAGTGGATACTCTGTAGAATGTTCCAGATGCATTGACGAAGCCAGTGAGCACAAACACGTTCAGGTGGTGTGCCAATTCGATGGGCCTCAGTGCCCATGAATTTCATTAGTTTTGTTGTGCTCTGGAGGTGCTTGTGTGATCTTCGTCAAGTGGGAGATTTTTGGAAATAATGTGCCTCAATCTCACAGGCTAAAACTTCTGGAAGAGAAAATTCGGTGTGACATTCCTTATGTCTGGTCGACTAGCAGTTTGTAACCTTGTTGAAATGTTCTGGTTGTTGTGACCTTATTGATGTATTGCAGACTGGTGTTATCGTTGTGACTTATGGTGTTCACTATAACCTTCTACCAAGTGGAGATCTCTGGCCGACAGGCCACTCTTATTGGATATCGGGGAGACTCTGGGTGACAAGCGGTGTTAGGGAGATTCATAGCAATCAAATTCATCAGGGAGACCCTTGGCCGAATGGCTTGCTTTGGTATGAAGTCTTAATGAATGGAATTTCTCACCGATAGCTACACTTGGAGTCTTCGAGGTAACACAAAGGCTTCAGTGTAAAGTCTTGGTGACATATGTTTGTCTCACTGATGCTCATCGGGGTAACATGGAAGACTCGGTAAGATCTCTTGTTAAAAGCAGTAAGTCCTGCTGACTTTAGTGTTTGTTAACGGGTGTCTTTAGTGAGACTCCTAGCAACTGAAGTCTTCGGCGAAAGGTGTGAACATTCAGAGTAACATCTCAACGAAAGCGGTAAGTCTTGTCAACTGTAGGAAATTTCGTAATAACATGAAGGTTCGGTATGATCTCTTGGCAAAGGATGATAGTCTTGCCGATGGGAATACTCTTGTCTATGTGACTTTGGAACTTCGGTGTGATGTCTCATCAAATGGTGATTGTCTCGCCGATGAGAATGTTGAGGTTGATGCAGCTTGTGAACTTGGTATAGTGTCTTGTTGATGGTGAAGACTCTTGGCGATAATGAAAATCTGTCTTTGTGGCATCGGGGAGACATAGTTAGTGTCTCACCGACATGTGAATACATTTTTGAACACTTTTGACTGATTGACCATCCTACGTGGTTTGTCCTCGACCAATTAGAGAGCAGAATGGGAACTGCTAGTTGTTGGACTGTTGCAGCCATTTTTGAGAGGAAGATCGAAAGACCAAGGGTGTCATGGATATACTTAGGAATTGTAGATTGTAATTGGTTCGATGAATAGTAGTTCGATGGTTGGATGAATAGTTTGAAGGGTGATCAGTGTGAATTATATTCAGAGAATATTGTAACTTGAATATTCTGTACAAGGTTGATCATGGTGAATGTTGTTGTAAATTGACATCAGAAAGATAAGTCTGGTCTCTGTATGTAATCTCCATTACTATAATACAAAGTGACTTCTCTTGGTGTGGTGGCTTTTTCTCCTGTAAGGGTTTTCCTACGTAAATCTGGTGTTCATTTGTGTATGATTATTTCTCTGTTTCTGTTATTTTTTTCAAGTGTATCTTAATTGGACTATAATTGTAGAATTTAAAAGTATCTCTGCATTCTTCCCTGAGGTTTTGATGTTAGGAGAGTTAGTTCTGCACCTTAGCTTTCCTTACAAGAAGGAGGTCATTTTTAGAAAATATCTCATAAAATATTCAATGCTTTCTCACTGTTATTATGATTTCTTTAGTTTTTTAAGTCAGAATTGTTTGTTGTACATAGACATTACTCGCATAAAACTTTTAGCTAAATCTTGTGCTCTGCTTTTACTACAAAATATGCAAATAAATTTTCTATGCTTCCACGTTTTGTAGTCATGTTACAGAGCAAGTCAATTGTGCTTTATTACTGTTGAAAATTTCTTAGGCATATTTACTATTAAGTTGTTCTATTAGTTTACTTGTGAAGGTTAATAACCTCGCACAACCAACTCCATTGAGTCCTCAGTCACTTTGTTATTGTTCTCTCGCTTTCAAGCCAACTCTTATCAAAATCCCACCTTTGAAATATACTGCCACAGAAGTGTACCTCTGGCCTTGTCGAAACTTAGCAGTTTGAGAAAAAAAAATCTCTAACAAACAAGACCATCTAGTTTGCTTTTGGTCTGTGTAATTTTCATCAATTTTAAAAATTTATTGTAGATTTGACTCATGGACTCCTTTGCTACATTTTCAATGCAATGTCACCTTGATTCTATTTTCACCATTTTGCTCTGTAAACATAATACAATACAAGTTTTTGAAGGATTTGTTAAATATTTTCCATGAGCATCTTATTAGTGTCGTCACACGGTGGGCATGATATATCGAGGTGTCTAGTCTTTGGTTTTGGATACACTTTTTGTCTTATCTTATGCCACATTTATCTGATGTCTGGTTTTACATATCTGCAAGCTTGATAGTAATTTCTAAAGAGAAAAATATATGTTTGCTTGGGCCACTAGCTCTGTACATGCCAATTACATTTACTTATAAGTTTCGAACATCTTTTTAAATAAATCTATTTTTATGAATGTCTTATTCCTTCAGGCTGCATTTCTTAGTTGCATACCATTGATAGTTCTTGTGCTAGCAACGTGTTCAGGAAACTACTTGTTTACTCTCAGTCCAGCCTATTGCATTTTACCATCTATTGTAGTTGAGAATACTTGAATTTTCTTCATTAGAATCATTGAGTTTCTATTTATAAGTCGAGTGAAGACTACACCCAGTTTTTCTATCCAAGTGACAGGAGCATCACATCCAGCAGAAGGAGGTCTTTCACATCACCATGAAGAATGTCAACTTGTATGGTGGGTTGTTTTTTCTATGAACTCCATGTCTTCATTTATTTCTTCACCAGTATCTCATCCTCTTCAATATTCAAATGACTCTCTTCTTAAAGCATGAATTTCTTAGAATGAGTAGAGGCTTACATACTAAACTGTAGGCCAGGCTTGGGATAATAAAGTGAAATCTGTGTACCTGAATGAACTATGCTTCCACTTTATTCGTTGTTTTATGTACCTACCAAATGCATTTGATAGAAAGTTTCTTATGCCTTTTCAAGGAGTCTCCTTTTGCACCTACTAATGGCATTTGCTTAAAGCGTCTGTTTCACCTTTTTTAAAGCTCATCTATGAAATCAATACATCCCATGAAGTGACTTTTCTTTAAGAATTTTTGTCAAAACAGTTCATGCGCCTTGTTTATGCTTTTCTTATGTTTCACGTCTATCTGACAGGGTTGTTGTAGCTATAATGACAGGTTTATGTCTTGCTATACCGATGGTGAGGAGTGTAGGTGCGGTTTTTCTCACCAGTCAACTGTATTTTCTTGAAAGTTCTAAAAATCATTAATTGATGTCATTTAATGCGCATATGCTTGAAAGTTTCACACGCCTTTTTAAATATGTTTCCATCATTGGCTATCATTTAATGGCACTTACTTGAAATTTTCTCACGCCTTCTAAAATATATTTTCTCAGGTTTTGTACTCATTATACTCTGTCAGAAAATAGTAGAATTTGTATTTACACCTGACATTTGCATTTAAACCTTTCAAATGATTTTTATGCCATAGCTCTGTACCTACTAAATGCATTTTCTTTCTAAAGCAATTCAAAGAATCCATTTTGAACATCATGGCCTTCCCTGAGATCACATTTTCTTTAAAAAGGTTCACACACCCTCTCTATGTTTCTATTATGGCACGGGCAGAGAGGTCGTCAATAGCATTGGCTCATAGGATTCCAAGTGGGCTCCATACAAAATTGAGCTACTCATGACTCAAAATAAATTTTCTATCTCAGGCACGTAGCGTATAAACCCACAAATCCCATAAGACTAAGAGTATCTCACTTTTGAATAAAGTACCTATCGTAACATAGTTGTATGTTTTCATTCTTTTATACATAAATTCTATGTTGCAACATAATGCAGCGTTGTGAATCTGAGAGAGATAGATATAAATACACATCAAGTTGCAACATAGCCATTGAGAAGCACTAAGAAAGGAGTGGCCCAAGGAGTGTCTTACTTAAGTGCCACATTCAATGCTTGTTTGAATCAGTCTAGAACTATGGATTGTGTATGCTTATTCCAAACTTTTCAAGGTGCGAAAGATGAGTCATTAAACGAGCATCAAGCAAAATCAAACTTCACCCACCTTAGTAGCTATTTATTTGGGTTTTTAATACTAGACAACTGCTTTCTCATGGCTGCTATCATAAAATATTCCCTTTTGATTGACTTTGTGATCAGTTGGCTTCTTTTGTTTATGATAAATCGACTTTATCAGCACTGATCTTCTCTGAAGTTTTATCTTTTTTTGCATATTTTATGTGTTTAAATGGTTAGAGTCAAGAGGGTATGTTTGACTTACTCCAAGTGGTAGACCAATTAATATTTTTGATTCTCTTATGCTTATTATTTGATTATTGAGGACTAAAGTACATTAAGGGTATTATCAATAGGTGATTTAGAATTTTTTGTAAAGTTATCATTTTTTTTTTGAAATATCATATTTCGTATTAATGACAACTTTGTATTATTCACAGGGTTTTGCATCAAGAAAGAAACAATGATTTTGTTTGAGCATTCGAATAAGGTGAACAAAAGAAAGATCAGAGTGAAGGGAAATTTAGCATTGAAACTCTAAATTCACAAAGCATTTTTAAATGCTTGGAGCATCCAATTACTGCTTTTGTTTTCTATTTTAGGCCAACTAGATCATTGATCTTTTTTTTCATAGTTGGATTAAAATTGAACTTTAGAAACTGACTAGACTTCACTTTTGGGTTAAAATTGAACAAAGCAATTTCCACATTTCTTTTGGTGCTTTAAAATGAACCAAAATCATTGCTTTGAGGCTTAAAATGAACATGTGTTTTTCATGTTTTGTAATATCTTATACAAAGTAATCTCATTTAAAAGGCGTATGCACTTCTCTCGCGCTTCACGACAACCTTGAGAATCAAAAGTCTTTTTGATGACATTAAGTTGCATAAAATATTGCCTCCATAGTTCATTTTGGGTTTAAAATTGAACAAAACACTTTGTGAGTGTGAGTAAACCAATTGCATATGGTCTCCCTTTGTTTCTAAACGAATTTTGATCGAACTATGAATATGTTTGCTCATTTTTGTCTATCTTAGAGGGCCTGCCTTGGGAAAAAAGTACATACCCAAGGGAACAACTCAACCAGTAACACTCTAAACCCGAGAGTATTTCCAGTCGGGATATAAATGTGGGTATTGGAGTAAATGCCAGTATCACGCGGTTGACTCCAACGAGATGGATCTGAAAAGGGACTCTCGTCGTATGGGTCAATCTCCATGAACGGAAAGTCTAAACTAAAACCCTTGTTTGTAGCAGCCAACCAATCCATTCAATGAGTTTATCGAAGTGGTGCATTGGAACTTAGATTCCAAGAAGTTACTTGCCATGTCCGATCTTGGTTAAAATATAGAGGTTAAGACTTCATTCTTAACATACCTTTATATTTTTTCCTTGGTTGCATGTAAAATCATCTCTTCTACTAGGAAGGGCATGAGGCAAGCCCACCAAGAAAAATGTACCAATTGAGCTAAGATGTTATATTACTTGTGAGTCAATTTGAAAACATAGTGCTTTGATCGAAAACATTAAAAAACCAACATTCAACATGAGCATCAAATCTCAAACTCTTTAGGAGAAGCAAATATCCTTAAAAAAATTCACATGTTATTGCTTTCCTTTCGGATTCGTATCCTTAGAGGCTTCTAAGCATTTGGATTTCATCTCAATTTGCTCCTACTAAAGTCAACTTTAGGTAACCTTTGTCTTTATTTCCTTGATTTCCACATAATGCACTTCATGGGATGAAAGAAAATTAGGACATTGGACATCTAGTTTCAAAAGCTAATCAAGAAGTTTTTGTGGTAAAAAGAATCCATTTAAGCAAAGATTAAATCAATTGGACCCCACATATGTACTTGGCATCTTTTGGTCATATGGTTTTCATGCAAACATTAATCTTTTGATTTTGAATTACTTTTAGAGAAAGGCAGGTTCCTCACTATCTTGGTCTCAAAAATAAGTCCTTCCCAGGTTCATTTAAGATCAAATCAAACATTTCACCCATCCCAAACATTTATCAAAACCCATCCCACCAAAAAAATTTAGAGCTTTTGGAAACATCATTCTAGACTTGGGTAAATCATCAAAATCAAAATCACCTTGTTTAGTTAGGAGTATGGGAATGCATCCTTTCTCATACCACTAGTTAAATTAGCACCCCTTTGAACAAGTTCATCCTAAGATAACATCTAACATCTTAGGGTTTACAAGTTCATTATCCAAATCAAACCAATCAAAACTAAACCCTAATTCTAGCATTGATACAAAGTCCCTAAACGTTCAAACACTCATATTATTCACCCCTTTCATCCTTCATCTCATCATTGGTCCTAAATCCCTTAGAGGTCAACAAGGTCAAACTACATGGAATACAAACTTGATCCATACATCACGAGTAATCCAAATCAATTGAACTTTCAAATTCTTACAATGTTGATTGATTATCAACACTCACATCTATAAAAACCGTACATGGGATCATTACCTTCTACAAATGTCAATAGTAAAACAAATGTGAGTATGCCCAAATCAAAGTTTGGGACACCTTTCCCAATGGTAGATTTAAATCCAATTCCAAACCTACAAATCCACCAATCGAACAATCAATGCGTGAGCCTTCAAACAAACGTCATCCCACCAAATCCCTACATGCCAAATGAGAATGTACCAAGTACAACTTTACCAAACATGAATGTTTTGAGTCCAAACTTGGTAAAATTTGGGACAAATATGTTTGAAAATCACTCAAATGTTGTTCAAAGTCCAAACACGATGATAATGACTCCATATATTGATCCAAGTCAAGGTAACACCATGAAAAATCAAAGTTACCTAAATCAAGGCAATGTGATTCCCAACACCAACACTGTTCAATTTCATCCTATCATGCCAAATCTGAACATCATCCCAAATCATAACATTGTCCAAAATCAATTTTTCCATGATCCCATTCAAAAAACACAAGTATGCATCCCAAATCTGCTGGAACAAAAACCATATCAAGGGAGTTAAGATCAAAATCAAGATCAAATTTGGCGAGACCAAATTGCTACAATTACCAAAATAGTCAAGTCATTATGCCAAGAGACATCTCCACCACCATTACCCATATCAACATCATTCCTTGGTTTAGGGCTTCCCCCTTTACCTAGCACCAATCACTCCATCCAAATCAATCCACCTAACACCAATCAAGCCATCACATCAAATCCTTTGAATATACCATTGACATCATACAAACAAATGGTATCTAATCAAATGACAACATCAATCTCAACAAATAAAATATGGTCTCCCAAGGACCTATCACCTCAGTCATTCCAACCATTCCTATCACCTCGATCACTCCAACCACCCCTATCACACCCAACATATCTCAACCCCTCACTACCATGATCACTTCGAGCGTATCTCAACCACTTGTCACTATATCCAACATAATTTTGAATCCGCCACCACTACCACCATAACCAAATGCAGCAAGACAATATAACATTATGCTAAAAGCTCACCAAGCCTACCAAAATGCCATCCAACAATATCTAGCCACACAAAAAGTAGCACAAGCTCAACAAGTGCAACAAGCCTCTCAAGTTGCCCAACAAGCACAAGCACAAACATGAAAAATGATAACTATTGGGGATAACAATGAACATTCAACCACTGTTGATTGCATTGACAATCTCCCCACCACAATTGCTGAAAGCAATGATCAAGATCTATCCATCAAAGAGTACATTGAATATTTTTCTATCTCATCTGAAGATAAAATCAACATACATCAAAAATCACTTTTCAATCATGATCAAAATCCACCAACAATACCCAACAATAATCCAATTCAAGAAATGACAACATCATTTGACCCTATGGTTAAAGACATTGGAAATCCCTCCACCACAATTTTTGAAAACAATGATCAAGATCACTCCATCGATGAGCACCTTGAAGATGTTTCCACCCCATCTGATGATCAACTCACCATACATCAAGAGCCACTTTTTAGTGATCTATTTCAAGGAGTGTTAGGATTATTTGATCCTATTAACATAATGCACGATCCGTTGACCTATGATCATGTTGAAAATGTCTCTACATCACCTTATGAGTTAGAGGACATATCTCAAGAATTCATTCCAAAGCATGATCAACATCTTTCACCAAAGTCTAGCAATTGTCCTTTCCAAGACATGTTGGCATCCTTTGACCTCACGGTTACAGATACTGAATGAACCCTGAACTCAACACTTGAAGATATTGAACCACTTACCATGTCTAATGACGACATCCAAGAACCCCTTATAAGCAATCCATCCTTTGAAATTGACCCATGTCAAGAACTTGATCCAAAGCATGACAAATGCAAGTCCAAAATTAATCAAGATCAAGAATTTGTATCTCAAAGATACTACAATGATCTAATGGACACTCTCCTATCTGTACAAGATGTCACAAATGATGATCACATCCATATAGCACATACTCCTCCATCTACCCATGAGATGCTTTCGGTGAATGGACACGTAGATGATCTTCATTTAGATCAGGATTCCTTTACTCCTGACACTATTAGACAAAAAGAGAAAGTTATCAATTCCTATAGTCAAACTGAGTTGTCAACATCAGGATTAGATATATCCCAAATTCAGATTGGAGATATCATGAACAAAGATATCTAGCATTATCCACTCAAAGAAGCAGATAAGACAGAACAAGATATTCCAAAGTCAGCTGAGCAACAATTGGAAACAACATCATCTACAGTGGTCATTTATCAAAGAATGCATTCTAAACAAGAGCTCTCAGAATAGGAAAAATCAAAGCATGAAGGAAATATTACCACCATACTGGGGGCAACTTCATCTAGTGCAAATGTCAACATAGGGAGCACGAAGAGTCCTTATGATGAAACTAGTGTCAATACTACAACCAGCCACGTCATGAATATTCATTCACCCATCACCCCATCCACAAATTGGGACTAACTTCAAAGGAAATATTTGAATCAAAGCACAAAGAATGTTATCAAAGAAAAAGAAGCAAAGAAGAATAATGGACAAATCAAATACAAATGGATACCAAAAAATACAAAAAAAGATCATCCCTATCAAACTCCATCAGTCAAAGAAACTATGAGGAAAAATAAAAAAGGGAAAAGTATCCATCAAAGATGTCCACAAAAGCAAAAATAGGCTTTTCAAGTGATGTACAAAGTATATCAAGCAGTTGGTCCTAATTCCACATACACTTTCGTATCCACCCATCATTGCTCATCTTCCCATGTTTGGAGAGTCAAAGATTCCAAGCTATCAACCAATCCATCTTTTATCCCTAAACACACTCCATCCACATCTCCATGAATGATATCCAATTCTCAAATTGACCATGTATTGGAAATGACCCTTCATCATAAGGATTCAGAAGGCACTTTATTGTGATGTACACACAGAGACAAAGTTAACCTCGATATCAATAAAGAAGATCAGGAATCTCAAAAGATGTATTCAAGTGCACGTATCTTATCAAAGCAACTTCTTCAAGCAAGATATCAATGGCACATTATGACAGGGGACATCTACATCAGCAACACCTTGTGACTCGGCATGAGCTTAAAATCTTTCAAAAAAATACAAAAAAATAAAAAAATATGAAAATCCAAAAAAATCAGAAAAAGGATTGAAGATAGTAAAGAAAAAAAAATTGACCTCTAGTGAAAACCACTACATTGGCGCTTTGGATAGGTACCATGATGAAAACCTGGCAAATAGGGGTCATGTGTAGAATTGAGCATCTACGTATGCTAGTCCAGGTGGAAGCATCTTATCACATCCATAATAAAGCCAACATTTCATCCATCTTATCCATAATAAATCCATTCATCCATGAACCATTTATCCAATACATTTTCATCCATCTACATCCATAGTCTGAGTCATCTTGATCTTGACAAATTTTGGTGCATACTTTACACTTGCTTATGGTAAACATCTTGACATGGGTCATTTTCATTGATCCTATCCTATCCAATGTTATCTGAACCATGAAGCATTATCCAAATGAGCATTCTTTATCTGAACACCTTATCTTATTGCAAGATAATCCTTGGCATCCTTTGCATGCTTTCCATATCCGAGCATCCACCCATGACATTTTTTACATTGCTAGACACTGGGGGCAGATATTTAGATCTTTCTTCAAGAATAAATCTTGATCTATATCTTCCAACTTATGTGGTGATCCGAACATTGGTAAACGTGAAATAAAATTGGTACACCACTTGTGAGAAAAAATCCAAATCACTAGCCCATGGCATATTTTGACAAGAACATGTTCTTTATCAAGCTACATCTTTCATCGAACCCCAATCCAAACAATCACTATTAGTTGCATCTAATTTTCACTTCAAACATCACATCAAATCATTTGAACAACTTTTGTTCCAAATCAAGCTTCAAACTCCTGATCAATCAAATCCAATCAATTCGTCATCATCTCGAGATATCCTTGTGTTGCTTAACACTATCCTTGCATTGTTGTGTATCCTCAACAATGTTATCATCATCAATCTGATCGACATCTCAATCCTTGTGTTGCTTAACACTATCCTTGCATTGTTGTGCATCTTCAACAATGTTATCATCATCAATCCTGATCAATCAATCCTTGCATTATTGTGCATCATCAACAATGTTATCGTCATCAATCCTAATCAATCAATCCTTACATTGTTGTGTATCCTCAACAATTTTATCATCATCATCAATCCATCGATTCGATCAATCAACCTTAGCTTGGTTTTCAACAAAATCCCAAACAAAGCACTGATATCATTAGACATATCCATATCCAAATCGTCAAAATCATGGGAAAAATCCAAAAACATCAGAAATCCGAAAAATACAAAAACATTCAAAACATATCAAAATCCAAAAACAAGTCCAAAATCAGAAAAATATCAAAAAACATGTCATCCAAACTACATCGTCTCTGAGCCTAAATGTAGGCAAGGCTCATCTTTGATCAGCCCCTGAGACATCAAAATCCAAAAACATTCAAAAAAAACACAAAATCCAAAAACATTCAAAAAAATCAAAAACAAAACATTTGTAAAATCTTGAAAATACCAAAAACAGCCTCAAAACATTCCAAAAATGCCAAAAAAATCCAAATATTTGAAAACATCCATCCATCTCATCTCACTTTCACCCACAATAATCAATCATCCATAATAAATTGATCGTCACCTTCATCCTTTGGAAAAACAAACAGAAACAGCCACAACAATTGGCAAAAGAAAACTTCAAACATAAAATCAAAATCGAAACAAACCATTAAATGCAAAATCAAACTCTTGATCATTTTCAAACATGTCAATCAACCTTATATCAATAGCCTATCAATCAACTTATCAAACCATCATCATCCTATACAATGCATGTCCTAGGATATATCATTCCAACAATGGGCATCATTTTGGATATCATTTGGATTCTTATCCTATCAAAAAAAATCCTTTTGGCTAGAGATATGAAAAACATTGACTTGTTTGCATACTTGATCTTTTCTTTTGATTTATCTTATTGTGCTCATTCCAAGGACCTCTCGATGATATCCGAACAAAGGATTTAGAGAGATAGGAATGGGGCAACGATCATGTTATCTTTTTTTTGTTGTGCTTGTTAGACATTCTTGTAAAATAACTTGGCGAATACTTGCTTTGTTAGGTACGTCCTTGCAATGTTTTCATATGTCAAGTGTGAACAAGAATACTCCTATCTTTTTGTCGAGTCAAATTCCATCGCACTAGGTACAATGCCATCCTAGTTCTTTATACCTTGATGCATCGTATCTACATGTGTAATCAAACATAAGGTAAGTAGCCATTTTAAAATCCCAATCCTTGATAATAAAATCATCATCATCATCATCATCTCTAATGAAGTCTCATCAAATCATGGACTTGTTGGATCCTCTTTTCATCATCTCATTTCTTCTTTCTTCTCTCCACGCTAACATAACATCACCAATGCATCCATCTTGCATCCACAAACCATCAGCATTTTGCACATCATCTTACATGCATTTCCATCATCATAATATAGATCTATTAGTCTAATCATCTGCATAGAACATCCATTGCATAATCGTAGCATATCACATCATCCATCTCATCCATCTCACACACATCATATCATCATTTAAGTTGTTTAGGATAATATAGATTGGTTATTCTAAGTGTATTGAAACCATCTCATTTGCATCATCATTGCAACCATCCATACGTCCATCTTGAACCTCTTTATCGCAAGATCGACCCTCAAATCAAATATTTTTGCTCGATCTCTCAAGGGGGCAATGTACTAGTGTACTTTCTACTGGGGAATTTGAAAAAATCAGAAATTTTTTAATTTTTGATCGCAGCAAGTTTATTCTTTGAACCAATGTAGCAAGTACATTGCTTCAAAGAGGGGAAGAATGTAGACACATGAAATTTTCATCATGTATTTGATTAGTTCATATTCATCCATTCATCAAATAAATCAAGTTTATTTGGTCAATCTCCTAAAGTCATCAATTTAAATTAAATAAATCAACTTGATCCTATCATTATACCTCTTAGCTAAATAAATCAAATATTTATTTAACTAAATCTTTATCCCCTTTCATCTCCCTTTGATTTGATTTAAATCCCTAAATCTAAGTCAAATGGGTCAAAGCATCTAAGCATCATCTTAACTAAGCTAATCCTAATTAATCTAATCTAACCACCCATCACATCCTCTAGCTTTTCCCACTTGCACCAATAAAGCATTTTAATTCATTTATAAAATCAGCATTTTCCATCAACATGGCATCTTTGAGGAATATTCCCTCAAATTTGAATTCAAAAAACAAGTTGACATGTACATCCAACAAAGCATTTATGAGGCCTTACATGGCTCTTATATGTCCCTTTGCAAAGGTCAAACTCAGCATTTAACTCTCAAATTCAAATTTGAATATCCCCCTCTTTGGCACATTGACCAAAATGTGCTCATTCCTCAGCCTATCACAAGTTGACAAGTGGCTTCATCTCATTGGTCAAATCTTTATCCCACATTGCTCTATTTTGAGCACTCTTAGAATTTGACTTTTTATAAATAGAAGGCTTCATTCTTCATCAAATCCTCCACAATCTCATGCAAAGTCACTCTCTTCAATTGAGAACTGATTTTGTCCATTTCTCTCGGCAATCTTTAGATCTTTCTCCATATCATTGTCATCTGAATACATCTTCATAGCATTTTCATATCATCAATATCATGGAGCTTACCAAAGGATTGGGAAAGGGCTTCTTTCCATAGAAGCACCAATCCACTATGGGATAGAATTTGACTCTTGTTTTCTTATGCTTTCACTTAGCTTATTTTGATAACTTACTTTGTTTGCATAGATAACATGATCAATTATTTCATAGGGATGCTATATGTGATTTACTTGATTTAACTAATGGTACTCGTGTTTGTTTGTTTTTTAGCCAAATGCAGATTTAGCATCCATAGAAGGAGTTTAGGGGTGATTACCTTAGTTTTTCAAACCTACAACAACCCTTTTCAAAGTGCATTAGACTTTTTATAGCAAATACTAGCAGTTATAATGATTTTTCAAACATGTAGTTGTGTATACCAACACCTAATTACAAGGTATAATGATTAATGTTGCAAATTGGGTGATGGGTTCATGATCCACAAACTTCTGTGGGTGTTATGATAGTTCTTTTCATATCAACAATATCTCATTTCATATTGTGTTATTTTAATTGAGCTAACATTGTAACACTAGATGGAGGTATTTCTAGTTAGTATCATGATTGTGTTGATACTTATCCCATTGAACAAGTGGCCTTATTGTAATTACTCACCACTAGAAAGCTGAAGAAGCTTGTTTAATGCTTTCAAATTTATTGAATAATCTTCCCCACTAAAAGGTAGAAGTTCCCTCATAATTCCCACTAAATAAGTGGATGTTTATTCTTTTTGTATGTGGTTATGCATCCCACCAAAAAGTGGTAATTGGTTGGCTTGTCGCTTGATGTTTTCCTTTTAGTTGTTGGTTTTAGTTTAACTACAATCTTAACAATGTATGCTCTCACCTTGCCCACCATAGGATATGGGTTATCAAAAAGTGGAAAGGAAGTTATGCATCCCATTTTTAGTTTAAAATATTTAAAAAAAAAATTAGGGGTGTTTATTACAACCCATCTTGTTGTAATTTCAAAATTTTATTTTTTGAATTTCTAGGGGAATTAGATATCCCATGAGATTTATAAATTTCCTTGTCCTTCTTTCCTTTTTTCTTTAGACCACCCATGAATGGCCAAGGCCTTCTTGGTGGATCTAGTAGTCTTTTTTCTCATCTCCTTTGAGATAAAAGCAACTATTATCTTCTCAAGCACTCGTTTTGAGATATTGCTTCCAATAGTCATTATGAAATTATCCCATGAGCCTAGAAAAGACAATAGAAGTGTCATTCATCAATTTTCCTCTTCCATTTTCGAGATTACAATTATGTTGAACACATTCAAGTCCTTAGTACTAGAATCACCATCACCTACCCTCAAATTGTATAGCTTCATATATAGAAAAAGCTTATTAACTAGGGATTTACTCTAGTTTGGTTTCCTCAAATTTTCTAAAAATCCTTTTCTAGTACATAGATATTCAATAATATAAAATTTATAAATAAAATCATGAGAAGGCTTCTTTCATTTTTTCCAACATTGCCTAATCATTTAAAAGTGGCATACAATTGGTTTGGATCTAGATATTAAAAACCATAATCTTGATCTATTAGAAAATCTTAAATTATAGCTTCCATAGATCAAAGTTAGTGCAACAATAAAAAACATCTCCAATATAGGTATGCTTGTCATCTTCCTTGAAACAAAGATCTTCTGGTGCACTCTCCCACTCAAACCAAGATAAATGCAAAATACTTTGTTCCTATAACCTAGGACCTAAGTTGATCAAGATCTACTACTAAATGAAAGGAATTCAATTTATGGAAATAATTTATATGCTAATCTAAGAGGAGAGATGAATACAAATTATGATCTAAAATATTTTTTAGGAAAGAAATAACATAATAATATCATTCACCATAATATAATTTTATGTATCCTATGTAAACCCTTTAGTAAAAAACCAACCTTCAAACTTTCAACCAATGTATTAATCAATGACAATATTAGTCACAATACAATCTAGGAAATAATCCTTCATAAGAGACAACACCAACACTCAAATTTTGAGTAATATCAATATCATAAAAATAACTATAATATACACTATGCAAACTCCATTTCAAGCACCCACTAAAAAGAGAAACCAATAGAAGAAACCACCAAAGGGGAATTACAAATTATGAGATAATGCCACTGAAATAGGGCACACAAGTCCCCTAGTCAAATTCAAGCACCCAAATTCCAAGAAAGTTGTCAAATCAGATATAACATGTCATAGTTATCCTCCCAACTTAGGATCTATATTTTTCTTATTTAAACCCTCCAAATAGGCTTTAGGATAGTCATGTTACATGCCATAGCTTGGTGAATGTTCTTTTCAACATGTCTCACTCCCTCTTGCAACTCTAATATATGTCATGGAAATTCTTGCATTCCTAAAGTGGGAACCTAACTTCTGGTAGCTATAAATTTTAATCTAAAAGATCAATTCAATCCTTTTTAAAATTAAAGATCAAGAGCTACACGTCACTATAACTTTCTTTATCCAATTCAATCTCATTTCACTAATAGTAGGATGCAAGGTTGAGACACCTTTCCTAGCATTGTGTTTGCACTCCTTATCTCTTGCTCAAATCCTTTTGACATAAAAACACTTTCATGTATCTTAATATATCCTTATCCACATTCGTTAGAAGTTTGGGGGCTCTAGCATCAAACGGTAGTAGTGCCCCATTTTTACATGTGCACCTTCTAGGGCACCCCTTTGGGAATGCTCCTAGTTTTTATGAGGATTCTCACCAATTTTTTGTTGGAAATAGAATGCCATTTGATTGAATTCTAAACATATTTCATGTATCTCCTAAGTACTTGGAAAGTGTTTCCCAACACTAGGATTAGAAAGAGATTAAATTCAAATGAAATGCACATGTAAATTGATATTTGTAATTATTCCAAATAATAGGAACATGTGTGGATGCCCTAGTTGAGATCTTATAATATAGGAGCACATGGGCACACACATGTCAAATGTTTGATGTTTGATGGATTGATAAATCTTATGTAATGCATGTCAAGTTCCTACAAAATAGGGATTGATAATTACAATGTATGTGGAATGGTAATATTGTTAGGGTTAGAGATGGTAGATCTAACAATTAAATGCAGATTTTAATTAATAAAATAGAGAAACTAAAACATGCACAGAATAAATCATAACATAGAATTTAACGTGGTTCACCCAATCTGGGCTACATCCACCAAACCGCAGCCATCCAATACTTTTATTATCCAGTGAAAAACCTCTTACAATCTTGCGAATAATCGCATTTTTCATCATACAGTAATACCCATCCGAACCCCTTTTTACCAAGCTTAGAAGCTTCTAGATTTTTGGGTTCTACAAAATCGGATTTTTCTTTTTCATTGATTTTTCCCTTTTTCGGTGATCACGCGAAAAAGTAGGAGGCAAGGTCAGGGGGCTAGGGTGTACAGTATACCATGGGCTATATAGTATAGCATGATCAGTCGCCACATACCAACAAATATCAATTCAATTTTAGTTCATTTTAGTTATTTTGAGTTGCATGGCTAATGACTTCAGTTGCATGTCAGATAACAGGTTGTTACTTTCAGTTAACAAGGGATGTTCATTCATGCATGATATTTTGCATGAAAGGTGGAGAGAGATGTTTTAGTTAACAGATATTGACTTGGACCCACTTTGAGTGCCCAAGTTGGCATCTTTGAGTTACAACTATTGCATGGAAAAGATATTTATAATGCTCAGTTAAGTGGGACCTATTTTGGGCGTCTACTTTGAGGATGAGCTTGCATAAGATATTTTTGACAACTACAAGGTTAACACTTCAGTTTGGGATACCCAAATGGATGAAGCACATGTTTTGACATTGTTCTTCACGGTAGAACTCTACTTGCAAGAGATAGGCATTGGTTTTGAGAGATAAGCATTGAGCTTTGTAATTGTAACTCTTGTGGAGTTTACAAGGTTGATTATTTCCTATTTATCTCAAGAAAGTTGAAGAGAGTTTGTATCAGATTTTATTGCAGGTTGTGAAGAATATTTGTTGAAGGAAAAAGAAGCATCTCTAGCAAGGATTGGAATTATTGTAATCTTATTCTTAGATTAAATAATACATTGATTCTTGGTGGATTTTTTTTTCCGAAGGGGTTTCTCCATAGTATATGTTGTGTAACTTCTTTCTTCTAGTCTTATTCTTCTACAACTTTTATCTACTTTCTACAAATGGTAAAAAGAATCTAATTAGATTAATCTGCCACAAATAAATTGTGACAAAGAATACTTAACTAATCTACAGTCACATGGGAATTACAAGTTTAAAGATACAAAATTTACCTTCAATTTTCAGCATTTGGTATCAGAGCTAATGGTTGGGTAGAGTTTGGGACGCCTTTCTCTTAAAACTTTGAAGGTTTTTTGGCTGTAGTGGTAGCTTTTAATTGAGTTATTTCAGATCTGTAAAAGAGGTATATCTTCTTGCTTTAGAGGATGGTTATCATTTTTTCATTGAGAGCTTGGATTCCCAGGTTTGGTGTGAGCTTATGACAGAAATGTGGTTTTGATTATGTGCATCATGATGCCACGGGATTGCTTAGTATCACTATTCAGTGGGAGAATTTGGAAATGATGTGGATTCTTGGTTGTAGGATGGTTTTGTTATTATGTCATGGTATACTCTTGATTAGAGGTTTAGAGTTGTGGCATGGTACATGTTATCATAATTTTGATCATGAGGAAATGTCTGAAATTCCATATGCTTTTGACAGTGATGGTTTGATGTTTATATTATTGCCATGTATAGCTTGGTATCATAGTTCAATGGAAGCTTTGGTAGGATATAATGATATTCATGGAGAATATGGTAGTCATGATTCCATGTGTGACTCGGTACCATGGTTCAGTGGGAGTTGTTGGAAGTGATGTGGATGCATCATTGGTAAGGTTATCTTCAGGTGATATGGGGATATGTTTTCTTGGTTTAGAGTGGTTGCTATTATATCATGGTTTACTCTTGTTGCATTTAGAGTTTGGCATCCAGTTCTCTTGAGACTAGGATATTTATGTATGTTATGATGCATGTGATCTCCTTGAAGTAGATGGTTAGATCATGGATGTCGTGTTTATGTTCAAGATTGGAGCTTTTGCATTGATCGTAGTAGTTCTCTTTGTGTTGGGTACATTAATCATTTGCTTGATTACTTCATGATAGTGTTGTGTTTCATTTGGAGTTTGGCATGGATTGGTTGGATATAGGTCCTCATGGATACCTAGAGACATAGGTGAGGCTTGAGTTCTCTTATGGTTAGAGACATTTGTTGGAATGGTTACTTGCAATAAAATAATTTTCAACTGAAAAGACTGAGGAGCCTACACCTTGGTTGTACATGAGTTCAACACACTTGGTGGTTTTACTTGCCTCCAAAGAGGTAGTTTGGTTACAGAGACTTGGGAAAGGTATTGGTTTTAATTGCAAGCATATTATACTTGAATGTGATAGTCAGGAGTGCTATGTGTTTAGCTAAAAAATCCTATGTATCATACTCATACTAAGCATGTTGATGTTAGTATCACTTTGTACGATAAATGGTTGAGAGTGGGAAAGTATTGATTGAGAAAGTTGACACTTTGATCAATGTTGCAAATTATCATGAGAAACCAGTTTATATAGATAAGTTCTCTTGGTTTTGAGTTTTAATCATTGCTTGGAGCTTCAAGATTATGCAGGTTACTTTTGAAGTTGGCATGGATTGATTAGTTGGTGTAGGAAAGCCATTGCCCTTGTGTCCTGTACTTGATTATAATAATGATTCCTTGTTTAGAATAATTGAAATGTATAATGTCAAGTAGGAGAATGTTGGAAATAGGATGCCATTTAATTGCATTCTAAACATATTTCATGTATCTCCTAAGTCCTTGGAAAGTGTTCCCCAAAACTAGGATTAGAAAGAGATTAAATTCAAATGAAATGCACATGTAAATTGACATTTGTAATTATTCCTAAATAATAGGAATATGTGTGGATGCTCTAGGACATCTCCTATAAAATAGGAACACATGGGCGCACACATGGGAGGTGGGGCACACCTTAGTTTAGTTAGTTGTTTAATGGATTGATAACTCTTATGTAATGCATGTCAAGTTCCTACAAAATAGGGATTGATAATTACAATGTATGTGGAGTGGTACTATCCATTCAGTTTTAGTTCAGTTTGGTTCAGTTTCAGTTCAGTTTAGTTTTAGTTCAGTTTAGTTTAGATCATATCAATTCAGTTTCAATTCAGTTCAGTTCAGTTATCTTCAGTTGCATGTAGTTGACTTCAGTTGACTTGAGTTGCATGGCTAATGACTTTAGTTACATGTCAAATAATAGGTTGTTACTTTTAGTTAATAGGGGATGGTCATTCATGCATGATATTTTGCATGAAAGGTGGAGAGAGATGTTTCAGTTAACAAAGATTGACTTGGACCCACTTTGGGTGCCCAAGTTGGAATCTTTGAATTACAAATATTGCATGGAAAATATATTTATAATGCTCAGTTAAGTGGGACCCAATTTGAGTGCCTACTTTGAGGATGAGCTTGCATAAGATATTTTTGACAACTACAAGGTTAACCCTTCAGTTTGGGATGCCCAAATGGATGAAGCACTTTTTTTGACATTGTTCTTCACGGTAGAACTCTACTTGCAAGAGATAGGTGTAGGTTTTGAGAGATAAGCATTGAGCTTTGTAATTGTAACTCTGGTGGAGTTTACAAGGTTGATTATTTCCTATTTATCTCAAGAAAGTTGAAGAGATTTTGTATTAGATTTTATTTCCAATTGTGAAGAATATTTGTTGAAGGAAAAAGAAGCATCTCAAGCAAGGATTGGAATTATTGTAATCTTATTCTTAGATTAAATAATACATTGATTCTTGTTGAATTTTTTTCCTGAAAGGGTTTCTCCATGGTATATGTTGTGTAACTTCTTTCTTCTAGTCTTATTCTTCTACAAATTTTGTCTACTTTCTACAAATGGTAAAAAGAATCTAATCAGATTAATCACCCACAAAGAAATTGTGAAAAAAAATACTTAATTAATCTATAGTTGCATAGGAATTACAAGTTTAAAGCTACAAAATTTACCTTCAATTTTCAACAATTTTGGTGGCATCTCATTCATTACTTGCCCACTATGTTTATATCCTTTAATTCTCTAAAACCTCTAAAAAACCTATAAACCCTCCTTTTTCTCATTTTATCATTCTTGTGATCTTGTGTCATTTATGTTAGTCATTTCTTGGAGATTTATGTTAAAGCTTGGAGCTTAGAGCCTCTTGAATTTTTTTTTTTCTTAAATTTTTCATAGTCATTATGCTTGGAATAACCTTTCTAGCATTTTGCCTCTCTTCCAATACTATGATGCTACCCAATCTCTATGTCTTAGCAATTAGATCCCTATTTTTTTAGGGTAAACCCACAAAATTGGTTTACAATTCTAGTGAGGAAGGAAAATTGCAAAAATGCTCCTATGAAATAAAAAATTACTTTTTAGGGGTTCACACGAACTGGGGTGTTTGAACGGACCCAAAAGGGGCAAGCCTAGTTCGATCGAACCATATTAAATGATGGATCCCACTTTTTATAAAAAAAATTGATGAAGACTATGGTAAAGAGGGGGTTCGCTCGAACCTAGGTTCATTCAAACCCCCCTTTTCCCCCTGCTCCCCCCTTCTCCCTCTCTAGCACCAAATTTCTACATATTTTTTCCCGTCAAAGCTCAAGTGACGATAAAAATAGAGGAGTCTTCACAGACTCAACTAGATGATGGTAGTCCTCAAAATGAGCTATCCATCGAATATAACTTTAATATGTTTTGGTTTTATTATGTATTTGTTTTTTTAGTTTGATTAAACATAGTTTTTTCACTAACAATCAAGCTCTTTGTTCTGCACATGTGGAAAAATAGTAGATTATCAAAATAAAATTCTAAAAAATATGTGTAGGCTAGTTATTGATGTCCTTGATCTGGTAAAAAAAAAAAATATTGAATTTCGATATGTATATTAAAAAAGTTATGTTGTATACGGTTTGCTTATGTCTGAATTATAATTGGTTTGACTTTGAAACTTGATTAAGGAAAAAATATTCAATAAAACACTATGAAACCAAATGAAAGGGTTAGATATCGTAGATAAAAATCTAAATTTGAAAAAATTAGAATTTTATCGTATATACACCTAAAAAAGGTCTGGATAATCTAATTAATTAAATATGATTTATTTGATTAATTAAACTTTAATTCTTCTTCTATTAAATAAATAGAAATATTTATTTATATAGTTCATCTTTTAAAATTCTTCAACCTTTATTCTATTATTTCATCTTAATTAAATAAATGAATTTCACTTTGTTTTATTTAATTATCATAATCAAATTCATCTACTATTGAATAAATAGAAATATTTATTTATATAGTTCATTTCTTCTAATTCTTCTATTATTTCATCTTAATTAAATAAACAAGTTCACATACTTTGTTTCATTTGATTATTCATTTCTTCCATTTTAATTTAATAAATAGACTTCTATGAGATTGTTTTATTAAATTTAATATCTTATTTCTTCCTAAAATTTGAATAAATCCAAATATTCAAATTAAAAGCATATTCTACAACTAATCAATATTTCACCTACCAAATTAAACATGAAATGTCTAATTTAATTCATCTCAACCTTCATGGGAAAATTTGGAGGCAAACTTGGAGGAAATCCTCTTCATCTTTCTCCAATGATTCTTTCTATCTTCTAGCTAAGTGTTTTTCTAGCGAGGAACAATCCCCATGGTCAGCTTAGGCTTCTTCATCCTTCACCATTCAATCCTCCAGATCAAATCTAGACCTTTGTTGTGTTGCCCCTTCACAAATTTGTTGTCGTGAATCTATAAATATAGCCTTCTGAAGTAGGAAATGGATCCCAAATTTGTGCAAACTTACTCTACAGAAACACCAATTGAGTAATCAAGCATCTTAGCAATAGCATTATCATTTAGCAATAGAAATCATAGCATTTTAGAATCAATATCATGGTTGCATCATAGTTTACTGTAGCTTATTTCATCAAGTTTCATGTCAATTTAGATTACAATAGTTTCATCATTACCATTTAGAAATCCTCATATAGAATTAGATTATTGCATTTAGCAGCATCTCATTCTCTAGATTGGAATTTTAACAGTCACAATGCTTACCAAATTTGAGAGCCCAGTGACTTAATAAATCTTTGGAGATAGAGAAATTTATGATGCTTTCAAGAGTTTTTCTATGTTAATTAGATTAATTATTGTTGATTCTCTTGATATAATGTCTTATTAAGAAGTGTTTTTTGTTATTTTACTCATTACTTATTCCACACTTACAATTTTGGCACCCACCATGGGGCATCTAACCCCATGTTTTAACAATTATTCTAAAAAAAAATTGTGTAGGCTTTTGGCGTGTTTCTTTTAGCATGATCGAGAGATTTTACGGTGCATCTACTAGATACTTTAGTGCTTTCAATGATTGTTTCAATGCTTCTACTAGATACTTTAGTGTATTCGACAACTATTTCAGCGCATCAACAAGAAACTCCCAGTGCAATTGATTGTCCCTTGTTCAACTTTGTTTAGCACATATGATCAATTATTTAGTGCATCTGATATATTTTGTAGCATATATAATCAGTTTTGTAGAGCATTTGATAAATTATACGATGCATATGACCTCTATTCTATTTCTTTTGTAATTTGACTGATTTGTTGTCTAGATCTGATGCAATTGTGGCCAGTGATTTCATTGCTACATTTAGGACTAAAATGAACCAATCCTAGGGTAGTCATTTGGATTAAAATACACCAATCCTAGGGTAGTCATCATACATTGCTATCTCGGTTAAAATTTACATCATGTCTTTTTTGAAGCAATATCTTCAAGTGAATAGAAAACTATCATTTGGGGTTTAAAACTAAACATTGTTTACTATGATTGTATGATGATAGGCCTATGCTCTCCCCTTAACTAGGTGATCAAAATGCTAGACTCATCTTTTAATTTCATGCACTTTACACTTTGTTAAATCCTTTAGAAGGCCTACTGTAGTGGGAAAAAGTACTCACCCTATGGGAACGACCTAAGTGGGAACAACCAAAGCCAGGTTTTTCAACCCACTATAAAATAAAAGTAAAACTAGGGAAACCCGCATTTAGAAGAAGCGTGCAAGATAACCATCCCCAAAATCTTTGTTCTAAAGATTGGGAGGTCTCCTGAGGGAGTTTATCATTTTCCACTCTGAACGAATACCTAGGTATCTACAAACCTTAGTGTAGAATCCCACTTGTTAGTTTCTAAACATTGTAATACTCATGATGCAAGGGGAGGGAAGAATATACCCCCAAGACATTCACCATATAATTTTCAAGGACTGTTTTCTCAAGGGATCGAGAAATCTAACTTTGAGTATGCACTTGGAAAAGACAAAAACATGGGTACCTTCAAGGGGGTGACATGGCTGTGTGAGTCGACGCAATTTTAAGATGTGGGATGTTGAGTATTATGATGACCTTTTTGAGCTTAAGAGTGAGTCTTCTTGAAGTGTATTCTTTGTCAAAAAACCAGTGGAAAGTAAGGAGGATCATGTTTTATTCTTGAACATACACTTATTATTTAGATTCTAGGATTTAAAAACAATTGTTTTACAATTTCTTGCTATGTTTTCAAACCATTAATTTAGATAAAGATCATCTAGAAAAACACAAAAGTTTGACAAGACAATATGTGATAATTTATGATTAGGGATTGGAAACCAACAACATTTTTCAAGAAATCCCTCACAAAAAGAGTCAAGAAACCAAAGAAGCAACTTAGCTACAAAAAATATTTGGAAAAGAGACTCTTCTTATATCAAAGTAGAAAAATATTGCTTGGACATCGAACTTTTATCCATAGGTATCACGACTTTGCTAGAGGGTATACTGATGATTTTTCCTTAGAGCCTTTATATTCACAAGGATATTTCCAATGAAGAGCTCTTTCACAAAAACATAATCATAGTCGACCCATTCGTCAATCTTTCATCCCACAACCAGCAATACAATATTCCAATAGGCCAGATCAATTCTTACAATAGAGGAAAAACTTGGAAAAATTAGGCTTATCATCAAAAATTAGAGATTTACCAACAAAGATACCTTGTCAAAATACCCCAAATTCTGAAAATTACAACCAAAAATCAAAGCCTTTACTAAGAAGAAATCAGATAACACTGGGAAGTCCCAAAATAGCACATACACAGTCTATTTTAGTGCATACACCCTATCTTTTAGTGCATACACTGTTCAAATAGCACTTTCACGGTCTATTTCAATGCATCTGACAAATCTTATAGCGCATCTACAGTCTGTCACCAAAACTCACCAATGTCAGAAATTACCAATAGCTTGGCACATCCATAGTCTATTTTGGCACATACCCTATCTGACAGTGTATTTACTATATCTTTTAGCGCATATACAGTCTCTTTTAGCACATCTACCCTCTATAATAGCACATACACAGAACCAAAAAATAGAGAGCTATTGGAAACTCCTTTCAGACTATTAACATCAAAACTCAGGTTTTTATCAGGACATAAACATTTTTATAGTCCAGATAGTGTCTTAAACTTGAAACAAATAGGATCTTACAAGTCGAAACTCTTTCAAGTTAAACCTAGATCTGGCAACTATAAAGTGTCCAATTATCAAACCAAAATCTTGGTTATTAGGTTAAGTTTCATTATCAGGATTTTATCATCCTACAATCATGAAACGAAACACAATAATCAAATTTTTAACTTAGTCTCATCAATAGAATATATCATTCTATTTGACTTTGTTAAAATCTAATTAACACTCATCCAAACACAAAAGATTAAAGTTTAAAAAAAATACTTGTATGCCAATTTGGACAAGGTTACAAAGACAAAAACTTAGGGAAAAAGAGATTGAAACACCAAACACCATGGCTGAAGAAAATCCCTTCCACATATTCCATCAAAATGATCCAAATGAAATAACTCAAGAGGATATCCAAACAGCACAACAAGATCCAAATTTCCATAAATTTATGGAAAAAGTTTTAGAACAGGATATGGAAAAATACCTTTTGATGCTAACTAAACTAGGTGAAAAACTTCCAAAGGACTTCAACATCAATCAACTAAACAAGCAACTAGAACAGCTAAAACTGAGCCACAAAACACACAAAACATAGATCAAATGGTTTCCCTAACACATCAAATGCAAAACTTACAACAACAACTTCAAGATATGCAAAAATGAGCCACAAAGAGGTACTCATTAGAGGACATTTATCCTTATCCTTTTCATCCAAGTGTGGATATGATACCATTTCCCTGACATTACGAATTCCCAAAATATGACAAGTACAACGGTAAAATAGACCCAATTGATCATGTGAGGTCGAATTTAGAACCATGAGTTTAGAATTTGCACAAGAAGACACTTATCTAATGAGGTTATTGCAAAGGAGCTTAGGAGGTCAATGTATGGAATGGTTCTCTAAACTACAACTGGGGATTCAAACTTTTCAGGAACTAGTCAACAAGTTTATCTCACAATTTTCCTTTAATATTCAACATGAGGTAACAATAAAAGACCTTTACAACATGAAACAAAAGAAAGGTGAAACATTCCTCTCATTTCTACAACGATGGTGAAGGTTTTTTGCTAGATATCCTCGTTCTATACCAGAAGAAAAAACAATGGAACTATTCATTGACAACTTAACTAATGGCATGAGCTATAGGCTTGAACTACAATGTCCACCTACATTTGAGAAAGTGATTGAAAATGGTCTCAAGATCAAAGAAGCCTTAGCCAAAAGAGGAGTGATAAAACATTACAATGAAGGATCAAACAATACAAATTCCTCAAATCACTATGGCAACAATGATAAACCTAAGTTTTGGAAAAAGAATAGAAATACTAGAAACAATGAGACTACAAATGACACACAAAATGTGAAACCAGTATTTAATTTGACAGCAACTACTACAAAGACCAATCAAAATAATGACCAAAACATCACTCAAAGTGTCAATCAAAACAACAATCCGAACAATGGGGAATCTAAACCACAATCATATCAAAGACCATCAAATCGACAAAGATTCACACCATTGGGACAAACACTAGAATCAGCAATGAGAGAACTTATTGCAAATAAACTTATCACCTTACCTAAAGCAATAAAATGGGAACCAAAAGTAAAGCCATCTCGGTGGAATGATGTTGACTATTGTAACTTTCATAAAAACAAAGGACATAAAACAAATGATTGTATGCAATTGAAACATTTAGTACAAGATTTGATTGACAGCAAGAAAGTATTCGTAGAAGGACCTCAAAAAAACAATGGTCATGGTGCATTTAAAAATACTTTGCCAAATTATGAAAAGGGAGAATCTTCTTCTACAAATGTCAAAGGTAAAAATGTAAACTACCTTTACGACATCACTATTAATTGTATCTCTATAGTTGAGAATAATGATGTTGCTAACAATCAAACTGATAACATTTAAATCAATGACATCATACCCATAAATCTGATCTTGAACATGGATACATCCAACAATCATATTAATGTCATAAAAATTAGGGAAAATCAAAATTATCAACTGGCCAATGCAACAAGAAGGGGGCAATCCAAGGTAATATTGAAAGGAGTTTCATCTAACACCATTCCTACCCCTTCACATCAATACATTATTTTTGATCAACCATAGAAAATACCAACACAAATATCAATTTTGGAACTCCTTAAAATCTTACCATCTCATAAGGAGGTTTTAGAACAAGCCCTTGTGGCCACAATAATACCTAATAATTTGGATGTTTGTCAATTCCAGGCTATGGTGGGACACTTAGCCATGCCTCACTTCCTATCATTTTTAGAACAAGATGATGTGTCACTTACTCATCCGTACAATGTGGCCCTTCATATAGAAGTCTTAATCCATAAACACCGGGTTAAATGTTTCCTAATAGATGGTGGAGCTGGTTTAAACATTTGCACTTTAAAACTAATCCATGCACTAGGTTATTTCGATAATGCGATTAATTCCAGAAGGAAGATCACAATAAAGACCTATGACGAAGAAGAGAGATCCTCCAAAAGATTGATTGTATTACCTATTCAAGTGGGACCAATTTTGAAGAATGTTGTTTTCCAAGTATTGGAAAAAGAGCTCACCTATAACATACTCTTGGACGCCCCTGGATTCATGAAATGCAAGTAGTACCTTCAACCTATCATCAGTGTTTGAAGTTTCTGTCAATGGATAAGAAGTCACTACTTTAGTAGATTACAATAATCCTCAAACTTGTAGCATGCTTAAAACAACTCAAGACACTTTGGTCCCAAATAATAGGGAAGCCAATACTTCTAGCTCATCCAACAGTGAAAAGCAACTAAATTTTATATCTAAATGGGTTGAGAAAAAGGACCAGTCAAAAGAAACAACTATTGCTAAATCCACTCCATCAAACAAAGAGGCTCAACTAGATTGTCTATCACAGCAATTCAAAGACAAGATCCATTTGAAAGACAAGCACATGGGAGAGTATTCCATTGAAAAATCTTTGTCTTTCACAATTACTACCATCTCCAAGGACATATGGATAGCCATCAACATCAACACAACAATCATCAACACCAACAACAATTTTAGAGGATAGATTTGTAAAGGCGGGTACTCTAGAAGAAGAATCTGAAGATAAGGCCACTCTCAATTAGCTCTATAAAGATGAGGAAGCCTCTACATTATCAAATATCAGCATAAAGACAAATCAGTATGGAAAAGGAAAAGTTATCTTAGAGAAAATGGGGTATGAAGGACAAGGACCTATTGGAAAAAGAAAATAAGGCATTATAGAACCCATTCAACCTCTCACGCTTCAATCAAAAGACAAAACAGAACTAGGTTACAAGGGGAAAACAAAAGAAGAAAGCACTCATAGAGTTGTGTAAAGAATCCTTCAAATGCAGGATAGTTCTTAGAAAGATTCTAATAAGTATGAGTGGTATTCTTTATCAAAAACATCATGCAAGGACATACAAATTGATGTTATAAAAGAGTATGCACCCACACGCAAGGAGGGACAAAGCTCAGGAACTAGACCCCTTGTATTTGGATCACAAAATATCGATGACTCAAGTGAGGATGGCTAGATATCGAGTTTGATAGATGACTTGGAGAAGAGTAATATCATAGACCTTGACATTGCCACTAAAAATTTTGACAACATTACTATCAGAACCTTTACTGCCCTTGACCTTAACCAATTCGATGACTTTCTACCCTTACTGCATCTTGAATTTGTCAACTGGGAACCAACTAAACCTATCAATATACCTATCTTTGAGAATGATGATTCTATCATAAATTTCCTTTGTTGTGATGAATCTAACACAAGTTCTACTCATGAATCTCATAACAAGACTTCAAATCAGGATGGTGTCAAATCTTCCAGTTGCAAAATTGAAAATAGGAATAATGTATCTAATGGTGAAAACCATTCAATGGTAGCATTAGATCTCAAAAAAAGTAAAAATAAAGAATGAATCTGATGGTGAAAACCTCTTTGAGGCACCAAAATATGGGAGATTTAACACCCTTCAAGAACATTATCATGAAAGATCATAAGTACTAGTGGAGCCTACACAGTCTATCAATATTGGCACAATAGAAAAAAAAAACTCTACATCTGGCACCATCTATGACTGAACAAGAAAATCCAGAATTCATCAAGTTCTTTGAAGACAGAAGCATTAACTTTGCTTGTTCATACTCTAATATGCCAAGTTTAGATCCAGATATTTTAATGCATCATTTATCTCTACCATCTGGGATAAAACCTGTAAAATAAAAACTAAGGAAAATGCATCCACATATCACCTTGATGGTAAAAGCCAAGCTGAAAAATTTGTTAGATGCAAGATTCATCAGATCCATTGACTATGCTTAGTGGATTTCTAATATTGTACCTGTATCTAAACTAGATAATAGTATTAGAATATGCACATATTTCAAAGATCTAAATAAGGCATGTCCAAAGGATGATTTTCCTTTACCAAACATTGACATTATTGTCGACTTAATAGCAGGACATGCCATGTTATCACTCATGGATGGCTTCTCAGGGTATAACCAAATCAAAATAGCACTTGAAGATCAGGAGAAAACAACATTCACATGTCCATGGGGAACATTCTGCTAGAATTTCATGCCCTTTGGGTTGAAAAATGCAGGTGCAACATATCAATGTGCAATGACCACCATTTTCTATGACATGATGCATACTTTTATGAAAGATTGCATGGATGATATATTAGTAAAATCATACACCAGAGAGGGACATTTGTAGATTCTGGGAAAAATCTTTACACGAATAGAGAATTTCAATGTCAGATTAAATCCTAAGAAATGTGTCTGGGGTTACGTCAGCAAAACTCCTAAGATACATAGTGTCAGAAAAGGGTATTGAAGTGGATCCTACTAAGGTCAAGGCTATAAAGGAAATTCCACCACCGAAGAAAATCAATCAACTATGGTATCTACAGGGTAGGCTACAATCAATTAGGAGATTTATCTCCCAATTAGTAGAAAAAAGTCATCCATTTAATCACTTGCTACATAAGAATGTCTTGTTCAAATGGGATCAAGGGTGTGAAACAACTTTCAATCAAATAAATCAATAGATCCATTGTCACCCCCCATATTGATGCCACCTATAGAAAATAGACCCCTATTACTATACATTACAACAACTGGCATATCTTTAGGAGCTCTATTAGCATGGGAAGATCCTGAAGGAAGGGAACAAGTTGTCTATTATATCAGTAGGACTCTAAATGGTTATGAGATAAATTACACATTCATCAAAAAATCTTGTTTGGTAGTGATATTTTCTACCCAGTAGTTGCGGCATTACATGTTAACCCACACAGTCAGACTCATAGCAAAGATTGACCCATTAAAATATCTACTCAACAAGGCTACCTTAACAGGAAGACTACCCAAGTGGGTCATGATCTTGAGTAAATTTGATATCCAATATGTGGATAGGAGAGCCATTAAAGGTCAAGTAATTTCTTATTAGTTAGCTAAAGCTCCATTACCAAATGATCATCCAATGAACATAGAGTTTCTTGATGCGGACATTCTTACTATGAAAACACAACAATGGAGGCTTTATTTTGATGGGTCATACACACAACGTGGGTCTGGTGCTGGAATTCTATTTGTTAATCCTCAAGGACACACCATCCCAAGGTCCTATAGACTCATGTTTCCATGTACAAATAATGTAGCTAAGTATGAGGTGCTAATTATTGGCATCAAAGTGGTAGTTGAATGGAAGATCACAGAACTATAGGTATATGGAGATTCACAACTAGTCATCTATCAAGTAAATGATGAATATCGGACAAAAGATGAGAAGTTGATGCCATATAAAAAGATGATAGATGATCTCAAAAATTACTTTGTGGATATCAAGTTTGAACATATTCTAACGGCAAAAAATAAAGCTATTGATGTTATGGCAATGATTTCTTCTCTCTTACAATTGCCAAAAAAGTGAGGTCGTTATGAGTTTATGGTGGAACAAGTGTCTAACCCTGATTATGATGATCCTAATTCTCAAACCATATGCCAATCAATTAACATTGAATCCTCCATTTATGGAAATACTTACGCTTATCTAAAAGATAATATCCTTCCTCCTGATCTTTCCAAAAACCAGAAATGCAAGTTCATCTGTCAAACCGCACGACATACCTTAATTGCTGACATACTTTACTGTCGAGGTCTAGATGGTACTCTTCTTAGGTTTCTAGAACATAACGAATCTAAGACAGATTTATGTGAGGTTCATGAAGGTATTTGTGGAACTCATTCAAGCGGACCGGCCTTAGCAAAGAAACTCCTCTGTTTAGGGTATTACTAGCTGAATATGGAGAGGGAGTCTTACCAGTTTGTTAAGAAATGCCAGGAATTTCATATCCATGGTAACTTAATCCATGCACCGGCATAAGAATTGCATCCATTTACTTCAACATGTCCCTTTTTTCAGTGGGGACTGGACCTGGTAGGGAAGATTAATCTATCTTCATCCAATGGACACAAATTTATAATCATAGCAATGGAGTACTTTACAAAATGGATAGAAGTAGTTCCCTTAACAACCATCACTAGGAAACAGATATCTTCTTTCATACTAAACTACCTCATCTATAGGTATGGAATTCATCAGTCCATTGTAACAGAAAATGGTAGACCATTTAAAAATCAATATGTGAAGGAACTATGTGAGAAGTTTCATATCCAACATCATTTTTCAACACCATACTATCCTCAAGGAAATGTCCAGCCAAACACCTCAAATAAAACTATTTTAAAAATCCTGAAGAAGACTATCAACGATGTTGGATGTGATTGGCACATTTAGTTAAATCCTACTTTTTGGGAACATAGAACCAACATTAGAACACCTATAGGAGCTACACCATATGCCTTGGTATATGGATCAGAGGCTATACTACCCATTGAGGTTGAGATTCCATCACTTTGTGTATCACTGAAGGCTATCATTCTAGATGAAGAATATAGGGTCTCCAGACTTCAAGAGTTGGAACTATTGGATGAACATCGTCAACAAGTTGTGAACCATTTCACAACATATCAACAAAGGATGTCCAAAAGCTACAATCACAAGGTAAAGCCTAGAGTCTTTTAGGTTGGGGACTTGGTCCTAAAGGAAAACCCTAGAAATCAACAAGACAGAGAAAAGAAAGGAAATTTTGAACCTAATTGGTTAGGTCCCTTTGTAATCATATCGGTCTATGGATCTAGAGCCTATCGGTTGTCTACACCTGAAGGGGATTTTTTCGATGAACCTATCAATAGTATCCATCTCAGGAAATTCTATACCTAATTCATCTAGTGCATAGTCGAAAAGGTTGCCTTGATGAAAACCTAGAAAACAAGCGTCTTGGTGATAGAAAATATAAAAAAAATAGAAAAAGACAAAAAGACAAAACAAATCATAAAGTCTGAAAAAGTGCAATAAAAATGAGTAGTGAAAAACCTGGAAGTAGGCACTATTTGTGATTTAAACCATCTTTTCTATCTATTGGATGCATGAATTGGTCATCCACTTTTGCCATCATTTTTCACCTAACATCTGAAAGGCGAACATCATCTACATATCCTAGCAAGGTGATCATGTCACACCCTAGCTTGGGGGAAAAATTATGAAATCACTAGGGGCAATAAAATTAAGCTCAAACAAACTCAAAAAAAATAGCATGTCAAAAGTAGCAAACACAATGATCATTGGGAAACTCAACATGGAACATACATCAAACATTAGATCATATTAGAAAATCAACCATCCACATCATGATAGTTGAGATCAAACCAATCAGAACAAATCAAAATGGATGATCTAATCTGAATAATGAATGAAATACTTCAAGTAGAGGTTGAATTGTTGTACTTTAATCATTATTATCATTTCTTTGGAGCAACTCGATGATGTATTGAACTAGAGAATCCAAGAAGAAGAATGATATTTTCTTTGTCTATTGTTTGTGAATTAATTATTTATTGTGTGAATTGTCATGAGACATGCTCTACAAAGTATCACTAATGGCATTCCAATTCACATAATAAAATGATTGATTCTTGTCTATTTACACAAGAAATGCTCAAGTCATCTTGGTTCAATTATACCTAGATGCTTGTGTTACCTTGCAATATCAAAAATCATGAAACAAGTACTCAGGTCATCATTGGTCTAAATTATACCATTGATACTTGTACTCACTTTCAACATTTTAAAAGCTCCATGATGATAACAAGAAAAATAAAAGGACTATTATGATGCCAATGTTTTCATGTAGATCTACATGGAAAATTAGATTGCATTCATAATAGTTTTACATCTGCAGAGTATTTGTTACAAATATTGGTGAAAAATTCAAGATGTCATCTCATTAATGGATTGAGTATACTTGACATTAACAAAAACAAAATCATTATCATGTAGCCACATAATCATTTCCATTGCATACATTAGAAACACTATTATACCATTTCATCATTCAAACATTTGATCATATATTTTCCATTAATCATGTCATTTCTTCATTTACACATCATAAAGAAAAATTTGCATGAGAAAAATAATCAAAAACAAATCTCTATGAATTTACATTTTCATTTCATCCATTCATCATATCATATATCATACATTTGAAGTATCATTATATTAAACCATTCATTTTTACATTCATTGAATCATATATTTACATTTGAAATATCAAAAATATATAGTGTATCATATTCAGCTTCATCATTATGTCATATAACATAGAAACATCATATCCAAAATCATAAATACAGATGCATTTTCATATCATTTACATATATCCATTATCATACAACTATTACCATGCATCCATACATCATCATTATTCACATAATCACATGTAAACATCATAAATCAAAAACTTCATAAAATCAATGCATATCATCATGATCATAAATTACATCCATAACATCATAACATAAATCATCACATGGCATAAAGAAATAAGGAAAATGCATCCATCATATAATCACATAATGCATATAGATCAATCAATCTGCCGCATATCATATAAATCTCAAAAATAGTAATGTCAAGTATACAAAGAAGTCCAATATGTAAAGAGATATACCATAAAAAATGGTTGTAAATCAAAAAACTGGAGTATACATTAAGTCTCAAAATATATCAAACAATCCAATCATGAAGCTATGTGTTGCTAGCTCTAGACGGAGCAAGCATCTCGGGGCCAGTCCCTCCACCACCGGATGTACCAGGATCTCTCGGGTCTATCGGGAGAGGTTGTGTCACACCTCTACTCATGGTCCTCGACTGGGACCTACCAGATCAAGACTATGAATAACTCACTCTCTACTCTAAAGGAACAACATCATGCTATTTATCTTTGTAGTACTCTACCTCCCAACCTAAATGGACAACCTCTCTCATATGATCTACTATAGATGTACCATCAGCCAATCTCTGTAACCTCTTAGCTATCAACTATGCCTGCTCTGTAGGCCCTCTAGCTGCATCTCTCTCGATTGTCAACAAGGTAATATGTGTTTGGGCTGATGCCAACTATCCTTGTACCTGAGTGAGAGCCTATGCATGAGATTGGGCCTATTTTTGCATCTACGTTTGTGTCTACAATAATAGACCCCGAGCCTGAACCAGCTGACCCTGTAAGGTCTACACCTGCACTTGTAAAATGGAAATCTACAGTTGTTGCTAGGAGGGTACACCAATCCACGCATGTTGCTCTATAGAAGCTACCATTGATCACCTCTTATGAGAAACCATATGCTCTTGAACATCCAAGCCTGCACCCGACCCACCTGCACCTCCTACATCATCTCTACCACCACCTCCTCCATCATCTCCACTATCATATCCCTCCTCATCTCCGCTACTCTCATCCTCACCACTGCTC
The DNA here is from genome assembly GCA_007258455.2 of Sequoia sempervirens. NCBI lineage: Eukaryota > Viridiplantae > Streptophyta > Pinopsida > Cupressales > Cupressaceae > Sequoia > Sequoia sempervirens. The sequence continues at coordinate 133,484,405 of VDFB02000015.1, read as the reverse complement.
TCCTCACCACCACTGTTCTTGACATCCTCCACCTCCTCCTCACCAACCTCCTCTCTCCTCCATTAGCGACCATGTGCAACAACAACCTCCTCCTCAACAAGTAGTGGTATTGTCTCATTAGGAATGGTAATCCATGGAAAAGGATGTAGAACCAGATACTCTGCATAATCAGTTGTAACAGGTGGCTCAACAATATTAGGACGGATATCCAAACTAGAGGCTATAGAGCCTGATACTCCTAAACAGTGGCATCATATGAAAGACCCAGTCCCCAATCTATAGAATCTAACTAGCGTCGAGCATAATGGGCAACACCCTAGGGCATGCCCTGAACAATACCATACTGTCTAAGCACTCGTCAAAAAATAAATCTCTCTAACACCCAATGAGTCTGACCAATCAGCATCATCGACTAACCGAGGTATGGAAATTGTACATCATCATCATCGCAATGCTCGCAATCTAGATAAGGCTGCCATGTAACCTCTACATCATCCAATACTCTCCTCCAATGATCCAACTTACCCATTCTAGGCTGAGTAAGATGACCTGTATATCTATGGGCATATGGCCTCATGGCGGGTCTCTGTCTAACAGTCACTAGAAGCGTAACAACTATATGCTCCCACGCCCACACCTGTAGTAGAGTAACTCCTAATGACAAACTGCGACATCCAAGGTAGACAACCGAATACAAATCATGATAAAGATGGGAAAGCATAAACATACCCCAAGCATATCTCATACCGTGCACAATCATGCTCTCCAACACATGGCCCCAACCAACATAAATTCCCTTTGACCTATGATCAGGACAAAGGAACCCTCTAATAAAACCAACAACAACTGAAGGAAAGGTGGCATGGGAATCCACCATCTCATGCCATGGAATCCAATATCCACAAATAGAATCATCCTGAAATACTCTATGGAGAGCATCGGTCCCACCCTGCTCTAATGAATCATAAACTACAATGTCACCAACAACAAGTATCCTCAAAATCTGCAAGAAATCCTCAGGAGTGACTATCATCTCACCAGTAGGAAGGTGGAAGGTATTATGCTCATTATGCCACCTCTCTACTAGGGCTATCAGGAGACCCTGATTAATCCTAATTTGGGGCATATCTAATAGAGACGATAAACCACAATGGGTAATAATTGCAGTCTCCTATTGTACTAGTTGTGGTATCAAATCAAAGGTCCTAGGAAACTTCTCTCTAATCTATAAGTTCACCAATGACTCTTGTCATCACAAAAAATGAAAAAATGTCAGAAATCTTTGTCAATCATCAACATCAATCAACCTATTGAAACTATTAAGCTCTAGTGAGACTTTTCTAAAATCTCATGAGCAGCTATTAAATCAACCTCCTCGATCATGAGGTCAATCATCAAATTTATCAATCAACCTCGCCTATCGTGAGGTTAATCATCAATCTTAAATTGTACCTCACCTATCATGAGGTCAATTACTCAAATCAACCTCACCTATCATGAGGTTTATCAAATCAAACTATAATTATTTCTCGCCTATCATGAGGATAATTATATTCAATCAATCATCAGACCTCTCCTATTATGAGGTTGAACATCATCTACTTTATTGAGATCATCAATCATATCAAACCAATAGTTGACACGATCGAAATCGACAAAATCAAGGATAAAATTGACAAACTACATCATTCTGACTTGAATGCTCTAAAACAGTGTTTTCATGAGCCACAAAATCAGAAGCACCATTAAAACATCTCAAGGTGCTAAAACAGGCACTCAAAGCACTAATTCATTAGATGTGCCATGTCAGGAGGCAAATGTTCTATTTCAGGACATCAAAGCGCCATTACAATGGATGCGCTATTCTGGGGGGTCAAAGTGCTAATATATGGGGCAAATGCGTTGAACTAGTCAAAGTGCTAGAACATCTATCCTAAGCGCTATAACATTCAAAGTGCTATTCTAAACTACAAAAGCACTAAAGAAACTAACCTAAGCGCCATTTCATTGAAAGTGCTAAAACAGAGAATGAAAGTGCTACATCAGAGCTTAAAAGCGCTAAAAGATGAAAATTTTGAAATAACGTTTAAAAAATGAAGGAAATTCAAAATGCACAAAAAAATGAGGTTCACAAGGACATACCGGAGATTCGTAAGTGGTTGGGCAGTTGTGTCATCACACGCAGTCAAATTAGTGAGTGTGGTAAGGGATTGATATTTTGAACCAAATTGCTCTCACACCAAATCTTCAAACTCCAAATGCACAAATGAATTCAAATTTACCCCTTTTTAACTTTTTAAAGGTTAATTAAAGGGATTTTTTATGGGATTTATTTAATTTATTTACTAGAGGATTAATTCAAAATTCATCACAGGGGCATCTTTAAAACTATTTTTCGGGAGATAAATTATTTCATCATCAAAACTTTATCAAATCATCAAAAATTATTATAAAATCACGAAAAATTTGAAAATTTCCAAAAAAAAATCGAAAAATCAAAAATTCATCAATTTATCTCCTGAGGGGGCATATATCCATCATCACAGCAAAATCAACATTTGGGGCATACTGAAAAAAAATTTGTCTATACTAGCCACTTGTTTCTATTGCCATAGTTTGAATATTCTTATTTGCATCAATTTTGTGTTGTAGATTTATGTTAGAAAACCCACAAAGGAGTTGACTAAGGCAAGCTCTCAAAGTGCATTTTTTCCTATTTTGCATGTCCCTGAATAGATAGGCGATAAGCGCATATAATTAAAAGGCATTGCAAGTCATGAATAAGTTTCCCCAAAAGGTACAAATATATCATACATCATGACAAGAGTGCCCCCCCTTTTAAACACTAGTGCCCCTTTTACGAAGAATAGCTCACAAGACCTCCAAAATTTCTTAGAAACTAACTACTCCACCCTTTTACCTCCAAACTTTCTTAGAAACTAACTACTCCACCCTTTTCTACTCATGTTTGCTTCTATTATATAATTTTGTTAGGGTTTCCATTTCTAGTGTATTCCTTGCATTTTCACTATCTTGTTTACTCAATTTCCCTCTATTTGTGTAGTTTCTATACAACTGATTGTTAGACCTAAAACCCAAGGGATTTATAGAATCTTGTTTCCATCTACTTGGAATTTAACACAAAACTACTAGTGACTCTTTTGAGCAAGATAGATTTCAAAACCTCCAAAATTTTCTACATGTGCCCCCAAATCATCTTCACAAAATTTCAACCTACCAAGTGTGTAAGTTCCTTAAAGCTACAGTTACATAGGAATTAAAAGTTTAAAGCTACATAAATTATTGAGTACATATTACTTATAACATGTTTCTTTTTTGAATAATTCATTTGCGATGAGCATTGTAACTAATATTCAAATAAACAATGATTTTTTTAAAGAATGTTTTTTATTCAATAATGTCTCATGCATTGCCTTATCTAAAGATAAATAATAATCAATCAATTCATTCATTAACCTAGACAAAAATATCAAAGATCAATTTCCTCTTTTATCCAAATGGTTGTTAGTTGCCTTATCTTAAGATAATTAAATAATAATTAATCAATTGATTGATTAAGCTAGACAAAAACATCAAATATAGATGTACATCTAAGCATAACAACTCTAAGACTAAAATACATATGAAATTATTTCACACCTAAAATTTTGGAAAGAAATTATTCTTATTAACAACACTAATTATTTGAAAATTTAAATTGTATCCAAAATCATTCTCCTAATATTATTAATTAAAATAATTATAAAAATTATTGATGATTAATTGCTTGAGACTAGAATTAATGCATGCAATGCAAATAATGAAGATGACCTGCGGTTTTATTTTACATTTCCATAATCAATTTCCAACTAAAAACAATTCATGTGGAAATAAAAAAATCAATTCCCCGTTTTACACAAATGTTATACAATAAAGAAGTGGACTATAACATGGGTTTAAAATGTTATACAATGCTCCAATTAAATGTATATGTATAAAATAATTTGTACACCAAAGTTAAGTGATTTACAACATCTTGAAATAATGTAAGTCAAATTCATATTACAGACATAGCTTTGCTTTAATTGATCTATCCATCTAATTGTTTATATAAATATATAAATTGATTTTCAAACATCTTTGTTCACTGCAATTTACTCAACAAATCTTATCCTCATTCACCTCTTACTATAAACTAGGCTGGCGTTATTCCATATTCAACTATTAACATGCTTTCCATTTTCTAATTAATTCAAACAATTGGAAATAATTCTCAATATTTATACTTTACACCATTGCATGTCTATGCATGACTACTAGTTAAACTCTATTTGCACGCAAACCCTAATACTAACTTAATTGAACCTCAATAACACTTACTATAGTTAAAATCTAATTAAAAAATAACATTTTTTAACCCTAGTCATAACCCTAGCTTAATCATATTTGTAACCCTAATTCAACCTTAAGTAAACCTAATTGCAGTGAAACCCTAATACTAACTCTAATTCAACCTTAATAATTAAACCATAATTGCATGCTAGTCCTAATTTGAACCCTAATTGAATCATAAACTTAACCTTTATTGTAACTCTATTTGAACTCCAACTATAACCCTAACCTTGAGCTTTATTATAGAACACTAACCCAAACGCTAACTGCAGTCATAACCTTAAGTGAACACTAACCCAATTGAACAATAACCTTCACCCTAATTTAACTGTAATAGTAACCCTAATCCAAATTGTACCTTGACCCTAACCCTAATAGTAGCTCTAATTGAACTCTATACTTGACCCTAACTATAATCATAATTGAACTCTAACCCTAATTGAATCAATACTTGGAATTAAATTCTAACAAATATGAATTAGCATAAAAAATCAAATACCCATTAAAACATAAAATTAAAAACAAGAGTTAAAAATCTCTAGATTTTAATCTTTATTATTCAAATTAGAATCAGTTTCATTTTATTATTTATTTGTTTGCTTATTTTGTTTTATTGTTTTATTTCACAAAATAAAGATTTATTAAATAATTAAATTTTTTGAATTTTTATTTCTCTTTTTAAAAAATTGATCAAAACTCCAATTTAAGTTTAAAATTTTATCTGTCTTGGTAAAGATAAAAAAAAATGATTGATGAACAAAATGACTGACAAATGAAAGACAAGTTGATGATGAATTTTCATGATTTTATGGTAAATGAAAATATAAGTTCTTCAAAACCTTTGAGCCAAATTTGAAACAAAATTTTTTCTTTGATATATGCCAAAAATCTTTTTTTAAAAATAAAAATCATAAAAAATCTACACAAATACTATACTTGCTCAATTTGAAATAGTATAATAAAGAAATACCAAAATGGGATTACATGTTCAAAATTCTTTTTAATTTTAAAATCCAAATTGAATATATAGATTTCCGCCATTCGAAAAACAATTTTTCTTTTGATCATAAAATAAATCATTCAATAAATAAATTGAACCTCAAAATACACCTAAATTGGTTGAACAAATAAAAATTGATAATCTACAATAAATGTTAATGTATGTCTCTAAGCTTTTGCTACTAGAAGTCATTGCTTTTGAAATGACTCAAGAAGAAAAGTCTAAGTTAACCTAAAAAGCTCTACTATAGTTATCCAATACATTGTTCATATGAAACATTATTACCCATTTGAACCAAAAATCATCACTGTTTGGAATTTTCCAGCTTATGAAAACTGAAATGACTAGTCTGATTTTGGAAAATCACATGCTTGTATTGCTGCAAAACTAAATAAGCTTATAATATCAACAACCATGCCCAATACACATCCTTCTGGAACTCCAACCCAAAATAAAAACAGATTGATCTTCATCCATTCCAATTGTGCAAAAAGAACCAAATACATAATAACTTCTGCAGCATAAATATCTGAAAATTAACCCTATGATACAATGAAAAATCTTCCATTTAAAATCTCCTCAAGTTATTTGAATAGCATATTGAAACTAAAAAATGCACAAAAAGCAATTTCACTTTCCAAAGTTAAAAAAAAATTGCTAAAAAAATCCTGCCTTAAAATGTAGAAATCCATTTTTAAAATCAATATAAAGACAAAACAAACCATGTTTATAATTCCATTTCTACAAAACTATGAAAAAAAAAAAACATTACAAAAAGAAAATTTGTGTATGCCAAACATTATGAACATTTCAACCATGAGTTTAAGGGAATACACTTTGTCTTAAAGTCCAAACTATGTTGTTGTTTTTATTGAACTATTATAATTTTTGAAAAATCTTTTTGTATACACAATCCATTGAATCTTCATCTTGATAATATGTTTATTATAAAACCCTTAATGATGTTGTGCCAAAGATTCAAGCATATAAGAAACCTCCATGATAATACCCAAATTATCCTTAAAACATCTATCGCATATCAAACCAACCACATGTAAATATATACACCACTCAAGATTGAGTATTTATATGTTGTATCACCATTATCTATATATTTGGATTGCTTGAACTACATTATATTTGAGAATTTATTTTTCAACTAGTTGTTTTATCTCATAATATTTATTTGATTGTTTTTAACTAGCATAATAGACAACATTTTCTATTTTATAAAGAATTGTCCTAACATTCTTTTAACAAATATGTTTTCATACATGTTTCTATTTATACATCATATATTCCTTTGCAAATTAATATTAATGAATTTATCTAGTTATTCCAAATTCTTCTTTATGGTAACTTTGATAGAGCGGTGCAAAGCAGTGATATATGACATCTTGTTCCCACTATCCAAACTAAGGGCAATAATATATTGCCATTCAAATCACTATCATCTAATATACAAGTACATATTCCTGGAACTTGACTAAGCAAGGTGTGGTGGCATTTATATGATTATAAAATATTATCTCTTAACATAGATTTTAAATTAATTGCTGCAACTTCAACATAAATTCATTCTTATTACTTTTATTCAAACTGACAAAAGAATCAGGATCAAATAGGATTTAACAATAAGAACAAGAGTATCATACATAGACATAACAAGGAGATAAATGTCAACATTCCCCTAATGTCAATATCAAAGAGATCATAATGCAGAAACATATCAATCAATACATTGAGATCTAGAGTGGAAATAAAATCAACAGTAGCCAAGCTAAACTTTGACATCTCCCTAGAAGTGCATTTTCTTGCTCTTAATCATGGCCATTTAACCCCAATTTCAGAGTGATAAATTTGGAAGTTGTTACACACTACAGGTGTTCATAATGCGTGGGATTTTGAGTGTAACTGAAAGCGGTGCAGCAGAGATAGTTAACTTTTACTAATATATATTTTTAATCACTACATTTCAAGTGGAACTGAAAGCGGTGTAGGCGGAGACAATTAACTTCTATTAATATATATTTTTTATTTATTACTTTTAAAAAAATTTAATTTTTTTTTTTAAGAATTTTTAATTTAATTTAAAGCGGTGCAAACCTAGAGACAGTTAACTTTTATTAATATATATTTTTTATTCATTACTTTTAAAAAAAATTGAAAATTTTTTTTTAAGAATTTTTAATTTAATTTCTTATAATCATTGAAGCCAATTAAATTGGAAAACTAAAATATTATTTGAGATAAATGATTTTGAAATTTATAAAATTTAAAAATAAAAATAAAAATATAATGAATGAAAAAAAAATTATAAATTTTGATTGGTTGAAATAAGCAACATTAATCACTAGTTACAAATTTAACCTCACTAATAATATATCATAATATTAAAAATTATCATATAATATTATAAAATTATTATCTATATATTAAATTATATATTAGATGTTATATATGCTATATAGAATATATATTATAATATAATGTTAAAATTAATATATCACATTGATAATTTAATATATAATATAATATGATAATTTAAAAAATTTCATATATAAATTTAAAAATATATTAAATTATATACTAGATGTTTTGTATTCTATAGTATATATTTTTAATTTATTAAATTATTTTTATATATTATATAATAATTTTTTAATTATATTTTAACATATAACAAGTAAATAAATGTTTAGGATGAAGAAAAAGTAATTAATGTGTTGAATGAGTAGAAATGAAGTCCAAGGAGTTAAAAAATTCAATGAGGGAAGCTGCAATTGATAAATTTTAAAAATTCAAAACTGAAAATGCCAATAAAAAAAAGTTTATGATGTTTAAAATATAAAAATGAACTTAAAAAAATATGTTTAAAATAAATAGTTAAATATATTTAACCATAGTAATCTTAATATATATATAGATATATATAATTATAATATTAATATATATATAGAGATATTAAAAAACTTAGGAAAGTAAAAATAGCAAACTGCTAAATTTAGTAAAAAGCAAAATCGTTGAATGATAACTGAGCATAAAATCGCCTTTAACACTATTTTATACTTCAGCTTATCTACGGATTTCGGAAATAGCTAAATCCAATTAAAGTGTTGCATTAAATTAGACATTATGCAATTATATTAAAATTAAATTTTAATTAGAGCGTACATTTAAAGAAAATAAGCCAATAATAATGCAGGCTATTAAAGAGATAAGCTTATAATGAATTTTAAAATTTTCAAGATCTATAGTACAGGAAGCGAATGAATAATAGAAGCTACTATACCCCCGGGAGACGTTATCAGCCTTAAAAAATATAAAAATATATTGAATGAAAGCTTATATTTATTTTATTAATTCAAAAGTTAATTATTCACAAGAGGAGATAAAAAGAACGATATCGTAAGCAAGGTTCAGAACTCTCAATATTTCCATAGATAATATTATAAAGTAACCATATTAAGAAAAATACTAAGACAACAATGAATATATATACGTATGTACAATTTTATTTATTTTTTTCATCATAATGAGACCGCACCACCCTTCCAATACCATCGGTTAACTTGTCAAGCATTACCTTGTAACGTTCAAGATTTATACTGGCCCCTGGACGTTAATTTAAATCGCAAGAGTTTTTATGTACACAGGTCATTTGCTTTCATGTAAGAACGCCTCTCGGCGTAATAATTATGTGTAACTGCATGTAATTGCATGTTGATTGTAACAGTCATTGCAGTCTTATTTTTAGACAAGTTATTTTAGTTCAATTATGAATGCATGAACTATATTTAGAATTGGTATGCAGAGAGGTCATATGTAATGATTTATTCATATTTACATGACAGAAATATGAATGTGTTTGTGTGTAAAAGAATTGTGCTTCCTCTGTTTTCTGTGTTTTAGTGTTTGCTTGGGTTTGAAAATCTACACTTGGTATCAGAGCATCGTTTCGTGTTTTGCTGGGAGATATCGCTCAAGGATAATGCCATTCATATAAGCCGTGTTGGAAATTAAAAATCAGAGGTCAAATGCTGACTGTAGTAAAGGAGCCGCTGCCAAGAGGATAGTAAGAGTGTATACGAAAGCAGAGAGTTTCAAAAAATTCGCAGTTTTTTTTAATACATCATTAAAACAAAGGAGTGTAGGTGCAGTTTGTAAAGAAGGAAGATCGCTGATTGTATTGAGGAAGCAATGGAGCATTAGGAGTTGGAGATCGCTGTGATCCAAGTCGCCCCTGCCAAGAAAAGTTGAAGTCTGCCGCTGCCAAGGAAGAAAACAGTTTGCAGAAAAAGGTAATTTTGAAATCCACAATTAAATCTTGTATTTACTCTTATCTTGATTAAAAAATCTATGACATTCTTGTAAAGACAAACCTATTCTTTAAATGCTACAAAATGTTAGAATAAACATATAATTTCTCTCAATCTGCATGTTGCAGTGGAGAAAAGTAGGAATAAAACAACAATTTTTACTTTGCATAAATAAAGTAGGAATAAAACAACATTTTAGTTTACATAAATAAAGTAGGAATAAAACAACAGTTTTAAATAAAACAATAGGTTTAGTTTACACAGATTTGAGTTGAAACTTGTTTGCTGCATTAACAGACTTTAGTTTGCTTTTAGTTTTTTGCTGTTTAGATTCCTTCTTGATGTGCTTTTAGTTTTCTGTTATTTAGATTCTTTGTTGATGCCTTTTTAGTTTGCTTTTAGTTTTCTGCTGTTTAGATTCCTTCTTGATGTGCTTTTAGTTTTCTGCTATTTAGATTCTTTGTCAATGCCTTCTTAATTTGCTTTTAGTTTTCTGCTGTTTAGATTCCTTGTCGATGTGCTTTTAGTTTTCTGCTATTTAGATTCCTTGGTGATGCCTTCCGATCTGCACAAGATCTCCTTAAAATGAAGGCTTTTTGTAACTGTTTTCGAATATAGTTAAAGTTGAATAAAATCATGCTTTTAGTTTTCTGCTGTTTAGATTCCTTGTTGATGTGCTTTTAGTTTTCTGCTATTTAGATTCCTTGTTGATGCCTTCTGATCTGCACAAGATCTCTTTAAAATGAAGGCTTTTATAACCGTTTTCGAATATAATTAAAAGTTGAATAAAATCAAAGAATTATGAGATAGTATTGCTGTAGCAAATACTAATTATTTCTACTTGTTTTTATCATGTTTTATAGTGGCATTTTTTTAAACACGGAACCTATTCTTTAAATGCTACAAATGACAGTCAGTTATCAAATCAAATTTCTGCTATCTATTACTGTAATGTTGTTGACAATTGATGCATGGAGTTGCACCGCTGCAACTAGACTTTGTCTTTCTTGCACCCCATCTTACAACTATCAACTTCATTTCAATCTAACCACATTTTTTGAGATTTTGCTATCTTATATCGCTTATTGCAGATTGTGCATTCTTGAGAGCAAACAACTAAAATTGAGAAGAGCAATAGAAAATAATCAACTTTGGCTTTGGGTTTGAGGTATCTTGTACTTTATTGTTAGATTAAGATCTAATATCACTTGATTTAAATAATTGCGATTGCTATCATGATTTCATGCCTACCTACCTTTCCCTGTCTCACAGATAAATAAGTAAAAGAAGCATGTCGAAAGTTTTCCGTTATCCACTTGAATTTGCTGAGATTGATGGCGTTGTGAAGAATGATTTCTGGAGGCTAATGTCACGGCTGGCCGAATTTCAGAGGACACACGTTAATCAGTATGAACAGATTGAATATGAGCTGGGGTGGGTTAATATTAACCATCTCCAATGCCGAAGTGACCCAGAATCACGTTGGTTACACCAAACTATTACAACTCTTGAATCTTACAAACCAGCAAATGTGAGTCGAGTAAACACATATGTCGTTCGCTTCAATGGTGGACTTCCTGGTGAGGTGGATTACTATAACGGAATTCCCGAGGACGTCTATTTCATTCACGTATATGGCGCTGCGCCCTATCCCATGATGTCCTTGAGGGATGAGCATCTCCGTGCTCAATCTTTTTATAGTATACAGCTTGCTAAGCCTCCACCGACCAGAAAAGAGGAGCTTCGCCTTATTCTTCAAGAACAAAATGCCGCCTCCACTTCTAATCCCTTACAAGAAGACAATCTAATTATAGTTACCCCCAAGAAGACAACTTAATTATAATTATAGCTCCGGGATTCCTTTCAGACAATTCTTGTTATTAAAGTTTTTTCTTGTTGTTATTAAACGGGCCAGTCAAGCAGAAGGATATGTTTCTTTACGGAAAGAAATATCCGTCGTCATTATCTGTGCTGAGATATTTAGTATTTATATTTCTTAAAATTAGTTATACTGTCAAACTGCCCATACATTGATTTAAGACTTCTTAAATGAAAAGTGTAATCAATGGGAATTCTACCATGGGATGCGCTTCTCTTCTAATTTGTCTACTCAAAAAACAATTTATCTGAATTGATTTGTGCTACCGTGAGATATTTTTCAATAGAATATTTTCCTCTTGCATTTACTGTTATCTTGATTAAAAAATCTATGACATTCTTGTAAAGACAAACCTATTCTTTAAATGCTACAAAATGTTAGAATAAACATATAATTTGCTGTAGGAAATATTAATTATTTCTGCCCTGTTTTACCTGTTTTGTTATGGCATTTTTTTAAACACAGAACCTATTTTTTAAATGCTACAAAAGACAGTCAGTTATTAAATTCCCGCTATTATTACTGTAATGCTGTTGACAATTGATGCATGGAGTCGCACAACTGCATGTAGACTTGCAACTAACTTTGTGTGTCATGAACAAATGTGCATGATTAGATAATTAGATTTAGTCTTGGTTTGTTTATTAAGGTTCAGTTAACATACTCTTTTTTTACTTTTAAGTTGCCAGTCTTCTAGCGCAGCAAATAATGCATGCAGCATGACTGCATGTTAAGTATTTTTTTAAGTTCTTCAAGCTATTTTTAGACACTGCAATGCAGTAAGTTTAGTATTTTTTTTTAGTTTTTCAAGTTATAATGTAAGGCAGCGGCTATCCAGCCCCTAGAATGCATTTATGATATGGATGTCCGTTTCGGCAGCGACTATTCAGCCCCTAGAATGCACTTAAATGCGCTTATGATATGGATGTTCGTTTATACATCATAACTGCAGTTCATCATCTTTAGCGACTTAACTCACCGATGCTCACTCCAGTTCACTGAAGCGTCGTTTCGAAGATAGAAAACTGCAGTTTCAAAACTATAACATGACTGGCGGAAATTTTTATCTGTTTTTGGTTGTGTCTGTTGTATTCTCTTTTTTCAGCGCCAAGTTTGATAAAAGAACCATGCATCCTAGAAGAAGGCGATTTGATCATTTTTTCTCAGCGCCAAGTTTGATTTTTCAGCGACTAGGATGATAGTCTAGGTTGTGGAGTTTGGCTATAGGCGTTTCAACGGTTCACATGCCTTCTCTATGTTTCCATATTTACATAATATGGACAATTGAGTAAGTAATCATGACTTTTCTACCATAAATTTTGATAAGTAGGGGAAACATACCAGTAGTCGCCAGGGTTAACTTCGCATATTCGTGCAGAGTGCAAAATAGGTCTGATTTCAATTATTTATTTTTTTGGCTTCTTCGTGAGTTAGGACCTTAAAAAGAAAAATTTGGCTTCTGGATATTTAAAACGTGCCTTGTGGAACCCATAAAGCGAAAGGTGCTCAAAAAGGGTGTTTTCAAACCTCCATCCCCTACATCTTTACCACTTTGCCAATACCCGTTCATTAGACAACCAATAAAAACACACAAAAATTTAAGGTATTTTCAATAGTTTTCAATGTGTTTTTTTTTTTTTTGTCAACTACACATTCAGTAGTGAACATACATTGATGTAATTTGTAAATTTTTATTGACATAATTAAAACAATGTAATGACTAAAATGTAAATGATTATTGGGAGGTCAGGTGAACAAAGGTACACAGTAATTGGATCATGGGCGGCAATTGGGGGTTTCCCCTAATCTGTCATGTTCCCAATAACCACAAGATTAACATGGTATAATCTCCATTTTAGTTATTGCAGTCTTAAAAAATTTCCATACATGGTTGAGGTGCAAAATGAGGATGACTTGAGTAGGAAATTTCTGAATAGGTAAGGCAAAGATTTATTCCATTCCACTTGAGTCTAACTACACCTCTCACGATTTTTTTGTTATTCATGGTTGTCTTTTCTAGTCTAAGGTTTGTAGTAAGAATTTCTTTAATAAAAATTTTAATGTTTTTTAATAAAAAATATGTTAATTAGAGAGAAAATAATATTTAGTTTAGGTGTGAAAAATAATAGTCTATAAATATTATAACTAGTTAATAATATTTTATAATTTTGATGGTTCTAATGTTTTGTCTTGGTAATTATAAAATTAATGAAAAATGAAAGTTGCTTTAAATTTTAATATCAATTATTAAAAGAATCTTTTTTTCAAGTCAATTATGTATGAAATGCATATGAGATCTTTAATAAAATTGGACAATCTTATTATTAGTTATTTTTTAAACATTTTAAAAAATATTTTAATGATGAAATTTGTATACTTATGCAAATTCTTATTTAATTTTGTGTTTATTTTGATAGAAATTTTAATATAATTATATATTGATAAAAGGATCAATTTTGTGTGAAGTTGGACTCTTTTGGTAGCCTTTGTCTTTTCCCATTTAGACTACATTCTCATGCATTTTATCTTATCCCATCTCATGCATTTTATCTTATCCCATCTAGAGTTAAATACTTTGTTTACATGCAATTATTTTCCACATAGACTTTATTGTTTTGTTACCTAGATTGCAAGCAATATCAACCACTCCATTACCTTCCCTATAGACATGTTTGATCTTCACCTACTAAAAAAATTGAAGATCATATCTCCAATTCTCCATCAATTTTTGGATCTGTCATGGGGGACGATTGTTATTAGATGTAAAGGGTATGTGCAGGATCATGGTGCGCCAAAAAGTGGCAATATTATGAGGGTATGTGGCTGACGACTTTTTTTTCACCCAAAATTAATGAAACGAAAAGGGTTTTTAGAGGAGATTCTCAGCTTTCCAAAAATATAAATTATGATTTAATTTGAATTTAATAAATAATTATTATTCATTTTCTATTAGAATTATGACTAAAGTCCGATGATAGGTGATTGAAAAACATCTATAACTTTCAAGCGATATCATATTTTTTGAATCCAAAACATCGTCACATTCTATGCTTCACATACTATAGGATTAAAAAAAGAAAAATTAAATTTCATGAAGCTTTGACCAAGTTAAGGTGGTAGACATACGAGTTTTATATTTTTCTAAAAGTTGTAATAAAAAATTCATAATTAATTATTTACTTGGAAAAAATTACAAAAAAATATGCATCACATCTGTACATGAGTCTTCTACTTATATATAAAATCTTACAAAAAATAATTATCATTTTATTATGGTTAGGGTGGTCAGACAAACACCTACTTATTTTTTCCCTGAAATTTAAGTACTACTGCATTGAAATTTCAAATTTTCACCAATTTGATTTTATTTATTTTTAAATAAACCTAGTATTTTAGAAACTACATTCAATTTTCTACAAATTCTACATATTTTTGAAATAATATAGATAACTTATTCAAATATTTATGTCAAGTTGCCTAACTGATTTTTCTGAATTTTTTGCCACTTAAGGGCTGTTTTTTGCGATGATCCTGCACATACCCTAAAAGGTTAATAATCATTTGAGAATCACCTTCAACCTCAATAGACTAGTATCCCACCCTCTTAAGTCTCTTAACCTCTCACCACACCATCATGGCTTTAACTTCATTATTGGATTTGTATCCAATAGATTTAGCATGATCTTCAATTAAATCTCCTTTCTCGTCCCTTATTACTTCACTAGCCACAAATTCTCAAGGGTTTCCCTTAGAGTACCTATCAAAGCTAAGCTTCACCCATCCATTTTTAACCTCCCTTCTAGTCATTATTTTACTCCAATTGATTTTGGTTAGAGTTTGAGTGATTTCCTAATTTTGTTTCACTCTCAATTATGCATAAGTAGGAATTTTTTAGAAACCAAAAAGATTGGGCATTAATATTATCTTGTAAGCTATGTTGATAATTTGAAAGATGATACTATTGTTTGTAACCTAATCTTTGAACACCCAATTGTTTCTCTCTTTCCATAGCTTCCAAGTAACAAAAAGAGGAATTTGTTTCCATATTTAAGAGATGACAAGATGATTGTAGGGGAACCATAATTCAAGGATTTGACAAAATCTCTTAGATACAAAGGGAAGGTCAGTGGATTAATAGGAAAGGATTGGGAGGATGTGTGTGTACTATCCATAGTATTTGAAGCAAATTTAGAGTTAATAGCTAGTACAATGTTTAATCCAAATGGCTTATCGATTAGCACTTTGTTAGAATCATATGAGCTAACTATGTTAATTTTTAATCCTAAAACACAATTTAACAATGAATCTTAAATCGTAATTTAATAAGACAAATACAAATTAAATGAGCATACAAACCTACAATTTGAAAATCATATAGATTTCAAAATTTTAAAATAGTGAAAGTATAAACTATAAATTTTCAAATCATATGGAGATATACAATTAGAGGGGATCACCAAAAATGTAAGCAAAAAAAAACATTTCCCTAAGTCTAATTTTGACTAATCCAATATGGTGTACACACATAAGCATAATAACCTAGATTAATAATTGACAATCATAGGAGTCATACCTAAACAATTGATTCTATTTTTTAAAATTAAATGTGATAATAGGGACACTTAGCTCTAGGCTTGATGGGTGAAAAACAAATATTGTGTCCCAATTTTTATCCTTATTAAGCCACAAAAAAATAATATTTTAAGTATTCAACACATTCTATCAATTATAGTCTAAACAAAATATCAAGAATTTAAATATGATCTACAAGCTTGTGATTTTTGTCATTTTCTCTATAAATTTAATTGATCTACAACTATGTACATGCAAAATATTATCTCTAGGTACTTTTGTTTGAACCCACATGCATGTAGTTAACTATTTTGAACTAGAAAATATTATATATGAATAGGAGAAGAATTGCCAACATAAATTCAATTGAAGCACCTTAGATTGAAATATATTTGATCAAACATTTATTAGATCAAAATAATATTTGATTGAACCCTTATTCTCTTTAATATCTTAAATGAAAGCATAATGCTATGTGCTTTCACCTTGATGAATAAGAATGAAGCTAATGTGGCAATTGAACCTAATATTATCAAGATTATAATTGTATCTATATTTCATCTTAAATTCTATATTTCAAATTTGTGTATCCTTTTAGTTCAATTTTACAAATCTACCTAACATGAGAGACAATATGCTAGGCTGATAAATGAATGCAATTGAATGAATTTGAATACTATTTCATAGAAAAAATTCATCTAAATGTTTTTTTCTTGATACAAGTGGATAATGAAATGGGTGAGATTATCCTAAATTTAAATCTGAATTTAATAAATTTGTGGATCATATATAAGTGGATAATGAAATGGGTGAGTGTTTCTAATTTTTGGGTCAAGACTAGAATGCCACCTAGGGCGTCTTTGTCCCCCAGGGGTCTCGGGACCCTAATTTTGAGACATCTTAATTGGGCTCCTTTTTGGTGCCTTTCCCCCAAGTTTTTAGGACTTGGGATAAGACACCACCTAGGGCGTCTTAGTCCCTCTTGGGCTATTTTTACGATTTAATTTCAAATTCTAGTAGGATTCTGATTTTTGCTGAAATCACATATTTTTAGAAAATATAATTATTTAAGCCTTGAAAAGTTCCATTTAAAGGATTCCAATTGAAGAGGGTTTTATCAAACCACCTTAGACCAAGCCCCTTTGGATAGAACCCTACTAGTTTTAAACCATACCTATAACGAGTCTCCTTTACACCTATTAAAATCCGATAAAAACCACTTTTCATTTACCATTTGGGGATCAAATGAATTCATTTAAAATTTATTTTGTGTAAGTATGTATTCATTATTATAAGCTTTCAAAACATTATAATTTTAATTAAATTAAATTTGATTATTATATTTATTTTTTATTTCTTGTGAATAAAAGTTTTTCACCAAAATCAAGCTCTTTGTTCTACACATGTGGAAAAATAGAAGATTATTAAAAAAAAAAATTAAAAATATGAGTGCACCAAATATTGAAGTCCTTGATCCAACAAAAAAAATTAAATTAAATTTTGATACATAGAAAAAAAATTACGCATTATACAATCGCGCTATGTCTGAATTGTAATTGGTTTGACTTCAAAACTTGATTAAAAAAAAAATATTCAATAAAAAACTATCTAACTAAGTGGAAGCACTAGATATCGGAGTTAAAAATCTAAATTTGAAAGAATTAAGCTTTTATCCTTCATGGAAAAAAAGTTATGCGTTATACGGTGAGCGTCACTTTTTAAAAATGTTGTTTTCTGAAAAAAATAGTTTTCAAAGGAGACGAAAAAAGAAGTGCAATCTAATTCCAAAAATTTTGAAAAAAATATATTTAGAATCTACAGACAAAATTTCACGAAACTCTATTTTGCATCATCTTCAAATTTCTCATGGTTTAGCTATACTATAGATGCCCGAAAGTGAAGATTTAGTTCAAAAAAATTATTTTAGTGTCTAGTTTGGCCAAAAATTCTAAACCACTATTGTAAATTATTTTAGTGTCTAGTTTGGCCAAAAGTTATTTCAGGATATTAAGCATAAGTAAGTATAAATACAAGATTCCTTCTCTCATTTTCTCCTAACAAGCAATCCACGCATCCAATCATTCAAGTATTCTAGCATTCAAGAGTGGGTATGTGCAAGATCATCATGGAAAACATAGGCCCTTAAGTGGTGAAAAATTTAGAAAAAATAGAGTTAAGCAACCTAACGTAAAAATTTGAATAAGTTATCTATATTATTTCAAAAATATGTAAGAATAGAATCTGTAGCAAATTGAATGTAATTTATAAACTACTAGGTAATTTATTACTAGGTTTATTTTTTTAAACTATTTGGTGAAAATTTGAAATTTCAATGCAAGATTTAAATTTCAAGGAAAAAATAAGTAGGTGTCTGTCTAACCACCCTAACCACAATAAAATGATAATATGTTTTTATAATATTTTATATATAAGTAGAGGACTCATGTCCCAATGTGATGCATATTTTTTTATAATTTTTTTCCAAGTATATAATTAATTATGAATTTTTTATTACAACTTTTAAAAAATATAAAAACTCGTATGTTTGACCACCTTATTATGTGTCTTGTTGTGCTAACATTTGTGATTTATGGTTTTTATTCAAGTAATCAATTCATGATCATTCCTTTGGTTCAAGATTCATATCCATTGTAGTCATTATACACAAGTTTGCAGACTTTGCAACAAGGGTTTGGTGAGTTGTAGCATTGCATGTTGTCCATTCACCATTTCCTTCAATATTCTATTTCATTTCAAGGTTTAATTACCAACAAGGGGTTTGACCAAGGAAAACCCCAATTCACTCGCAAACAAAAAAAAATTCCCTAATTGCAAATCTAGGTTGTGTTGAACAGTTCAGATAACTGAGAGGGGGGTGAATCAATTATCATAAAACAATTTTCTTGACTTTAATTAATTTGGAGCAATATTAAATCAATCAAATAATAATTAAAGCAGATACGAACATGAAAGCACAAAACAACACCATACACAATGCACACTAGAATTTACGTGGAAACCCAAGAAGGGAAAAACCACGAAGAATGCTAATTCTTAATTATAGAACACTTGTTAAGGTGATTTTTACAAGGGCTCACTGCCAAAATGATCACTACAGGTAACACTCGCTACTGATGGGCTCACTGCCCAATTACAAAGACAACTAATTACAAAATAGTCTCACTAAAAAAAATGAACTAATGAAGTTGCATCTAATTATGCATGAAGTCAGTTCCGGTTAATAGCATAATATCTATTTGTAGAAAATTTGGTCAAGAATCTTCTACCCACCTTCCTTGCACAACCTCGACAATACAAATTACTTCTTCCTAACACTTTCCTTTTGCTTCCTTCAATATTCAGACTCTTTTATCTATTCACACACATCATACTTCATCCACACTTCTCATTCGGAACCAAGGAGATGTTCAATATATATGTGTATGTATCTATAGAACAAAATAAGTTCAAGGCAAAACACAATTCCATTCCATGCTTCCAAAAACTCCTAAGTTGGCTTGAAAAACAACCTTGAAATATTCAATATGGCTTGGCATGCTAACACCGAATCCAAAGGATAGACCTCGCAAATAAAGATCTCCTTACCACATTACCATGGGACCCATAAACAGGTCATAGCATAATTACCAAAAGTTAGAAAACTTTGAATCACATGAAATATATTCTAGAGCCAATGGGAATGCCACAACCAAGAAAAAATCTTGATTCTCATCAATTTTAGTACCAACTGGAGAAACACAATTAGACATACCAAAACTTGTAACATGCTACATGAATGTCCAAATAGCAAGGATACCGGGAGTAAGCTTTGAGCACAACAACCAACATCAAAAGATTAGTCTTCATTATTCTACATTAATTGACTTACACATAAGCCCCAAAAGAAGTATTGCCATATCCAGATCAAGGATAAGATCCATACTATGCAACATCATAGCACTTGATAGGATAGATCATTTTTGTATATCATCTGGAGCACAACCTTTTAGATCCCAAGTTTTGACATCAATGAAAATAATGCTAAATCATCTCAGCAACTTCTCAACAATCTCCCCCTTTGGCATTGATGGCAAAACAACAAAAACTCCAAGCACTCCCCCTTTGTCAAGAAAATCAATTCCTCTTTTTGTTTATATTTTTTTCTTCATTTTCTCCCCCTTTTTTCCATCAAAATCAAAGGGCCAAATAAGAATATTTAGGAGATCAAGTAAAAATAACACTTTTCACATGAAAAAAAAAATTGTACCTTTCTCTCACAATTGGAAGAATCCTCTCCCAAGCTTGTACTACAAAAATCATTATGGCACACAAATTGTACAATAGAGTCAACAACATAAATGTAGATGACCATTTCAGAGACAGGCACTATCGTTCATAATCCTCTGCATCAGAAAGTACATCTTGGAGAGATGATCCAACCAGACCTCAACAATTTCTTTGACCAACAAGAAAGTTCTAGCCACATCTTCCCTTTGTCTCTAAATAGACAATAACTCAACTTGCAACTCTCCAACTCTTATTCTTTGTTTTCCATCTTTATCTTTGAATAAGTCAAAACACTTTCCAACATCATTCATTTCAAATTCAATAGCTTCAATTTTTCTTCTAAAATTATCAACAGATGCAGGCCACCAGAGAAAATACCTGTAGATGTTAGACATCTCCTTAATGCATTCTCTTGTCTCACCAATGTGTTTTGATCATTTTTGTTTGGCTTTGACACACCTTCTTTCAATCATAGATTGGATCTTATGACCTTCAGATTCTTCCCACAACTAGATCATCTGATAATGAGTCAAAAACATCTAAAACAGTAATATCCTTTTTGAGAAGATAATCAACAAAGGGATCTTCAATTCTAGGCCTATTGTTTGGAGAGAAGGAATACCACATTTCACCAATCTTTTTCATATCACCTTCATCCAACACTGAATGAATTTAATCTGGATAGAAAGAGTCAGATCCGAGCAGAGACTCTTCTTCCTTCTCCTTCTCTTCTAAAATAGTGAAGGCATATTTTGTGTTAACTTTCCTCCTTTTAGGTTCTGGAGAGGAACTGCCAATGACAACCTCTAAATCCTTCTTACCGAAGGAAGAACCCTCCTCAAACTGACTGATAGGCACAACACTAGACACTATCACACTTGAGCATAGATCCATCTACAAGGATGAGAAATAAACTTTGCATGCACTTACTTTATCTTCCATACATTTCAAATATCTATAAACTTGCTTTCCGACATGGATGTCGGTCTTCCACTTAACATTCTCCTTTGATGGTAGAAAACTCAGAAGGTAAAATACTAAACATGTGAGCAGAGACCAAAACCAAAAGGGATAACTCTCAACCAAAGACATTTTGACATTCTTAATTAGGTTTTCCATTATCAGGCTACACAAGTCAAACTATTTATTTTCCTTCACCATCTTATGTGCAAGATACATAGCAATAGCCAAAGTAGAACCTTCACGATTTCATAAATAGATTTTGTACATGATATCATAAGAAACATACCTTATTGTTGGATTGTTAATGGTATTTATCAGTAGAGCTTAGGGGTCTTTATCGATACTATTAAGTTCCTCCACATCTTTGTATTTCATTGTTTTCTTCCTAAGGAGGTCACCAACACTACACAAACCATTAATAGCTTCAATGGATTACTTAGTGATCAGATAGGGTTTATCGAACATGATCCTTCCATCCTTGAATCAACTCAATAGGAACAAGATAGACTATTTGTCAGTAATCTAGGGAAATTATCCCCATAAATCTATACCCAGGGCACTTACATTCTGTGATTCATTAATCTTCAGCCCTAGTTCCATTTCCTTCATCTTCTAATGATCAAATTCATCCAACTCTACTCCCTTTAGCCTTAGTGCAATACCACCACTGGATTTACTATCAACCAACATGGATTCCAACGTCACGATTAGCTTCTTTAATTCTTTTATTGCTCAGTGAAACCTCTTCTCCTTCTTTGCAAACTGTGAGAAATTATTTGAAACTCCACCTTTTATCCTTAATTGCTCATGATGATTTCACCACCAAAGATGCACATTGATGACACCAGCAATTGTACTTCACATTTCAATTAGTTGGATTAAGCTTCATCATACATCGCCAACCAGATCGAACTTAGTTGTGTTGAAAACACATCAATATTACTTTAGAGAGGGGGAACCAACAGGATATGTATTACAAAACTCCCCCTGAGCCAAGGTAGTTTGGCTCAAATTCCGATAGGGGAATGTACCAAGATTCGATGCCATGGAAGAGTTCTCCATAATTGTTTCCTTTTTCTTCCAAACCATGACCTTCTTCTTCTTAGATTCATATAATTCTGCAACCTTCTTTTTTATTTTCAAGCTTTTATGGAGAAACATATATGAATGTGTTAGCATAATGTTCGGGTTGACAACATTTGTAACATATTTTTCCTGACTCGAATGAGTGAACACAAGATCTGCATTGATTAGCTTTATAACCATAACCATGGAATAGATAGCAATAATCATGAAAGAGATTATTCATTCCATTCTTTCTAGCTGGATTAGATAATTCACTTCTGCAATGAATTTCTTTGTGACCAAACTTGTGACACTTAAATCATTGAGTACTCAATTCCTTCTTGCTTCTACACTCTATAGACTTATGTCAAAAAAAAATCATAGAAAACAATAGCCATTAAATGATAAGTACCTTTGAGAATTTGGTTGCCTAACTAGAGGTCTTTTTATAGGTGTTCTAAAGTTTCGGACCTTTCTCGTTACAACTGATCTCACTTCAACTTCAACTACTTTGTCCTTACCCTTAATGTTCTGATTTGAGCTTTCACCTTCAAGATGCCAAGTCCTCCATTATCCTTGTAACATTTTTTTAGGGACAAGATCTAAACCAGAATTATGCTACTTTCACATACTCTTGCTTCTAATTTCTGCCTTCTTAACTCTTGATCTAACTTCTCATTTTCTTCTAATTTTTGTTTGAGATTTTCTTCAATCTTCTTACATTCATCCATTTTCTGTTTGATGGTATCTTTGATATTTTCTTCAGTCTTCTTGCATTCATCCAACTGCAGCTTTAAATCCACAATACGTTCCTTTGAATCCTTTAATTCTTGGTTGACCTCTCTGTGTCTTGCTTTGAATTTTTGGATTTTCTCCCTTAGCTTTGTGATACAAACATTTTCCTCCTTGAGGTTTTCTTTCAATTCTACATTTTCAGATTCTATTATTTCCATATCATCTAACATTATCTTTAGTTCTTCCTCAAAGTAATAATATCCTACCATCTCTTCAAACTACCAAGATCTTCCTCAAGTAGTTAGGCTCTATCTACAAGGGACCAAGCTCTAATACCAAATGTTGAACAGTCTAGATAACTGAGAAGGGGGGTGAATCATTTATCATAAAACAATTTTCTTGACTTTAATAATTAATCTAGAGCAATCTTAAATCAATCAGATAATAATTAAAGCAGATATGAACATGAAAGCACAAAACAACACCATGCACAATGAACACCAGAATTTATGTGGAAACTATGAATGGTGATCCTAGACCTATACAAACACAAACAAAAAACACGATATTAGTCCATATGCAAGTTAGAAACATCATTCCCCATAAAATTCATTTGAAACATAAAAATAAGAAATAATATGAAGAACACGATGAAAAAGCTATTAAATCCTATTTAAATGATCAAACTCTTAATCCCATGGGGGAATTGGTACCATTTTGATGTGGAAAATGGCCATTTCCCAATTCCTTGCAAGCTTGAATGGTGATTGATGAAGATTTGATGCTCCTTGGTGAAATTCCTACATAACCTAGTTATAAAACTTGATGAAAACTAAGAAAATGGATGGACAATGGATGAGCAAATTCAAAATCTCAAGATAATGACTTGACATAAAGTTGTGGATCCAAAATTAGAAGAAGATCCTTCTATTTATAGAAGACAAAGATGGAAGAAAAATACAAAGGGATGAATGTGGGATAAAAGACCAACCAATAACAGTAAGCCACTTTGTCAACATGTGAGTGGACAAAGGTGGAGCACATTTTGGTCATTGTGCACATAAATGATATTTGGTAGAAATTCAAATTTGATGAAATGACAAGTTGGAGGGAAAGAAGTGAATTAAATGTCACTTGGTTCAAGGCAAAAAGACATGTAAGAAACTTAAATGCCTTGTTGGACGTACAAACCCTTTTGGAGGGATTTTTCAAACTTGGAGAATATTCTTTTTTTGATGCTTTTTTTAATGAAATAGAGATTTAATAAATCAAATAAATTGATTTATTGTGCAAGTAAATCTGAAGGATTTGAGGGATTAAGATTAAGACTAATCAAGATTTGATTAATTTAAAAGGAGATTAGCTGAT
Source organism: Sequoia sempervirens (assembly GCA_007258455.2). NCBI lineage: Eukaryota > Viridiplantae > Streptophyta > Pinopsida > Cupressales > Cupressaceae > Sequoia > Sequoia sempervirens. The sequence goes on along the minus strand of VDFB02000015.1, from coordinate 133,459,825 downwards.
GTGACAATTTGATTTAGATTTTGGATTGATTTAAATCAAAGTTGAGAGGAATATGAGTTTAGACTTAATTAAATAAATTTTAATGTATTTAATTAAAAAGAATGGTGTTAGATTTAAATCAAATAAATATTGATTTATTTAATTTAAAGGAGATGACTTTAGAGATTAATTAAATAAAATGAATTATTTAATTAAAAGAGAGACTATAGGATTAATTAAATAAAATGATTTATTTAATTAAGAGAAAATGATGACTTAATCAGATAAATTTGATTTATTTAATTAAGAGATGAAATGTGATGAATTTAATCAAATACAGATTATTTGATTAAATGGTTAGCAAAGGAGATGATTTAGCATGAAGTGGTGTTAGTAAAATTAGGATCAGGTGTATAGGACCGATTGGTACATTTTTTGTGTCTACATTTTTCCCCTCTTTGAAGCAATGTACCCATTGCGTTGGTTCAAAGAATAAATTGCCGAGATCAAAATCCAAAAAAAAATTAAATTAAATGCTCCATTGTTGCCTCGGCGAGAAGAAACATGCTGATATACTGCCCCCTCGAGTGATCGGACGAAAATTTTGATTTTTGGGTGATCTCGTGACAAAGAGGTTCAAGATGGATGTATGGATGGTTATGATGATGATGCAAATGAGATGGTTTTAAGATTTTTAGAATAACCAATCTATATTATTCTAAACAACTTAAAATAATGATGCAATGTTGTATTTGAGATGGATGATGTGATGATGCCTATATGATTATGCAATGGATGCTTTATGCAAATGTATTGTTTATGAGATGCTTAGACTAATAGATCTATATTATGTGATGATGAAAATGGTAAAAGCAAGAAGTTGGGTACACGAAGAGGGCAAGTTTCGGTCAAAAAAAAAACATCTCATAGAAAACACATACGCATTATTAAAAAAATGTGTATGCATTATGCTTTGGGTACTCAAGTCTAAAAAAATGTGTATGCACTAAAAAACACATAGGCCTTATAACGTGTACGCATTTTATAACGCGTACAAGTCATTTATTTTAAAAAATAAATACCATTTAGAAATACGTACACATTTTAAAATGTATACACATTTTGTAACTCAAAATGCGTACGCATTTGTAAAAAGTATTTATTTTTAAAAATAATCAAGAAAATAAAGAACACATATGTGTTCTGTAACACGTATGCATTTTTAAAAAATGCGTATGCATTTTTAAAATTTTGAATTTCCAACCCACATGCTACCTCGGTTTTAGGCTCGGGAAAGGCTTGGCAACCCACCCCTTAGCCCTAGACCTGCAACTAAAAAACTAAGGCAAATTGAAGAAGAATGTCCAACTTTGGCAATATGGTTGATGGACTTTTTTTTTTAATCAATCTATAAAATTAAAACCCATTAGAGAACACGATGTCTACTTTTCAAATATATAATTTTTATTAAGATTGGATTATTTTTGCTATTTTTTAATTAATTTATAAGTAAACTAACCTTTAAACTTAAAATATTAGGCTTTTTTTGTTTTTTAATTTTTTTTTTTGGTTAAGTTTCTTGTAAAAAATATATATGGTATCAAACTTCAGACAATTCTCTACACAATGAAAAAAAAATCAAAAAAAAATTAGTTTAGGTCCAATTGTGTTGTTTGTACACGTTGATTTTTAAAAATAATAATTAAGGCCAATAAAAATTCAATAAAAAAATATTCAACAAAAAATTACAAAAAAAAATCCACATCAATCTTCATGTTGTTAGCTCTCTTTTCCCAAAAGTAATTATCAAAATACTTTTATTTGGGTCAAAAAGTGGGGTATGTGTAGGATCATCATGGAAAAAACAGGTCCTTAAGTGGCGAAAAATTCAAATAAATCAGAGTTAGGCAACTTGAAATAAAAATTTGAATAGATTATCTATATTATTTCAAAAATATGCAACAATATAATTTGTAGAAAATTGAATGTAGTTTCTAAACTACTAGATTTTTTTATTTTTTTAAATTTATTTGGTGAAAATTTGAAATTTCAATGCAGTAGTACTTAAATTTCAGGGAAAAAATAAGAAGTAGGTGTCTGTCTAACCATCCTAACCACAATAAAATGATAAAAAATTAATAAGATTTTAGATCTAAGTAGAGGTCTCATGTCCCGATGTGATGCATATTTTTGTAATTTTTTCCAAGTAAATAATTAATTATGAATTTTTATTACAACTTTTAAAAATATAAAAACTCGTATGTCTAACCACCTTAACTTGGTCAAAAATTCATGAAATTTTTTTTTAATCCTATAGTATGCAAAGCATAGAATGTGACGCATGTTTCAAATTCAAAAATGTGATACCTTGAAAGTTATAGATGTTTTTCAATTCTATCAATCAGGACTTTAATCATAATTCAAATAGAAAATGAATAATTATTATTTATTAAATTCAAAGTAAATCATAATTTATATTGGTGGAAAGCTGAGAATCTCCTTTAAAAACCCTTTTCGTTTCATCAATTTTGGGTTAAAAAAAGTCATCAGCCACATACCTTACACATACCCATCATATCGCCATTTTTTGGCCCATCATGATCCTACACATACCCAGTGGTTTCTTTATACATGCTTGGTATGGTAATAAATAGGGACTTTTAAAAAGTGGTTTTTATAGATCCCTATCAAAATTTAATTTCTACAATCTAGGTATTTGAATAATTTACATATTTGGAAACTAGATTCAAAAAGCTAAATTTTATATTACTGACTTTTTTTAAGATTCATTGTGTAAGTGCCTCAAATTTTCAGTCCAAGTGTGACAAATTCTGAAAAACAGCAAAAGCACTTCCACTTTTTGAGCTTTTTGTGTACCCAACTTCTTGCTTTTACCCAAAATGCATGTGAGATGATCAGTGTTTCTTATATGATATGATATGATATACAGTATGTTGATCATTTGTGGATGTAGGATGGATGGATTGGTGATGATGATTAACTGTCATGGAACCATGTTAGCGTGGAGAGAAGAAAGAAGAAATGAGATGAAGACAAGAGGATCCAACAAGTCCATGATTTGCAAGACTTTATTAGAGATGATGGTAAATGATGATGCTTATTAGGAATTGGGACTTTTAAACTTGGGCTACTTACCTTATGTTTTATAACACACGTGCATGATGCATCAAGGTATAAAGAACTAGGATGGCGTTGCACCTAGTGTGATGGACTTTGACTCGACAATCAGATAGTACTCATGTTCACATCTAACATATAGAACCTTATCCAAAATGCAGTTTAGATATTCCAAACATCTCAGACCAAAACATAGGAAGGCAAGCAGGGAAAACTTTAGTGGTGAATCTTCGCCAATTGGCGAATAATTGAAATCGCTCAACCTCTAGAAATGGTGAATAGTAAAAGCTAAAAAGGATGCAGAATCGCCAAGTTTTTACAAAAAAATAATTTTATCTTGATTAATTCACCTATGCATTATTCTTTAATGATGCGTCATTGGAACTGATTCACTAGTAGTTTATACTCTAATTACAAATATTAATTATATTCGCCAGTAATATTATATTCCTACCATTAATTTTGGGGCAATATCGCCACTAATAATAAATTACCATTTCATTTTAGTGATATTTTAGCCTTGAATAGGGCTTTTATTTATTGCCATCGATTAGCTTTTTAATTAGATGGTTGTAGGTTGATTCCGTGAGTTTATAGACACATGCATTTTTAAAGGCTTGTTGAGGCCCAAAATTTGTTTTGGGCCACAGGATTAGATTTAATCGTGTGGCCCAAAACAAATCTTGGGCCTCAACAAGCCTTTTAAAAGGCACATGCATATAAACTCACGAAGTCAACTTGCATCCATCCAATTAAAAAGCTAATCGATGGTCATAATTCACTTTTCATATAGTCTTTTTTTTAAAGTGAAAATTTTTAAAAATGCTTAATCTGTGTGTGCTCCAATGTGTTTTCAATAGTGAATTTATGTTTGGTGGCGAGGGGTTCTCCCCGGACCCCGTGAGGGGGCGTTGCCCCCTCGACCCCCACAAGGGGGCTCTACCCCCTTGAACCCCACAAGGGGCGTTGCCCCTTGACCCTGCCAGTGGCTGCCTCCCCCGGGCCCCTACTTCAATATTACAAAAGACAAAAAAAATATGGGGGAACTGCACTAACCAACTACGAAATTTTTTAAAGGAGAGATTCACCATTGTAATTAATCTTTTTAGTGATTATTTGCTAGGATTCACCATTGTGATTATTATTTTTTCCAATTATTCATTAAGATTCGCCAGGATTTTACAATTTTTTTTAATAATGTGCTATAGATTCGCTAGGAAAATAATTTTTTTCAAATAAAAGGAAAGATTCGCCAGGATTTTACACCTTCACCGAGGGGGGGGGTTTCTTAAAGTTATCCCTAAAGGAAAACCTTCCTATGTGGTCAACCAAACACCTAAAACACCCTCCCTACATCCAAACAAAGCACGTATGACCAAGGTTATATTACAAGAATATTCAACAAGCACAGCAGATAAAAACATAATGATCATTGCCCCATTCTTTTCTCTCTAAATCCCTTTGTTTGGACATCATCAAGAGGTCATTGAAATGACCGCAATAAGATAAATCAAAAGACAAAGACCAAGTAAACAAACAAGCTAATGTTCTTCATACCGCTACCCAAAACTAAACTATTGTGATGCTTGATGTTTCAATGTTCATTGTAGGAAGGATGCATCCTAGGACATTATGTTATCAGATGATTGATTTGGGACTGATTGGATGATGGGCTATTGAAACAAAAAGTTGACCAACTTGTTTATTTACTGACCTAGACTTGAGACTTTGATGATTGAGTTTTCACTTTTAACTTGCTAGACTCGTTTCTGATTGTTTCACCAAAGGTTGAGGGTGATGATTGATTTATTATGAGTGGACGGTTGTTTTGAGTGAAAGAAAGATAGAATGGATGGGTTTTTTTCAAATATTTGGATGTTTTTGATGTTTTTGAATGTTTTGAGGCTATTTTTTTGGTATTTTCTAAGATTTTACAAATGTTTTGATTTTTGAATTTTCCAATGTTTTGGGGTTTTCTAAGATTTTGACCAAGAGACTAACCTAAAGACCTATCTTGGGGGCCTCGGGGCCTGATCAAAGATTATCCTTGCCTACATTATATACACAGAGACCATGTAGTTCAACTAACATAGACTCAATTATTGATGAGAAATGAACAAATGGATTGCCAATTTATTATGACAAACTCCTAAAGGACTTACCTAAGTGTCTCGGGGGAAGATCAAAGATCAACCTTGCCTACATTCAGAGCTTAGAGACCCATAGTTTGACAAGATGACTCTTTTTTTGACCTTTTGACTAAAATTTTGACCTATTTTGAGATTTTAATATGTTTTGAATGTTTTTGGATTTTCTGATTTTATGAATTTTTTGGATTTTTTTATTTTTTGATGCTTTTGGATTTTTTGATTTAGGGAAGACTTTAAGAATATACACGGATCCGATATGATGAAAACATGCCCCCAGCATGATGCAATAGACTACTCTGATATAGGCAGGACAAACTGACCTTAAGAATGGACGGAGTAGTACTAGGAGGGATCATGACATGAACATAGGACCAAGCTATGATGCATACGAGGATGGATGATGTATGGAGATATGGAATGTGATGGATGATGGAAGCGTGATGGATGGATGAATGAATTTTGAAGATCCTAGTGGATGGAAAGTGTTTATTTACACAAGGCGCCTATTTGCTAGGTTTTCACCAAGGTATTTGCCCAAAGTGCCACTGAAATGATTTTCACTAGAGGAATTTTTTCTCTTTACTTTTTTCAATCCTTTTTCTGATTTTTTTGGATTTTTATATTTTTTAATTTTTTTGTTGTGACCAAGACGCCTTTTTTCTAGGTTTTCATCAGGGTGACCACATTTTTAGGACATTTTCTCTCTTTTTTTTTTGATTTTACACCCTACAAGATTAGACGTAAAACTTTTTGAGATGGGAGTTGTTCATAGGCTCCTACAAAGGTTCTCCTTTGGGTGTTGATAGCTGATATGCCCCTGACTTGTAGCTTGCGGTGATGACGAAGGGTCCCAAACAATTGGGTTCAAACTTTCCCTTGTTGTCCGGATTTGGAACATTCTTCGGGTTCTCCTTCAACACAAGCTCTCTAACTTGGAAGACTTGAATCCTGATCTTCTTGTTGTAGATTTGTTTGAATTGGTTTTGGTAGACTTGCAAATGGTCTAAGGCATCCATACACCACTCATCTAGTAATTCCATCTCATTCAGTTGTGATACCTGGTATTCTTCATCTGTGATGAGATTTTGCAGTGATATTCTCAAGGATGGGAGCTCGATCTCAATGGGGAGTATGGCTTTTGATCCATAGACTAGGGAGAAAGGGGTGGCACCTATTGGTGTGTGAATGCTTGTTCGCTAGGCCCATAAGGCAGAATTTAGTTGCAAATCCCAGTCACAACCCGGTGGAGCATCATTGACTGTTTTCTTGAGGATTTTTAGGATGGTCTTGTTGGTAGCTTATGCTTGGCCATTTCCTTGGGGATAATAAGGAGTGGAAAAGTGATGTTGGATTTCAAATTTTTGGAATAGGTCATGAACATCCTGATTCTTGAAAGGTGCCATGTTATCTGAGATAATGGCTTGAGGAACACCGTAGCGCCATATTAAGTAGTTCAGGATGAACATGGATATCTGCTTTCTGGTAATGTAGGTCATGGGGATGGCCTCCACCCACTTCATGAAATACTCAGTGTCAGTGATGACAAACTTATGTCCACTAGATGAGGTGGGGGTAATTTTTCCAATGAGATTAAGCCCCCATTGCGAAAAGGGTCAAGGTGTAACAATTGGGTGGAGCTCTTGAGCTGGTGCATGGATGAGATCCCCATGCTGCTGACATTGTAAACACCTTTTGACATAAACATGAGCTTCCCTTTCCATTATAGGCCAATAGTACCCAGTCCTCAACAATTTCTTAGCCAAGGTCATACCACTCAAATGTGAACCACAAATTCCATTATGTACCTTGTTAAAGCAGTTAATGCCTCCTCAAGGTTTAAGCAACGTAACAGGGTTCCTTCAATGCTTCTACGATATAGGGTATCTCCTAGGATGACAAAATGGGATGATTTTTTGACAAAGGCTCTTTTGAGATTCGGGGTTATGTCAACAAGGAGAACTCCTATTTTCAAGTAGGTGTATATATCATGATACCAGGGATCACTGAGACCAACGATTTTGCACACAAATTCAGACTCTGGTACCTTGAATGCTGGTACAAGAAGCTACTCTACAAGGACTTTTTATTTAGGGACATTATGTGGGACCTCCAGTAGTGATCCAATTGTAGCCATAGCATCCGCTGCTCTGTTATTTTCTCTGGGTATCTTCTCAAATGTGACATCAATGAACTCCTTAAGGCTCTCCACCAATTTTTTGTATGGAGTCAATTTGGCATCCTTCGTTTGATACTCATCATTGACCTAGTTGATTATGAGCTATGAATCTTCATAGACCTTAAGTGCCATGATCTGCCACTGCACTACAATTCTCAACCCTATGACAAGAGCTTCATATTCTTTGATGTTATTTGTGCAAGGGAATGACAGCTTGTATGACTTAGGTATGCAATCCCCCTATGGAGTGATAAAGAAGATCCCTGCTCTGGACTCGTGTTGTGTGTAGGATCCATCAAAGTACATTTTCCAATGATCTTCCACACTTAGGTTGAAGATTGATTTGTCAAGGAACTCTTATACAAGTGGATTTTTTGCGCATATTGGTGCTTCTGCCAGTTGATCTACAATTGCTTGTCCTTTAATAGCCTTGTGTTCCACATACTCAATATCATGCTCTGTAAGGATCATAACCCACTTATCCATTCACCCTGTGAGCATGGCTTTAGACAATAGGTATTTGAGAGGTTTTATCTTTGCAATGAGTTTAATCTGGTGTGCTAGCATATAATGTCGAAACTTCTGATCTGTGAACATGACTACTAGGCAAGATTTTTCAATGGGTGTGTAGTTCAGCTTGTGTCCCACCATGGTTCTATTGATGTAATAGATAGCTCTATCTTTCCCATTTTCATCATGTTGTTCCAAGAAAGCGTCGAGAGCTCATGTTGTTGATATGTATAATATCAAGGGTTTCCTTGGAATTGGTGGCATGAGTACTGGTGGTGTGAGTAAGTACTCCTTGATCTTGTTAAAATCCTAGTCACACTTTTCATCCCACTTGTATGCTACCCCCTTGTGGAGTAGGTGATAATATAGGATTGCCTTGTCTTCCAGTTGCGCTATGAACCTGTAGATGGACTAGAGTCTTCCTTGTAGGCCTCTTAGCTATTTCAATGTTTTTGGTGCCTCCATTTCGATGATGGCCTTAACCTTAGCTGGATCTATCTCAATTCCTCTCATGGACACAATGTATCCTAGGAGCTTTCCTGATTGTACCCCAAAGACACACTTTTTTGGATTTAGTCAGACATTGTACTTTTCTAGTCTGTCAAAGATGGAGCTCAACACCGCTATGTGATCTCGACATTTCTTTGACTTAGCCAATATGTCATCCACATAATCCTCCATAGTCTTATGAATCATATCATGAAAGATTAGTGTCATGGCCCTTTGATAGGTTACTCTTGCATTCTTCATCCCAAACGACATCATGTTCCAACAATATGTCCCCCATGGGCAAGTGAATGTTGTTTTGTGTTGCTCTTCCTTAAATTCTATCATGATCTGATTGTATCCTAAGAATTTGTCCATTAGTGATAGCATCTCATGTCCTATTGTCATATCCACAATCATATAAATGTTTGGAAGGGGAAAGTCATCCTTGGGACATGCTTTGTTCAAATCCTTGAAATCCACGTAGATACGGATGCCCCAAGTGGGCTTTAAGACAGGTACAAGATTTGAGACCCACTCTGGATAATCTATCGGCTATATGAATCTTGCAGCTAGGAGCTTTTTTAATTCAATTTTGACCAATAATGTTATCTGGGGATGCATTTTCCTTAGCATTTGTCTTATTGGCTTAGCTTTAGGATATACAGCTACGTGGTGAACCACAACTTTTGGATCAAGTCCAGGCATGTCGGCATAGGTCCATGAAAAGTTTAATTTCCTTTCCCTTAGGAACACAGCTAGGAGTTCATGTTCTTCTATTAAAAGAAACTCTGCATAGAAGGTTATGTGTGGCGTCTCTTTTGTTCCCAAGTTGACCGGATTGCACGTTTTTGCTAAGACCGTTGACTTCTCCTGATGAATGGCACTAAGAGGAATATTGAATCCTTCATCCTCTGGCGCCTCAGAGAGGTTTTCACCATTGGGTACATCCTTTATTTTTACTTTTTTTGATTCAGAGTGTCACAGTGTGGTTTTCACTTAAAGACCTAGAGATTATTCTCAAGTTTTCACTTTTGCAACTGAAGGATTCAATCATTTCCCCATAATAGGTGTGTGTGTCCAGTATGATGTCAAAACTAGATTTGTGATCTCCACATGGTATAGTATCTCGTAATCCCATGAATTTTGAGAGAGCCTCATCATTTTCAAATGTGTCTAGATTGGTGGTCCTCATTGGTTGTAATTGATGAGTTGGGGATAGACTAAGTTTATCTCATGGGTTTGACTGGTTGACTCAAAAGACAGGGTACTAATCATGAGAAGGGAGGAATCCTCAAATAGCATGGGTAAGTCAGTTATAGGATCTTCCTCATCACTATGACTACTACAAACGTCGGTTATGTCAAATATAAAGTTATTTATGACTCAACCTATGGATACGGGTAACTAAAGGGTGGCTACTGATAGCTAAGGGGGAGTCTTGACTATTTTAACTAGGGGACCTCTGTCAAGTATGGTCACCTTCAAAGGGGTACATCTAAGGCCAATATTTCTCATACACTTCTCAAGAATGAGTGGTACCAGGAAACCATTATCATTATGTCCAAGTTTCTTGTTTCTGTCATAGCCCATACCAAGCATCATTTGCAGTCCTTTGCTACTTTCATCCATAGGAAGATCAGGTGTGAACCTTTTTTCTTGGTACAGCAAGCTTGATGTCTTTTTTCATCTACCACTTCCCAACTTAGGTCTCCCCAACATCTAAATCTAGAAGGGTCTACTCTAAAGGTTTGGGATGATGTTTTAATTGGTTGGGGTAGCCCATGAGACCTAGGAGATTGAGGTAACTCTCCTATTACGAAAGCACTTTTCTTCATTTTATAATCCCCACACCCATTGTCTTGAATAATGACCTTGATTTTAGAGATATCAGGAATGGCAGGTGTCTTTGTCTTAGAAGTGGAGGCCAAGGTAGCTGGGTCTACATATGAGGTTGATGGGCCTTCATAATTTTTTGGGACTTGGGATATTTTATAGTATTTTTCTTCTAGATTTTTGCAGTAAGAAAAGGGCTTAGGATCACCATAGACAGTGGCCTCTTGATTTTGATATGAGAATTTTGTGCACTGATGGAAGGTCGATGCAATAGCTTGCATCCCATGGATCCATGGATGCCTCAAGAGGATGTTATAAGGCAAATCAAGGTCAAGGACATGGTAGGTGGTTTCCATAATGGCTGGCCCTACTTGAATAGGGAGCTAAATAGTGCCCTGAGACACTCCTTTATGATCATCATAAGCTCTGATTGTGATGCCCTTACCTTTTTCAATAGCATCCTCAGAGAATCCCAGATTCTTTATTAATTTGAGAGAACAAATATTTAGAATTGTACTCCCATCCACTAAGACCTTTTTGACTTTTTTTTTATGAACCAGGACCTCAAGGTGGAGTGCACGATTGTGAGATGGTTGGATGGGGAAGTCTTGATCAAAAAATATGAGGATATTTTGGGTGGTAATGTTTCTGACCATAGCTTGGAATTGGTCAACATCAAGATTGGAGGAGACAGTGGATGAAGCTAATGCTTCCTCAAGGATTTTTCTATGTGCGGGAAAAAAATTTAGTAACTCCATGATGGAGATCTGAGCAAGAGTTATTTTCAACTAGTCTAGGACATTGTAGCCATTAGAAACAGATTTCAAATTGGAGGTGGATGCTCTAGGTGGTTGTGATGACCCAGCAATGGTAACTTTGTCACCATGTGTAGTGACTCCACAATCAGCTTTGGCTCCCTTGATGTTTACAACAGTGACCCATTCATCTAGGGATGTGACGACATGATCGTACACATGGTTTACATTGGTGTAATTTTTCTTTCCATGGTTGTTCCCTTTGTTATGATTCGGCGTCGAATTCATGTATATTTTTTTTAATTCCTAATTTCCAGTTGGTTGTTCAACATTTATGATCTTTTCATCAAAGAGGTCTTGGATTAATTTTTTAGCCTCATGCAACTGGTTGTCGTGTGTCCCTTGATTTTATGAAAATCATAAAGGTGGTTTTCATTGTACCATGGCAATTTAACTTAGGGCTCTTGATAATTCTCATATGTAGGGATTTTAATGATATTCTCATTTACCAGTTTCTTCATGACAAATTCAAATGATTCCCCAAGAGTTGTGTACTTTCTCTTGGGGGGTGGTGCAGGAGCACCTACACCCTCAATGCAAATTTTGATATGGTGAAATGTAATTAGGAGAGTTTGAGTGGGTCTAGGTTAAAGTAGGTGGGATAAATTTTGTTTGCATCAAATAAGGTCTAAAAGATCATTTTATTATGTATTTAGGTGTATGGGACAATATTGGGGTTCTTATGTCCAAACAATTTCAAATAAATGTAATGTTGTTAATCAAAAAAAATTGTCAAAGTGCAATTTTAATGTCCTAGAAGTTTATAAAATATTTATGTACATTGGGAAGTTATGTTTTGGAGGGAAAAGTTTATAAAATCCTCTTCATTTCTCGAGTAGGAGTTGTTGAAAGGATTATATTGAGAATTCCAATAATTAAACATAATGTTTTATCTGCAATTTCCTGTGTTTCTTGTTCTTTTCTTTACACTATACAGGTCGTACAGGTTCTAAGATGTTTTGAATATTTTTTATTGTGTAGATACATGAAATTTCTTTCACTTGAACCTATTTTGAGGGCCTAACACTTATATTTAAGAAAGTTTTCAATAATTTCTTGTGGCAGCCTGTACACAGATTTTGAGGTCTAATTTTGTTTTAAATGATATAAATTTCAATCCACCTACTGTTTTCAACTATTACTCAGTGGATTGACACTATAGGATGGTATAATATATGTAAATATGTTCTAGGAATAAGAAAAAAATAAGTTGTGTAACATTGGATGAAGCCTAGGGCTGGAAGTATCATTTTTCCTGTAAAAATGGTGGTTCAAAGCATGGTTTTGTTGATTTGTTGATGGGACAGAGTTTTTGAAAGTGGAAAATGTCCATACATACCTAAATAAACTTGTTTGAAGCATTGGTTGCATTTTATGGGCCTGATACTAGTGTTTTTCTAAAAACCCTAGGTGTTTACATGGCAAATTGAGGGTTTCTTGGGGCAGAATGTAAAAGGCTTAAATATGAGAAAATATTGTGGAATTGGGGGTTTTGAGACATGATAAATGAATGTCTAAATATTTATTTTGATAACAAAGTGGTTTGAAGATACTTACTTTGAAAAATAGGGCTAATCTAGTAGCCTTTTTTAGTAGGGCAACCTATTGAATCTTGGTGATGGACTAAAGAAACCTTGTGTGATCGGTTGGGGCATTGTATTTGGGTCTAAGTGGATGCTTAATTGATGTTGTGTTGGAATTTTTTGTGACCTTATCTAAAAGATAGGTCTATTTGATGATTTTTGAAGACTAGGAGTCAATTGGTGAAGGTTTGAGTAAAAGTCATGTGTTTGTGTTTAAGGGTAGATTCCTTTGTTTGAGACTAATCAATTTGTGTTGGATTTTTTGTTCCTCCACCTTGTATTGCATTAGGGGGATTTTTTTTCACAAAGGTGGTCCCCCTTGATTATTTAGATTGTTGACTTGATTATTGGGTGGTTGTTGTGATACCGGATTGGTTTGTGGTTGCTGGTATGATTGGGTGTTTTGTTTAGAAGCATTGATTATGACCTTGGCATCTACCACACCATCATTAACTTGACATTTTTTTTCTTTCCCATGTATGAGGCTTCGCATTGTATTTCGTGGAAGGGTGGTTGTCTTGATGTTCTGGATATGTGGGTGTCCCCCCTTGTGCAATAAGGTCTCATTCGATGTTGATCACCTTGGGGATCAATTGGTCCTAAGTGGTGATGCACTGCATTTTTATATGGAATGCCAAGGTTTTCTCAATATTTGAGATGATGGTGCAAATTTGTTACTCTTCTAGCATGGCCCACTTGCTCCTATTGGCCTTGGATCACCATCGTTGTAGGAAGGAAGTGAATGACTTCCCCTTACCTTGTTTGAGTGTAGATAGTTCCTCTAGAATAACATCCATACCAATGTTAAATGCATAGTTTTTTAAATGTGTCTATAATATCTTGGAATTTGTTGATGCCAGGAAGAAGGAAACATGGTAGGACTAGCCAAACTTTGACGAAATAGCAACATCAAATATGTATCAAGTCATATGCGACCTCCATGCAATGTACTTGGAATTCCTTAATGTAATCTTTAGGGTTTCTCATCCCATGATATTTGTTGAATTTAGGGATTTCAAACCCCTTTGGGAATGGTACCATTGCAAGGCTCCTGTCGAATGGATAGGGGCACAAGTTGTTTGGTGTCTTTGTTGTTTTCCCTTATTGGAGATCGAGCACTTGCTGTGAGAGCAATTTGATTTGTGATGTCACGTCGTCTTGCAGGTTAGGAGGTGGAGTGAATGTGTTTTGAAGTGGTTAGGGTGTTTGAGTGATGGGTGGAGTGTTGGGTATGTTGGTGGGATTTTGTTGCAAGCTCTATTGTGCGATCAAGGCTTGTTGATATGCCTGCATTTGTTGTTGGTCTTGTTGCTATTGTGCCAACAACACTTGTTGTTGGTCTTGCTGTTGTGGTGCCAACAATGCTTGTTGTTGGGCTAGTAATTGGGCGGCTTCTTGTTGTGCTTGGTACTGTTGCAGGGCTTGTTGATATGCTTGATGTTGAGCTTCTTGTAGTTGTGCATGGTATTGAGCTTGTGCTTACGCTTGTTGAGCTTGATATTGGGCTTGACATGGAGCCTGTGCTTGTTGGGTTGCTTGTGCAGCCTGGGCAACTTGTGCGGCTTGTGCGACTTGAGTGGCTTGAGCTACTTGTGCAACTTAGGCAGCTTGGGTGTCTTACTGTTGTTGTAGTAAAGCTTGAGCTTGGGAAGCTTGTTGTGCTTATTGTGTAGCTAATTTCACTTATGCTTGTTGGGCAGCTAGTTGTGCATCTTGTTTATTTTGAATTTTTTGAAGTTCATTTTGATAGATAACTTGTTGAGTTGCTTGCAATGTGATGCTAAATGAGTTTGTTGTGTTGGGTTTTGGTGGTGGTGGTGGCGGATTTGGAATTGTGTTTGTTGTCGTGATGAGGGGTATCATTGTATTGATGATAGGGATTTGTGTGGTGGATGGTGCGATTGATATGCTTGGTCCTTGGGAGACCACATTTACGGATGGTGCAGTGATTGCTTGGGTTGGTTGTATGGTTTCCACCTTTTGTTGCGATATTGATGGCAAGATGGGAGGATTCATTATGATTTTTTGATTTATGATTGGGGAATTTTTTGGATTTTATTGATTGATGATTGGTAAAGGGGGAAGGCCTAAACTAAGGGTTGGTGTGGATGTTAATAGCAAAGGTGGAAGTGGTGGAAAAATAAGTGGTGTATTCCCTTGAGAAAATGATGATGATGATGAGGGATCAAAGATACCCCTTGGTCCAAATAATCCACCTTCTCCTTGTGAGGTCATGGGGAGAGAGGTTTGTATGTTGAGAGGATATTCCAGTGTTGCATGAAAAGAGGATGGATTGTTGGGATCATGAAATGTGAGTAGAACGTATGGGTGTAACGAATTCAATGGGACAGATTGACCTAGTATGATATTTGCATCTAAATCTTGGTTGTTCACAAGGGGATGTGTTTGAAGTGCATGAAACAATAAGCTCCCCTTGTTGACAATTGGTTGAGTTGGAGCAATGGATGATGTTATTTGGGGGATGGATTGATTGATGCTTTGAAATGAAGGTGTGGATGAGATCGGAGACATAATCTTAAAAGGTTTCTCCACATGGGTGCTCACATCATAGTCAGAAGGGATTTTAGCCCCTTCTTTAGCCAATTTTAGCATGTATTGGGAGGGATTGAGCCTCGTCATGGTATTGACAATTTTGTGAGTTTCAGGATTTTGAACCATTTCAATAATTTCATCTTGTGTCATTCCTAAGACATTATTGGTGATGTCTTCTACTTGACCTTCCCCTTGAGGATTTTGTGATGATAGAGGAAGATTGGTTAGGTGATTGCTTGATCCAATGGGATTTTTTTTGGGAGCAATTTGGCTCAAGTCACTCGAAGTTGATGTTTCTTTGTGGGTTTATATTTTCTTCTTGTGTTGTGATCTAGTTTGCACCATAAAATAAGGATCAATTTTCAAGAATGTAAGAGATGAACCTCTAACTCTTTAGATTTATCTAACTTTAGGTACAAAAGAGAAAATCTAGGAGGATTAAGGAACAAAGATGTGATGATGAGATAAATGAAAGATGGATGGTGTGAATGTTTGAACTCTTGAGAAATATTAAAGGAGATACTAGACTTTGGGACTTTGAATTTTGAATTTTTATTTGATTTGGTTTGATTTAATTTGATTTGGATAGTGAACTCATAAACTCTAAGAGGTTGGATGTTGTCCTAGAGTAGATTTGTACACAAGATGATAATTTGAATAAATGTGTAAAGAAGGATTCATCTATACACACCTAGCCAAACAAGATGATTTGGATTGATTTGATTTTGGATTTTGGATAATGAACTCATAAACCCCAAGATGTTGGATGTTATCAAGGGATAGACTTTGTTCACAAGGATTGATAATTTGACTAAATATGTGGAAAAGGATTCATCTACACACATCTAATCAAACAAGATGATTTGGATTTGATCTAGAGGATTTTCCAAAAGCCTAGCATGAATGATTTTTTCAAGATTTCCAAGAGTTGTTGGTGAGATGATTTTTGGATTTGATGTTTGAAGGATGGATGAAAGTGATTGTTTTGATCCTAAATGAACCTAGAAAGACCTTTGTTTACAAGACCTCAGTGTTGAAGAACATGCAATACTTCCTATGTGAGATATTCAAACCTTTGAAAGAGACTTAGATTTTGACAATAGTAAAATGAGTACAAATTTGGATTGTTCTTTGATGCACATTTGTAAAAGTTGAAGGTCAATATTTCTCTAAATTCATAAAGCATAGAAAACATTTCTTGCAATCCTTTTGACTAAGACCTTTGGACTTTGGTTTTCAGATTTTGATCTTTTGGGAAATCATTTGGAAGAGCACATGTGTGGGGTTCAATTGTTTCTTATATTTTCTTAATGAATTCTTTTTACCACAAACACTCTCTTGATTAGATTTTCAAATTAGATGTCTAATGTCCTAACTTCTTCTCATCCCACAAAGTGCATTATGTGGAAATCAATGAAATCAAGGAAAAAGTTCCCTAATGTTGACTTTAGTAAAAGAAAATTGAGATGTAAATTCAAATACTTAGAAGCCTCTAAGGATAGAATCCCTAGGGAAAGCAATAGCACTTAAATTTTGTCAAAAGTAGTTGCTCTTCCTAAAGGGTTTGAAACTTGATGTTCTTGTTGAATGTTTGTTTCCAAAGTTTTAGATCCAAGCAAAGCATTTTGATTCCAAAATGATGCACTATCCTAGGATGATTAGATGCTTGACCACATTGGATCCCCTCCATGGCACACACTTCTCAGGTTAGCAAAGCATTAGTACCCATGAAACTCCCATGGCATACTTCTCATCTCTACTAAGAGCCATAAAAATGTGGGATGGCTTTAGAACGATCATTCTTGCACCAACAAATAGATAAGGATTTGGCCTTCTTAAACAAGAGGTTATAGTATAGGCATTCCATTCATGGGGGATCATCCATACGGAAAGAGACCATTGCTTCCCTTATTGTCAGAACAATCCTCATGATACTTGAACTTTCTCAAGTACCCACACTTATATACCGGTTGGAAGTCGCTTGGCTTTAGCGTGTTCCCAGTTGGGTCATTCCTTGGGGTGATTAATTTTTCCCACCAAACAAGCCCTCTAAGGATAAACAAAAGCGAGCAAGTACATCCGTAGTTTGATCAATCTTTGTTGAGAAGCAAAGAGAGAAACACACGCGATATACTCCACTCACACTAGCAATATTTTGTTCAATTTTAAGAATCCAAATTGAAGTGTGGAGGTAATCACAAATACAACTAAATATCACAAAAATCCTTTTGATTCTCAAGATTGTCATGAGGCACGAGAGAAGCGCATACATCTTTTAGATGATATTACTTTGGATAAGAGATTACAAAACATAAAGGCACATGTTCATTTTAACCTTCAAAGAAATTTAAAATGAATTCTTTTTAAGCACAAACTTTGAAGTGTGAGATTTGTTTGTTCAATTGTTAAGTCCAAAACAAAATCTAGTAAGTTTCCTATGGTTCTTTTTAATCCCTTTGTTTTGTTCTTTTTAAGCCCAAATGAAAATTGGTGAGTCCTAAAAAGCATGAAGATGACAAATTCCTTAGAAAAGGATTATAATTTATTTCCAAAGTGTTTAAAAACACTTGATACAATGAAATAATGATGCCATAGAGAAGCCTTCGTCTTTGCTTTCCTCCCTTCACTTTTGATCAATCCAACCTACAAAACTAGTTAAAACTAAAGAAATAGAAGCCAAAAACTAGTTATACTTAGTTAAAAGCAACCAAAATGAAAAAGCACATGTTGAAATTAATTTGAAAATTGCCTTTTACCCAACTCCAATGACGCAATCTGTAGAGGTGGCACAGTTTAGAATCTATTCAACGGCACTATATGGTGTCGTTGAGACTACTAGCAGCGGACTGTGAAAAATCTAGTAAGCGTGATTCCAATGCTATTTTGACCAGCGGCGGAGTTTGAAGTTTGAATGCCCAATCAATAGAAGCATCGTTGTTTGGAATTCAAATTTTTGGGTGGGAAGAAGCCAACGTTGTGGTTTGGAGTTTGATAGCAGTGCTATATGGCGCTGCTAGACTATGAGGGACGCAATTTCTCTATCAGTAGCATACTTTCCTATAGACACACAAAATTCAACAAAAACTATAGAATTTGATAATAAAAAAATATGTTAATTTCTTAAAATCTACCCCCCTTCTAGCACCAAAATGTGAATGGTGATCCTAGACTTGCACAAACACAATATTCGTCCATATGCAAGTTAGAAACATCATTCCCCATAAAATTCATTTGAAACATAAAAATAAGAAATAATATGAAGAACACAATGAAAAAGCTATTAAATCCTATTTAAATGATCAAACTCTTAATCCCATGGGGGAATTGGTGCCATTTTGATGTGGAAAATGGCTCTTTCCCAATTCCTTGCAAGATTGAATGGTGATTGATGAAGATTTGATGCTCCTTGGTGAAATTCCTACATAAGCTAGCTATAAAACTTGATGAAAACTAAGAAAATGGATGGAAAATGGATGAGCAAATTCAAAATCTCAAGATAATGTCTTGGCATAAAATTGTGGATCCAAAATTAAAAGAAGAGCCTTCTATTTATAGAAGATAAAGATGGAAGAATAAGCCAAAGGGATGAATGCAGGATAAAAGACCAACCAATAACATTAAGCCACTTGTCAACATGTGAGTGGACAAAGGTGGAGCACATTTTGGTCATTGTGCACATAAATGATATAAGGTGGCTATTCAAATTTGATGAAATGACAAGTTGGAGGGAGAGAAGAAGTGAATTAAATGCCACTTGGCTCAAGGAAAAAGGACATGTAAGAAACTTAAATGCCTTGTTGGATGTACAAACCCTTTTAGAGGGATTTTTCAAACTTGGAGAATATTCCTTTTTTGATGTCTTTTTGAATGAAATGGAGATTTAAAATCAAATAAATTGATTTATTGTGCAAGTTGCAAAATCTAGAGGATTTGAGGGATTAAGATTAAGATTAATCATGATTTGATTAATTTAAAAGGAGATTAGTTGATGTGACAATTTGATTTAGATTTTTGGATTGATCTAAATCAAAGTTGAGAGGAATATGAATTTAGACTTAATTAAATAAAGTTTAATTTATTTAATTAAAGAGAATGGTGTTAGATTTAAATCAAATAAAGATTGATTTATTTAATTTAAAGGAGATGACTTTAGAGATTAATTAAATTAAATGAATTATTTAATTAAAAGAGGGACTATAAGATTAATTAAATAAAATGAATTATTTAATTAAAAGAGGGACTATAGGATTAATTAAATAAAATGATTTATTTAATTAAGAGAAGATGATGACTTAATCAAATAAATTTGATTTATTTAATTAAGAGATGAAATGTGATGAATTTCATCAAATACAGATTAATTGATTAAATGGTTAGCAAAGGAGATGATTCAAGATGAAGTGGTGTTAGTAAAATCAGGATTAGGTGTATAGGACCAGTCAGTACCATTTTTCATGTCTACAGAAACCCAAAAAGGGAAAAACCATGGAGAATGCTAATTCTCAATTATAGAACATCAGTTAAGGTGACACCGGTTAAGGTGTTTTTTACAAGGGCTCACTACCAAAATGCTCACTATAGGTAAGGCTCACTATCGGTGGGCTCATTGCCCAATTACAAAGACAATTGATTACAAAATAGTCTCACTGACAAAAATGAACTAATGAAGTTGCATCTAATTATGCATGAATTCAGTTCTGATTAATAGCACAATATTTATCTATAGCAAATTCGGTCAAGAATCTTCTACCCACCTTCCTTGCACAGCCTCGGCAATACAGATTACTTCTTCCTAACATTTTCCTTCTACTTCCTTCAATCTTCGCACTCTTTTATCTGTTCACACACATCATACTTAATCCACACTTCTCATTCAAAACCAAAGAGATTTTCAATATATATATGTATGTATGTATGTGTAGAACAAAATAAGTCTGCCAAACACAATTCCATTCCATGCTTCCAAAAACTCCTAAGTTGGCTTGAAGAACAACCTTGAAATATTCAATATGGCTTGGCACACTAACGCTGGACCCAAAGGATAGGTCGTACATAAAGATCTCCTTACCACGTTACCATGGGACCCATGAATAGGTCATAGCATAATTACCAAAAGATAGAAAACTTTGAATCACATGAAATATATTTCAAAGCCAATGAGAATTCCACAACCAAGACCAAACCTTGATTCTCATCAATTTTAGTACCAACTGGAGAAACACAATCAGACATACCGAAATTTGTAACATGCTACATGAATGTTCGGGTAGCAAGGATACCCGGAATAAGCTTTGAGCACAACAACCAACATCAAAAGATTAGTCTTCATTATTATGCATTAACTGACTTCCACATAATCCCTAAAAGAAGTACTGCCATATCCAGATCAAGGATAGCATCCATACTATGTAGCATCATAACACTCGATAGGATAGATCATTTTTGTATATCATATGGAGCAGAACCTTCTAGATCCCAAGTTTTGACATCAATGATAAAAATGCTAAATCATCTCAACAACTTCTCAATAGGTTGAAGTCTTGAAGATCACTTAGAGTGAAAAGTTGTAAAAGTTGCAAAGTTGCATAATTACAAAGTTGTCATCTTCACAGAAACTCACCTATAGGCCATATTCGAAAGATTCATAAGCTAAGATCGGAGAGGTCTAGCAAGTGCAAACCTTGGATCTCGGGACCACATTCATAGTTTTTCGAAATTCAGAATGGGACTAATACGCCACCTAGGGCATCTTATTCTTCCCAGACATATTTTTTAGATATTTTCTAAGATCCAATTTCAAGATCCAAAGACTCTACATCTGCCCTGAAAAATAGCAGCGGGACTAATATTCCATCTTGGACGTTTTTGTCCTCCCTATCATATCTGAATAGCTTCTTTACATTTCTAGAATCCTCACAACATCTTCAAACTTCCTAGGTACACATATACTATCTCCCTATTGCATAATTTCATCATTTTCATCTCTCATTTAGCTTGCATAACTAGTTTTTGTAGGTTGAATTTTCATTTGTCTTTTCCAAGCATTTGCTTGATGGTGAACCACTTAAGTTAAAAGAACCCCCTCCTAAGTCATCCTTATTGAGAATTGACTCACCTTGTGAGGTTGATAGTCAATCCAATTAGGACTCCTAGAACATTATCAAATGATAATAGGAGAATAGTGGTGTTCTATAACCTAGGTTATAAAGCACCCATTTTCCTATTATTCAATTCCCTCTTGTAAATATAATTGTAGGATTAGCAAAGCAAGTATCCAACTTAAAAAATATTCTTTTGGATCATGCAAGACTTCATCATTATTTCTATCATTAGACAAGTTATAAATTGAGTAGTTAATATTTTATTATTTTATTTTATTATTCACTTCTCTTATTTAGTACCTTATCTAGTATTATATTAGCTTAATCTTGGGGGGGGCTCATTATGAAGTTCAAATGTGGGACGCTTGGAATTTCTCCGAGCAAACACCATAGGGTTCTCTTGCAAGTGCGGGGAAGAATCTAATGATGCCACAGTAGGGTGAGAGGAAGCGTTAGGCTAGACAGTGGAAGATGAAGAAGAGGAACCCCAAGAGCGCTTCCCTTCTTCCCTTTTATGGGCCATGGTGTTATCACTATCAGCCCTATGCAAGATAGCTAGGGAGATGGAGGGTACCTCACTCTAGGCATTAAGTACCCTTTGTTGTACTTCTCATAGGTCTTGAATAAGACGTCCTTCCTAGGTGGAAGCAGACCAATGGGTGCAAGCCAAAAGTGGTCTAAGGAATAACTACCACACGCAACTGACAACTTATAACCAATGTCGTGGATCACATGCATAGAACCCTCATGGATAAACTTCAAACACCTATGCACAACCAAGGGAACTACATTCATAGCTACTATCCATGGGATACCCAACTTCACTCTAAAGACTTTAGACCCTAGGATTATGTCAAACAGCATGTTTAAAAACTTAGGTCCAACAAGGACAAATAAGGTGATGCTACCAAGGGGAGGTACAGAAAGTATATTGTGTGTATGGATGGTGCTTATAGGTGCATCATACCCATCTTTATATAGGAAATTCATTAACATGATCTCCTCGGTTATAATATTCACTCGACACATTGGGTTAACAAGGACACCTACTATATTAAAGTGTGTGCACAAGGATATAAAGAGGAGATGGTTCTCTATTAAAATGCATTAGTAGGTCTTGCAAGGTGAAGGTTATACCTAGGCTACTACTCACAAGCTGCATAGAGGGGATAGGAAGATGTAGAAAAGAGGCCATCATGCACAATACTCTCACAAAGCCCCCCCAAAAGTTTACAATCGAATTGTGACCCAACTAAGGCTTCATTTTGTAATGCCTACAAAACCTTCCAACTATGCCTACTAGGGGTTGTAGGTTGGGTTGTAATGTGAATGCCTCACAACACTCACACCTACAACACTCCTAGAACATGAGGAAAGGACCCTTTAGCATTCCCAAATGGAACCAAAATGGTTCACGTTAGGTTCACCAAAAATGTAAGAGGGGGACCAACCACGTCAAAGCTCTAGGTCATGGAGAACCAAGAGCGGAGTGCTTCCCTAACTTACCTCACTCTAAAGGGATGAGGATCGAGAATGAAGAGAAATATGAATTACTTTTGTCACTCTACAGACCCAAAGTTTAGGTTTAGGCTAGGTGAGCTAGTTCCTAGAGTTGGTATTGCACCTCAAACAACTCTATATTTGAGGATGAAAACATAATTCTGGGACAACAACACGGCACGCTGGCATCTCTTTGGCACGCTAGTGTCTGTATGATCAAAAAACTTGAAGTACAATAAAAATTTCCAAGAAACCTACTAATAGCCTAGCTAGTTGATTCTGATGAGAAAATTAGGATGAGAAAGTACAAAAAATAAAGGCAGAGATGATAAAGCAAGTAGATAAGGGTATGTGCAGGATCATCATGGAAAAAGCAGGCCCTTAAGTGGCAAAAAGTTTAGAAAAATAAAAGTTAGGCAACTTGACGTAAAACTTTGAATAAGTTATCTACATTATTTCAAAATATGTAAGAATAGAAATGCAAGAGCAAATTGAATGTAGTTTCTAAACTACTAGGTTTATTTATTATTTTAAATCTATTTGGTGAAATTTTGAAATTTCAATGTAGTAGTACTTAAATTTTAGGGAAAAAATAAGAAGTAGGTGTCTATCTAACCACCCTAACCACAATGAGTGATAATATTTTTGTATAAGATTTTGAACATAAGTAGAGGACTCATGTCCGGATGTGATGCATATTTTTTTGTACTTTTTCCTAAGTAAATAATTAATTATGATTTTTATTACAACTTTTAAAAACTATAAAGCTCATATGTATAACCACCTTAGCGGTCAAAACTTCATGAAATTCATTTCTTCTTTTTTCAATCCTATAGTATGTGAAGCATAGAATGTGATGCATGTTTTGGATTCAAAAATGTGATACCATTTGAAAGCTATGTTTTTCAATCTGACCTATCAATCGGGGACTTTTGAAATTCATAATTCAAATAGAAAATAAATAATAATTATTTATTAGAGATTCAAAGTAAAAGCATGAATTTATATAGGTGGAAATCACGAGAATATCCTTTGAAAGCCCTTTTCATTTCATCAATTTTGGGTAAAAAGTGTGGAAGCCACATACCCTACAAATACCCATCATATCTCCATGTTTTGGCCCATCATGATCCTGCACATACCCATAAAGGCTAGGGTGACAAAGATAATCCCAAAAAAGCACCTATCTGCCAAATAGCTCCATGCACACGTTCACCTACACACAAACAAGAAGGGGAAAACTGTTGGGGTTATATAGGGGCTTGCCTTAGTTAGACCCCCACTTTGGTGTTTCCACCTCCACAGACAACTAGAGAGAAATGAAGTAGAATATGTGATAAAGAAGATAAAGGAAGTATAATGAATAATAAAAAAGATAAATGCTACTCTTTCAAATCACAAAGGAGAGGAGTGAAGTGTTACAACCTCCACCAAAAATCTCACTAGCCAATGGAGGGAGAAAGCAAGCTACGCACTTGGAAAACTCACCACCTCCGCAACCGTGGTGAATGGAGGTCTCGCAAGACTCCAATCTTGCAATTTCTATAATGGCATCACACTTGCAATGTGGAGTTGATCAAGTGTTGTTGTTGCTGCAATGCTCACACTGAAATGTTGGGATGTTGGAGAGTGTGCTTGAGAATGTGAAGAGATGAAGTGACTGAATGTGTAGAGTGGATGAATTTATTCCAAGAAGAATGAATGTGAAATGGATGTATTTAAAGACAAAAATTGAGTGGGAAAGAGCCATTTTCGAGATGGTTGGTTGGCACATAAGTGTTACAAATCATCCCCAATTAGGAGTGTAACATTGTTGTGGATTTAGAAGTGGGAATCTTTTTAGGATGGTAGCATGTCACGCAAACATCCACACGTTGTTCTCACATCCACAACAAATATTCTCTCTCCAACACACAAAATGGATGCCAAGTGAATAGAAGGCAGGTGAGTGATGGAGAATTTCACCTTTGAATTTGATTTTATAAGGTGAGGGTATGTGAAAGGCAAATTTTCCCAAGGGGTGCAAACTTTCTCCTATACAAAAACATGTTATAGTTAAGATTCAACCTGAGTATGAACACAAGGAATCCTTAACAAAAAATGTTATACTTGATAAATTAAGGCCACATGCTAAATCAAGTTATATTTTGAATATTGACCAACTTGTTTAGATAGTAAAGGTGATACTGGATGGAACTGATCTTGCAAAGGTTTTATATGCTTTTGGATTATTATCAAGAAAATTAAGACACTGGTGGAATGGAATTCCTAATAATGGACCCTCTACTCACATTGATGAAAATCATAAAACAATCAAAGATCTTGATATGGGTAAAGAAGATATTTATTTTGTAGGATTTGGTCAATTGATATTATTACTGCCTGATATTCTTGTTGACAAAAAATAGATTCAAATGTTGATTTTGTGCTCATTATGAAATGATATCAGAGCATTAGTGTTTTTGTGTTGTTTTTATGGTCTCATTTTAAAATTGGTATTAGAGCCATGGTTCAATACAAAATCATGTTCATTCTAATGCATGTGTAATAACAGACCCATGTTCTACTAAGATCTGGTTATAGTGAATGTTTATCATAAGAGTCATAAGTTGGTATTTAGAATAAGAGTGTGAAGAATGAACAATCAAAGGTAGAGACACAAAGTAGTTGTGGAGCCATAGTAAGGCCATAAATCCCATGTTGAAGCTGAAGGATAGGCATAGAAGGGTGAGCAGTAAGACGGTAAAAGTAGTAGTGAAATAGTCTGTGAAAAGTTTTAGTAAGTCCTAAAACTCTTCAATGGAAATTCAAAGATCTCTTAATGCAAGTTCTTCACTTTCATCTGTTATTCATAATGTGTTTGAAGATAAACAAGATTATGTTGATAGCAAGGGAAATTTTAAGTTTCTCGATATTAAGATTTCAGATTTGTATCTTGAGAAAGGCATAAAACCTATGACTATATAGATTCAATTAGACAATTTGAAGTACCATCTAAAGCTTTAATAGAGTATGTGGCTAAAAAGATAGGAAAATATAGGCTAGTATCAAGGAAAATTAGAGAATCACAAACTGCTCGAGATAGCTCTTTTGAGAAAGATAAAGGAAAGAATCAAAAGGATGAAAAAATCCTAGTAATGTTTGTTCAAATGAAGAATCTTTGCATAAGAAGGAAAACTAAGAAATGGTTGATTTGGTTTCTAAGAAGTTAGATAAAATAAGATCTTGTGTCCAAAAAACAAAAATCACTCAAGAAGATGGTAGCTCGAGAAAGGAACAAAAGAAAGTAGTCCTTCAAAAAGAAAAGTAAAAGCAAAAAGATAAAGATAAAGAAGTAATAGAACCTACTAGAAAAATATTTGTTTAGAAAAGGAAAGGTTTCTTTGATAAGGATGAACATAGTAGTTCTACCAAGGTCACAAGAAAGGAATCTAAAAGACATTCCAATGCTATTACTAATAAAGATTGGTTACAAAATCAAGTACTGAAAAACCAATCAATAAGCCTGTATTTGCAAAACAAGAAAAGAAATTAGATGAAGGATCTTCTCAGAATATGTCTATAGAATTAGAGGTCATTGAATCAGGAAAATCATATGTTGAATCTATTCTAGTACTTAAAAACCCAAATCACTTTCTCTCTAAAGAACATTCACATGAAGTTGTGGAAAAAGACTGAATGGCTGAAGTAGGAATTACTAAAAAATTAGTGAACCAGTTTTTGTGAATGAACTAGTGTAAGCACAAAAAGAATCAGATGGGGAAAAAGAATATCAATCTTTTGTTAGTGAAGAGATTGATTCTGATAATTCTTCCATAAGTAGTACTATAGATAGCTTTGAGATTGATGAATATTGGAAGAAACATGTTATAGTTAAGATTGAATCTAGGTATGAACACAAAGAATCCTTAACAGAAAATGTTATACTTGACAAATTAAGGCCACATGCTAAATTAGGTTATATTTTGAATATTGACCAACTTGTTGATACTAAAGTTGGTATTGGATGGAATGATCTTGTAAAGGTTTTATATGCTTTTGGATTATTATTAAGAAAATTGAGACACTGGTGGAATGGAATTCTTGATAATGGACCCTCTACTCACATTGATGAAAATCATAAAACAGTCAAAGATCTTGATATGGGTAGAGAAAATATTTATTTTGTAGGATTTGGTCAATTAAGATTATTGTTTCCTAATATTCTTGTTGAAAAAAAAAAGGATTCAAATGTTGATTTGTTTAAACAATGATTTAGCAAATGATAGGAAAATTATTCAAGACAAGCTGAAATATAATAGCTCAAGATGGGATGAGAAGACAAAGAAGCGGAATGAAGAAAAATGTCAAAATTTTCCAGGACTTCAGACAGCCAAACTAGGTATGCCTCTCATATATTCTTCTAACTTAATTCAAGAACAAAGAGGAATGTATGGATCTATATTAGTTACTAAAGATTGCCAAGCTATGTGTGGTCTCAAGGAAAAGAAGCCAAATAAAGATATTACACAAGGGAGAATTTCTAGATTGAATGATTTAAATCCATTGGTTGATACAATCACCAGAGAATTAGAAACAACCATTATCATTCTAGAAGACTCCAATAAGGTACTTGATGAAATCAAAAAAGTTCCAGATATAGACACTGATGTCCTCCAAGGTTGGGATTTTTTGAGACAATTTGAACCATTTTCATTTCTTCATACGTGGGTAATAGTGGGAAAAGTTTTAAATCATTTTAGCATAAAGAAAGTTTTTGTTTCTATTCATCTCATAAATGATAATATTGCAAGGTTCACATCTGAGTTGTGGCTAGACCATTAGAAAATAATTTCTTATAGGTATGCAAAAATGGTTTCTTCAATATCATATCTAAAGATTATGCATTTGGTCATCATTTAAATAAAGACATGAAGGAATTTTATGAATTAATTTAGGGTTGGTTGAAGAATTATGTGGGAATATATTTGAATATTGGTTAAATCCACATAAATATTCATTTCCAACAATAAAATTCCTCCCTAGACGACATCTAGAAGTGATTGAAGATGAGACACTTTCATTAATTTTAATCATATTAGCTCAAAGAATAGAATGATATCTTCTAGACCTTGGAAGATTATGTATTATTTATGGATGGAAAAGTGGATGATGATTTAGCATGAAGAGTATAATCTTGTAAATAATAAAATAAATAATGGGTGACATAATTTAGCTAGCACAAGGGCTTATCTATGTTGTGATGTCAGTCACGTTAAGATCTGACAACAAGATTCAACCCTATTTTAAAAAGAAAGATCCCTGTAGCCACTTACGGGTGTTAAGTGGACCGTTCTCACTTTACGATGTCATAAAAGTGAAAATAAATATTATAGGATAAAGTAGTAGTAGATTCTAGAATAAAATATTATGGAGAAAGTAAAAGAAAAATATGGACAAAAATCCAAAAAGGTGGGGATATTTCTAGATAAATTTCATGTGAAGCTAGAAAAATCTTGTACTAAAAATTCTATCTTGTAAAAAAGATTCCCACGTGTAAAATTTATGTTGTACACTATTCAAAAAATTAAGGATAGACAATATCTACGAAAAATATTCTAGTAGATATTTCTACTCAGTCCATAATATGGACAAATAAATAAAGGTTGTAAAAATGAAGAACTGATAATGTCTACCATGTTGCAAGATAATCCTCGTATTTTCTAGAAAAATGACCTAGTAGAATAGGTAAAAGGTGAAGGTGACCGGACCTCCAGGTCATTTGAAGCCTATAAATAAGGCCCCAAGAGCTCATTTGAGGCATTCAAAGTTTGGGATTCCAAATTAAGTGATCAAGTGTTGGAGCTTGGGAATAGAGTCTTAGAGGTTGCTTCCTTATATTTTCTAGAGTCTGTAAGTCTATAAGTCTGGTGTTCAGCATATTAGATGTTTGCTCTTACCTTGCACTTCGAGCAATCTTGGTAATCAGAAATCTAATAATGCCAGTGCATATATGTAATATCTTTTGAGTTAATGAAATCATTTTCCCATTTCTAAAAATCTTTGCTCTATGTGATTGCCTTGCTTTTGTGTATTCTTGTTTGCTATCAAAGCTTTTGTATGTTGTTTTGGTGTCAATCGTGCTCATTGTGAAATGATATCAGAGCATTAGTGCTTATTGTGCTATTGTTATGGTACTAGTATATACAGTCGATATTATCATTTTATGAATGTTAACTTGATCTTATTCATTTATATATTGAATGAATACATAATTTATTGACATGGGATATATATATTAGTATATAAACATATATATGTATATGTACATATATAAATATATATTTATATATACATGGTATTAAATATAGGCCAAATTGTATATACGTTAGGCAAGTATTATAGGCCGAATAATTTGTATGATGATATAAGATAAAGGCCGATTTATATGCAAAGTAATATGCAACAATAAAGGTCAATGTGGAAATAAACCATAGTCGATGCTATGTTAAAATGCAAATTTAAATTATAAACAACGAATTACTTAAACTTGGATGCTTTAATATAAAGTGACAGAATATTTAAGAGTTGCATTATAAAGTGATTCAAACGCATGAGAATAGGATAAAGCAATAGCATGAAGCATGTTAAGTCAAACAACATTGAAACACTATAAAAGGAAAATCGATTTGTCATTTTCCTAGCAATGAAATAAACCATTACCAAGTTGACTTTGTATAAGTGTTGCTTGTAAACTATAGACTATTTCAAAGGGAGAAACTGTGCAAAGAGATAGGGAGGTTGGCTACAACATGGCACCAAATTATGAAAGTTCAATTTCCTATAGAAGTCCATTTTAGATACAAGTCGATTGTAATCATTTGGGAATGTGCACATTTGAATCAGCCTTTAGTTGTTATCAATGAAAAGGGTCAATCTATCAAATAATATGTTGAGTTTACACCCAGATTTCTTCCACCTTTTATCCGAGTGAATTGAGTCAACCTACATGACGAAAGGTGTCCACTAGCATCCCTTTTTTGTAGGCTACAAAGTCTCATTTTCCTATATAAATAAAGAGGCTAGTTCTCTCATTTGGACACATTATTTTGCATTCTTTTGCAAACTTATTATGCTGCAATTATTCTAAGAGTTGTATAATCTAAGAGTTGAGAGTTATTGTGAGAGAGTTGTGAATTACTTTGTGAGTGCATATTGTTATCTTGAGAGAGAAGTCATAGTGAAGTATTGCTTTAAGAGGATTAAGTGTTCAAGCTAGGAGGTTGTTGTTGGAAGGTTTTGCATCAAGTCAGTTGATTGCTTAAGTGTATTATAGGCATGGGGATCCAGTCTTCTCTTAGATTGTCTTTGTTTATGAAAGATTGAGTTTTGAATGCTTTATTTGAACTGATTGAGATTGCTTGCATTAGGGAATCATAGCATTTTGGAAAGGAAAAATAAGTTGTTTTATGATTTTTTATGAAAGTGCTTGTATTTAGTTCATAATACCTATGCATAGATTATAGTGTCCTACAGTCAAATCAAGCTTGAGTAGTGTATGTGAGTAGGATGACTATCACTTGAAGTATTGAGTGAGAAAAATTTGGCCAAAGTAGTGTAATTTCCTTTGGCTCCACTGTCAATTCACCTTGATCTAGTTATGCATGCTAGTTCCAGATTGTAGGGTTTACAAATTCTAGGCATGAAGGACACAACACTAAGCTTTGAATGGTTACCATTGCAAGTTTACTCCACCAATCTCTTCATCGAATGGTAGGGGCATCTCTCTTGTGATAGATGTATGGAGAACCACATATGAGTATGTGGTTGGCGAAAAAGCGCTTGAGTGATCCTTCTCCTCCTTAGTAGGCAACAGAAGACCAAGATTTGAAAGGAGGTTCCTATACCAAGATGAGCTATGTTTATACTTTGTACACATTCTTTAGAATATTGTAATATGTGATTTATTATATTGGAATGGAATCAATGTTGATTATTGTTATGAAATCTAAATTCATTTGTTCTTTGTAAAGAAAAGAAAAATTTTATGGCAATGGTTAAGTTACATAGTTTATTTAGCCACAATGAAAACATAGGAAAAATTACTTCAATGAACGATTGGTGTGTTACACTAAGCATGGGTCACAGAGCAGTAATCTTATATTCAAGATCGACATGTTTCTAGGGGTAGTACTATGCTCGAGATGGATAATAGGAAAGGAGCAGTACTATTATGCTCCATATTGGCAGGTCTCTAGGGGCACTACTTTGCTCGAGATGGATAGTAGTCAAAGAGAAATAATATTATGCTCAAGATTGATAGGTGTCCAGGGGAAGTATTATGCTCAAGATGGACAATAGTCATGGAGCAGTACTATTATGCTCGAGATTGACAAGTTTCTAGGGGTAGTACTATGCTCGAAATGGATAGTAGTCAAGGAGAAATACTATTATGATTGTGATTGAATGGTGTCTAGGGGAAGTACTATGCTCGAGATGGATAGTAGTCAAGGAGTAGTACTATTATGCTTGAGATTAACAGGTTTGTAGGGGCAGTACTATGCTCAAGATGGACAATAGTCAAGGATTAGTACTATTATTCTTGAGATTGGTAGTTGTTTAGGGGAAATATTACGCTCGAGATGGATAGTAGTCAAGGAGAATTCTATACCAATGATGGACACCCTTGGTTGCTTAGTTATCTGATGGACTGCAGGGAAGAGAGCTTCTAATGAAGAATATGTAGGTAATAGTTTGACCAACCTCATGGAATAGTTTTGGCATATCATGATGTGGAAATGGTATATTTGACCCTATTGAGTTGAGGGTGGTCCCTCGGTGTATTATGTGACACAGAGAATCCTCTTCCTAGTTGTTCGATGGTGTAGAAGACTAGAAAAAAGGATGGAACCCATAGTATAATGTGCACTGCACCAACATTTTGTTTCTATCTGGGATGCACTAAGGGAAAGTATGTGATAGTCAATTTAAATGTGTATTTCAGTCACTATGGTATATATGACATGTATGAAACAATCACTATTATACTTATGATGTACATATGATCCCATCACTAATGTACTTGTGATGTATGTATGAGCTAGTCATAGTTGTGATGTGATATACATATGAGCCCATCATTAATGTACTTGTGATGTGCATGTGAATTAGTCACATCATGTATAAGTGGCATATGCTAGACTTAGTCATTGTGGATATATGATGTATGTTATAGCAAATCAATATGTATATGTGGCATATGATGGAGCTAATCGCTATGTATAAGTGGCATATACTAAAGTTAGTCATTGGATATTTATGACATATGTTGTAGCTAGTAACTATGTATATGTGATGTATGATGGAACCAATCACTATGAATATGTGATGTGTACATGAGCTAGTCACCTAGTGTATAAGTGTTGTACGCTTGAGCCCCTCCCTATGGGAATTGGGGAATTATGGAATGATATGAACCTTGTGTGAACTTGTGTATATATGCACACTACTAATTGGTAAGGTTTGGTATGGAACCAACAATTCCAACACTCGATGGTGAGTTGATATCATTATATTACAATGAGCTAAGTTAATAGTTTACACTTAATGAATATCCTTGGTTTGAAGGTGAGATAAAATATCTCATACAAGAGGAGAGAATGAAATCTCTTTGACCTTGGCAGGTGAACTACGAAGCTTCTAATTTCCTACGAAGGGATACATTGGTAGGGTCATCGAAAATGAACCCTCGAGGCTTAGTTCTAGGTCTAGGAAAGGCCTTAACATTGGGAGCTTACCACTCCTATGTGTAAGCATATAATACGTGATGTTGTGTTGATGCAACCAAGGTAAAGAAAAAGTTGTGAAGATTGCACATCTAAGCTACATGGGAGATGCTCAATTGATAAAGTTGGTAATTGTTCTAATATGAGTTGGTGCTTGTTGTTTTAAAAAAAATAAAAAATAGTAGCAACCAAGGGGCAGTTGTTGCATATAAATGATAATGTTGAGACTT
Source organism: Sequoia sempervirens (assembly GCA_007258455.2). NCBI lineage: Eukaryota > Viridiplantae > Streptophyta > Pinopsida > Cupressales > Cupressaceae > Sequoia > Sequoia sempervirens. The sequence goes on along the minus strand of VDFB02000015.1, from coordinate 133,427,004 downwards.
ATTCATAAAAAATAATAGTGTGTTGCAAGTTGAATTGCATGCTTTGGGAGATACATCTCCTTAAAATAGTTAGTTGTTTCATCTTGGAAGGTATAGTAAGTGATGAGGTCATTTTTCTTAGATTCTATAAATATGCACTAGCTTGAATGACAAAAGCTTGGCACTAGTAAATTAAATAGAGAACAAACAATTCATTCATATAGTGGTTGCAATAAGACTATTTGAGGAGAGATTAGTTGATTGATTTGATTATCATCTAACAAATGCAAGATTTGCAAATCAAGGTTAAACCTAAGTAAAGTTGTATTCCCTACCCGTAAAGAGTATTTATGTATTTTTCACTATTTTAATTAATAAATTCGTATTCAATACATTTCCTTTATGGTGTGCACTTGATGTGAGAATATAAGTTAACTTACATGATTAGACAATTCTTAATCAAATCTTCCTTGTATAATTAAATTTATTTTTTTAATACATGATCTTAATCTATAAACATGTCCAAATTTCATGTACTAAAAACATTGAATTATTTTAATAAACTAAACTAAAGTTTTACAAAAAAAAAATGATATGTTAAATTGTTATTAATTATCTATTTTTAAAAATATAATCTTTTAGAGCATTATTATATCCTATAATAAATCTTTATAATCTAAAATGTCAATAGATTTAAATCATATTTTGAAAATTCCTATGTATAACCATCTAAATGTAACATTGAAAATAATTTTTTTAATTGGAAACCGGGGAGCACTCTCCTCCTTTTCTTATCCTTTTGTCTATCGAAAAGTATCCATTTATGAAATATCACAAGCAATTATTCATAAATATGAACGAACCTTCTCTAATTTATAAGCTTTCATCTTTTTTCCACATACTTTAGCTTAATGTATATTTAAGGATAAATCAACAGCGAAGAAAAACAATTTTAAATGCTGTAAACTGGGCTAAAAAAGAAAAAAGATATTTTTCAATAGAATATTTACTGTCATTAAATCTTGCATTTACAGTTATTTGGATTTAAAAATCTATTTTAAATGTTAAAAAAGACTTATCCCTTATTAAATTCCTACTATTTATTATTGTAATGGCAAGACTTGTCCCTTATTAAATTCCTACTATTTATTATTGTAATGACAAGTGTATCAATATTATTAATTATGTGGTATGTAATTTATGTTATTAAATGTTTTTTGTATTTTGGGGCTGTTGATATTATAATGTTTTTATGGATAAGTTTAAATAGCACACTCTAAATTTTCATTTGTTTAGGTGATTCATTTGAAATCACACTAACTTTTTCAATAAGACTCGTCAACTAGTGTGAATTCAAATGAACTGCCTAAACAAATTAAAACTAAAAATGTACTATTTATATCAAAATTGTTTTTACAACTTCCCAAAACTCTTTCACCAAATGATGTCTTTTTCAACATTAACATCTCTTGTAATTCATGAAAAGATTCTTGAAAAAAGAACTGCATAGTAAGCTAGAGTAATTTGCCAATTTTGAATCTAAAATGAAGGATGAATGGATGTGTGGGAGGGTTTGTAACCTTGTTAGTCTTTCTCTTAAGTTTCTTTGCAATTATAACATTTGTTATCTAGAAATTAAAAATTAAAAATTAATTGATATAATAATTTATAGTAATGTTTTTATGTTTATTATGCATTTAACATACATCGAATCAAGCTTATTTTATTTTAGGGTCTATATTAAGAAACCAATGCATCTTGTAAGCCACCTTCTAAGATTTCACTATGGGAATCAATTTGAACTATGAAATTTTCTATATATTTAGAACTTTAGAAATCATTATGTTAAAATAAAGTGAGATTATTTATTAAATTAAATGTAAAAAAGAAAACTTGATATTCATAATCAAATTATAACTTAGAATAATTGGATTCAATATGTAAGCATTTAAAGTTGTACACGTCTAACCATGTTAAACTTTATCTTATCCCAAACATTAAATATACAAATTATTTAATTAATTTGTTCATTCATTATCCTAACGTTCATGTTTAATTAAATAAATTTATATTTATTTAATTAGATTCAATCTTATAGTTCTATCCCACAAGAAATAAATATAAACAATCTATTTGATTTCCCTTTTCTACCTCACATTCAATTAGTTAGTTAAATAAAATTAATTAACTAAGCTAATCCCATGCACATACCTAAATCTCATTAATTTTTTTTAATCGCTCATAAACGCATTTATCCTAAAATACTATAATGAAATATAAACCATCCATTTGATCTAAAAAATCATCACCCTCTATTTAGCCCATGTGATTCATACATATCTAAGAAGTCAAATGTCTCCATCTCCCTTGCCCAAGTGATATATTACACATGCGAGGGGAAACATGTCAAATTTTCTCTTTTCAAGGTGTCATCGCATGTTTAAGAGGATACTTGTCCAAATAAAATTTCAAGGTTCCCTCACACGTGTTAGAGGACACTTGTCCAAAATTCTCTTCCAAAGGCATCATCATACATGTGTGAGAAGAAACTTGTCTTTGGTCCCTCTTTCCCATACATCCTCTCACATACGTGTGAGAAGATTCATCATCCTCCATTTGATTAGGTCAAATAAATTTTATAACCCTTAATATTTTATCAATCTTCCCCTCTCTCATTTGCATTAACCTAATGATGTCACTTGGAGATCCCTCATCAACCCTAACCTCTCATGAATTCTCTAACATTAATCTCCAAATCAAATCTCAACCATCTATTCTCCATCCTTAAAATCTACGAATCCAAGCCAAGATCAATAACACTCTCCATTACAACTTAGTTATTATGTAGGTTTGAGAAGTATCCAAATTCTACCATCAACACATTAACACTAATAGCCCATCAAGAGGATCCTTGGAGGCCATTGAAGACTTCTCAATCTTATTGTGTATGCATCCATCATCATCTTTCTCAAATAGAGGTATGATGCAGAACAAGGTATAAGATTCAATTCATTGCATTTGTGTCATTGTTTTCCCCTTTATTTTCTATCATATACATTTTTGCATGCTCGATGGGACCGCATATTCTAGAATCTAACATCCCTTTAAATTTTATGGGTTTTTATAGTGCATGTTCTATTTTTTCACCTCTAACCTACCATTCTATGCTTTTATTCATAGAAACTCACCTCTAAATCATAAAGTGGCACCTTTACTTTGAGCCTTGTAGCTCACTAGGTTCAGACATTCATTCTTTATTTGATCATTTAATTAGGGTTTTTGGGCGTCTAATCTTGTGCTCTTGTAAGGGAATATCATCCTAATAGTTTACCTATCATCTTAATTGGAGTATTGATAATATTTTGAAATGCTTTAAAGTGGGACAAAAACCTATGTAGAGGGACACTATTTTCCATAGATTTTTTCACAATTATTTAATAAATGGGCCTATTAGAAGCACACAATCCCAAGTTTAATGCAAGGTCTGATGAAGGCATCTTCCTTGGATACTCTACTAGAAGCAAAGCTTGCCTATGCACAACAAGAGATTGAGAAAGACTATTGAGAGTGCAAGTGTCAAGGTTGGTGAAGATCTATAAAAGAATTTAGTGGTGATAGATGGATATGAATCAGATGAGTCTTCTTGCAAAGAAGAAGAAAAAGATAAAGAAAAAGAAGTGTGGATTGAAGAGGAAGAAGCTTCGAAAAAGACTCCTAAAACTCCTAAGTATGTGCAGAAGAATCATTCTAAAGAGTAGACCATTGGAGATAAGAGCAGAGGTATACTGACAAGAAGGAAAGTTGTTGAAGAATAGGTAAATCTATGTTTACTTTATGAATTTGAACCTAAAATAGTGATTGAGGCATGCAAAGATGAATATTGGATCAAGGTTGTGGAAGAAGAATTGTTGTAGATTGAGAAGAATCGGACTTGGGAACTTGTCCCAAGACCAGCAAACAAAAATTTGATTGAAACTAAGTGGGTATTCAAAAACAAACTAAATGAGAATGGAGAAGTGGTAAGGAACAAGGCAAAGCTTGTGTGTAAGAGCTACTCACAAGTTGAAGGAATAGATTTTGAGGAGAAATTTGCTCTGATGGCAAGAATGGAAGCTATAAAGATGTTTTTGGTTTTTGCAGCACACAAGAATTTCAAAGTTTATCAAATGGATGTGAAGTCTGCTTTCTTGAATGGAGAATTGGAAGAAGAGGTATACATAGAACAACCAGAAGGATTTCAGTTATCATAAAAACTAGATATAGTATGTGGATTGAAGAAGGCATTGTAAGGATTGAAGCAAGCTCCTATAGGTTGGATAGGTACTTGATACAACAAGGATTCAATAAAGGTACCGTAGATAGCAATCTTTACTTTAAAGTTGAAAAAGATCAAATCTTGATTGTGGTTGTATATGTTGATGACATAATCTTTGGAGGCAATGAAGCTATGTGTAAGAAGTTTGCAAAAGAAATGTAGAAAGAGTTTGAAATGTCTATGTTTGGGGAGATGAATTTCTTCCTTGGACTATAAATAAATCAAACAGATAAAGGTATTTTCATTTTAGAATTAAAGTATGTCAAGGAAATGTTGAAGAAGTTTGGAATGGAAGATTCTAAACCACTGTGTACCCCTATGGTTACTGGTTGCAAGTTGAGAAACAACGATGAATCTCCTAAGGCTGATCAGAGCAAGTATAGATCAATGATTAGAGGACTGCTATATTTAACCACTACTAGATCAGATATCATGCATGTAGTTTGTCTTATGGCTAGATTTCAAGAAGATCCTAGAGAGTCACATGTTGCAGCAGTATAGAGGATATTCAAATACTTGAAGGGAACTCTAGATTTTGACCTGTGGTATCCAAAGGATACTAATTTTACTATGGGTGCTTACGCAGATACAAATTAGGCTGGTTGTGTGGATGACAAAAAAAAGTACAAGTGGTGGTGCATTCTTTCTTGGATGCAGATCGGTGTCATGGATAAGAAAAAAACAAGATTCAATGTCCTTATCTACTATAGAGGCAGAGGACATTGCAACAACATCTTGTTGCACACAAGTGTTGTGTATGAGGCAAACATTGAAGGATATCAGGGTGGTATAATATGATGAACCAATTTTTATCTTCTGTGATAATACAAGTGTTATCAATATTTCAAAGAATTTGATAATGCATTCAAGGAAAAAATATATCTCAATATGGTATCATTTCTTGAGAGAGAGAGAGGGTTGTAGAGAGTGAAGCTTGAATATGTGCCTACAAAGGATCAAATTGCTAACATATTCACTAAGGCTCTTCCTAAGGATACTTTTGAGTATCTTTCGAAGAAGTTGGGGGTCATTGCCCCTCCTTTGCACTAGATGCATAAGGAGATGCATCAGTCCAATGGATTTCAAGATTCATTCCTTAGTCTAGACTAATGTTGGTGGCTACCTCTCAAGGGGAGTAGGTAGTGACATTATTGGCTATTGCAGTCAGAAAGAGTAAGTGTTGTCATTATGCAGTAGTTGTTGATTAGTGCAATATAGTGTGTGCTCCAAAGGGGGAGTATACTGAGCAGTGAAGGAAAGACAGTTGCAGAAAAATTTTGAGAAGGTTGATAGATGTCAAAGGAGAAACATAAGTGATGTAAATATTTTATCCTTTACCATTGATGTCAAAGGGGGGTAGAATAATGTGAAAAATCAAGGGGGGGAGTGAATCATGTGAAAAAGATAAGTTTAAAGGGGGCAAGTGAGTAATGTGAAAGAGAAAAGGTAATAGGCATGGAGCAGAGTTGTGTTTGTTGTTGATGGTTTTCACATCATTTGTTTCCATCAATGACAAAGGGGGAGATTGTTGCAAGTATGAGAAGTTGGTGTTGTCATTGATGTCAACAAACCTCTATTGTCATTGGTGTCAATTGTATGAGAAACAGGTTGTTGCAAGAGGATGTGCAGTTGGTATTGATTTGGTACTGTCATTAATGAGGTTTCTAAAGATGTTTTGCTTAGTTGCATTATGTTGTCATTAGTAAGCTATTGGCGTCAACCTCTATTGTTGCTTTGATAAGCTTCTATCTATGGATATATGGTTGAGGAAGTGATCAAGATAATGAGGATGTGTTTTTGGTGCTTGGTTTCCAAGTTCTTTTGAGAAAATTTGATAAAAAGAGGAAACAGCGAGTTGCGGTGTTGTTCAAGGTTGTAGAGTAGTTTTTTGGTGTTGCTCTGCATTTCTTCTAGGTTGAAGATTTTCCTATGCACTTCAGATATGTTGATCAGAGGTGTTCAAAGGTGTTATATCTAGAATTTGGTGTGATGGATCATTGAGAAGAGGAAGTTGTGTTCACCAGTGTGTGAACTATGTATTGCAAAGGTGTCTAGGATAAATGTCTTTGCTCTACGTTTCTTCGCAGTTTAGTTTCAGGTCTTGCAAATCTGAAGGTGTGCTGATAGTGTTGGTATCTTTCTTCAGTCGAAGTTGTTTCAGTTTTGGTGCTTTGAAAGTTAGTTTATTAAGTTACAATGTATGGAAGAGGTGTTTGAGTGTATTGGGTGTGTACATTCTTTAGGTGAAATTTGTTGTGAAGGAGTTTGTTGGATTTTAGGGTATTTATAGAATATTCTAGATTGTGTTCAGGTGACATTTTTATTCCTAAATTATTTTTGGATCAAAGGAAGTGTGTACTTAAAATTTTAATGGTGTTTACATGGGTAACGGTCGACTTGGGTGTTTGCACTACTTGCAAAAATTTTGGAAGTGTAGTGTGGCGTGTATGGATTTAGGTCCTAGCTAAGGTGTGTTGTGGTCTGCCTTCATTCCTTTCCACTGTGGGAATGTTTTAGTGCTGACCGAATTTGAATTTGCATGGTTAAGGTGTATAGCCGACCTTGGAGAATAGTTTAAAGGTTGAAGATGGTATAAATAAGAGTTGAGTTGTTGAGGGATGATAAGATATACAAGATAGATGAGTATGATGCGAATTGCAAAGTTGTAAGGTGTGAAATTTGTAAAGTGCAATGTGAGCTTCAATGTGTTAGATTATTGAATGCAGTGAGCAGAAGGTGTCTACAATTCTTTAGAGAGACTACAAAGGTTTTGGTGATGTTGTGGTGGATTTTTCTATTGCTTTGAGATGGATTTCTCATTGTAACACTCTTCTCTATCTTCTTTTCTATTTTAGCAGTGAGCCTTTAGTAGTGAGCCCTTCTTTCTTTCTAGTAGTGTGCCCTTCGGTAGTGAGCCCTTTGTAATTGGTGTTAATGTTACTTTATATTGTGAGCCAATCCTCACTATGGTTTTTCCCATCTTGGGTTTTCCATGTAAATTTGGTGTTCTCTTGTATATGGTGTTGATTTGTTTCAGTTTTTGTTATTTTCTTTTCATAATAAATCATTATAATAGATTAAGGGTTATTGAATGCATGTGGAACTGAATGTTTATGAGGGTTTAAATGAAGTTTTAAGATACAACTGATTCACCCCCCCTCTCAGTTGTCTTGTGCATTCAACAATACCAACACCTAATTACAAGGTATAATGATTAATGTTGCAAATTGGGTGATGGGTTCATGATCTGTAGATTTCTAGGGGTGTTATGATAGTTCTCTTCATATCAACAATAGCTCATTTCATATTGTGTGATTTTAATTGAGCTAACATTGTAACACTAGATGGTGGTACTGCTAGTGAATATCATGATTGTGTTTATACTTATCCCATCGAATAAGTAGCCTTATTGTAATTGCTCACAACTAGAAAGTTGAAGAAGCTTGTTTAATGCTTTCAAATAGGTATAAGCTTTCCCACTAAAAGGTAGAAGCACGCCTTTGTAATTCCCACTTTATTCTTTTAGTATGATTATGCATCCCACTAAAAAGTGGTAATTGGTTGGCTTGCCACTTGATGTTTTCCTTTTAGTTGTTGGTTTTAGTTTAACTACAATCCTAACAACATATGATCTCACCTTGCCCACTCTAGGATATGGGTGATCAAAAAGTAGAAAGGAAGTTGTTACACATCTCATTTTTAGTTAAAAAATTTCAAAAAAAAAATAGGGGTGTATATTACAACCCATCTTGTTGTAACTCCAACATTTTTCTTTGGAATTTCTAGGAGAATCAAATGTCCCATGAGATTTATAAATGTCCTTGTCCTTCTTTCCTTTTTTCTTTAGACCACCCATGAATGGACAAGGCCTCCTTGGTGGATCTAATAGTCTTTTTTCTCATCTCCTTTGAGATAAAAGCAACTATTATCTTATCAAGCACTAGTTTTGAGATATTGCTTCCAATAGTCATTATGACATTATCCCATGAGCCTAGAAAAGACAATATAAGTTCCATGCATCAATCTTCATCTTCCATTTTTGAGGTTACAATTATGTTGAACACATTCAAGTGCTTGGTACTAGAATCACCATCACCTAACCTCAAATTGCATAGCTTCATATATAGAAAAAGCTTATTAACTAGGGATTTACTCTAGTTTGGTTTCCTCAAATTTTCTAAAAGCCTGTTCTAGTATAGACATTCAATAACATAAAAGGGTAAGTGCAAGAAGTTGGGTCCACATTTAGGGGAAGTGTCAATTTTTCAACTTTAAAACAAATACCCATTCATTTTTTAGAATAGGTACCCATTTTGAAGTGGGTACTTGTTCCAAAAGGTTTGAAACTCACAAGGAATGTTTTTAGTTTGGATTTAGGCTCGGAAAAGGAATGGTAATCCAAAACTTAGGCTTAGACTTGCAAGTACAAGGTCACAACAATTTCAAGAGAAAAACTCACTTTAGCAATATAGCTAATAAGGTTTTTTTTTTTTTAAATTATGAAATTAAAACCCATTATATATGACAATGTCTAGTTTTCAAATATGTAATTTGTTTTATGATTTGATTATTTTTTCTATTTTTTAATTAATTTATGAGGAAACGGGTCCATAAACTTGAAATGTCAGGTTTTTTGTATTTTTTTAATAACTTTTAATTTGTTGATTTTCTTGTTAAAAAATTATATGGCATCAATCTATAAACAATTATTTACACAATGAAAAAAAGAAAATTCAAAAAATGATAAGTTTAGGTCAAGTTATGGTGTCCATACACAAGGGTTTTAAAAATCAGAAATTAGGGCCAATAAAAAATTAATAAAAAAAAAAAAATTATGAAAAAAGTCATAAAAAAAATCCTCATCAATCTTCATTATAATATACATATTCCCCCAAAAGGAATTAGAAAATTGCTTTTATTTATGTCAAATTATGGTGTCCATACACATGCATGGTATGGTCCTAAAAAAGTGACTTTTAAAAAGTGGTTTTTATACATGCATATTAAAAATTATTTTATATCATCTGGGTATAGAATAAATTATATTTGAAAACTAGACTCAAAATACTAAATTTCATATTACTAAACTTTTAAAGATTCAATGTGTAAGGTTCAAATTTTAAGTTCAACTGGGACAAATTTTAAAAATAAAGAAAAACACTTCCACTTTTTGAACATTTTGTGGACCCAACTTTTTCCAACTACCTAGAATTTATAAAGCAAATCATGATAAGGTTTCTTGCCTTTTTGTCCAACATTGCCTAATCATTTAAAAGTGGCATATAGTTGGTTTGGATCTAGATATTAAAACCCATAATCTTGATCTGTGAGCAAATCTTAAATTGTAGCTTCCATAGATCAAATTTACAACAACAAAAAAATATCTCCAATATAGGCATGCTTGTCATCTCCTTGAAACAAAGATCTTCCAGTGCACTCTCCCACTCAAACCAAGATCGATGCAAAATACTTTGTTCCTATCACCGAAGACCTAAGTTGATCAAGATCTAATACTAAATGAAAGGAAAAAGTTTATACACTAATCTAAGAGGAGAGATGAATAAAAATTGTGATCTAAAATATTTCCTAGGAAAGAAAAAACACAATAACATCATTTACCATAACATAATTATGTATCCTACATAAACCCTTTAGTAAAAAACCAACCTTCAAACTTTCAACCAATGTATTAATCAATGACCATATTAGTCACAATACAACCTAGGAAAGAATCCTTCACAAGAGACAACACCAACACTCAAATTTGGAGTAATATCAATATCATAACAATACCTATAATATACACTATGCAAACTCCATCTCAAGTACCCACTAAAAAGAGAAACCAATACATGAAACCACCAAAGGGGAATCACAAATTATGAGCTAATGCCACCCAAATAGAGCACACAAATCTCCTAGTCAAATTCCAGTACCCAAATTTCAAGAGATGTCAATCAGTTATAACATGTCATAGTTATCCTCCCAACTTAGGATCTCTATTTTTCTTATTTAAACCCTTCAAAGATGCTTTAGGATTTTCATGTTACATGAAATATTCCCCTTAACTTTTTTCCCAAAATTAGACACACAAACTAGCATCAAACCACTGATTAGCGTTAGCTCCAAAAACAAATCAGCATGGAAGTAACTCTAACCAAGAATGTTCACCAAGATCCCAATGTGGGCGAGGTGATAGCATATGGTCAAAGGATCATTAGAAGTAAACTGAACTGAAATTACAATTCATCTGCTGATGCAGGCATCCACAAGCAGTGGGGATACTCCACTTATTCAGTGGGCAAAATTATTACATTATTAAAGGCGGCAAGCCAGCGATTTAAATCCTCACTTCCACTTAATTAACGTGGGGGGAATACAGTCCACACAACCACTTATTTAGTGGGGGGAAACTTACAATTAAGAAATATGATTATTTAAACTCAACCACACTGCAATTATGGGAGTATGAAATTGAACTAATTGCAGAAATAAAATAAATAGCTGTTAGTGCTACTAATCAGTTTTACAATGAATTAAAACTGCAAATAAGAAAGATATGCTTCCAAATCAATCAATGGTTAGATAACACTTCCTCTAACTCTTACAATACAATAATGATATAGAAATGAAGCTCAAACCAGCATTATATCAAAAACTAACAAGTCTGATCAGAAATAGAGAATACAGAAAATCAGACCAGCAAACTGTACATCAATGAAATGCACATAACTTTATCAATTTACCTCCAAATTGAGTGAAATCAATTGCAATGAACCTCTGAAGGATAGGCGCCCATGTCATGATGATGAAACAACTTCAAAAAGCAACCATTAATTTACTTGCACAATTCTCAATGCTCCCAACATGGTATGGCCCTTAGCAAGGGCGATTTTGCAAGAATAAAAATAAATACTTTGAAATAAATTCTGATCTTCTATGGGAAGGGGCGCCCATGTGCTAGGAATCCATATCTTCAATACCCAGAAGCATATTAAAATCGTACAAAGAGCTGTTAATGAAAATCACCTTCAGCCATGAATGAACCAGAAGCTCAAAAACTGAAAAACACTTCAAATTCTCCAACAATGAAGCTCAATGTGCACTTCTGAATGAAGCACACTCTCAATCCACCATCTAGAGAACCATAGTTTCAAAGCCCAAGAATGTAGACAAATTGCCAAGCTTTCCTTAGCTGGACTGGATTTCAAACCAACAAGTAACTTTATATTTTCCAAAGATCATCAACTCTTCAAACAATAGCAATATATAAGCTTCAATTGGCAAATGAAGCAACAAGAGACTCTTCAAATTCCAAGAAGTTGAATCACTTCAACTTCCAAAAGGGACGTCACTTAAGCATTTCACTTTTTGAAATAATAAAATATTAATCAACCTCTTTTAGGCATCCAACTTCACTTTGCAACAATAAAGCATTTAATAATTCATTAAATGCCCATTGACTCTTAATGACCCTTTAAAAACAACATGAAGTGATCATCTCCTAGGCATGGGGTACAACTGAGAAACATAAAAATGACTAAGTAAAACTTAATCCATGGAGATAACCAAAGCCAAACTAAAACTGAAGGATAGCAAGTGACTTGAGCTGAATTGTTGATGATGCTACTACTAAAATTAGGACTTACTAAAAATAGCCAATCGCTATAAATAGTAAAGTTCACACCAAAAACAAAAAAGCCAAACTCAACATTGAACTCCGCAGGATTGAACTGCATAGACAAATACTACCAAAAGATAGACTTGCTAAAAAATAGCGAAGCTATAAATATTAAGTCCGCACAACAACCTCAGAATGCCAACTGAGCAGTATCTGAAAGAGGAAACCCTAATTTTCCACCTCAGCTTAGCCTACGGATTTCCGTAAATAGGCTAAATCCAAATGAAGAGTGTACGGCCAAAATGGGGGCATTACATTACATGTCATAGCTTGGTGAATGTTCTTTTCAACATGTCTCGCTCCCTCTTGCAACTCTAATATGTGTCATGGAAATTCTTGTATTCCTAAAGCCGGAACCTAACTTCCAGTAGCTATAAATTTTAATCTAAAAGCTCAATTCAATCTTTTTTAAAATTAAAGATCAAGAGCTACACATCACTATAACTTGCTTTAGCCAATTCAATCTCATGTCAGTACTATTAGGATGGAAGGTTGAGACACCTTTCCTAACATTGTATTTGCACTCCTTATCTCTTGCTCAAATCCTTTTAACATAAAAACACTTTCATGCATCTTAATATATCCTTATCCACATTCGTTAGAAGTTTGGGGGATCTAGCATCAAACGGTATTAGTACCCCATTTGTACATGTGCACCTTCAAGGGTGCCCCTTTGGGGATGCTCCTAGTTTTTATGATGATTCTCACCAAATTTTGGTGGCATCTCTTTCATTGCTTGCCCACTATGTTTATAGCCTTCAATTCTCTAAAACCTCTAAAAATCTTATAAACCCTTTGTCCTCTCATTTCATCATTCTTGTAATCATGTTTCCTTTATGTTAGTCATTTCTTGGAGATTTATGTTAAAACTTGGAGCTTAGAGCCTCTTAAAGTCTTTTTTTTCTTTGAAATTTTTCATGGTTGTTATGCTTGGAATAACCTTTTTGGCCTTTTTCCTCTCTCCCAATACTATGATGATACCCAATATCTATATCTCAGCAATTAGATCCCCAATTTTTTACCTATTGTTACATATTCCCTTCCTTTCACCGTCCCTTACCATCCTTTTATTTACAAGCTTTCATATCCATCCTTTTTTCCCTCCCATGGCCTTGTTTCCAACTCCTATGATGTTACCTCTTCCCATCCCACTAAGTTTTGTTTGTTTCCATTATTATTCATTATAGCCAATTGCTTCTATTGCCATAGTTTGAATATTCTTATTTGCATCAATTTTGTGTTGTAGATTATGTTGGAAAACCCACAAAGGAGTTGACTAAGGCAAGCTCCCCTTTTAACACTTTCTTTTGCAAATTTTCCTATTTTACATGTCCCTAAATAGATAGGTGATAGGTGCATATAATGAAAAGTCATTGCAAATCATGATTAATTTTCCCTAAAAGATACAAATATATCATACATCATGACAAGAGTGCCCCCCTTTTAAACACTAGTGCCCCCTTTCTGAAGAACAGCTCACTAAGACCTCCAAGCTTTCTTAAAAACTAACTACTCCACCCTATTCTACTCATGTTTGCTTTTACTTTTTATTTTCTTTGCATTTTGTTCTATTTTATAATTTTGTTAGGGCTTCCATTTCTAGTGTATTCCTTGTATTTTCACTATCTTGTTTACTCAATTTCCCTCTATTTGTGTAGTTTCTATACAACTGATTGTTACACCTAAAACCCAAGGGATTTATAGAATCTTTAGTTTCCATCTAGATAGAATTTAACACAAAACTACTAGTACCCCTTTTGAGTAAGACAGGTTTCAAAACCTCCAAAATTTTCTACGTGTGCCCCCAAATCATCTTCACAAACTTTCAACCTACCAAGTGCACAAGTTCCAAATTTACCTCTTGTAAGTTTTCCCTTCTTAATTTAGTCTTTGCTTGATTCTATTTTCCCACTTTTGGTTTCCAAGGTTATCTCATCTCTTTGTTAGTTTCGGCTCGTATTTCACTAATTTGAAATTAGACTTTTTTAGTTTAATCTAAATAAATTTAATTTGGTCTATTTTGATGGCTTAAATATAGTAGCTAAAGACCAGTCTTGGTTTATTTGGTTTAATCTAAGACTAATCTTGTAATGGTTGTTTTCTTGCAGATTTGTTTGAACTTCCATCTATGTTCATACAAGAGAACTGATCGATCTTTCAAAGGATACAAGAGAATTTATAGTAGTTGGAATCGTTATAGTTTCAAAAATCATAAATATATTAATATATTTTGAGTTTATTGAAATAGTTTTGTGTGGCTTAACATTAAGTCATTTTTCTAAATAAGAAGCTTATGATTTTCTTTTATCATATAGTTTTACTCCTTTAAGACATTTTCTTTTGCAAAAACTACGATTGCTCATAGTGGGAAACTAAACTTCTTTAAAAAGAAAACATAATTTATGGCTTTAATTGCAACAAACTCCATCTTAGTACCATTTTTATCCTTAGCGTCACCTTAACCCCGAGACCATTTTGGCCAAAGTTTCACCAATGCTATTATTAATAATAAGGTCCATACTGGTGCCATAGTAAATCGATTATTGTGCTTCTCATAACGAATATCAGTACTTCAGTTGGAACCAACTCCAATATCTCATGCCAACCGTTCCATACTACTAATCCTCAGGGCCAGACTGCTGTGTCAAGTTCTAACTCACGCCAAAATAAAGCATCTAGTTCTTTTAGAAAGAAATGAAAGCAGAATGGCTTAAACAATAACATTATTTTATTGGTTTGTGCTTAATATTATATATTTGGTCGCTATATATTGGTTAGTGTGGGTCTCAAGCCTCATGCTTTCACGTATTGACTTGTAGATGATTTTGAAGCTCCTCATAGGTTTGTGTTTACTATTTCTTGCTAAAGAAAAGCAATTCTCATATTTGGCTCTACGAAAATTCACCACCAACAATTCACCACATGAAAATTCACCATCAACAATTCACCGCCCAACAATTCATCACCATGACAAATTCATCTCGTGGAAAATTCACCACCAACAATTCATCGCCAAAAATGGTACGCAATGAATTATCCACGGCGGTGAATTGTGGTGGTGAATTTTCCACGAGATGAATTTGGCATGGTGGTGAATTTGCCTGAAGCCGTCCACCAGATATCTTCTATAATCTGTATAATCATTTTGCCATAGTGAGATGAACTGGATGCCAACAATCGATTAAGGAAGCCATAGGAGTACATGATTGTCATGCAAAAATATCTTAGTCAAAGATTGTCATATAATAAACCTGATTTTGAACAAGCGAAAGCGAGTAATCAGGCTGAGAGGACTAAATCAACTCTGAATCGACTCAAAATTCAGAGGCAATTTGTCACGACTTTAAGCATAGTGAATTCCACTTTATTTTTGTTTTCCATAACATGGCATTTCATATTCCAGCTTGCATATGTTCGTAGATAATGCCTAAGCATAATTTCTCATGATATGTTTTTCTAATGTATGGGATCTTCTCTTGTCAAAAGTAATCAATGTAATATAATCCGTGCTATGGACATGTTCTCAAACTCACACCGTGCAGTACTTGAAACAAATGTAATAAAATCACTGCATGGATTGGGATTATAAAGAAAAATATCGAGTTTCAATAATTATACCAAGATCCTGATATCTCCTATTTTATTGTGAGTAGTTCAATTTACAACAGAAATTTTGCCCAAGATTAATAAACATATCTAGGGTCAGTATCACCTCCACTTTATTAAATTCAAGGTAAGATTCATGGTACGCTGCTTTCCTTATTTATGTTAGTCACGTAGCCCTTTGTGAATCTTCTTCCTTTGTAATTACAATAGTGTTGCACTATGTAATTATGTCTCTATACAGCAAACAATATATATAAGAAATCCATGAAATTGGTTTACACTTTAAAGAATTAATAAATGCCATGTCCATATAAGGTCAATTAAAGAAAAGCACAAGGATTGAATGTCCCTTTAAAAATTTCAAGATTGAATATATGCTCACATCTGTTTGTTAACTGTTTTCTATTGTTCATAAGTTTCTACAATAGTTTATGTCCTGCACTCGTCTAAATCCACTTTGTAGTTTGTAGCAGTTTAGTGTTAGCTAACAATTAAAGATATATATATACTCCATTACTTTCCACATGGCATAGACCGAGGTGTCTGTTGATGTTATTCATTACCCTGTTGTTTCAGAATATTAGTATCATAACCATCAAATATTGAGACAGGTTCCCTTTTTGTTATGGAGAAATAAACAAGATCAAGTCTTTGTCATTTTTAATGATCAGAGAAAATAGCAACAGCAAAACATCATATTGCCAAGAGACACAGGAACACTGGTAAGCAAGTAAATGAATAAGGAAACGGCAAAATTATATATAATTTGCTCACCAGAATTGTGGGTATGCGGACAGAGACAAGAACATATTATAATGAAGTTTCCTGGCAACTACGAAAACAATGCACGATATATCAACTGAATATTTGAACATTAAACTCCATAATCCCTGTGTCAAGAAGATGAACATTTTGACTATCATACTTTAGATGCTAATCTTTATAAAAATACTTCATAAAAATTTATGTCAAGAGAACTTTGTTTAATAGGAATCCTGTGGTTTACTAATTAATGAGTTGGAAAAATATACCAGTGCAAGAATTTCAAAGAATTAAAGTTACATAATAAAATTTACAGACAGGATCATCAGCAGCTCTATTGAGCCATGTTGAAAGAGAGCCATACAGCTATTCGTACCAAGTTAGGGGGTTTATAACTTGGTTTAGTAGAATATCTATTCAACACCTTGTAAAGGAAGATCTGTTACCAGATTAGATGTCTTGCAAAGACTAACCTTGCCATTGAATCTTCTTGAGCAAAAGAATAAATAATGTGCCACTCCTGCTTTTCCATACCCAGAAAATATGCTTCTTCTCTGTGGTTCAATATACAGCAACTTGCTGATTAAGCTACTTGGAACATGCAGCATGTGAACTTCGGTTTCCTCTCAATTCACCTTCACTCAGATTTAGCAATCTACAGGACTGCTCTATGATCAATGTATATGTTGATGGGAATTGCCATGGAACAAGTGCATATTGATCCCCATACTCTTCCATGCCCTCTACAAGAAACTGCCAAACCATAGCTCCAGCACCAGCTCCCCCTTTCTTAGCGGACTCATATATTTTGTCATACATAAATTTGAATAGTAGATCTCGCTGATTTGGTTCAAAGCCTTTATGGTGTGAAGAAAGTCCAAACTCTGTAAAAAGCACCGGTTTCTTAAGAGTGTGCTCTCCATCATCAATATGGGAAGTTGCCCATTTAGAAATATATTTGAGATGATCCTCTAGTTCCACATCAGGAATCCTACAATTACGACCACTACAGCATCAGAAAAGAAAATAGAAACTCCAGAAATTTTGTTTTGAATAGTGAATAACAGGCAGAAGCATATGAACATATGCGCTGACAGAATGCTCTAAAATTAGAAAATGAATGCCTACTACATGTTCCTTTATAGTTAACAATGTTTATTTTGAAATAGATTCCCAAGGAATTACTCACCAACTATCAGGGTAAGCATGGACAGAGGCAAAATCGATCTCTTCAAGTTGTGAATTATGAATAAAATCTGAACCAAGTGATGAAGCCCAATATCCAGGATTCACTTCAAATTTATCAGGTGTAATCTGCCCATAGAAGCCTTCAAGTCCAATAGTGAGAAGATGCTTATTATCCAATGTCTTTACAAACTTTGCCATTTCCTCAATCCATACCTGTATGTGAGATGGTATCATTTTTAGAAAGATAAAAATAAAACTTTCTAGTGAAAAAAGGGTTCCTTAAATGAAAGTGTAAACGAATGTAAAAACTTCTGGTGATGAAAAACAACCAACTACTGAGTGGACTAATAAGTTAAATTATTAATCTACCTGGAGACTGTGACCAGAAGGATCTGACATACAGCGAGGTTCATTGATAAGCTCCCATGCAAATATAGCCGGCTCATTTCGGTACTCAACTCCACTGAGACTATTTTTCCTCGTCAAAATTTTCTGAATTACCAAAATAAATAAGGTTAGATTCTAAAGATTATTAATGGAGAATAATTTCAAGCCTGTCACGTTTAAGATAGAATTCTCATTTATAATTTACTCTTCACCAGGATGCAAACCATCTAATCACTCAGAGTTGCAGAAGTTGCTAGTGATTAAATGATAAATGAGCAAATCGAACAAGTGTTCATATCAATGCCATAGACTCAAACTTAGAGCAGTGCTCTCTTTTATATTATACTCTTCTCCTAGCAAATCTAATCAGTCAGACTTGCAGTAGCTACAAGCAATTAAGTACTAAAACAGAGTGTTGAATACTAAGGCTAAAGACTCGAAGTATTTGGTCTCAAGGAAATGAAAACAGCATAACCATGATTAACTGTGGTAAATATATTGAATTTGACCACTACTAATTGTAGTTATAAAATGATCTCAACTGTTCATGATTAAGAATTGACCATGATTGGGGCAGGGCCCTGGCTCAATTGGCTAAAGCATCCTGTTGTAGGCAAGAGGTCATGACGTCCAGTCTCACCCCTGTTCCCATAGTACCGGCGGGCATGTTGCACCAGCATCACTGGTCACATGAAAACAATTTACCTAGCGCACTGCAGTTTATAGGGGGGCTACCCGATTCCTGCAGTCATAAAAAAAAAAGGATTGACCATGATTGTCAAGGATGGGCTCTGGCAGTAAAAATTTTGGAGCTTCCAAAGCAGAGCCCCAGGTTCAAATCCTCTAGACACGATTAAGTGTTGAAATTGTATAAATAACCACATCTAGCTCACCAATTGTGTGTTATACCCCAGTGTACAAGGCCAAGCACAAGTCCCAGGTGACTTTGACAGAAAAGATATCCCTCAGTGGTGGCATCTAAGCTGAAGGCCAGACCTTAAGATGAATTTACTTTCAAAAGAATGACCATAATTAGCAGTGGTTAAAAATAGGCTGCAGATGATCATGATAGACTGGTTTCAAATTAGGCATAATTAAGTATGATTAAGAATTGACCATAACTAAGGACATATGGCGGTGAACTAATTGTGTTGATGTACTGGCAGTGCGCCAATTATTGATGGGTGCTCAGGTTGCCCTTGTTGTGAAGCAAAAAGGACATATGCACGCACTGATGGAGTCTTGTGAGCAAAAGAGGAGACTAAAGGATCACATGTGAGAACTGAAGGGAGTGCTGAATCTGGGGCACAGTGATATGTGGGTCCTAAGATCTAGAACATTCACCATCGTAGATGTTGTCATAAGCCTAGGAGGCTCCATCCACAAAAGTATATACCATTATAGAGGTCATGATGTGAATAGACAAGAGAGTCATGGAAATCCCAATGACTGTATTATGGCATGATGCATATATTACATATTGTATATAGCTAGATCTGAAAACCCTCTAATATAAATCTAACCATATAACCACTGTAAGTATAGAATGTATGATTATATGGTATTGACAAAGAGAGATATGAAAGCATACTTTATCAGCTGTACGTTGTTGCAGTGCTTGTCCAGGGAGGTAAGGTAGACAGGGGGGGCTGGTGGATGAGAGAGAGAGGAACCAAGCACAATGTAAAGAAAGTATTCTGGACATGTAATAATATTGCATGTTGGACTAGTGTGCATACACTGTAGGTTCTATCACACCATATCCTATGATGATCCTCAATTAACAACTTTTTTGCAGTCAATGGTTTCCTAAAGTTCACCCTTGAGCCCATAACTGCAGCTTCTCCCCTCCTTTTGCTGGCTAATAGCTCACCTAGCACATTAGATTGCATAGTTGCAACCCATAAGGCATGGCACCACTTGCGACTTAGCCCATTTCACTTATGCCTCCCAAGTCATGTCTTTGCAACCATTTTAGCCATCGAAGGACAGCCTTCTTGACAAAAAAGTATTCACGGTGCCACCATTAAACTGTGGGATACATTGTGTGGAAAACTGCCACGCCACTTTGTTTGGAAGAATCATGGCACCACTATGGCTTGCATGGATGGCATCTTGCTGGACCCGCAACAGCTAGTTTGACCCCGAATGCAACATTTATATCCCTTTTGGGAAAGATGATGTCATTGCTCCCTTCAGATGGCCCTAAATAATTGCAATTTAAGCCATTACACTTACTTTACAGATTACATTGTCACATCTATTTTTCACACTTACTACCACAGAAGACTAACAATCAGCTTCACAACCGAATTGCACATAGAAGTTCTCACAGAAAACATCACATCCGATTACTACCAATTCCCGTACTCATTTTACCATTCACCACTACTCTACCATCCATCTGAAAGAAGCACTGTCCCTATCTTCCGAAATTGCTTTTAATATTTTTTACTCCAATAAGTTTTAAATAGCTTTGAATTTCTAACGCACAAAAAGCTTGTTTTAGCAACAAAATAGATGCCTTAGTAATTGATCTTTAGCTGATCTAGGTAAGTAAAAAATTACCAAACAGAAACAATGCTTTACTTTATATGGGAATGCATGTGCCACTATGAAAACCACTTCCATTCTACACCCACTAGTTTCCCAATAATGCTTCCCAGAAAGAGAGCTTGGGCATTGCTATTAGTCACAATATGCATGTCTTCGGGTTCCAAGTTGAAAAGGAAATTAAAATATTATATTGATGAAACCATGTTAAGTTTAGACACACAAGTTTCATACACTACTCTGCTGGAAAATGTGACCTCCAAAAATACATCCAAGGACCAAAAGTGATCACTAACATGAGAAATTGAAAATAAATTGCATTCTTTGATGATTTGCAAAAACCATAATTACCAGGAGACGGTAACTAGTGCCAGTACAGGAGATGGGAATGGGTGCTGGTACACCATTTTCAAAAAAGGTTGGAGTCAGATAGTTGGAAACAGCAAAAAACAATTTTAAATATTTATATATAATTGTAATTTAGAAAATAATAGCCATACAATGCATATGTAAATTTATAGAATGTAAAATACTAATATGCTTAAAAAAAATTAAAAATTAACATTTTGAAGTTGGTCTATGCAAACTTCCTTATTTGTTTTATAAACTCAGGACCACATTGCAAAAGCTACCTGTCTATTTAGTGACCTTTCTTGTGCCTGTGATTATTTTCCTTCTTCCTATCTTCTCTATTTTTGTCCACTTCTCTCTCCTTCATATGCCCTATCTTATCTCACCTCACCTTTTGCATTTCTTCTATCTCTCATTCCTTCTTCCATCTTTGCTTGTTGTTTTCCCTTCCCTTTATCTTGACCTTCTCTTTTGTATTTTCTTGGAGGCATCTTTGCTTTCTCCTCTTGGGGGCATCCACTTGTTGCTAGCATCCCTTCTCTTTCTTGCTCCTTATCTTTTAATCTCCTTACCAATTCTACATTCACTCATCAATCTCACATCTCTCTTTTATGTCTATGTCTCTCTTCTTTAATCCATTTCCCATATCATTCTTCTCCCACTTGGGCAGCATCATATCACTATCTATATCTTTGCAACACTTGGGGGCATGGCCCACATGTTTCAATTGTGTTCTTTTCCTGTCACCACTTGGGGGCATGATTTAAATGTTCCCCTCTTTGTTCTCCTCACCATGATCACTCACGGCATGGCCCTCATGTTCCCCTTGTGACCCCTTTTCCTACTGTCATCTACGGGCATGACCTAAATGTTCCCCTCCTAATTTCCTCTTTTCCTGTCATCAAAACCCTTGGCAATTTTTCTTTTCTCCTCTTGACCACTTTATATTAAATTGATTAGCTCTTATATCTTGTATCACCAATCAATTTAGGGTGGCCATATATCCTATATCTCTCACTCTTTTAACATTACCATGAGGCTAGCCAAACCAATCATAGCTTGGCCTAGCCTAGCCTTTTATCCAATCAGGTGGTTACCACATAACTGTTGACAACATCAAACCACTTCCATCCTAAGAACCTATAAATAGACCCTCCTTCCTTGTATCTCATCATCTTTGCAATCTTGAGTCCTTTATGTTGGAAAACATGTATAGGGGCTGACTGAGGCAGGCTACCCTTTAACACTTTCTTTGCAGGTTTTCATATTTTGCAATTGTTCATGAGCAAATATGTGACAAGTTCATATAATGAAAAAGTAATTGTAAGTCATGATGAAACTTCCCTGAAAGTTGCAGATCTGTTGGACATCATAACCAACAGCGCTCACCTTTGGACACTAGTGCCCCTCCTGCAAAGATAGCTCACAAAACCTCCAAACTTTATTAGAAACTGCTCTCTGCTCTTAACTACTCATTTCAGCCTTTACTTTTTGTTTTCCTTGCATTATTTTATGTTTCTATTGTCTGATTAGGGTTTCCATTTCTAGTGTATTCCTTGCATTTTCACCATCTTGTTTACTTCGTTTCTCTCTATCTATGCAGTATCTATACAGGTGATCAACAAATGCAAAACCCAGGTGACCTGTAGAACCTTCAGCTTCAGTCTTGTTGCAGTCTGACATAGAACCTCCAATGCCCCCTTTGTACACTCATGCCCCTTTTGAGTAGGACACAACCCAGAGCCTTCTGGATTTTTCATGTTGATTCCTAATAATTTAATAACATTTCCGGCAATTCATCTTCACAGACTTTCAGCAAGTTTTCTTTTCTTAGTTTAGTCTTTGGCCTTTGCTTGTTTCCATTTTGCACTTTTTGTTTCCAAGGTTGTGTCTCTTGTCTCTTTGTCAGTCTCAACTCTTGTGTATGTTAGATTAGTTTTAGATTAGATTTGCTTAGTTTAATCTAAACAGATTTAATTTGGTCTATTTTGATATACACTTTAAAGAAAGAATTAACACCATCTTTCCATTTTCCTTTTCTTTCAACATCAATTGTAATTTAATTCCCTTGCACATCCAAGAAATGTACAAACCTTGTAGCTACGAAAGCATTCATGATCTTACTTTTAGTTGCCCTAGTCAAACCCTGAATCTTCTCAAATGTTTCCAAATAAGCTCAAACTTTCCCCTATTCCTGGCATAAGATGGCTCTACAAAAGTCCAATTCTAAATCTTATAGAAGTATTTGATGCCAAAGTCAACCAAATTCCACAATTCCTACAAGAACATGATGTTTACCTTTCAATTATGTAAATTATGTGCTTTCTTACATGATGAAGCCTTGGTTTCTGCAATGAATTTTAACAAACTCTGCAAATTGTGCACTACAGTAAACAACTCTTTGAGACTACTTTCCACTGATAGGATCACTTTCTCTGGGTCAAGAGACCATTCTCCTCTTACAGGGTGTTGATTGTGTGCATGACAATGCCTTGAAGGGTGTCAAGGACTTAAATGTTCCTTTCAAAAGCCTTCCTCTACTTCAATAATTTGAATAATTCTTCCTTGCAGCTCACCACTACAGTTTGATTACTTTTCTTCAATTTCTAAGTATATAGTCATCTAACTCTACCCATTTTCTTATCACTCCATCTGTACATCATACTCAAATTTTCAATTGTGTTTTCCTTCTCTTGCATACGGTCATCTAGTGTACTGTTGGAGTCCTTCGAGTCATTACTTACCTAATTGGCTTGACATTCCAGCAGCCCTCATTGGCTTGAAAGATGTAGCAACAGTGACCTAAGGCTGAACAACTTTTCTCATTTTCAAATTTCAACATATCATGCTTAGGTGAGCAAGGTAGCGGCACAATTGAGGTCAAATGAGGAACTTGTATTTGTAAAATCACATCTAGGGCAAAAGTTGCAACTGTAACAAAGAGAAATTAGTTGTGCACTTAGCACAGTAGCATCATCAACAACAGAAATTTTTGTTCCAATTCCAAAGCACAATCAACCAGAGATATCTCTGCCACATCCTCATCATCCTGGCTCTCCCCGTAATCAACAATACCAACCTGAGTATCCTGACTGGGTCTGCCTTACAGTTCCCAAGGCTTCCTAGTTGGCATAGTCTTTGTTAATGCCTTGGTGAATGCCCTCTTGTTGATTAGAGAAGTCTGTTCCTTCTCAAACATGTGTCTCCAGTTACCTTGGTGGACATTTGAAAGTGAACGTCGACTGTATGGAGGCTAGCATCAAGTAATACTGCCCCACATCCTCTAATCTTTGGATAACTCCATGATTGTACAATGCATAGCAGTTAAATTTGTCGCCATCAAGATATTCCTGACAATAGTGATTAAACTTGATATTTCTGTGAGCTGCAAAAAACTTCCTTACTCTTCCCCTAGGATCCCAGTACCTAACTTGGCCTTGGAGAACTTGACTATCTTGATTGGAGAAGACATAGGGCCAAGGTTGCCTATGTGCAATTGTTCTCTCCCCTAGAGATATAGCAACGAAGGATAGATCGTCACTTTCTTGGTTGTCAGGAAGGACAAACTACTACTTGAAATTTGGTAGCAGATGTCCATGATGGCTATCCTACACATTACATATTTGGGTAATTAGTGGGTAGCTCTAGGTATCCTCTACTATAATTATAGTGAATTCTGGGTAAATCCCCCAAGCCATGAAACACTTAAAGTTAATATCCTTGATTATGGAGTGCAGGGACTCTGGGCGTAGGGGTTTTGTGTACATTTTGATAAACCATAGGATAAAAATAGGCGCAAATCAGGTAAATAATATCATTTTAGCTGTGGGCAAGCAAGATGTCAAAGATAACATAAACTGGTCTGATTGAAGGAAACTCTCAAACTAGCATTGGAGTACTAAACTCATTTAAGCACAGATTCCATCAATCAGGTCAGTAACTCCCACCCTCCTACGCTATCTTGAATTGCCACTGGATTTTGGAGAAGTCAGCTCTCTCTAATTCAATACTTGGTCGTGTTTCCAAGATGATTGCTAGTAGAGGGACTCAGACTAGAGCCAGTGGAAGCTTCTCATAATCTACTCTTCACATTTAAAGAAAATACCTATATAGTTCTTACCAGAAGCATTCTCAATCATTCACAAGGAATGGGAATATTTGTTAGAAAACCAAGATCACCTGCATGCATCACCTATCACATGCAAAAGACATGAAGAACCAAAGAAGTTGTTCTGTAAACCTCAAAGTAAAAATGCATTAAAGAGAATCAAATATTACAAAGAGATCAATCCTTATGAAGGAGATCAAGAAACCCTAAAAGGGAAACCCTAAATGAAACCCTAGTGTGCACACTTAATAATTAATCAATTATTAATGTGCCTAAGTTTAGCTTAAGTAACTAAAGGAATAAGTGACTTAATTAATTAGCCAATATGATATAATTAATTAAGTGGAATAACTTATGACTCTAACACCCCCCTTAAGATGAACTTAGGAAGGAAACTAAAACACTAGAATAAGATGCATGAAAGTAAAGATGGGTCCCAAAGGCATGATCAAAAATTCATTTACAAATGCAAGAATGAGGTAGAGAAGGAAAACCTGCTGGGACAAAACCTCCCAATGAGAGATGACTGCTGTAAGAAGCACCGAAGATCACTCTAGAGTAACACTAGAACTGATATCGGGTAAGTGGGGAAAGATTCTTCTGCTAATAATATCGAACTGTGATGAGAGTCAACATTGACTCAAGAATCATGATAAAGCAGTCAAGAGACCTCATTACCTGGAACACTAAAACTCCCAAACGTATCAACCTTGGAATCTATGAAACAACAAGCAACGGCTGAATGATGTATTATCGAAACAAGTACAAAGATGCAAGGTGGGCTCTCCCAACCTGCCAAAACCCAAGTAATCTCCAAAACACCCATCAAGCCAAATCTGGATTAACCCATCAACTGGGACAAATAATGTAAAAGTGCATGGACAAGAACATAGAGGCTCAATTTTCAACTTAAAGATAAGCAAAATCTAATATCGGTAAAAGTTATGAGCTCAAAGCATAAAATAACATCTAACTCAAACAGCACAACAAGAAATACTAAAAAATAAATAGCACCATTGGAAAGTGCTTGGAACCAGCTTTCCGGCGATAGCTTGTTTGCCCGATTTCGATATCGTATGCCCAAGTTATGACCAAAAGAAAAAAAACTACTCTTTTAGGAAAAAGCAGGGCTAGGAGAGGGCAAAGAGGGTCGGCCGTACGGATGACGTCATGCTAACGTCAGCAAAAAGTGAGCCTAAATTTGATGGCCATCCGGTCGCCGGCGAAAAAACGGGCCCCCGCAAAAGAAAATTTGATTGCAGAGCCCCGGTCATATCAATGACCGTGGGCCGTGTTTGAGCGGCTGGGTCACGTCGATTCTGGCTTCCATAGCCCCACGTGGCTAACGTAGGGTCGGCTAAGCAAGCCCCAGTCACCATAGCGACCGAGCGATGGAGAGCCTCGGCCGGGCGGTGTGGCCTCGCCCACCATGTGACCGGTGCGTGAGCGGAGGGAGGCCTGAGGGTTCCGGCTGAGCAATCAAAGACCGGCGGCGGTGGAAGCATGGCTAGGGCGGGCAGCTTCCCAGCAGGGTCATGGCGCCAGGCAGCGTGATGAATTTTTAACTCCAGGGTTTATTACCCCAAAACCATGTTTTTTGAATATTTATATTTGAACCCTCAGCCGTGATTGCCGGGAGGTCAGACGCCCCTCGCACAAAAAAATTTGCTTCCCGATCAACGCACTAAACATCAAAACTAAGGGCTGCATCTTAAGATTTTTGGTCACATAACACAATGGTGACTCTCCATTTCTCACAAATCGCTTTCCAAATTCGGCTACCCCCGATCTTGCAAAAAGATGTCCGGTGGAAACCCTTGCATTAGAAACTCACTGAAAGGCCATATCTTCAGATCACGAACAAGCAGTTACAGGTCTGGAGCTCTGATACCATGTTAGAAAACCAAGATCACCTGCATGCAGTCACCTATCACATGCAAAAGACATGAAGAACCAAAGAAGTTGTTCTGTAAACCTCAAAGTAAAAATGCATTAAAGAGAATCAAATATTACAAAGAGATCAATCCTTATGAAGGAGATCAAGAAACCCTAAAAGGGAAACCCTAAATGAAACCCTAGTGTGCACACTTAATAATTAATCAATTATTAATGTGCCTAAGTTTAGCTTAAGTAACTAAAGGAATAAGTGACTTAATTAATTAACCAATATGATATAATTAATTAAGTGGAATAACATATTACTCTAACAATATTATGTTTGTTATACTCCAGTGCATTAGCGCTCTTTGCAAGGTTCCCTCAAACAAATCTTGCAACACCTCAAACATGTCATTAGTGTTTTGCCACTGCTGAGCCATTGAACTATCATTCCATAATATAGGATCAAGCAACCTCAACATCTATCAAAAAGCAATCCCAGTGATCATAGCTATAGGACTCCCTGCAATATTTTAAATGTATGCACCACCAATATTTGAAGATATTACCAATATTTTAAATATATGCCCATAACAAGGGAAACAATAAATTTGCCTGCTGCTTTGTGCAGGAAGGAGGAATGTTTTTGCCAACACTCTATATCCTCTCATCTACAAAAGGGAAATCTTGGGGATTTTCCTCATGATAATCCTTGAAAAGGTTGTATAAATTGTTGAACAGTTTACCTTCGAATTGAATACCAATGTATCTCTATATTCAACGTGCAGTGGTTCCTTCTGTGCTTCTTGGCTGGTCTTCTTTGGAGCCTCTCTTATGTTTCTGGGTGCAATTGAACTTTGGTAAATCTTTTAAACTCGACCTTGACTTTGTTGTTTTCTTCTCAATTCAACAAATTTCTCTATAAGTTTTACCTTTAATATGAGGCATTGGATTTATAGACTTTGCCTGGACTATACTCATGATTGCAAATTCATAAAATCCAGATTTCATCTTGAAGTCTCCCCTGCCTCTCAAATTAATGGCCTAATCAGATCATGTGCAACAAAGGAAATTAATCTGAATCAATCAACATCAAATTCAGCTACTTTTGTCAAATGCCAATTTGAATTTTAAAAAATGCAATGGGGTTTTCAAGTGTAAATGCTTTGGTTGGCTTTTATTTCCATACCTCAGTGGATATGAAAAATTATAGAATCGGACTTGAACTTTGATTGGTGAGGAAGATATGATCAGCAGCCTACTCACCTTGATGCTTTTAAAACTTTTAGATTAACAATGGAATCTGAAGCATTTTCTGAGCTAGCAATAGACAAGAGCTGTATTTACCTTGACATAGTCCTTGTAGTATCCTCGAATAGTGGGATCGTCAAAAAAAGAGTCATTTGAAGATCGTACATCAATTCCTGCTGCCTGAGCCCATTGTACATACTGTTCCTTCCCACCATAGGCATTGAGATTATTAACAAGGCTGAAAATCAACCTAAGTCCATTTCTTCTTGCTTCCACAATGACAAAATCTAATGCCTGCAATCACTATTCCAAGTATTATCAATTTGTTGAAGAATCTAAAAGCAAAAGTTCACTTTGACAATGAAATTTTACAACTGTCATAATCAGTGAATGCCATTTTATTTCAAAGAGGAAAACATTCTTTGCAGAAGAGAATCAGATGTCTCCATTGCGAATAGTTGGTCCCCGAGAAGAACATGAATTTCTCAATAAAAGAGCACAATAATTCTTAAAACAATCCATCTCAATAACACATTCAAAAATGAGAAAAGCTCACCAGTGTGGCTACCAAAAAGTAACTACATTCAGCATTTGGATTTTTGGAAACAATTAGAAGCAAATAATTTTATTTATGAGGAATCAGCATACAACTTACAGCACTCTTTGCAGTTATTTAAAGGCAAATCATGTGGCATCTCACTAACAAGGGAAAAATTAATTAAAATAACTTGAGTGTTGCAACATTTTCCTATGTATAGAAACATACGCAAAGCAAAGAAGAACAACTGATCTGAATAATCTTCCAACTCTGTTCTGTTATAAACCCAAAGGATCATGTACAGAATTTAATGATAAATGAGTGATCAATAACTCAATAAGAAAAGATATATAGAAACATAGAAACTATATTACTAACCACAAATGACTAAAAGAATATGAATGGGACTCATGAGTAGAAAAGGCGATCATATCAAGGAGATGAATGACTAATATATTAAAATATAATACCCACTTACAGATATACTTATTAAACTCCCTTGACCTTGATTTTCCTTGACTAGCTGTCTCCTTGCTCTTCTTTGGATGTTCCAACAGGAAGTGCTAAACATGTGTTGTTGACTAGATAGATGATGAAAACAACCAATATATCCCGTAATTTGCATCATACCATCACCTTTCCTCCTCAACAGTTCATCCATAATTATATATGTGTTGATCTTTGATAATGCCTCTACATTTGCTGCCATCTCATCTTCATGAGTACACATTTGTTGCTATATATTTTGCTAAGATTAACGATCTTGATAATGTTCCACTTTCTTGAATGCATATTTTTGTAATAGTGAATACACTGGCATCTACTTGACTTCAATGAGAAGGATGTGTGAATATTTCTACACTTGTATGCTGGTTTTCTGGAACCAATTTTTGTCATCGACTATTTCCTTTAATTGCTTTAGGCTTGATCTTATGGCAAACTCCATGGTTAAGCATGCTTGAGTCAGAGTAGCATTGGGATGGGTAACCTCCCAGAAAGTACCAATGCTCACCCCTGCGAGCATCACATAGATGTAATGAGTGCCAGGTGGACCATCCATGCTCATGAGAGATGGGTTCTTGTGAACCACTACTCTTGAAATATATAGTCCATCCTGCCATCCCCATTCCCAAAATGCCGTGGAACATAGGTTAACTCGATTTTGTCTCTGCTAGGGCCATGATGAAAACAATAGAAAAAGCTGTAATTTTTCAAGGCACATGTGCATTGTTGCTTGATGAACAAGAAAAGCTCATGAAGTTGAGTCCACCTCATTCCAAACAACAACTCATACATAAAGGGAAAAACATTAAAATAAAATTGAGACAAGGGCAAGCATCCAAGGGAAAACCAAAGTACCAATGGTGGAAAAAAGAAAGTATCTCATTCTGTTAATTCCCAAAACAGTGATCGTCATAAAGGCAAATAGAAGAACCACAAGTTGTGTTCCTGCAATAGAAAACCAAAAAAGGACTGCTGAATGGATCTTTTGTATTTATGACAGGGAATGTGTTTGATAGATTTCTTTGGGTCTGTCTAGAATGATGTCTAACAGGCCTGTATATGATTACTAACAGTTTTTGGATGCAAATGCAAGCTGCAACTGTGAGAAATATTGTCACACTTGAAAGAATTCCACTCTAATCTTTTAATTTATTCTGTTATCAATATAATTAATAATACCTTCTCTTACAACATCAAAATAACATGTGGTAATAATAAGAGAAAATAAGGTTATGCCTTATAAATGATGTTGCTCAAGCTTGCAAATGTTTTAAAATAATACTGTACTTTTCCCTATATCCTGCTGTCATTTTTTGCACCTCTCAAATTTTAATGCTAATTTATTTCTTTGAATGAATTACAAACTAAGTGGTTTACGTCTTCTCCTTCTCACCTATTAGGACCTTGGGTATTTCATTTACTTTTTACTTTCATCCTTTTATTTAGTTTGCCTTGTAGTGAGAGATGCACATTGAAGCATTAGGAGACATCAGAAAACACCCCTTGCCTGCTAGAGATGTGTCCAACAGATGGGAGATACCTACCCTTCTCTAGGTCTCAGTTTCCAAATATTTCTTCTGAAAGTCATCCAGAATGATAACCTGGGAACTGCCACATTGGCCTTGTCATAAATTTGCAAATGAAATGAAATTTATCAAACTTTAGTACCTTTTTCCCTTACCGGTACTTTAATATAATACCCAAGGCTAATCAAACTGTTATAAAAATACTTTTACACTTACTTCTCTAGTGATCTCATAAATACTACCACCACTGTTATATGAGAGACATAAATTCGTGGGCAACATACTAATCAATGCTCATGCATACCTTAAATGTTGCCATTTAAAATAAACAGATGAAAAGCAGGCCATGCATGACAAAGCTAGCTGCAAGTCATACATGAATTTTGATGGAATAAATACAATATTCTAGTTTGATGGTGCATTAGGGTGCAAGTTCCAGGTGAATTTTGATAGAATAAATAGTAATTGCCCTCAGACAAGTCTCCTAAGCTGAATGGCGTGATTAGCTCAATGGTACATTTGGCACAAGTGCCAAGAGCAACATAGCTTCTAAACTGAAAAGTATTTTTAGTTTGATGGCAGCGCAAGCCCAAGGTGAACTTAGACGGAGTGGCTTCTAAGCTAATTGGTATTCATAGTTTAATCCCACAGTTGAGGGTGAATCCAAGGTGAATAGATGTCATTCGGCATGGCTCTAAGCCTGGTGGAATAGTTATGACGGTGGGGTTCATAGTAGTGCTAAATTGCTTGGTTGGACAATAGCCTCCTAACTGATCCCCATGTTGCCCATCCTAATACAATCGGAATCTGAGTGCAGAGAAAAACAGAGGAACATAAGCTGACGTAGAATTTGGCATGCCTAATTCGCTTAAAAGGCACCCTAATTTAGCTGGGAAAAAAAAAGGAGGGGTTGTAAGTAATAAGGGAAAAAAGATCAATTCCCCACTAATTTAAGGTGTTTGTAAAAAGGAAATTAAAACCCCTAGTCGCACGCCCGCCTCACCAGCCTATATAATCAAACGTTTAAAATTCAATCCAAGAAAGTAATCATATGGCCAGGATGAAAAAGAAAGATGATCTTACCCGAAAAACTCTTTCGTCAAAAACCCCTGGAGATATTTGAAGAGCGTTGTATCCTCCATCATTGAAAGCCCAGGTTCGAACCACATTGAGACCCATCTTAGCCCCTCGCTTGAGAATAGTTTTAGTTCTATGCCTGGTCCAATCGCCCACACTCTGGTCCATCAACCAGTATGAATTCCACCCATTAACATACATAGCCTTCCCATCCACCACAAACTGAGATCCATTCCTTCCCACAAAGCTCATATATGGCTGCCAAAGTGGAGTAAAGTGAACATGCCCAAAATTCAAGTAGACAACCACAATGCAGGATGCCACTCCCAGTACAGTGTACAATCTTGTGCCTTCCGACATTGTTTAGATTATTTTTTTAACCGATCTGATAACAATGTTACTTACAGGATCATTTAGGAGGTATTCTGTGCGTGCCCAAAACGACTATTTAATAATCTCCTGCTTTTCTCGATTCTCGTCTCGTCAAACTGGTCATTGTCTCGCCAATACCATTTACACATCAGGAGGGAATCGAAATGGGTATATTAGCTTGCAAATTATCATAATCATTGACTGATTCAATTATTTGGCTACGATAGGTAGGGTGTTGTTTTGATGGGCCCATCTGCACTAGGTGTAACGTATACTTGTGGTAGGTTGGATATTAAAGCAAAATCTATATTATTTTCTGTGGACATTGTTTCTTATTTCTTAATAGTATATCATTTCAATTGAACAAATATCATTTCAATTTAATAAGTGTCACTAGTGTGAGTCTTTGTCTTTTTATTTTTATAATTAATTGTAATTCTAATTTTAAATGTAATTATAATTCAAGTTTTAATAAATTTATTATATTCTAATTAATTATAAAATTATATAATTTTAATTTTAATTTGATTTATTATATTGATGTTTATCAATGATATAATTTGGTTTGAAAGTTTGATTCTAATCTTAATCTTAATTTTTAATTCTAATTAATTTTTTTGTTAATTAAAATTATTTTTTTAAACATAATAAAAAAAAAATAGAAAGTAAAATAAAATCTAAATTTTAATATTTGTCATTTTTTTAGTCAAAATAATATTACATGCATATTAATTACATCGAAGGCGTCTCTCTATTTGAGTTTCCCAAACTCAATTTGTTTACAGACGGCTGAAAAGCCCTGAGAGGCCCTGCAAGGTAGTTAAATGAATCTTAGTCATTCATCAATTTTTGACTATTTTTAGCCGCTTTTAACTACTTTCCCCATCGCTATTGGTTTACGCTCCTCCAAATCTTCCTCGTTGGTATCGTATGTAGGAAATGCTTGAATAGAGGAAATTCAATGACAGATTATATCAAATTGGTATCCAATCTTATGAGGAGTGAGAAATAACCTGTGAAAGGGATCCAAGTGAGGTACCAAGACCAAGACCAAGGAAAGAGTTTGAAGCAAGGATTGCTACAGAGAAGGAGGTAACTTCGAGGAATGCAACTTTGGAAAACAAAGAATGCCATAAAATAGATGGAAATATGGATACATTGAATGTGGCTTGTGAATTTTTTGGCATCACAAACAAAGAGAGGTTTGAGATTGAAGAAACAAGAATCATTAGGGCCCTAAATAATCTTTGCTAGGGAATAACCTATAAATAGAAGATGGGGAGATAGAGGAATGGGCAAATGAACTACCTAATGAGGACATGGGTAAAGAAGCGGCAACAAAGGTAGCCCTAAACAATTTAT
The DNA here is from genome assembly GCA_007258455.2 of Sequoia sempervirens. NCBI lineage: Eukaryota > Viridiplantae > Streptophyta > Pinopsida > Cupressales > Cupressaceae > Sequoia > Sequoia sempervirens. The sequence goes on along the minus strand of VDFB02000015.1, from coordinate 133,393,566 downwards.
CCAAACTTGGAATAAACCAAAAGGAGTCAACAAAGACCTCCCTTGACTATGATGAAGGGAGGAAGAAGGGTTGGAAATCAAATCAAGAGAAGCATAGCTAGGATGGGGATGCAGAAGGTCATGTGAAAATAATCAGAATGTTGAGATCTGGGAAGGGAAAGACCCTTCCCAAAGAGCAATGAAAATCTCATCATAGAATGTTCAAAAAGCGCTTGGTAAGGTGTCATGTGGAATTTATCAAATCTTGATATTTATATGATCCAAGAAATAAAGCTAGGCAAAGAAGAGATGGAGATGTGGAATAAGAAACTAAAATTTTGGAATATGGAAACAATGCCATCAAAAGGAGCCTCTGGGGGCATTGCTACATTTTGGAAACCTCAAGCAATCTTGATGAAAAAATTAGCTTTAAACAAATACTAGCAAGGATGCATGGTAAAATTATTTTCTTTGAACCTCCAATTTATTTTGATTAATGTTTATGGGCCTATCACTTGTGTAAATAAAAAAAAATATGGGTAGAGATTGAACAATTTTTAATGGGATATCCAAATTTGTTTCATATCTTAGGAGGATATTTCAATTCAATACTTTGTAGTCAAGATAAGTAAGGAGGGGTGCAAAAGATGTACCAATCACAAGTGGATTTCTTAAATTTTGTGGAAAGAAATCATTAATTGAAGTCCCAATGAAAAATGATACCCTCAAATGGATAAATTGAAGATTAGGTTTTAGCAACATAGCTAAAAAATTGGATAGACTCTTATGTAAGGGTGATTTGAGTGACTTTCCTTTTTCCTTGAAGAGCAACATCATTTCATTCTTAGGATCCGATTACTATCCAATTCAATTGATCATTAGTGGAGATAAGAGCCTAGTCAAATGCCCTTTTAAGTTTGAAAACATGTGGATGAAAGATTCAAGCTTTGTAGATATAATCGGGAACCAAAATGTTTGGGTTTTGGCTAAATAAAAGTATGTAAACCAACAATTAAAGACTTGGAACAGGGACCATTTCAAAAATATTTTCCAAACAAAGAAAGAAATATAAGAGAGAATTGAGAATTTGAATGAGGAAATCTTCATTATGGGCATGGACCAAAGCAGGTTTCTAACGAAAAAGGAACTCATGAAAGATTATATGGAAATTTTGGCCAAGGAAGAGGTGTTCTAGAAACAAAAGTCAAGAGATACCTAGATTCGGGATGGGGATAGAAATTTGAAATTCTTCCATAATGTAACCAAAATTCCAAGAAATGTGAATAGAATTAACCAGATAAAAAGAAGTGATGGAACAATAATCTAGGACCCTAATTCTATCAAATTGGAAATGGCTAGCTATTTCAAAACCTATTGAACAACTAGGAGGGTTCAAGTTTAGAAGCACAAAACCAAATCTTGGGACACATACCTAGGTTGGTTTCTGATGAGCAAAAAAATATGATAATGGAGGCTTTCTCTAAATAAGAGATTAAGGAAGTGGTGGGGCAACTCCAACCAAACAAAGCACCAAGGCCTAATGGATTCCCAACAAGCTTATATCATAAATTTTGGCACATAATTGGGTTGAATGTTGTAAAGGCTATTAAAGACTCATAAAAAGAGGAAGTCGTTAGGGAGGTCAACAACACTTTTATTGCTTTAATTTTGAAGAAGGAGCAAGAAAATTTATTGGATGACTATTGGCCTATATCTCTTTGTAATACAATTTATAAGATTTTAGCAAAAGGAGTGGCAAACAGATTCAAATGAATTCTACTGGACATCATCTTAGAGGAGCAAATAGGATTTGTGTCGAGAAAATCAATCTTGGATGGAGTAGTCTTAGCGTAAGAGGCTATTCATTCAATGCATAAAATTGGAAGGCAGAGCATGCTTGTGAAGTTGGACATAAATAAAGAATATGATAAGGTAGACTAAAGGCTTTTGTTCAAAGTGTTGGAATCCTTTGGCTTTTGGGTATGTGCAGGATCATCATGGAAAAAACAGGCCCTTAAGTGGCAAAAAATTCAAAAAATTCAGAGTTAGGCAACTTGACGTAAAAATTTGAATAAGTTATCTATATTATTTCAAAAATATGTAAGAATATAAATTGTAGCAAATTGAATGTAGTTTCTAAACTACTTTTTTTATTTAAAAACAAATCTATTTGGTGAAAATTTGAAATTTCAATGCAATAGTACTTAAATTTGGAAAAAATAAGGAGTAGGTGTCTGTCTGACCACCCTCACCACAATAAAATGATAATATTTTTTTATAATATTTTATATATAAGTAGAGGGCTCATGTCCCGATGTGATGCATATTTTTTTGTAATTTTTTTCCAAGTAAATAATTAATTATGAATTTTTTATTACAACTTTTAAAAAAATAAAAAACTCGTATGTCTAACCACCTTAACTTAATCAGAACTTCATGAAATTCATTTCTTTCTTTTTTAATCCTATAGTATGCAAAGCATAGAATGTGATGCATATTTCGGATTCAAAAAATATGATACCGTTTGAAATCTATAGATGTTTTTCAATCAGCCTATCAATCAGGACTTTAGTTGTAATTCAAATAGAAAATAAATAATTATTATTTATTAAATTCAAAGTAAAGCATAATTTATATTGGTGGAAAGTTGAGAATCTCCTTTAAAAACCCTTTTCGTTTCATCAATTTTGGGTTAAAAAAAAGTCATCAGCCACATACCCTACAAAAACCCATCATATCGCCACTTTTTGGCCATTATGATCCTGCACATACCCTTTTATAGAACTTGGGTGGACTAGATCTCAATTGCATTGCTAGCCCAAGGTTCTCAATTTTGATCAATGAGTCTCTTGAAGGTTTCTTCAATGTGTCGAAAGGATTGCAGCAAGGGGATCCTCTATCACCATTCCTTTTTCATAATAATGGTGGATGCTTTGGGGAGATCCATAAACCAAGTAGCAATGGTAGGTAAACTAGAAGGAATTCAGATAACATCAAACCTACCTTCAATATCACATTATCAATTCATAAATGATATAATGTTATTTAGAGTTTCAAAGAGGAAGGAGGCAAAGCAAATAAAAGAAATATTGGAATTTACACATAGGATTTAGTCCAAGTAGTGAATGCAACAAAATCAAAGATTTTATTTTTCTCCACCACCCCCAAGAAGGAACAAGAAACTATCATACTTTTGAAATTCAAAAGAGGTACTTAACTTGTGTGCACTTGGGTATACCTTTATACAAGGGGCTTCAAACAAGAAAATTATGGGACCCCTTAAGGGATAAAATTACAAGTAGATTGCAGTCATGGAAAGGGAAATGGTTGTCATGGGTAAGCAAAATCACAATGTTGAAAGTAGTAATATTAGCATTGCTAATTTACCTTATGTTATATTTAGCACTCCCAATAGGCACAAGCCAAAAATTTAACTAGGAAATGAGAAGATTATTTTGGTAAGGTGCATCCAAGAAGGACAAAATAACTCTCATAATTGGGATAAAATTTACAAACCCAAAGAAGGAGTGGTGTGGGTTTAAAAAGTCAGTTGTCTCAAAACAAAGCTTTGGGTGCCAAACTAGTGTGGAGAATGTTTAATCAACCCTAGCTAAAGTGGGCTCAATTCCTCCAAAACAAATATCTTGACAAAAATGAACCATCAAGGATTCTCACAACAATAAGCCTCCCTCAAGTATCTAGGTTACGAAACTTTATGAGTCCATGTAGATCAATCATAACAGATCATTTAACTGGAGACATTCAAGATGGGAAATCAACCAAGTTTTGAGAAGACTCATGGGGAGGCTTTCAATGTATGGATAAGTTGGCATATCTTTCACATGTTAAGAGGATTATTTAGCAAGCCTAGGGAGTATGTGTGAGGGATTATATGAGGGAGGTATGGAAGGATAACATTTTTACTTGATGCTGGAAATATTTAGGCTCAAAGAGACTCCCAACAACAAAGGAAACTACACTGAACAACATTATGAAGGAAATAAATGTTACAATAAGGGAAGGGATGGATTCTATTAAATGGAATAGTTCCAAGACAAGCCACTATAACATGAGTGACAAGTATAAGTTGATGAAGTGTAATAATGAAGGAACGAAAATTCCTTTACATTTGTATTGGAATAATTTATGCCTTCCAAAGGTAGGAACCTTTTCTTGGGTTTCTCCTTATAAGAAGATATTGATAGTAGATAGGTTCACTAAGATGGGTTTTCATGGGTCGTCCATGTGCTCTTTATGCAAGAATGAGGAAGAGAACATGGATCATCTGTTACTAGGACGTCCCTTTGCATAGAAATATTGGACTTGTCTCTATGCATGATGAGGATGGGAGAGTTCCCTTACAAACAAGATTTTGAGTCTCTTTAAAGCATGGTCAATCTTAGATAAGCATGTTTCCTATTCATTCCTTTAGATTGTTAACCCTTCAATAATGATTTGGGAGATATGGAAGGAGGGAAACTAAAAGATTTTTCAAGAAAAAGAACTTGTCATCTTTCATAAACAAGGTGGAGGCTACAATAGTAGAGACAACAAATAATAGGATTGTGAATCAAAACAAGAAGTATAATTCATTATCGAGGTGGGATGATAGAATGAAGAAAATTTGGTATGGTTTGCATCTTCCCCCCATTAATGGGGCTAGGGGAGTTGAGTCTCATGTAATGTGATCAATGGTTATATAGAAACCCTCACACAATGGCTAGTATAAGTTGAACTTTGATGGCGCTTCTAGGGGAAATTTGGGTGTTTCTAGAGTAAGAGGCATAATTAGAGACTAGCAAGGTTGAGCCATGTGCAATTCATCGCTATAAGAACAAATAATGTCGTAGAGTTCCAAGCAATAATTCATGGTCTAAAACTCTACATAAAATTAAAATTTGAACATTTGGAGATTGAATATAATTTGAGCTTAGTGATAGATGCACTAAGAAGTCAATCAATATTAAACTAGAAACTAAATGCATTCCTTGAGACATTATTGGAATTGATTGATAAGTTAAAGGACAACATGGATAACCATGTATATAGGGAAGAAAATAAGGAGGTGAATTTCTTGTCCAACTTGGCCACCAATTGAATGAAACAAACATTAATAGACTAAGGAAAGGATAAAGTAATCATTATCATATGTGTGTTTGGGATACATATTTTCCTTAGAAAAGGGAGTGGATTGGAATGTGACTTCAGTCATGAGGACAAAAATATGGGGTGTAAGGATTAAATACTATTGATGGCATAAGTTGGTGGCACAACAAATGGTAGTGATTTTGAGTCCTTCATAAGGGCAAGAGGGAACAATTTTTTTCTTAAATTCTATGGCTAGAGAGGGAAACTTTCTCATAACTAATTGTAGGATTTTGGCCTTGCTTCACTCATGCATGATGAGGAGGATGGATTTAAATGCAATTCAATCTTGTGTTGAGCACATCAAAATAGAGTTGTAATTTCTTGGTTAATAAATCACAAATGTATACCCCCATCCATTTGGTGTGTCTAAGAAGGAAACTAGCCTTTTTGGTGTGTCTAAGAAGTCAACTAGCCTTTTGGGTTGTATTTTCAAGAAGAGGCTAAAAGTGGTCTTTAAATCTCTGAATGGTCTGATGTTGAGAGCAATAAGGTTGGTGTTAGGTGAAGAATTCACAGTGGAAGATGAGCACTATAGGGTCAATTTAGACATTTACATCTAGGTTTGTGGTGTCCCTCCTAGATTTGGGGGAAATAAATTGGCATTATCGATGAAGCTAATTAGGGTTGATCTCTTGGGTAGGCTAGAGGAAGTGGTATTGATGGCTCACTTGGGTGTGGGCATCCTAAACCTAAAAGATATCTAGGAGGTCCTAAATGGGGAAGCGACCATACACTGGTGGTCATTTTTGTCCAATTTCAAAGCAAGATATTTACTGATGCAACATCGACACAAAGCAAGAAAGGGCTACACATTTCTAGAATGGGTGAAAATTTTGGATCCCTTTCATGGTCTTGACTAGATGCACGATTTCATAGACCACACACTAACACTCTTCACTCTAGCACTCTAGTAGCACTTGTGTAACTATAAAATAATATCACCATAAAACTACTATTTAATGTCTCCAATTTATAAAGAAAAGGGAGATAAATACCACAAGTAGTTTCCTAAAACAATATACCATCAAACTATGGTAAAACACAAAAACTCCCACATCAAAAATGAAGAAGAAATTTTGAGAATGGTAAATGTAACTCCTAGTGAACCATGAATAGAAAAATAATCTCCATACCAATAATATATAGCATATTTCACTTGTAACTAATGGCCTATATCCTAAGGTAGGAATCCAAAATCATTACCAACTCCTATGGAACCCACCAAAAACATTCAAGATGCTCTACTACTAAATTATCATTCCCAAGTTAAGAATTTTGTTAAAAATAGCATTGTAACTACCGATGCCAACTCCAACTCCTTCATGAACACATATAATAACTAATATTAAGATACTAGGGGAATTTAAATTATAAAATAGTTTCTAATCCACTTTAGGTGTACAAGAACACTTTCCAATAGTGTTGGAGATACATGAATTATACATAGGATTGCGAGGTAATGGCACCTTAATCCTAACATTCTTCCTCTCGACATTTGTTGGTAAATAGATTTGTCAATATAGATTTTAATTTGACACGCCCAATGACCAATGGCAAATGCCTCAAGTAGTTGGAGAAATCATTATGGACCTACAACTTTCCTCTATATTTTAGAGGGGTGAATCCCTTGTATCATAAGGGTTTTAGGGTTTTTGTAGTACTTTTAATCTAAAAATATCAAAAGAAAAAGAAAAATTAAGAAAAATACTTATTTACAAAAACCCAACTTACATAGGAATATTGACTCAAACTTCTCTAATTTATTATAAACTTGTATGGGGGGAAATAGCATAGGAAAAACAACAATGAATTAAACAAAATCAATTCAAAATAAGATCAAGTTTCATATCCATACTCATGAAATGTGAAATGTAGAGCAATGAATCCAAACAAATAAGCAACTAAGAAACTTAAATGAATCCAAAACAAAACAAGTCTTACCATACCATGTCGAAGTTGTATTCGTATTGATGTTGGATTTCGTTTGAATGAATACAAAGCCTCCATTTGTTGTTTGCAAAAACTTCAAAGCATGTTAATGGTGATCAAATATGTGTAAAAGCTTTCAAGAATTTGAATGTCAATTCAACATGACTTCATTGCATAAACTCTATAGATTCTCTTATCATTTTTTAGAATGAAGAGGGTTGTTATATAGATTTCATGTTTTGATATGAATGATCAAGATTCATTAGTAAAAGATCATGATCGACGGTTGAAAACCATTAAGAGGAAATAGATTGGAATGATTAGTGGAATTAGATGGGAATGATTGGGGGGATCGAGAAATTAGGTTGAGTGGTTAGTGGGATTGAAGAATCAAGTTGAGTTGTTAGTGGGATTGAAGAATAGATGAGTTAGTCAACTGATTAGAGTGAGAAATCAGTGGTAATGATTTTCTCAATCACAAAAGGGGTGAAAATAATTAATTAATTGAATAATTAATTAATATTTGGAGATGAACGTGCAAGTCATGTTTGACTTTAACAAATAAAGTTGTGTTTGTTTGTTGACTATGTTGAATGATTTCAAATAATTAATTTAATTATTCAGGTTTAGAGAGGGAAAAGTGATTTAATTAAATTATTAAATGATTATAATTTAATTTATTTAGATGAATAAGGTATATTAGTGACATAATTAAATAATTGATGTTTATTTAATTAATCAGGAGGAATAAAGTTAGATTAATGATGAAATAGTGAATTAATTAAATAATTTAAGATTATTCAATTAATAGAGGAAAATAGAGTTGTAGTGAAAATGATGTGAAATGCAATTAGATTATTGATAATGATGTCGATAATGGAAAAATATCATTTAGGATGTGTGGTATGTGTTAGGTCATTTTTACATGTCTACATTCTACCTCTCTTTGAGACAATGTATTGGTTGCTCTGTTTAAAAGAATTCAATGTTCAAATCAAGATTTGAAAAATTTTGTATGCCCCATTGTGCCCTGGCGGTCAACAAAAAGATAGTATGATGTTGGGCTACCCCCTTAAGAGATTAGCTAGAAAAATTACTTTTCAGGTCAGGTTCGCGACAAGGTTCTATTGTAGTTTAGATGTGTAGAGGATGGAAAATTAGGCTATAGGACCCTCGTTTATGGTTTCAAATGTTCCAGGGTGCTCCTAATTTTAACCTAGGAGAGTTTCCAAGGTAAAAACTTAGGATTTGGGGGGTAAAAATAAGAAATTAGGGTTCATTTTTTTCTCATTTGCACTCTTAGCCTTTACTAAATTCTTACCTCTAGAGATCTTGCTAAATTGCGATTGTCAAGTTGTGATGGTGAGGATTCTAGATGCCCCACACCATGTAGAGGCAATTTGTAATTTTGGGAGGCTAGCCAACACAAACATCATAGTATGTATCGCTTCCTTTCCTATTTTCATCTTTCCATGTTTGTGTAATTAATGCTAGAAAAAAAAATTAACGATAGCGGTAATTTTGTGTTTTTACCATTTTTGTCTTGATTTTATCATTATTGTTCTTTGTGTTTTTACTGCTTTTGTAAAACTTGAATGCTATTATTTTTCTTGTCTATTATTGTAAAATATGCTTGCTATTTTTACCGCTTTCATAAAAACTATGCGTTATTTTTTTTGTTTGTAAGGTGACCGCTTCTGTAAAACTTGTTCACTATCATTTTTCTTGTGCACTTTTGTTAATTTAGCCGCTTTTGTCAAAAACAAAGCTGCTATCATTTAAAATGCTCGCTATTGTCAAAATTACATGATTTGGCTAGTTTGTTTGTAGGCTTAGGTTCACAATTTGATTTTCTAGCAAATTCTTGACATCATGGGTTGAATGTTTGCAGGCGGTTCTTAAATTGTTGTATTCTAGGGAGCGATGGTCGAGACTACTATTCAACTTGCTCACTAGTTTTTTTAAGGTCGAGAGAGACTTTCTAGATGTTGTAGGTTTGTGTTACATATGTTACATGCCCAAGATACGATGCCATAGGGCTATGATGACCACACTTGTAGAGAGATAGTATTTAGAGTCATCATCCTTCCACTTGCCGACCGGCGAGGTGACCATTACATTAGAGGATGTTTGGAGGATTCTCTATATCCCCATTCATGGTGAACTTGTTACATATGATGTTAGGAGGGTACCTGTGCCATGCAACAAGTACTTGGCATTCGACAACTATAAGTGGTGGACTCGAAGATAGACATGTCTTCATTCATCGATGGCATTGATCCTATTGGGATATGGTGTTGTACACCATTGCATAAAATGATTTATTATGATGTTGTTGTAGTAATAGAAAATGTAGCCTTTTCTCTTACTTGGTTTGGGATAATTGACATTAAAACTAAATTAATGGTGTCTTGGAATGGTGTTGTAATGTGTTATACACTTTCACACTGTTCTAAGACCTTTATTTAACTAAAACATGCCTTAATTGGCCCTTTGCAAAGGTGTTGTAAAGTTTTGTAACACACTTTCACACTTTTCTAGGATTTATTTAATTAATTCAGCCTAGTGGGCCACTTTTTCAAATAAAATATATTTAACTTGTACCTTATTTAGGTGTTGTAAAGTGTTGTAACACACACTTTCACATTTATCTAGGGTCCATGTTAATGGGTGTTTTTGCACCTTCTCAACACAGGCAACACACAAGTATGCTACCTCTCTTGAAAGGTAGAAATCTACAAACAAGTTACAAATCACTACCCCAAGGTCTCTCAAGTGTTAGGTCATGACTTGCTTGGAATGTCTCAGTTGGTTCATGTGATTTGCTGGTAATCACAGGGAAGCCTTAGCATGTTAAGTTGAAGGGAGATTGGATCCTTAAATGGAGTTCCTAAGATTTTGAAGATGTTGTGCAAGTGCTGCAAGTTTAAAACAACAGTCTAAAACTCCAATTTTATCATCAAATTGGGCTTTATAATGATGTTGGAACTTTGCCTAAACTACTATTTCAAAGAAAGGTCAAAAGGAAGGGAAAGGTAAGTTCCTAGACCTGCAACTACCAATGAACAGTAATAATGGAGGATGCTACAATGGACAACCTTCCTGAAACTAAGTTCCACTTAACCAAATCAACTAACAGTATCATGATACTAGTGCTATCTTCTAAGGTCTGCAAATTTTCAACTATTCATTCACCATGGAGCATGAATTAAAGATGAATTTTAAGTGCAACAATGAAATTTATGTTTAAACTAGTTTTACACTATTGTTCATCATCAACAAACAACAAAAAGCATGAACAAGGGCATCAATGCAGCAGTATTCTTCAACATCAATGAACATCATTCACTAAACTACTAAAAGCATGCAAAATACATAGAACAACAAATTAAATCTATTCAAATCTATCAACTATGAGGAGATGAATCATGAAACATGAGAGAAACTCAAGAATCCACCAAAAGCAATGAATTTTTATTGAAATTTCAGCAGCATGTCATTACAACTCAACTCTCCCTTTGAAAATGAGAGAAGACCCCCTATTTATAGTTTCCCAAAAGCAAAATGAATGACCATGATTTAATCTCATTGTGTGGCCAAGATTCATTACAAATTAGGGTTTCACCTACCCCCAATATATAGCAATTTAAAATACATTCCTTGTCCTTTTCCCTATTTTGTCTTCTAGTGGCCTGACACTGTACCACTTTGTCTTGTAGTGATTTTCCCTTTTGGTTGTAACTACACTATGAGGAACTCATCATCAATGATAGGCTTTCCTTGATTCTTCTAGATGGTGGCATACTCCACAAATTTTCCCATCGGTGCTTGAAGTTTATTCCATTCCATGATGTCTGATTGAAGCACTTGGAAGAACAGTTTCCTGGATCTTCCTGTGATCAGTTCCCAATTCTTTGTACACTTAGGAATGTGCTTGATCACCTGCTATGACTAGGTGAAGGCTCAAGCAGCAAAATCCATAAAGTTTGGCATTAATGAATTTGTGGCCCCATTCTCCATTTTCTTGTGGAAATACGACTTGATCTTCTTTGGATCTAGCTTGACAGCAGGCATGTCATAATCTATCATGAGCTTTAGATACTCCTCGTAGTCCATCCTATGTTCCTTGACCCATTCAAGGTTAAGCTCTACCTCATGGAGCACTCTTTCTAGGATGTCTCTTCTATGATCCAAGCCCATTTTCCATGTCTCCACCAACTAATGATCGTCCTTTACTAGGGCCAACTCCTTCTCCTAGGTCTTCTTGGACATCTTGAGGATGGCCTTGAGTTTAGGGTATGTAATCCTATATAATTTGGGGAAGTTACAAATTCTCTTCGTTCCCTCGAGTTGCTTTTGCACTTCCCGAAACTTGTTGGCCATTTGAACAACATGACCAATGCCCATGGCCCCATTGTAGAGCACTCACTGGAACCACTCTACAATAGTCTTGGCCTAGTTCTTTCTCTCTTCCAGCTTGCTTATGCAATCTTTGGAAAGAAGTAGGGGTGGAACCAATGAAGTCGTTGGTGCCTCCTCAGTGGATGACCACTGTTGAATGTATGTGGTGAGGTCCACCACTTGTGCCTTTAATTCCTCTTTGGAGGATTGATCCTTGCTCATCTAATGGAAAATCGTGGCAACCGATCTCTGGAGCTGATCAATCTTTTGCTCCCTCGTAGCAATACCCAAGTCGATGGTAGAGATACTATAGCTGACTCCCTTTCCTTTGTCTACTACTGGGGTGGCAATTTGCATTGTACTTGATCCAGATACATCCATTGTGATGTGGGATCAGACTCTCGGCTTATTTTCCTTCTTTGTTCGTATTTGAGCTCGTGCCAAGATAGCCTCCAATCTTTCCTTAGGATCCATGAGAACAAGGGCCTTCTTTTGTAGCTATTTTTCCAACCAATCAAGCATTTGAGATCCCTCCTTAGTGATTCATGATCACCTTCTTCTATTTGAGTGTGTTGGATCTCCCTTTCCTCATGGCCCGAGGCTTCTTGTTTTGTTTTCTCTTCTTCTTCTTCATCTGAGTCCCGGATCAATATGGTCTTTTCCTCATTTGGCCCTGTAGTAGCTACATTTTCTGTAGGGTTGTCCTCCCCTTCAGGTACCCTTTCTTCATCTTTCTCGAGCTCTACATTGAATTCTGGCTCAGGGCTCTTTTTCATTCCAATCTCTTCTTTAGGCCTATCTTCTTCTTCAACTTCAACTTCTTTCTTTCCCTCCTCCTCGGGAGGTATTTCTTCTTCTTGATTAGGGCTTTTGTCTACTGGATGCTCTGTAGATATGTCCATGTCATCATCAGTTTCCTCCTTTTCTCCAGAAGGTGGCTTCTCAACTTCTTCCCCAATGTCGTTGAGTTGTTTGGATAACTCCTCGTCAAGCTCCTAGTTAGAAGACTCTACTATATACTTGGAATTGGGGTCTTTAACATCTTCTTCCAAGGACTATGACCCTTCTTCATATGCCACCTCATCGATGGTCACATTCTGATGCTCTGGGTGCTCATGGTAGTCATCATTGAAGGGATCCTCAAGTTCCTCATCAACTCCTTTAGCAACCTCCCTCTATCATCTCTCTATTTCTTCTAATATTTGCATGGTTGCTTCCATCTTTGGTGGTTCTGTCAGAGGAGGGAAGGGGAGACCAACCATAGCTTGGACCATCACAACTTGTACTACATGATTCATTAATACCCAAGAGAGTTCCATGGGTATATTTTGCATATGTCTGGCAAAGGCCTCTGATAGGGTGAGAGTAAGCATTGTAGTTGTGGTTGCTAAAGGGACTGCAGTTGAGGGAGACATTGAGGAGGATGAGAGTGGAGAGGTTGTAGCAGAGGAGGAATCTCACACCATAATTAGAGTGGTTGGCGAGGTGGAGGCAAGGTGAACTGAGATGTCCACTACAGGCGGAGAGGAAGCAGGTAACGCCTGAAATGTGGGAGGAGGAGTAGCAACGGTAGTGGTAGTGACAGTAAGAGCAGAGGTAGTAGGTGGTGACTTTGGTTGCTCAGCCTCTTCTTCTCCTTCATGTAGTGGGTCTTCCTGGATTGTGGGCATCTCAGAGAATCTACCTGACTTCTTTGCCTTCTTCAAGGTCTCATCCTTTGAGGCCTTCTGGGAATAAACCTTATGCTTAGGTTTTCATTATGAAACTTCTTTTCTTTTCCTTGATCTGGTGGTAGGAGGAGATTTTGGAGCTTCCTCGACTAGGGTAGCAACTCCACTATCCTTTTCACTCTCGAACTCATCTTCGAGCTCGCCATATGTCAAAGTGGCCCCCTAGAGCTTCAATTGAGTGATTTGAGCATCAATCCATTGCCTTGTTCTATGCTCCATTGGTTTTGTCACAATTTTAAGGGCGTTGACCTCTTCTTCATTCCAGACTATCAAGGGAAATGGCATGTTGGCGACAACATCATATCTCAGGTCCACAATGGTGTTTTCATCTTCTACAATTTGATTTGGTACCAAGAGCAGATTAATTGTCTTGAAAAAGTAAGCAGTCATACGAATATAATGCCTCATACATACCTCCTTGTCATCCCAACAGTTAGTCCAAAAATATTCAATGTGGTGCAAGTGGGTGTATTCTCTTCCAACAAACTTCTTTAATTTTTCGTAGGGGTCTGTCCTTGGTTTGGCCATGTGGAGATCCATATTATATTCCATGATTTCCTTTTCTAAATACTCCACACATTGGGAAACTACGAGGGCATACATTCCCTGCCCAAATGTGAGGGGATATGGTATCCCTGCCTGATGCTTGCCACTAAGGAGAGCGTGTGCATTCTACAGTTTCTTGGAGACTTCCAACAAGATCATCTGGTCATTTGGGTACTAGGGAAACTTGTATGGCCTTTCGGAGAAGCCCTCCGTTCTAATGTAAGTAAATTTTGGGAACTATATAAATAGAAACCTGAACCTATGAATGAACACACGGGCACTGTACATGACTCTCCTCTCAAAGTCCCCTCTGAGAATTCTGATAATATGTCTAATGAAGGCATCATTCACCCTGTAGTAATCCTTCTTGAAATTTTGATTTTGTAGTTGTGGGTGCCTGTCATATACTTTCAATTCCCTTCCTGGAGTTGGGTTTTGTGCAACAAATAAACCTCTATAGGGAAATGGCTCAGCGAGGAGATACACCAAGTAAGAAGTCATATAAAACTGAGAGGTCTTCTTGATTGCTAGGAACTACTGATGCAAGTTGTCACTGATCATTTTGGCCTAGTGAAACTTGGCCTTCCCTCTGATAATCTCCTCAATGAAATAAAACATCCAATATTGAAAGTAAGTAGCAGTGGGAATTCCCATGACTTTGCTCAACAAGGTTACCAAGTGATGATAATCTACATAAAAGTCTCTTCTGAACAACTCTTGGGGCACCTTATTAGCGTTGCCCCTCTTCTCCTTTAGCCAGTATTCGTTAATTAACTTTTTTGCATTTTAGAGGGTCAACCTTCCATGTGTTCTCAACGTATTCCTTCATTGTGTCTTCCATAGGGTCAAATGTAGGGATGTGGAATGTTTCTCCTATAGACCTAGTAGATAGGTCAGCCACCACCCTACCCTCATGATCAATGATCCTTCTACTTTCTGCCTGATAGGCTTCCCTGCAAGCCATTACCAGTTCTGGGGCTACAAGAGCAGGCGAGAGTCTAGTTGCCTTAGCCAAACCACTCTTTCTAATTTTCCTGGAATCATTTGTGGTGGGGTTGATGATGACCCTTTGTCTGAATTCATCTATGTCAACTTGTCTAAGGTTGGTATTTGTGATCGTGTCCCAAGCGGTAGTGACCTTGGAGGTGACTTCTACTCCCTAAAACTAATACTTCATCTGATCTTTATCCTCTTTTCCTCTTGGGAATTTGGTAGGCTTCTTCCCTTTATCCTTCTCCGCAGATGCTTCTGATGGTCCTATAGCTGATTCCATAAATCCAGCAAATAGAGATGCAATAAGCATGTTCACATAAAAAGCAAGGGGAGTGTAAGTGAAATCCTTCAAAATAGATGTTAGATAAAGCAGATCATTACAAGAGATCATAATTTTCATTAAAATTCATCATTGGACGTTCCTTTGGGAAGAATAGAGCAATGCAGACCTAGGGATGCATGTTTCCCTAGGCTAACAAACATTTTTTTGAAGGCAGTAGGGGATACGTGGAGGGCACAATGACCCGCATGCGGCCACCCACATCAAGATTTTTGTACCTCTAATTTGGGGGCCCACCATGGTGTTAAGGAATTTGGGCATGTGGGTCCACCATTCATGAAATTTCAGAGGTGGTAGTTCAATTACTTTGCATGTGAGTCAAGAGGGTGTGGAAGCCAGGGTTGGTAAGGCCATTCGGAGCTCCGCCATTTAGAAACGATGCTAGCTAGGTGGAGGTACACATACAGAGTCCTGTATTGTAGTACCCGTAGGCAAAAAGGATGACTCAATTTTAAATTTCAAGTTTAACCTGCTCAGAGTGATGTGGGTAGGAACTTGCGGGGTGTTGCTATGTGATAGCCGTTTTGGAATGACGAAGATGGGGTGATGGTTCTCGCTAAAATGCCTGCTTTGCATTTTACTTAGTTGTTTTGCATGTGAGGGTGCCGAAGGGAAATGAGTAGTGTGGAGTTCACATAGCAGACAGACGAAGGTCCCCTGTGGTCTAGAAACAACGGGAAGGGAGGGACATCCTGTGGATGGAAGTCCACAAAGCTCAACCCACATGGTGATCTTGACTTAGCATTCTCTTTTGGGAAAACTTAGGACAACATGGGGATGCACAGGCTCCATGAGGTGGAAGGAAGTGAGGGATTCACCATTTGTGATGGTTGTTAAAGCAACAATAGAGACCCACGAAGGACAACCCATAGAAAAAAAGGGTTTTGATGACTTATTAGGGTGACAGACGAGTATCCCGCAGGACCCACATGGCAGAAGGTTGGGGTCAGATAGTCGTTGAGAAATGACGAAAGTGAGGGTGTCGTCCGCAAGTGGAAACCCGCACGGGCAGACCCACAGGAGCTATGGGAATCTCCATTTATCTTAGGATTTTCGTTAAGTTTCATGGTGACAACAATGATGTGGCGTTTACCCGCATGCATGGGTCCACTAATAGTGATGGTTGCAGTTTCAAGTTTATTTCCTTGGATGTTAAGCCAATGGCGGAGGGAAGTTTGTAGGCCGCAAGGGCACGAAAGCCCTAGTCAATAACGACGACTGCCTAAAAGGTTTTGAGTTTTTAGACTTTAAGATTTTGTAAATTTTCCAAAAATGAACTTGAAGAAACACGACTAAGGTGATGGCAAACTCACCTGGCAGAACCAATGAATCAAAATGAACGTAGCAGCCAAAATTGTCCTCTAAGTGATGTAGGCACGATGGCAACAAAGGAAGGAGGCACATTGATAGTTTATGATTGATTTCAGTGAAAATGACAAGTAGACCTTTGCTATTTATAGAAAAGTCAACATTAATTATCCACATTAAATGCTATACGGTAGTTGGCAAGGTTGGTGGTCACAGGTTTCAAAATGGTCAGCGGTGGGAACGGTGAAGCCCACGATGCGGGTGGAAGTTAGGTGACCGTTTGGAGGTTTGGAAATGGAACGACAATGGACTATGCAGGACCCGCAATGCAGGCAACAGTCCTAGGTCAGCCATCGGGAAAATGGCGGAAGGAGGACAGAGTCTAGCGATGGGAAACCCACATAGGCAAACCTGCATGGTGTGAAAGGTGCCAACCTTAAGAAACTTAAGGAAAATTTCCAGAGGAACTCCACGAAGGTAAAAGACTTGGAAATTTCCAAGGTGGTGAAACCTGGTCAACTCAAGATGATAACTTTATGACTCCTTGACCACTTGGGACTCAAAACAAGGGGCACGAAAAATGAGATGAAGGAAAAAGCAACTCGGCGAAGGCAAAAAAAGAGAGGGTCCCCATTCCTAATGGTGCGTGTGTGCTATAGGCACAAAAGTCCCTATAATTAATGGTGGTTAATTGAGTTTAATTGACCCCTTTAATTCAAATTCAAGCCCCATTTTCAAGGATCTATCTTGGCACCCAATAATGATATTGTATTACATTTAATTTGGCAAATATGATGTCCTAAAAAATGCTGCTAGGACCCATTCACCTTTAATGGAAAATGATTCCTCTCCACATAGGACACCCCTTTCTTTACATTTTTTAGGTGGGTTTTTGATGTTATTTCACCCCCCCGAAGCTTGGTCCTGGTAAGTTGAGCCAAGACCCATTCACCCTTAATGGCGAATGGGTCCTCCCTTAACAGGACCCCCCTTTCTTAGTTGATTTGGAATGGATTTTTTGCCTTCTTTTAGCTCCCTAAAGCTTGGCCTTGGAAACTTAGCCAGGAACCATTCGCCTTTGGTGGCAAGTGGGTCCTCTCTTAATGAGACCCTAATTTTTAAATTTCATTCTGGCAGGAATTTAATTAAATCTTTCTTCCCAGATCTGGTGTTGGCCTTAATTCTTTGAATTTTGGGGTTAATCTCCTAATTTAGTATAAATAAGGGGTTAATTCACATAGTTTCATCCTAACACAATCTAGCAAGTTTATCAAGCATCTAAGCATTCAAGTGATCAAGCATTAGAGCATTTCAAGAGCATTCATAAGTCATTTCAAGGAAGATTTCAAAGATTTATTGCAACAATTCAAGGTCTTATCATCATGTCAAGGGTTTAATGCATTCATGTGTGTTGAGCTAAGAAGTCAATATTGCATTGAGGATCCATTTACAAGCATCATCCTACATCCAAGATCTTCATTCTTCATGGCCACTCCATGATTGTTTGTGGATTTGATTCACAAGATGAAATCCAAGGTGACATCATTTACATTATTGTACTTTCATGCTTCATCTCCTTCATTTCATCATTTGGTTTAATTACCTACAAGGGGTTTGACTGAGGAAAACCCCCATCCACTAACAAACAACAAGTTTTTCTTGCCCTTGAGTGTGTGTTTGTAGATTTACAGGTTGAAGATCAAGTTGAGCAAGACTTGGAGCAAAGTTGTCAAAGTTGCAAAGTTGTAAAAGTTGTCATTCAAAGCACAAGATCACAAAAAGAGCTCTGGAAAATTAACTATAGGCTTCTAGAACTTGGTAACTGGGATTTCAAGAGTGTAGAAATCAAGGTACATGATCTTGAAATTATATTTTCAAAACCCTAAAAGGACCATTCACCCTTGAAGGCAAATGATTTCTCCATAGCTCAAAAATAATAACTTTCTAGATAGGTACACAACTTTTTATGCTCTAAAAATCATTCCTTATAGTTGCTATAATAATTAGGATCATTTTTTTATTGTTATTAGCATCATATCTTGCATTATTTGAGGTGTTTAGGGCCTTGAGAAATAAGTGATCCATATCTTTTTCCCACACATTAGGGTGGATCCTATTTTCACCCTATACATTATAGTTATCTTTAGCATTGTATTTTTGGGGGCAACCCTTCCTTCCTACTTCATGACATGGCTTGCTTCAGAAACATATGAATTGGCATAGGATTTTTTGAGGAAAGCTCTCATGTCCTAGGATCAAAATCATTGGTTAATTTAAAGCAATTGCTCACAATGATGGTGTAGCAACCACTTTAAAGTGGGGGCATACATAGATGACATCTTTTGGAAAATTTCATGGCATGATTTTTGTTTCTTCTTGTGATGTGTCCTTTTCTTGGTGGTGTCATTGGGTTTGATTTTGTCTAAGAGTGTATGATCTACTGTCATGGCATGATGTGAATGAGGCATCCCATGGACGATGATCTGACATTTTTTACTTGTCCTCTCTTGGAGACATTAGGCACAATGCTCCCTAAGAGGAAGACCATTGCATGAACAAATCAAAATACCCTTTCAAGATTTTTTTTTACATGAAATTCAAAAGCATTTACATTGTGGTGCCTTATTAAAGTTATCAGGAGGATAACTTTGCTATGGTTATTATGATGGGAAGCCAATACACTGGCCTGACTTTCTCATTATATGGTGGGAAGCCTACACACTGTCATGCCTTTCTCACTAAGCCACTTCGTTGGGACAACTCACCTAGTGGAGAGACTGAGGTTCCACTACCCCAGAGTGAGCATAGACATATTTACTAGGAAAAACTCACCCCGTGGATGACCTAAAGTTTCGTGGCCCTAGAGTGAGCAACATTTGTTATGGACAAACAACCATCACCTCACATTGTGTTGAAATGGTTGTGCTTGATCCTTTGTTTTTTATTTATTTTTCTTGGCCTTTGATAGGGTATGATCATATATCTTTGTTATTGTTGCATACTTAAGTGTCTTAGATGTTTACTTTAGTGTGACTTTGACATGGGGTCATCCTCTCACTAAAGTGGGGGCAAAATATAGTAATGGAAAATGTAGCCTTTTCCCTTACTTGGTTTGGGATAATTGACATTAAAACTGAATTAATGGTGTCTTGGAGTGCTATTGCAATGTGTTGTACACTTTCACACTATTCTAAGACCTTTATTTAACTAAAACATGCCTTAATTTGTCCTTTGCAAAGGTTGTAAAGTTTTGTAACACACTTTCACACTTTTCTAGGATTTATTTAATTAATAAGCCTAGTGGGCCACTTTTTCAAATAAAATATATTTAACTTGTAACTTATTTAGGTGTTGTAAAGTGTTGTAACACACTTTCACATTTATCTAGGGTCCCCTTAATTAATGGTGATTAAGAGAGTTTAATTGACCCCTTTAATTCAAATTTAAGCCCCCTTTCAAAGGATCTATCCTAACACCCAATAATGATATTGTATGACATTTAATTTAGCAAATCTAATGTCCTGAAAAATGCTACTAGGACCCATTCGCCTTTAATGGCAAATGATTCCTCTCCACATAGGACACCCCTTTCTTTACATTTTTGTTGTGCGTTTTTATGTTATTTCATCGCCCCGAAGCTTGGACCTAGTAAGTTGAGCTAGGACCCATTCGTCCTTAATGGTGAATGGGCCCTCCCTTAACAAGATCCCCCTTTTTCAGTTGATTTGGAATGGGTTTTTGGCCTTCTTTCAGCTCCCTAAAGCTTGGTCCTAAAAACTTAGCCAAAACCCATTCACCTTTGGTGGCGAATGGGTCTTTCCTTAATCAGACCCTAAATTTTGAATTTCATTCTAGCAAGAATTTAATTATGGGTGATCCCACAATAGTGGTTTACAATTTTTGGCCAAACTGGACACTGAAATTATTATTTTTAACTAAATCTTCACATTCGAGAACCTATAGCGGCTAAACCGTGAGGAATTTGAAGATGATTCAAACTAGAGTCTCATCACATTTTGTTTGTAGATTCTAAAATATTTTTCAAAAATTTTTGGAATCATATTGCACTTCTTTTCCATCTCCGAAAACTAGTTTTTTCATAAAATAACATTTTAAAAGTGATGCACACCGTAATGCATAAATTTTTTCCATGAAGGATAAAATTCTAATTCTTTCAAATTTAGATTTGTAACTCTAATATCTAGTGCTTCCACTTGGTTAGATAGTTTTTTATTGAATATTTTTTCTTTAATCAAGTTTGAAGTCAAACCAATTACAATTCAGATATAGTAAGTATAATGCATAACTTTTTGTATATATCGAAATTCAAATTTTTTGTTGGATCAAGGACTTCAATATCTAGTGCACTCATATTTTTCAAATTTTTTTTGATAATCTGCTATTTTTCCACATGTGCAGAACAAAGACCTTCATTTTGGATGAAAAACCTATGTTTAATAAAACTAAAAAACAAATACATAATAAAACCAAAACATATTAAAATTATATTTTTGGATAGCTCATTTGAGGACTACCTGATTCCAATTGGTTTTGTGAATTCTCCTCCATTTTCATCCTCAACCCAAGCTTTGAAGGGAAAAAATTCTAGTTTTTTTTGTGCCAGAGAGCAAGGAGGTGGGAAAACGGGGGTTCACTAGAACCGGGGGGGTTATAGCGAACCCCTAGGGGTTCGAGTGAACTAGAGTTCATTTGAACCCCCTTTCAAAAAGGGGTTTTCATTATTTTTTTGGTAGGATGGGGTCCACCTTGCATTTAATTGGTTTGCATGAACCAGGGTTCATTCGAACTACAAAAACCAAAATTTTTGGTATGGGGTCAGTTTTTGCCACTTTTCCTTCCTCACTCAAATTGTAAACCACTTTTGTGGGTTTACCCTTATCTTTCTTCCCAAATCTAGTGTCAACCTTAATTCTTTTAATTTTGGGGTTAATCTCCTAATTTAGTATAAATAAGGGGTTAATTCACATAGTTTCATCCTAACACAATCTAGCAAGTTTATCAAGCATCTAAGCATTCAAGTGATCAAACATTAGAGCATTTCAAGAGCATTCATAAGGCATTTCAAGGTAGATTTCAAAGATTTATTGCTGCAATTCAAGGTCTTATTATCATGTCAAGGGTTTAATGCATTCATGTGTGTTGAGCTAAGAAGTCAATGTTGCATTGAGGATCCATTTACAAGCATCATCCTACATCCAAGATCTTCATTCTTCATGGCCACTCCATGATTGTTTGCGGATTTGATTCACAAGACAAAATTCAAGGTGACATCATTTACATTATTGCATTTTCATGCTTCATTTCCTTCATTTCATCATTTGGTTTAATTACCTACAAGGAGTTTGACTGAGGCAAACCCCCATCTCGTAACACACAAAAAAAAATTCTTGCCCTTGAGTGTGTGTTTGTAGATTTATAGGTTGAAGATCAAGTTGAGCAAGATTTGAAGCAAAGTTGCCAAAGTTGCAAAGTTGCAAAGTTGCAAAAGTTGTCATTCAAAGTGCAAGATCATGGAAAGAGCTCTACAGAATTAACTATAGGCTTCCAGAACTTGGTAACTAAGATTTCAAGAGTGCAGACATCAAGGTACAAGATCTTGAAATCATATTTTTGAAACCCTAAAAGGACCCATTCACCCCTAAAGGCGAATGAGTCCTCCATAGCTCAAAAACAACAACTTTCTGGACAAGTACACTAATTTTTATGCTCTAAAAGCATTCCTCATAGTTTCTATAATAGTTAGGGTTACTTTTTTATTGTTATTAGCATCATATCTTGCATAATTTGAGGTGTTTAGGGCCTTGAAAAATAAGTGATCCATCTCTTTTTCCCACACATTAGGGTGGATCCTATTTTCACCCTATACAATTGTAATTAAATAATTATTTAGTTGTGATGCACCTAGGTGGTGTGGTTATTCACACTAGGTAATTATTTGGGGGACCACTTGATATTGTATTATTATTTAATTTGTGGGAGACATGTGATAATAATTTAATATTGGAAAAATATTAAATAAAGTGAAAACTTAGTACCCAATATTAAATAAGGGGTTAGTGGTTTTGTATTCACATGGTTTTGTGGTACATGGTTTTATCTTACCACTTGGTTGTATTTGTGTGAGTTTGTATCTATAAATGCAAGCACATGTTTAGTAGTTAAGGTTGGCTAAGTGGTTTGACTTTCATTAGTCTTTCTGAGGAGTGTGCATGTGAAGCATGGCATGGGAAATGTGGATTCATGCTTGGACACATGAGGATGCATTGAGGGGCTTGATGTTTTAGAGGTGTTCATTGTAACTCTTGTATTGCTTTATTGTTGAATAATATGATGGAGTATGGATGCTTTTGGAGGTTGGGTTTTTCCCTCTTGAGGGTTTTCTCAGGGTATATCTTGTGTCATCTTTGATGGGTATGTTGTCTATTCTCTTGCATATGGATTTTGAGTGCTTATTTGCATTAATATATCTTTTGGGTTATGTGGAAATTGTCATTAGATGGCTACAAGTTTCTTTACAAGTGGTATCAGAGCTATGGTTGTGGTTGTATAACCCTAGGTTGAGAAAATATTGTTTGAGTTTGAATCTATGCATTGCATGAGAGAATGAATGACATGGAAATATATGAAGGTTTTGTAGGTTGTTTATTGCAGATCTAAGGGTGTTGGGTTTGTTGTTATGATGGGTTGTTTGCAGATTTGGGGTGTGAGAAATATTGGGTCAAAAGGGTTTTTTGGTTGTGCATTCAAATGAGGGTTTTGTGGGGTAAATTTTGTAAATGACCTCCTGAGACAAAATGGACCTCATGGTTGGATTTAGGTTGGCCAAGAGACAAGATTGATATAAAATTCAACCTGTTTCTATTACTGTGAAAAAATGTTAAAAAAATTGTCCATATCCCTGTTTGACCGTACGAACGTCAAAATTAATCTTTGAAAAATTAAAAAAAAATTAACTCCCGTTGGTTTAAAAATTATTGTCCTGCAAAAAAAAAAAAAAATTAAAATTATTTAAAAACTCAATAGAAAAAGTTTTTATTGAAAATGTTTTAAAAAATCTATATATAAAAGGGGGTTGGGTCTGGAGTGATAAGGAGTTTGGAGAATTTTTCAAATTAAAAATTAAACTCTTTTTAATGATTATTTTGGGTTTGGGATGAAGAATGGGTGGCATCGTCGAGTGGTTCTGTAACCACTGGCGGGTCATTGCCTCACCACCAGTGGGGCCAAATTTTTTGCCTACATACCAAAATTGTGATTTTACTTTCGGGAGGCATAACTTTCACTCGGTGTGTCCATTTTTCATATTCTTGGACTCGTTGGAAAGGTGACTCAGTGCTCTATACTATGGTGTCAATGGTTTCTATATATTTTTCTATTTTGATAGTGCTTCTCTTGCTAGAAGCCAGGTGTTCCTATTGATATTTGAGAGGTCATATCTTGTGCATATAGAGTTGCATTTTGGACTTCGAATAGTCAATGGAAAGCTTGTTCAAAGCATTACACAGTGGATCAAATTTGGAGTTGTTTTGACATGATTTATTTTTTGTTATCCTAATATGAGTTGTTTATATGGGTTACTTTGACTATGGTGATACTATGAGCTTATGAATTGTTGGATCTTGGAGATTCGATGTTGGATTCATTGTATACTTAGTTGTACATCATTGATTGCTCTCATTTTACATGGTTATTAGTATACAATTGGATTTGTATATTTCATTGTTGTATTTACAAGTTGTGTAATATTGTAGGTGGTCTATACTTACTTGTTGCACTTATGACTTGGATATGGGTTGTCTATGCCCATAGATATTTCAGTGATGATGCATTTTTCAGTTTGGTGGCTTGGTTTAGTCACTTGGTTTGTTGGTTTTGTTGTCATATTGATGAGGTGAGATGGTATTACCAGGTATAATTATGATGTGAGACCTATGTAGTTGACTATGTTATATAGGCATGTGGGACACGATTGGATTGTGTTGTTGGTACATTTGGTGGTGATCATGGTGTCATGTATGTTTCTTGTGCTTTAGGGACTTTGGAATGTCATGATGGTTTATGTAGGCGCATTGTTGGTAGTGTGGATTGGTTCTTGATTCAATTTGTGGTGGTGTATCTTCTTGGTATGAGGATCATGGTTTACTTTTCCTTCTTTTTGGGGAGCTCATGTTACATTTGAGTTATTTGATTGTGTGAGGGCCTTTGGTTGATCTTCATGAGGAGATTGTTATCATGATGTCATGGATAGCTTGATTATACTTTTTAGTGGGAGCTTTTGACAATGATGGATTAGCAGTGTTGGATATGTTTATGATGGTTTTGTGGTTGTATGTATCTTCTTGACTTGGAGATTTTGGTTCTACTTGGTATGTTATTAACATTTCAGTTGTGTGTATAGACTTGGATGATCTTCATGAAGAGGATGGTAGTCATGATGTCATGTGTAGCTCAATATCATAGTTTAGTGGGAGTTGCTGACAGTGACGTGGATGCATAATTGATTATGATTATCCTCATGTGATTGGAGACATGTTTTCTTGGTTTAGAGTATGTTTGATATTATTTCATGGTTCACTCTTGAATGCTAGCTTAGAGTTTTGGCATGATATGTGTTCTCTTGAGTCCAAGATGTATAATTTGGTGCATGTGATCTCCTAAGAGGAGACAGTTAGATCATGTTGTCATGTTTATGTTCCTGATTCATGATTGGATCCTTGATATTGATCATGTGTGGTTCTCTTTGTTTTGGGTATATTGATCATTTGCTTGATTACTTCATGATGGTGCTATGTTGCATTTAGAGTTTGGCATGGATTGATTGGTTACAAGTACTCATGGATACTTGGAGATGTAGGTGATGGTTGGAGATCTCTTGTGATTAGAGACACTTGCTTGAGATGGTTACTCTTTGGAGGATTTAGTAGGAAGACCGAGGAGATTTCACCTGGATATGGACATGAGTTCATGATGGATTGATAGAGGAGACTATTCTTGGAGTGAGTCATGATCCACTCTTGGTCTACTCAACAATTTATCATTTGAGAGGTATTTTCCCATTATATCTTTCAAATGTGTTATATTCCATGCTTTGGTTCTCATGGGATTGAGTTTTAATGGTGATTAATTATCGAGACTCATTTGAGGATTGGTTAGCATGAGTTTATATGCTTTATCTTTCATAGATATGGATCTTGAGCTATGATAGTTCTAGAGGATTCATTTTGAAGGATGTTATGGTATGGTTATCTCCTTGTGCATTTGAGTTTATTACATCGTTCTTTGATGAGGATTGTTAGGATATGGTTTATGGGATATTTCCAGTTTTTGGGATGGTTACTTTGAGTTTGATCTTCTTGATTAGAGAGGCTTACATCCATGTTGGCATTATTACAATGATTCATATGTTGTACTTGGTCTATGAGATTGAGTTTTATGGGTGTTGTTGAAGTTTCTCATTTGGGGTTGTTAGGAGATCATACTTGACACATCATTACACTTTTGAGGTGTTGGTAGAAGGACATGTTATAGTTTACAGGTTTTCACTCTTCATGGTTCCTTCCTAGATGTTCATGTTTTGGGAGGATGGTGGCAACATGTTGTGAGAGATTATGCAACTATTTGGGTTACATGTATGGATCATTGTTATTATTCTTGGTACTTCATGCTTTGATCATTTATCACACCATGATATAGTGATGATTGGTAGACTTGATATTCTTTGACATTACCTATACAGTGGGAGTTCCTGGATATGTATGTTCTTCTTTGACATGTTTGATACATGGAACTTGATTGTAGTTTATGGGTTGCATATGTTCTTGGCATGAGTTTATTGTTGTATTGATTCCTTGGAAAGATGGATGGTTGGATGTATTAGCATGTGTTGTGGATGCTATTTCTAATCATGTGGGTTTTATACAATTGACAGTAGCTTGTTTGGAGCCTTGTTATCACTTGGATTTGATGCTTGTGCTTGTGGATTGGTCCATGTTCACCTTGGCATGTTCCTTTTCTTCCATAGGTGGCATTTTGGAGGATGAGAGGAGTTCTTTCTTGGGAGGGTGGTCACTTTGTTCTTATTCCATGTATCTTAATGAAGCACAAGAGCATGTTGGAGATTCATGTGATTACATGTATGACTATGTTGATGTATTTCATGTATTGATTCTTTATGCAATGTATACAAAAAGTGGGAGAATGTTGGGATATGGTGTTGTACACCATTGTATAAAATTATTTATTATAATGTTGTAATTAAATAATTATTTAATTGTGATGCACCTAGGTGGTGTGGTTATTCATACTAGGTAATTATTTGGGGGACCACTTGATGTTGTATTGTATTATTATTTAATGTGTGGGAGACATGTGATAATAAATTTAATTTTGGGGAAATATTAAATAAGGGGTTAGTGGTTTTGTATTCACATGGTTTTGTGGTACATGGTTTTATCTTACCACTAGGTTGTATTTGTGTGAGCTTATATCTATAAAAGCAAGCACATGTTTAGTGGTTAAGGTTGGCTGAGTGGTTTGGCTATCATTATTGAGTCTTTATGGGGAGTGCATATGTGAAGCATGGCATGGGATGTGTGAATTCATTCTTGGACACATAAGGATGCATTGAGGGGCTTGATGCTTCAGAGGTGTTCATTGTAACTCTTGTATTGCTTTATTGTTGAATAATATGGAGTATCGATGCTTTTGGAGGTTGGATTTTTCCCTCTTGAGGGTTTTCCTAGGGTATATCTTGTGTCATCTTTGATGGGTATGTTGTCTATTCTCTTGCATATAGATTTTGAGTACTTATTTGCATTAATATCTCTTTTGGGTTATGTGGAAATTGTCATTAGCTGGATGCAAGTTTCCTTATAGATTTGACATCCATGGTTTTGGCTAGCTTGATCATGGGGCTTGTGGTGGTTGATCACAAATGTAGGAATTTTCCTATTGGATGGGGCATCTGCATCGAGCAGATAATGGAGCACGGTATGAGATATGCATGACACCCATGTCTTTTGGCACACTTGTTCAAGGACATGCACGAGGTTGCTTATCACAATGGTATGGCTATTTTTGTAGGGATGCCACTTCTACATGTATGGGCCTAGGAGCATATCCCAGTGACAAAACTAGATGGTGTTTTGGATCAAGATCCGAAGGATTCATACTCTTATCAGGCTATTCAAATTTCATGCATTGCACTTGGCCTAATAGGTTACCTTACTGGTGAGGCATTTTTGATGATCATAGCATGCATTCGTTTAGAGGCCTTGGATAGGTTGTGAGTCATGGCATGATGATATAGAGCAACTACCATATTGTCAACATATGCGATGGCTTATAGGCTAGATGGATTCTCTTCTTGAGTGATACTTGATCGAGTTCTCCATCAATTCAGAGAGTGCCAAACAAGTTTTGGTGATGACTATCATGCATGGTTCAGGTGAACAACCTGATAGGTCAAGGTGTGGAGACCACAATACTCTTCTACTAATGTTGTTGCAGAGCTCTAATGACTTGCCCCATTTGGATAGGGCTGGGCAGTGGGTCCTACAAATCTAGGGATGACTCAAGATTATGATCAGTGGTGGGTTCATTGTATCCCATTGCATTTTACAAATACTTCTAGCACTAGGCCAAGCATGTGACATGTATAAAGGGTGGATAAAATTATAAGGAGGACAGGGGACCATCAGAGGCTACATATCGTTGTTGAGAAGCTAGATAGAGAAGGGAATTATGGGTAGCAAGGTGATCAACAACGTCATGATTAGCCTCATCAGGACCAACAAGCATCGTAGGGTCCTCCTCTATAGATGGATGCAACAACAATAGTAGCACAAATAACCTAGCTAATCATGGATAGGGATGCTCAAGTTATTGAGAGGGATGTGAAGATTACACGGAGGTAGGCCGTCGAGGGTCAGGTTGTCATTCTTACTGTAGAGTGGATTGGTTTTTGGTAGGATAGAAATGCCTTGAGGCAAGAGTTGGTCACAAAGAGGCAACAAAGATTAGCTGCAGAGATTTCACTAGCCTCCTTTGTCCCCTTGTTCAATATCAAGCTGAGCGAGATCAAATTTTGTAGGGGTGCACATATTATTAGACATTGTATGAGGCCTTTGTTTTGAGGGCTCAGAGATGCCTGCGTTTCAGAGAGCCTAGCACATAGACAGGTGCAGAGTTTGGGGGTCAATCTATGAAACAACCTCACCAGTCTTTGGTTATCCCATAGCCATCTCCTCATTAGAGCCATCATTAGTAGAGATCCCCACCCCAGGATGGCTAGCAGGGTTGATTTTGCTTGATTTTGTATGTTGATGTTTATTGTATCAGAGACTTGTCTAGACATAATATTTTGTATATACATTCATTGGCCTAGCTGAGGCCTCGTATATTTGTATTTTTTTATATATTTGGATATCACACATGTTACTTGATGATGTATATGATATTCTCATTTATGGTGATATATGATATATACCATGCTTTGATGCAACTTACTATGTTTCTTGAGATGATTATGGATGATGATTTATACATACCCATATTTTATTACTTTTTTTGATGCATTTATATGATATGGATGGATGCATGATTTATATATCTATGCGACGAATGATGATATATGATGTATGTGATGGTTGATGATATATGATGTATGATGTTTTTTTGTTTTATGATGGTCATGATATATACTATTGATTTTGTGGATGCAAGAAGCATGTGGTACTAATGATATTGTGTAGGATGCAGCTATTAGTTAGAAGAAGTGTTAGTATGATTTAGAGATGGATTGAAATTTGATGTTGTTAGTTATTGACGAGTTTGCTTTTGCTTTCATAGAGACTTCATATTTTTAGCAATCCTTATTGATGTAGCAAACATACACGATGCACCAGGGTATTAATGACCAAGGTGGCTTTGTATCTATTACCATGACTTTGACTCTGCAAACAAAGAATATTCTTGCTCATACCAGGCATATGAAAACCCTGCTAGAGTGTATGGGTGAGAAGTTTCAAAACATTTCAGACCAATTACAGAAAGAGGTATGGAGTACCTATCATGTAACTACTACACGATTTTCCTTAAAACAATTTCCACACATAGAACAAAGCAAGTATTCACCATGGTAGTATTACAAAAACATCTAACAAACAAAACAAATAAAAAACAATGACCAATATCTCCATTCCTTCCTCTCTAAATCCTTAGTGGACATCGTTAAGAGATCTTGGGAATGTGATACTAAGATAAATCAAAAAGATAAGATCTTCAAAATATAAAAAATGTTGTAACTTATCACTTGCCATAGCTGCTTGATGTTTCAAGATGCTATCCATTAGTGATGTCTATTGTAGGAACATTCTATTCGTTAAGACATACGTTAGGATGTTGATGATGAATTATTGATAGGTAGGTAGTTAATACTTTAGGCATTGTTATATTCCAATAGTGATCCATTCGTTCCACTTTTTTACTTTGGAATTTTCAATTTCGATGTTTGTTTTGCTTGTTAGAGATAATGCTCAAGCAACTTAATTCGAGGCTATTCACAATAACCTTTTAAATGATTTTGTAAAAAGGTATTGCAAAGGATATGGGTCAAAAGTTAGAGAAGGATTTAACAAAGTTTTTTTTTTTTTTTTGGAATCAAAGCAATATTAGTTGTATTCATCTCCTTCAATAGCTTTTTCAAATTCCTCGAGTCTTCCATAGTTTTTCAATCTTTCTTTCAACCAATGTTCCAAAAATTTTGGAAAAGAAAGATGGGAAGCCATCTAACCTTGGGGCCTTATCAAGTTGAAATTGGAAAACAACTACTTTTACTTCCTCTCTTGAATATGTGTGCACTTAAAGAATATTTTATAACTTGTTAATTGATTGCTTTGGCATCAAAATTGTAACTAATATCATATTAAGAGACAATGCACCTAAATCCTAATCACATTATTTTGGTTAGGATAATGAGAGATGCAAGGATAATCAAGGTGCATTATAGCCATCTTTTTGGTTGGGAGAATGAAAATACAATCATTGTTGATAATCACATTTATGATGTTATTTTATCTATTTTAAGGATAAAATATGATAATTTAATCAATATAAAAAGATTTTATACTCAATCTTTTAAAGGGTTGGTTGATTATTATGAGGTGTATGACACATTGATATTTCAACATCTTGTCTCTCTCTAACTAAAATAATTTTATAATATTATTTTTTATTCACCTAGTCCTCCTTTAACTCTACCTTTTTTCTTCTTCATTCTCTTACACATGGAATTTCATTAATATCAAAGCCACTCAAGGATTCTCCACTTGTTGGTATTGTGTTCAATTAATACATCAAAAATACTTATAATTTGAAGAATAATTTAGAAGTACTTGATATGGTTAAAATAATAATTGGATTTGAAGACTTAAAAAAAAAATCACAAATTAAAGTATGTTATAAAAAAAAGATTACAAAGTAGTTTATACAAAAAATGTTTATGATAAATATGACAATAATAGTGGTAGAAAAATATGTCAATGAATGATTTACATGAGTTAGATGATTTCATAATAGTATAATTAACTTAGGAGATGAAAAATTAAAATTTAATATTTTTATTTGATGTTAATTTGATTATATGATCCAGTTTCAAAACAAACCCATAAACTTAAAACAATAAATTAAATGACAATTCTTATATAATTTATATAAATTTACTCAAAAATAACAAAATGATAATAAAAAATGTTAATCATGCTTTATTCTCTAATAAAATGTTTAAAAAATAAGATTACGTAACCACAAATGATAAAATAATGGATAATAAAGATGTCATAATGAAGAAATTTTTAATAACCAATATAGTGTCAAAATTAAACTTTCCAAGGACAACTCCAAAATATTCTTGGGATTGATTTTGCTCATTGAATCCTTACAATGATAAAAGTAATGCAAAGATTAATGGTGGGTAAAGAACTCCTACAATAAGGGAACATGGGAACATTGGTATTTTAAAAAACATATAATCTAATAGTTTTAAAATAGTTGTCTATATTATAGTTTGATTCTACTATGCAACTAGAGAAATGATTAGCTTTTATGTGTCCCATTTAATTGGCACATACTTTCATTTCTTTTAAGGTTTCCATGACAATACATGTTCCATATAATTTATTAGCTTGGACTTTAATTGCCATAAACTGTTAAAGATGTAATAGAACGACACTCTTCTTTGGTTCAGGGATTCTTATATATGGTTATTTTGATTAAGTGTATTGGTCAATGTTATTTGGTGCAGTGAGTATTTTTTTATATGATTTTTTTTATTATATTATAGTTTTTGATTATTATAAATAAATGGTTATTTAAAAATTATATTTTTAAAATTTTGTTATTTAAATTTTAAATGTAATATTATTCTATGTTAAGTCTTAGGATTGAAATATATTTAATTCTTTGTATAATTTGAAATAATTGAATTATTGTATAGCGCATGCTTCTTATTATAAAATATTGTCTTTGTTATATTCTATTTATTAACATTTGCAATTTCCTACAAGGTAGTAAGGTAGTTTTTCATATATAGGTGGTTGGGAGGCTTCACGAGTCATAAAGAGAGGCTTATATAAGCTAATACCATAATATTATAACTCATCTCAATATAATAGATTGTTTTGATATTATTTGTGTCCTTGAATTGATGTAGATTCAAATTATTGTATAATTTTTGTGTGATTTTTGTTTCAACATTTAATATTAGAGTCAAGGTGAGAAGTTGAAGAAATTATTTGTTGAATTTGTTGTTGGATGTTAAAATGATTCCATAAGTATTGCAATTTTACTATTGCTCTCATATTAGTATGCACGTATTTCTTTATTATTTTTATTATACATTAAAATAAAAATAATCAAAAGACTAGAAATATTTGTTGATAGGTATTGAAATGTATATAATTTTAATGATGTTCTAAACAAGATGTGTTGGAAGAGTTGAAATCATACTTTAAAACATTGGATATTTGTTGGACATTGAAGTGTCAATGATGTTGAAGCAAAATATGATTTGAATTATGGTGCTGCATTTTGAAGGATGGAGTGTTGTTTTGTTTTACATTGAGATTTTGCAATCTATTTAAATATTACACTCTTCAATAGTCAATAGAAATGTTATACCTTATATTTACCAAATGTGGTAAATAATTCTATTTATACTAGCCAAAATTTACCTTTAAACATTGAATTGGGTGATGTTTGAGAATAGAGTTCATAAAAGGAAGAGACATTAATTTTTTTTTATTAAGCATAACAAATATTCTACAACCAAAGTTGTGTTGAGTTTTTTAGTTGATTGTTGCAAACACAATTTAAAGCATGACACTAGAGTAGGATTTAAGTATTTCAATAGGCAAATTTTTGCATTGATATGGAATTGGATCATTTATGATATGTTGTATTGGAAGTGGCTAAAGACACAAGGGTTGATAGTATATTTTTCCAATATTTACAACATATAAGTTATGTACAAATTTTAAAGAAGGAAACAAGGCCCATCAAAGGTTTTGTAATTTTTTGCCAAACCAAGCATTAGTAAAACATTAGAAAATCCTTATAAGAAAGGCTTATATCTCTTATGGAATTAGAAATCTACATTGGATTTATGTTTTATAATTCACTTTAAGGGTATGCAAATTTTCTTAATTATATTTTATTTTATTTTCTAAAAATTAGATTATATACAAGTTTTATAGTATTAGTTTCATGTATGAGCTTAAAATAATTGATAAAGTATTAGTTTGTAAGGGACTATGTGTTTGAAGAGGTCATAGGTTCAAAACTATTATTTTTTACAAGTATTTGATAGTGGAATAAAGTGTAATTAGAGTCATAATGTGTTTTTAATGTAAAATGGGTGCATTATTGGTGGAATGATGTGTAATTAGAGTTATAAGGTGGTTTTAATGTAAAATGGATGCATTATTAGTTGAATCCAACACCCTATTTTTTCTTTGAAGGATGAAAATGGACTATGAATTGTGAATATGATAATATTTTCCATTACTTGTGCTATTGGAGTTATCAATGTTTTACAAGCTATACCTAACAATGCCTTCAAAGACAAACATAAAATATCTTGTTGTCTATAGGTCTTTAAGGTCAAAATTTTTATTAGAATGTAAGGAATCAAAATAAAGGTTAGAGGACCCACCAAGAGAATAGTTCCCTCTTCTAGTTAGCTATTCACTCAAAGTTTGGGTAAAATATTTAAATATTTATAGTAGGATATTTTTTCAGTTTCATTGTTTTGTTGTTGTAGTTATGTTTTTTTATCATTTATGAGGAGTAAATCCTTTATTATTTGAATTTATTTTTTCTATAATTACTTTTCATCTCTCAACTCATACAAAGAGGAGACTACATTAGCCTTCAATCCATCATTGATGATTGTATAAGTTGTCAAGTGTTACTAGCACCAATAGTGTTGAGAAAATTGAGCTCAAAATTATTGGGCATCAAGATAAATGTGTCATAAACAGTAATAAATAGTCACTAGCAAGCTTCTATGTGGAGTTTAATGGGTTAATGTAGTTGATCATATCATGTTTGTGCTTATATTGTAGTATAAGTATAATTCTCAGAGGAGAAGACCATGTTGATATGGTGCGCCTTATTAGAAATTAGGATCTTAGGATACTAATCATTATAAATAAAATATAAAATAAATAAAATGAGAATTGTACAAGCATTATTTTACGCATTTTACACAAGATATACATGGAGAAAACCCTTTAAAGTAAAAAATCCCATAAATCATCATTTTATTAAAAAACTTACAATAATGGTCTATTATAACATGAGAGGGTTGAGCACATGGAATGGGAGAAAATATTGAAGAAAGAAAAAATATTTTGGAAGAAGAAATCCATAATTCAATGGCTGAATGAGGGGGACCGAAACACTTCTTTCTTTTAGGTTTTGACCCTCAAACATAGGAAAAGATATCAAATAAAAAAGTTGAAAAATGAGGCAGGGGATGTTGTTTCTACTCCTGTTCAGATTGGGCTATTGGCTGCTGGCCACTTGAATCGAGTTTTATCTACTCCTACCAAGGATCCCATCCTGACGTTAGATGATCTACTATTGAAACACCTTCCTAATCCTATATCCCATGAGGACAATGATTCTATTATGGGGGCTGTTATTCTTGAGGAGTTTAGGTCCATTGTGTTTAGTATAGGTGCTTTTAAGGCCCCTAGACCTAATGGTTTCCCTTTGATCTTCTTCCAAATATTTTTGGGACATTGTGGGTGAGGACCTTACTCTAGCGGCTAGGGATTTTTTCAACTCTAGTAAATTGCTCAAACAACTAAACCACACTGTCATTGCCCTTGTGCCTAAAATTGATGAACCTCAAACCATGAAATATTTCTAACCAATCAGCCTTTGTAACATTGTTTATAAGATCTTTTCCAAAATCCAGGTGAACCACTTAAAACCCCTCTTGGATAAATTGATAAGTCTAAGTAAAAAAGGCTTTGTTCTAGGTCACCATATCTATGATGTAGCTATATCTACTAATGAAATATTACATTCTATTGACAAGTGCAACAATGCTAGTATGAATTTGAAGCTAGAAATTTCTAAAGCTTACGATAAAGTCCTATGGGACTTCCTTCCCAAAGTACTTGATAGGTTTGGTTTTAATTAAAGAGTGATCAACATCATTTTTGAATGTGTTACCATGGTTCAATATTTTGTTCTAGTCAATGAAGTGATACATGGTTTCTTTGCGGTTGGGAGGGGTATTTGACATGGTGACTCCCTCTCCCCGTATTTGTTTATAATGATGGCTGATGTCCTGAGTAGGAAAATTGCTCGTATGTTGTTGGAGGGATCCGTCAAGGGTGTCAAGCTGACTGCCACCCTTGAACTTGCTACCATTCAACGATTTGTGGATGACACTATGTTATTTGGGAAAGCCTTGATGGTGGAAGCTAGGAAATGGAAGAGCT
The DNA here is from genome assembly GCA_007258455.2 of Sequoia sempervirens. Lineage (NCBI taxonomy): Eukaryota > Viridiplantae > Streptophyta > Pinopsida > Cupressales > Cupressaceae > Sequoia > Sequoia sempervirens. Next base: position 133,358,158 of record VDFB02000015.1, on the reverse strand, counting down.
ACCTCAATATTTATGCAACTTGTTCAGGTCAGTGTATCAATTATAATAAAAGTATGATCTATTTTTTAACTACACTCTTGGTCTGCAGGACTGTGTGACTACTGTTTTAGGCTGTGTGAGTGGCTCACTTCCTTCGGTGTACCTAGGTCTCCCTCTCACAGTTAAGGAAGTCACTCCCAACTTCTAGAATACTATTCTTGAAAGGATCCAGAGGAAACTTGTACAATGGAAAGGTTTGATCCTGAGTCATGCTAGTAAAATACAACTCCGCACTACTGTCATTCAAGGGATTCTGCTCTATTTTTTTCTCTATGTTCAAAATGCCCAATTACATTGCTGAGAAGTTTGAAAAGATTTAGAGAGTTTTCCTTTGCTCCGAAATTGAGGATAAGAAGAAAAAGTCTCTTGTCAGTTGGGAGAAGGTGTTCCTTCCCAAATCTGGGGGAGGGTTGGGCATTAGAAGGTTCCATTCTACTAACAAAGCTCTATTGGCCAAGGTTGGATGGGACTAGTTAAGAAATAAAAAGGATTGGTGCAGGATAATGAATGCCAAATATCTAGACTATTTCCCCCTAATTAGGTGTATTGAGAATGATCAACCTTGTGGCTTCTTAGCCTGGAATAATATCTACAAAATGAAGAAGTTGCTTCAATCTGGTCTTTGATGGAAGCTTGGTAGAGGCAATCGTATTCACTTCTGGGAAGACCCTTGGCTATTTGATTCCTCTTTGGCCAGTTCAAAGTTTAATAACTTGATGGAATCTATGATTCAGTTCTTTGGATCAAGTGTATGTGACTACCTTCATGGTCCTCCAAGTGCAAGGAGATGGAAAGACCTCAACTTAAGCTACCCTCTTTCCCCTGACTTGAAACATCTGGATAATTCCTTACAAGATTGTCTCTCCTTGTCTAGAATCCCCTTATCAAATGTTGAAGACAATTTCTTTTGGTCCTTGGAAAGCAAGGGCAACCTTTTAGTTAGGACGGCTTACAATTTACTGTTGGATAAGGGCTCTTAGAGAAAGACTTGGAAACGAGTTTGGAATCAACACTTGACTCCAAAAATAAATTTTTTCTAGTGGACAACTTGTCATAATAGGATTTTAACCCTAGACAACCTAAAGAAAAGGAAATTTTTGATCCCAAACAGGTGTATGTTATGAAAAAGTAATGAAGAGTCAGTTGATCACCTATTGTTGCATTGTTCATTTATTAATAAGGTTTGGGACTTGGCTTTCCAAATTTTGGCCACTCACTGAACCCTAAATAAGGATTTGAAATCCTTTATTGATGGTTGGATTGGTCCCTTTCAACACCCCTCCCCATGGAAGTTTGGAAGAAAAATCCCCCCATTATTTGCTAGTACCTATGGAAAGAAAGGAACAATTAGATCTTTAGAGACATTGAGAAGAGCCCCAAGGAAGCTTTTGGTATTGGGTTAAGAATTATTTCTATAAGTATCTCCTTGTACAAATGGAAACCTCCAGATAAAGCCCCTGTTGATTAGGAGATTAAAATGGAAAATTCTTGGAACTTTAAACTTGGGACTAAGTCCTTTGATAATTCTAGGTCCACTGCTAGGAAAAACATAGTTTGGAAACCTCCGGATTTGAATTGGTTTAAACTAAATTTTGATGGTGTGGCCAAGAAAAACCCTAGTTTAGCCAACATTAGGGATTGTAAGGGAAACTTGGTTGCTGCAGGAATTGGTTCATTCTTCTATGATGACTGAGTCACAGGTGTTGCTTAAGGGTGTCAATATTGCTGTCACTTTGGGTATAAAAAATTGCATATTAAAGGGGACTCAAAGTCTGTGATTGACTTAATTAATCATGGCTAGTTGCTTAGTTGGAACATTAGGGACATCCTACTTGAAATAAATTTTTTAGTCTCAAAATTGGATAGGAAATACCTAACTCACACCTACAAGGAAGTCAACTAAGTGGTCGATAGTCAGGCCAACTTGGGTTCTACTTGGAGTTTTGGCAAGTTTTGGAAGAGGCTCGAGGTGCTACCAACTACTATACAAGGATTAATCCTTGTGGAACAAACAAGTATACTGCTCAATGATGGTTAACAATGCCTTTATTTATGGGTACATATGGCTCCACTTGATGGGTCCTTGGATGATATAGACTTGGTCAAGTGAGGTGGCAAGTTTAAAGTGGGGTGTTGCATGGATTTATTACTTCATTTTGCATATGGTGGTGTCCTCAATTTTTACGGGCTATCTTTTCAAATGTACTACATATTCTATCAAATCTCTTGGGATGTGTGTAATGTGATGTTCATCACCAGTTTATTTAATAATTCCAATTTAAGACATCTTATGATTTACATAAGATCGTTTGAGATGTACTTAAAAATTTCAAATCTCCCCCCGCGACTAAATGGCCAGGGAAAATGTGTAACTTCAAAAAGACCTTTGGCATAATAGATACTAATTATCTAGATTTAATTTTCAATTGCCTTAACCTATGGTTATTATGGGATAATTATAGCCCTGCAGAGCTGGCGTTAATAGGAATGACTACTAAAGCATGTAAACTCTAAATTTCTATTATTACACCTTACTTTCCTAGATGGCGGAGGAATGATGACTTTAAAAAGCAAAAATTCACTAGTGGGCAGCCATTTTTTTGGCTAACTTTGTTTCTCTGGGCCTGTTTCTGTGTGTTGTGGGTTGCGATGGGAGGTGATAGAGTGAGGATTGAGCCGAATAATTACGAGGAGTTTCATAGGGACCCCATCGCTTGGAAAATCTATAAAGAAGGAGGTATGACACTGCTTTTAGAGAAACTTGTGGGTCACAATGAGAGGTTGTCGGCCTAGTTTTCTAGTTCGTGGAAGGATAGGTGAGTCACTATGGGTGGCATCTCATTTGAGGTGGATGAGGAGGTAATTGGCAAGGTGATGAGCCTCTCCTGTGATGGAAAGAAATGCAAAAAACACACCAAGATGCAATACTTGGAGAGTCTCAATGATTTCTTCAAGGACGATGAGAAGACAGTTAAAAGCAGTCTGGTTTTGACCATGAGATGCTACCAAAACCTTGGGACAAGGTGTGTCTTGCTATTATGAAATATGTTACTTTAGAAGATAGATACAAGGTGTATCAATTTTACCATTTTCCACTATTAAACCACCTTAGGCACAAGATGACCCTCAACTTTATGTTCTTTTTGCTCACTTCCCTAGAAAATTTAGTTAAAGACTCCCTTGAGGTTGTCGCTCTCAACTTAGATGTTTCACCCCCCCTTACCACTACTTCAAGGCCTAATCTTAAGGCTCTATTAATTTCATTTGGCCTTGTACCCACCCAAACCCATATCTGTTGTGCATGTTGAGGAACTAGAACCCCTTGATGTTGCCCTCGATAATCCTTCCCTCGCTGCTTCAGAGGGTTCTAAGAGGAAAACCCCCATACCTGAAATTGAACCCAATGTGGAACCTAAGCCTAAACCCCCATCTAAAAAGAAGAAAAGTGTGGTCGAGTTGGCCCAAACTAAAGTAGTAGTTGGGTTATGTGAGCTAAAAAATAAACTCGTCAAGGACAGTAGACCCACTACTAAGAAGAACGAGAAAAAGGAGTCTTTGGGCCATGTGTACTGTCGGCCACTGACAACGAAGGGAAAAGCACTGAGCAAAAAGACTCCAAGGGTGACACCATGGTGGCTGTGAGCTTTGAGGTGGGGACGAAACAAACTAGTGTGCGAAGGTCCCACAGATTGGTGAAGAACAAAAAAGGTGCCCCGGTGGATGAGATTTCTAGTGATTTGGAGTAGACAAGCGACAATACTAGAGGCAAAAAAGACATTGTTGAGGAGATGGAAGAAGGGTTTGTAGAGAGCCCTAGTAATTTCTCTAACATGAATCAGATGCTTAAGGATGACTCCACTCACTCCTCTGATTCCAGAGCTGGCAGGGAAGAGGAAACCTAGACCAAGAAGGGAAAGAACACAGACCTTAGTGTGTTGTAGGAATGGGTTACTAATCTGGAATGAAAATTCAATTGTCTAGCCTAGTTCACTATCAAAATGATTCATAGATCTATTATCACTCTATCTAACATAATCAAGAAGGAAGTGGATAAGAATATTGTAGGGGAAGGTCCCAAATAGATTGGGGATGATGTTTTAAACCTCTTGGTTCAGAAATGGGAAAGTGTAGACAGTTAGTGTTCAGATTTGGGTGGTGTTGGAGTTATGTTATTATTGTGTTGTGTTTGTGTCTTGTTTCGGTTGTTTTTGGTTATAGAATTTTTTGATGATCTTTTGAACTTGCTTCCTTTTTGGCCCTAAGGGCTCTTCGTGTAAACGGTACAACACCCTATAAATGCTGCTTATATAATCAAAAACGTAAATTGAACTTGGGGACTCTCCTATACATACTTCCACATGGCCAATAATACCTCATGTGCATAGTGATATAATTCACTATAAAATATCCAAATTATATGCCTCACAAATGAGAGGGAACCTCCTTAAATATAAAAAAAGGGTGACATAATACCTTAAGGGGTATTACTCACACCTATTCAAAATAATCATTCATAAATAATTAATAATTAAATAGTATGACTATAATTATTTCAAATGGGATATGCTTAATAAAGCATTTAATATATAAGGTTTAATACTTTAAATATTATAAAATTATACAAATGTTATAAGGGTATGAACCCTAATAGCATTATGTTCTAATATGCCCCCTTATGTTAATAGGTGCATCACATGCCATTTTCCATAAAATTAAAAATAATTGTACCCCGATAATGTAGGTCTTCTTTGATACTAATTGATAAGGCCACAAATATATACCAAGATGAAAGCCATACATTCTTGACTATGTCATGTAAGTCATCTTGTGATAATTTATAATCTGAGTGTTTTAAAAATGATGCTATATATGAGGTATTATAAATATTTTATTGGGGCCTAAGTCTCCTCAAATCAGCCTCACCCTAGGTTCAAGCTGCCTATAGGAATTAATACAATGCTTTTATAAGTGGAAGATTAAAAAAGATAAGAACTTTAATAGATGCCCATATGACTTATACATTTGGGATTCAACAACTGTGTGTTGCCATTGACATGCACACTCCCCCTTAATGGCATCACCTAAGGCCAAGAATTTATATAAATTTAGAGCATATAATGCCTAGATGTCTCATATTATGCATGTTAAGTCTTACATCTAGGATTTTTCCTTGAGGTGATGTTATGCACACTCTATTCGAAGTATGTGTTTTCATTGATGTAAACAAATCTTTATTGTTGCATTGATGTCAACCTATGTGGATGCTTTGATTGGTTGCATTATGTTGTCATTAGTAGCATCACTGATGTCAACCTCTAGTATTGCTTTGATGAGCATATGTTTGTGGATTTTCAACCTCTTGTGTGGTTGAGAAGGCGGTGTAGATGTTGAGATGATGTTTTTGGTGCTTGGTTTCCAAGTGATTTTGAGAAAATTTGAATAAAAGAGGAAACAATATTGTAAAGAGTGTTCAGTGTGGAAGAGTAGTGTTCAGTGTGGAAGAGTAGTGTTCAGTGTTTTGCTCCGTATTTATTCATGGTTAAATATATACTTGTGTGGTTCAGATATGTTGATCAAAAGTGTTCAAAGGTGTTATATCTAGAGTTTTAGGTTCTAGATTTTTTCACAAAAAAGTTGTGTTCACCAGTGTGTGAATTGTGATGCAATGTTGTCTAGGAGAAATGGTTTTGCTCCAAATTTCTTTGCATTATGGTTTTTGGTTTTGTGGATCTAGAATTGTGCTTATATTTCTCATACCTATCTTTAGTCTAAGTTGTTTGAGTTTTGGTTCTTCGTAAGGTTGGATTCATTAGTCATAGTATGTGGAAGGTTAACTAGGTGTACATAATGAGTATGTTCTTTAGATGTATGATGTTACAAACAATTTTTTGGATTTCAAGGTGTTGATGTAATATTCTATATTTTGTTTAAGTGTTGTTTGTGGTCCATGAGTCATCTTTGGATTTGGTGAAGTGTGTACTTAAATGTTTAATAGTGTTAACAAAGGGTTGATTGACCTTGAGTGTTTACTCTAATTGCATATTTTCTTCAGTGTTTATGGAAGCATGGCATGGCATGTATATGTGGATTTAGGTATAAGTTAAGGTGTGATCTAGTATTCCTTCATTCCTCTCCATCACAGGAATGTTTTTATGCCAACCTAATTTGAATTTGCACATTTGAGGTGCATAGTCGACCTTATAGATTTTATTCAAGGTTGAGGATGGTATATATATGTGTTGAGTTGATGAAGGATTGAGATGTGAAGTGTGTGTGATGCAAATTATGATGTGAAGTGTGAAATTATGAAGTGTAGTGTGAGCTTTAATGACTAAGACTTATGGAAGCAGTGAGCAAAAGGTGTATACATTCTATAGAGAGGGTTTGAATGTTCCGGTGAAGTAGTGGTGGAACTTCTTTGTTGCTCTGAGATGAATTTCTCATTGTAACAATATTCTATCTTCTTCTTTATTATTTGGTAGTGAGCCATTGGTAGTGACCCCTTCTTTCTTTTTGGCAGTGAGCCCTCCCACAATGAGCCTATTGTATTCGGTGTTGCAATTAGTTTATATTGTGAGCTAATCTTCACCGTGGTTTTTACCTTCTTGGGTTCTACGTAAATTTGGTGTTCTAATGTGTTCAAGGATGTGCATTACATTACATTTTCTCATGTTTATGTTCTACTAATTCATGATAAGGGTTTAATGGTTGTTAAGGGTTTAAGGATTAATGCAATTCTGAATGTTAATGAGGGTTTGATGTTTTAATGTACAACTAATTCACCCTCCCTCAGTTTTCTTGTGCATTCAACAATTGGCATCAGAGCAAGGTTCCTTGAAAGAAAGCTTAAATGCTTGAGGTAGATATAAGATGGTGCACAAGAAGGAGGGTCCTATATTTGATGGATATGATTATGCATTCTAGGAAACCAAGATGGAAGGTTTCCTTATTTCTCTAGCGTTTGGAGTTTGAAAGTATGTTGAAATTGGATATACAATGCATGCAAATGGTTCGAGTACTAATGATGAGATCAAGGCATATGAGAACAATGGAAAAGAAAGGTATGCTCTCTTAAGTGGTCTTTCTAATTTATAACTTGTGAAAGTTATGAGTCTTAAAACTACTAGTGAGATTTGGAAAAAGCTAGAAAGTATCTCTGAAGGAGATGATAAGGTAAAGGAAGAAAATATGTAAAATATGAAGACTAAGTTTGAACCTCTAAGGATGACAAAAGATGAAGATATTATAGGCTACATGTATAGAGTGGACGAATTTGTCTATTCCATTAGAGGCCTTGGAGGAAAACTTGAAGAAGATGAGGTGGTAAAGAAGGTATTAAGAACTCTTCCTAAATCTTATAGTCATAAGGTTTTTGCTATTGAAGAAGCTCACAATTTAGATCATTATTCTAGAGATCAGTTGTTTGGTGCTTTAACTACTTTTGAATTGAGAGAGTTTGGTCCAAGTGATTCAAGAAAAGAGACTACTTTTAAAGTTGCCAAAGAAGAGAAGAATGAGGAATCTAATCCAGATGAGTTTGATGAGCTAGAAGCAAATTTTGTGAGGAGATTGAAAAAGGGCACTAGAAAATACAGAGGTAACTACCTTTCAAATGTTTCAATTGTGGAAAGATAGGTCATTATGGTTCAAGATGTCCAGTCAAAGCTTCAAATGATAGATTTAAGGAGAATAAAGGTAAATCAATTAAGAGAAGTTATTATGTTAAAGAAGATGCCATTATATCGGATGAGGAATCTAATTACCTTGATGATGAGGATAATGAATGCGTGTTCATGGCTATAAATGTTGGAACTAATTCTACAAACTTTGAGAGATGTATGAAGGAATTTGCTCTAGAAGCAGGTTATAATAGAACTATGGTGAATGCTTTTCATGCTAGAGAGGACAAAAATACTGGATTGTTGACACCAGATGCTCAAATCACATAACAGTTGATAAGAGTGAGTTTGTTAAACTTTAAAATTTTGGAGGAGGTTTTGTTAAGTTTGGTGATGATACATTTGCTAAGATATGTGGAAAAGTTTCAATCAATTTTTATGCTAAGCATAATACAAATGATGTTATTTATGTTAAGGGTCTTTGACATAATCTTCTAAGTGTAGGAAAAATGTGTAGAAAAGGATATAATCTTGTATTTAGGATGGTGGTTGTGAGATCGGGAAGGGCTCCAAAACTCTGGTTGTTGTAGGAAGAATGATAGATGGAAATTTCTATTAGCTTAAGGGTGCTAATGGTATGTGCTTTATGACTCAAATCAATGAAAGGTCGCTATGACATAGAAGAATGTGTCACATCAGTTTTGATAGCTTAGTTAGAATCAACTTTTCTCAAGCTATGAGAGATCTGCCAAAGATTAGAAAGCCTATAAATGTAGCTTGTAAGGAATTCCAAGTTGGGAAGCAAATGAGAAAAAGGTTCAATGTCCAAGAATATTCTACCACATGACATTTGGAGTTGGTGAATATAGACCTTTGTGGACCTACAAGAACAAGAAGTTTTCAAGGTGATAAGTATTTCATGTTGTTGATTGATGATTACTCTAGAATGACTTGAACAACTTTTCTCAAAGAAAAATCAGAAGCTTTAGACAAGTTTAAGGCATTCAAAGCTATGGTTGAGAATGAAATGGATATGAAAACCAAATTTTTAATATCTGACAAAGGTGGAGAGTTTACTTCCAATGAGTTTACTAGTTTTTATGAAGATCATGGAATAAAGAGGCATTTGTTAGCTCCTATGAATCCTCAATAGAATGGAGTGGTGGAAAGAAAGAAGAAGACTATTTAAAAAGAAACAAGGACAATGGTAAAGGAAGAAAATACATTGGATGTCTATTGGAGAGAAGTAATTCATACTGTAGTCTATATACTTAATAGAGCTCAAGCAAGGATAAATCTAGTTCAAAGACTCCCTGTGAGTTGTGGTATAGAAGAACTCCTACTGTCAAGTATTTTAGAGTGTTTGGAAGCAAATGCTATATCAGAAGAGATGAAGAAAAAATAGGAAAGTTTGATGCTAGATCTGATGAAGGAATATTCCTTGGATACTCTACAAAGAGAAAAGCTTACTAGTGCTACAACAAGAGGCTAAACATTATTGTTGAAAGTGCAAGTGTCAAAGTGGATGAAGACCTACATAAAATATCAATGTTGATAGATGGATATGAATAAGATGAGTCCTCTTGCAGAGAAGAAGAAAAAGATAATGATAAGGAAAAAGAAGTGTAGGTTGAAGAGGAAGAAGCTCCAGAAAGGATTCCTAAGACCCCTAGGTATGTGCAAAATAATCATTCTGAAGATTAGATCATTGGTGAAAAAAGCAAAGGTTTATTGACAAGAAGAAAGGCTACTATGACATAAGAACAAGTGAATTTATGTTTACATTCCAAAGTTGAACCTAAAACAATGATTGAGGCACACAAAGATGAATTTCAAAATAAGGCTATGGAAGAAGAATTGATGTAGATTAGGAATCAAACTTGGGAACTTGTCTCAAGACTAGTGAACAAGAGTGTGATTGGAACTAAGTGGGTATTCCAAAACAAACTGAATGAGGGTGGAGAAGTTGTTAGGAAAAAGGCAAGAATTGTGTGTAAAGGTTACTCACAAGTAGAAGGAATAGACTTTGAGGAGATATTTGATCCAGTGGAAAGGATGGAGGCCATTAGGATGTTTTTGGCTTGTACAACACATAAGGATTTAAAAGTTTATCAAATGGATATGAAGTCTACATTCTTGAATGGTGAGTTGGAAGAAGAAGTATACATTGAACAACCAGAAGGCTTTGAATTATCAGATAATCCTAATATGGTCTACAAATTGAAGAAATCACTATATGGACTCAAGAAAGCTCCCAAAGCTTGGTATGAAAGATTGGATAGGTACTTGTTGCAACAAGGATTCAATAAAGGTATAACAATATTTACTTTAAAGTTGAGAAAGATCTAATATTGATTGTGGTTGTGTATGTTGATGATATAATATTTGGAGGAAATGAAATTATGTGTAAGAAATTTGTAGAAGAGATGCAAAAAGAGTTTGAGATGTCTATGTTTGGGGAGATTAATTTCATCCTTGGACTTCAAATCAATTAGATAGAGAAAGGTATACTCATTTCACAATTAAAGTATGTCAAGGAAATACTGAAGAAGTTTGGAATGGAAGACTCTAAACCAGTATGTACTCCTATGGTTACTGGTTGCAAGATGAGCAAGAATGAAGAATCTCCTAAGGCTAATCAAAGCAAGTATATATCAATTATTGGAGGACTGCTATATCTAACTACTACTAGACTGGATATCATGCATGTAGTTTGTCTTATGGCTAGATTTCAAGAAGATCCTAGAGCTAGTCACATGTGGTAGCTCAGTAAAAGGAATATTTAGATACTTGAAAGACACTCCAAAATATGGTTTATGGTATCCAAAGGATACTTGTTTCTCTCTAAGTGATTATATAGATGCAGGTTAGGAAGGTTGTGTGGATGATAGGAGAAGTACAAGTGGTGGTGCTTCCTTTCTTGAAACTAGGTTGGTGTCTTGGCTAAGAAAGAAGCAAGATTCAATATCATTATCTACTGTAGAGGCATAATACATTGCTGCAACATCATGTTGCAAACAGGTGTTGTGGATGAAGCAAACCTTAAAGGATATAAAAGTTTCATATGATGAACCATTTCCTATCTTATGTGACAATACAAGTCCTATCAATATTTCAAAGAATATGATAATGCATTCAAGGACAAAGCATATCTCAATTCAATATCACTTTCTTAGAGAGAAGGTCGCAGAGAATGAGGTGAAGTTGGATCATGTGCCTACAAAGGATCAAGTTGTAGATATATTCAAAAAGGGTCTTCTTAGGGATACTTTTGAGTATCTTTGGGAAAATTTGGGGGTTATTGCCCCTCCTTTCAATTAGATGCATAAGGATATGCATTAGCCTAAAGGATTTCAAGATTTATTCCTTGTTCTAGATTGATTTTGGTGGCTACCTTGTTGGTCCTCACAGTTGTTTCCCTTGATGTCAAAGACACACAAAGGCATTTGTTGATTGGATTACATGACATTTGTATCAATATGGAACAAAGTACAACTTGTTGTATATACATGTCAAAGGTAAATGTTTGATTGCACATCTTGAGAAAGTTTCCTTGAATATGTATCTAAAGCAAAGGTAAAAGTGAACATGTCTTGAGTACCCCATGCCATTATATTTTAAAAAGTCTTTGAAATAAAATGGGACTTTATTCCCATTGGCATAAGATGTAAATATAATAAAAGATTGAAAAGTTTTTTTGAAGCCTATGCATTTTGTAAAGTTTATGTTTTGGAAAGCTTTGCAAAAGACCTTGAGCTCGGGCTAGGGCATCAAAATTTTTGGCCAAGGAATGTCTTGTGGTAGCATGACAGGTTTGGAAGGAAGCATGACAGTTTGGACTCGAGCATGGAAATGAAAATTGGTTATTCTCTGACAGGTGTATAACATGTTTTATCCTCCATATTTAGTTTTTGTTTTCTAAAAAGAAAATAAAGGCATTCTTCAGTTTCTCTATTCGGGTTAGTTTATGTTGTTAACTTGGCATTGAGTAGTATCATTATCATTTTGGTACTTGTTAAAGAAATAAGTTAAGGATGGAAGTTATGTTTCAGTTTCAAATGCAAAACAATAAATGTACTTTCTTGAATTCATTCTTTGGTGTGTGTTGAAAAGAAAAGAAATATTATTCTCAGATTGTAAAAGTATTTCATTTGTATTTTTCTATTTTGAAAGCACATTCAATGCTATGTGAAATTGATCAATTGTAAAGTATCACATATTGATGTGTATACAAACATATACACATCAGTATGTTGTACTTGGACTTTTGCCTCTGAATCTTAAGTAATGTGAGATCAAATGATGTTGTAGAAAGAAATAGAGATGATACTCTATGTATGAAATTTAAAAGTGATTGAGAAGTTGTGATTTCCAGTGAGGCACATCTTTTCCAATGAGGCATTTTGTAACTAGTGAGGTTCTCAGCCAGTGAGGCATTGTAAGAAAGAAATTTTCAAATAAGCCAGTGAAGCATTTTGAGTGGTTTTATTCCCTAGGAGGGTTTCCACTTAGGACATTTTTCTGTGTCATGTTCTTATGTATGCTTGAGTATACTACTGCTCATTTCTTCTTGCTTTATATTGCATAAACAAATCTAGTTTGAAAAAGTTGATAAAAGTTAAAATTTGTATGAACACTAATTCACCCCCCCTCTTAGTGTTCATTGTACTCCAACATACCTCTCAAGGGGAGTAGGTAGTGGAATTTTTGGTTGTTGCAGTTAGGGAGAGTGGGTAGAGAAGGTGTGAAGAAAATAGAGTGCAGTAGAAGAAAAGGTTATAGTTGCAGAATAGTTATTGTCCCTTATAGGTGTTTCCCTTGGGGGGAGAGAAAGTATGTGTGATTGATGTCAAAGGGGAAACAAAGAAAAGGAAACATGTGTTTCCCTTTACTATTGATGTCAAATGGGGAGAGATTTAATTGAAAAACCATATGAAGAAAGGGGGAGAGAAGTCTTGTAAAGGACAAAGTGTTGGAAAGAGTTGATGCTTGGGGGAGCAGTATGCACAATGGTGCAGTATATGAGTTGGTGATAAGAGCTATTGTTGTTTTTGATGGTTTTTCATATCATGTGTTTCCATCAATGACAAAGGGGGATATTTTTGGAAGTATGAGTTGTCATTGATGTCAAAATATCTTTGTTGTTGCATTGATGTCAACCTATGGAGATGCTTTGAATGGTTGCATTATGTTGTCATTAATAGTATCGATGATGTCAACCTCTAGTGTTGATTTCATAAACATATTTTTGTGGATGTTCAACCTCTTGTGTGGTTGAGAAGGTGTTTTAGATGTTGAGACGATGTTTTTGCTGTTTGGTTTCCAAGTGCTTTTGAGAAAATTTGAATAAAAGAGGAAACAATGTGGTAAGGAATGTTTAGTGTGGTAGAGTAGTGTTCAGTGTTTTTCTCCACATTTATTCACAGTTGAAGATATGCTTGTGTGGTTCAAATAGGTTGATTAGAGGTGCTATATCTAGAGTTTCAAGTTTTAGATCATTCGACAAAAGAAGTTGTGTTCAATAGTGTGTTAACTGTGATGCCTGTTGTTTAGGAGAAATGGTTTTGCTCTGCATTTCTTCATGTTATGGTCTTGGTTTTGTGGATTTGGAAGTGTGCTTATATTTCTCATATCTATCCTCAGTCTGAGTTGTTTGAGTTTTGGTTCTTCGCAAGGTTGGATTCATTAGTTACAATATGTGGAAGGTTAACTGGGTGTACAAAATAAGTATGTTCTTCAGGTGTATGATGTTGCGAAGGATTTGTTGGATTTTAGAGTGTTGATGGAATATTCTAGATTATGCTTAAGTTTTGTGTGTGGTATGTGAGTCATCTTTGGATTTGGTGAAGTGTGTACTTGAATGTTTAATGGCATTAACACAAGCCGACCTTGGGTGTTTACACTAATTATGGATTTGCTTTAGTGTTTTTGGAAGTGTGGCATGGTGTGTATATGTGGATATAGGTCTAATTCAAGGTGTGATGTGGTCCAACTTCATTCCTCTCCACCACGGGAATGTTTTGGTGCCAACCTAATTTGAATTTGCATGTTTGAGGTGCATAGCCAACGTTGTAGATTGCCTTCAAGGTTGAGGATAGTATATATGTATTGAGTTTATGAAGAATTGAGATGTGAAGTGTGCATGTGATGTGAATTATGATGTGAAGTGACAAAGTGAAAAGTGCAGTGTGAGATTTAACGACGAAGACTACTAGAAGCAATAAGCATAAGGTTTCTACATTTTACAAAGAGTGAATATTTTGGTGAAACAGTGGTGGAACTTTTCTATTGCTCTGAGATGGATTTCTCATTATAACAATATTCTATCTTCTTCTTTCTAATCTGGTAGTGAGCCATTGGAAATGAGCCCTTCTTTCTTTTGGGTAGTGAGCTCTCCGATAGTGAGCCTATTGTATTTAGTGTTACAATTAATTTATAATGTGAGCTAATCCTCACTGTGGTTTTTCCCTTCATTTTTCTACATAAATCTAATGTTCTCATGTGTTTGGACGTACTTGCATTACTGTTTCTCATGTTTATGTTCTGCTAATGCATGATAAGGATTAATGGTTGTTAAGGGTTTAAGGATCAATGCAAATCTAAATGTTAATGATACAATCAGGGGAGGTCCTTCAATCACACTAAACTCAATTCCAACCAACAACAACAATAATCAGTTCACAATCTCTTCAAAAACTCATCATTTCATCAAATCAACTCTTTTCTTTATAGCACTGAGAACCAACCAAATTGGGTACAACTTCTCAATCACATTCTTTCAGAAAATGACCTGACCATTTTTAGGGACCCATTTTGACACACAACAACATATCATCAAATCACCAATAGTTGATGTTGGAGCTTCAAAATTTTTCTCCTTATGTTTCATTCTTGCCTTTCCTGATATCAACTGGTCTTTCATGGTGTCAAATTTTTTTGAGGGTTGGGGTTTTAGCCTTATTTTCATGTAAAACTATAGGGTTTATTTTACGCCTTGGTTGGGTTCTATTTTGCTATTACCTTTTGAAGGCTTTTAAAACAACTTATGCCCCATTGGTTTGTCTAGGCCTAGTCCCTTTGGTTTCAACGTTTTATTTCCTCTGTGATTTTTATTTTCCTAAGTTTGGGTTAGCCTCATGATGAATTGTTTTGAAACAACTTATGTTGTTGTTTACCATCAGCCTAGTAGTATACCTTGGTCCTTTTAATAGATGTTTTATTTTGCAGAGGGATGATGTTCGCACCACCGTTGATCAATCACCTTCGAACATCAATGGTTGCTCGCCATACCATGATCGAGAATTGTAGGATCACAATATTGCGGGTTGGCACCATGTGTCCCCTCTGGGGGATGAGGTTCGCATGACCATTGATCAACTGCCCTTTGATCAAACGACTTGCCCGCTATTTCACAATCGGAAGGTGCTCACAATCAGAAGACTCAAAAGTGGATTCAAAAGAAAGAAAACTAAGATCTCAAAGAAATTCAATTAACTTTAAGTCAGGTTGATACCATATAGGTCGTACAACAAGCCAATACCAACACTGTTTTGAGAGAAAATATAGAAAATTCAAGAAAATCTGAGTTTTATTGATTAGATCTTCTTCCCAAAATAAAAAATAAATCTTCTCAACAAGTTTTCATCTCCTTTATACATTTTCCACCAAAAACCAACTCCTTCAACCACATAAAAAAAACTTTTCAAATACATGACTATTGGTCTTCTAAGAAAAGACAAAATTTACAACTTTTCAAATATGCAATTTTGCACTATTTGTAATTTTTCCACATTTTCCACATTTTGAAAAACTAAACCTCCTAAACACCTAGAAACCATCAACCTTGACCTACTACAAATTCAAATGGTCTCATAGACCTTATTTTAGACAAAATTCACCCCAAATCTAAAGCCTACACATTATCTTCTTGAATTAACAAAACTTATTTAATGGTGCTCCTACACCATACACCTCACTTTAAAAAATTTCCAAGTCTCTTGGAAAGATTAATGTGACTCATCCTCCTTTATACTCTCTATGCCACTGACCTTCTTATTTTCCTTCAACAGGTTCACTTTTCCTTTGTCCTTCACTTCCCTTGTCATTCTTGTCACTATCTTCTTTTGCTCCATGCTTCAATTTTCCATTCAGTACTGTGGGGTGTTCTTTACCTTCCTCATCAAACTCTGACATAGCACCTTCCTTTACATCTATACTCATCTCTTTTTCAACTAACATCACTTTATTTTTGGTTTCTTGTTTTATTCTCTATCTACTAGTCCTCTCAACTACAACTTCATAACAACAAACTCAAAAACTTCTGTACCAACAGCTTTAATTATCTCTGTCAGACCTACTTCTGTCTGTTCCACTGTCCTATCAAAGTTACCAACTTCACCAATCTCTATCCTCTCTTTTACTATCTTATCAATACCATCAATCATTGGTGTACCTTCCTTTGACTGTCATTTTTGTTTTTTCCTTGTTATAGGGCACTTGACTATCCCCACCATGATTCTTTCACCTTTTCCTTGCATCTCACATTCACTCTTTGTTGTACTGACTTTAGTCACCATTCCATTTTCCTTTTTCTTCCATACAAAAGCATTTTTTTCTAACAACCAATTCCAAATCACTTTCTCTTCTTGTGTCTACTATCCTACCTCTGTCAAGCATTGTATTTGCTGCTAAACTCATGTTCTTTCTTTCATCTTCATTCACATACTCTTTTCTCCCAAGCACAATAATTTCTCCTTGTTCTTTTATCTCCTCAACCAATGGGGTTAACATGAAATCTTTTCCATCCTTTTCAATTATGTAAGTATTTTGTCTTCCATTATACAACTTGGCTGTCCTGTCAAGCTGATAGGGCCTTCCTAACAATAGATGACAACAATTAATGGGTAGTATATCACAAATAAATTCATCTCTATACTGTCCAATTTGAAACTCAACTCTTGCTTGTTCACTCACCACCAAAGATTGATTATCACTAACCCATGATAACTTATATGGTCTTTCCATAGGTACTTTATGCAAATGCAACCTTTCCACCATCTCGCTAGACACAATATTATCAATAAAACCAAAATCCACAATCACTTTGCATAACTTATCTTTAGATCTGCAAGTTGTCCTAAATAATGCTCTTCGTTGAAGCAACTCTCTCTCCTTTGTGGTATTCAAAACTTGTTTCTTCATCATCAACATCTCTCCAACTTTAGGAACAACATGAATGTATTGGAGTTTGAAATTTCAGCTCCATGTTCATTAACTAGTTGTGTTCTCCTATCAAGTTTCCTTTCTCCTCCACTTGAAGTTGAACCAATCTTCTCAGGGCACTTCCAAGCAGGATGACCATATTCTTGGCAATGATAACATCTACCTATAAAAGTGTTAGAATTCCTTCCACCTCCAAATCTGCCCCTTGTACCTCTATAACCTCCTCTAAAATCAGCAACTTGTTCATCTCTTTTGCTTGGTTCTTCTTGATTTTCAGTTGCTTGTCTTGGAGTAGACAAAGTTCCTCTTCCTCTCATGGTGTTGCCTCTTCCTCTTATTGTTTTCTCTTGTCTTCTCTTCACTTTATCTTCAGCCTTCAATTCCATTTGATAACATTCCTCCACGCTCCTAGGATTTGTCAAATCCAACTCATCTTGTATGTTCATTCTCAAGCCACCCAAGTAACTAGCTATCTTTTCATCTTCATTTTCAATATGATTAGATCTCATACTCAATCTATAAAATTCTTCACCGTATGCCTTTACATCCATTTCCTTTTGCCTTAAACTTTGCAATCTCTTAAATAATTGAATTGAATAATCTAAAGGGAGAGACTTACCGTTTAACTTTGCTACCATCTTGTCCCATTCCACAATCTTGGACTTACCTTGATTTATTCTTTTTGACTATAGATAATCCCACCATACAAGTGCATGACCCGTAAGCTTTGTTTTTGCAATCTTGACTCTCTGCTCCTTCAGAATCTATTCACAATCAAAATAATTGTCTGAAGAAGATATCCAATCCAACAATTCCTCTTCATTCAAATTTTGACCAAACTTTTGCACATCTATTTTCACCTTGTACTTTTCACCTTTAACTTCCTTCAACAACTTGGCTATTCTCTGAACATTTAGGTCAAAATATTCTTCAACATATTCAAACTCTTCATTATCTTCTTCCTCTATTTCACTTTTTCAACTTCATCTCTTCTTCTACTTGTCTCTAAGGCTTCCAATCTCTCTTTCAATTCTCTGATCTCTTTAATGTACTGATTCTTCAAGTCATTCATCTCCATTTTTGTATTCTCTCCTTTTGGAGGCATCTTCACAATCTTGCCTCTTCACCTTCCAAGCTTTCTTTCACAATCTTCATTTTTTGTCCATAAAGACTTGGTACCTTTGCTATGATATTACTTTGATGCAATCAGGGGAGGTCCTACAATCACACTAAACTCAATTCCAACCAACAACAATAATCATTAGTTCACAATCTCTTCAAAAAATCATCATTTCATCAAATCAACTCTTTTCCTTATAACACTGAGAACCAACCAAATCGGGTACAACTTCTCAAACACATTCTTTAAGACATTGACTTGACCATTTTTAGGAACCCATTTTCACACACAACATATCATCAAATCACCAATAATTGTGTTGTAACAATTTCCTCAAATTAGGGGTTTTATGCCTTTTAGGCCTCCAATTAGGTCTTTTTTCCAAAGAGACTACCTCAAAACTCTATGAAACTTAGTAAACACTTTTTGGAAGAATTTCTCATGTTTTCAAACTAAGGAATCCATGACTTTTTGTTAAAATTTCAATTACCCTTATGCCTATTCACAAAACCCTCTTTTTCCTTCACAAAACCTAGGGCTTATTGAAAAATGCAATTCACAACCTTACAAAAACTTATAACCACCACTAATAGGTCTAAAATAGCCTGTAAAAACTTAATTCATCAATAAATCACACTTCCCCAACACAAAAATCACTTTTACTTGTCAAAACCTCACTTTTCCTCATGGAAAACACCATTTTCAGACTTAGGGCTTCATGGCCAACACATTTTCAGACCTCCCCCAAACTCACAAGATTCCTTATAAACCTGAAAAAAAAGATTATGCCCATTCCACCAAGTAACAGTGCAGAAAAAAAGGTGGAATGGGTTTACAACATATTTAAACTATCAAAACGCTCAACCCCTGTTTCAAACCAGGTATGAGAAACTTAGAGTTTTAATGCACAAAACTTAATGGGAAGAATCAAAAATGGATTCAAAAGAAAGACAACTAAGATATCAAAGCAATTAAATTAACTTTAAGTCAGGTTGATACTATACAAGCCTCACAACAAGCCAATACTAGCATAGTTTTGAGAGAAAATATAGAAAATTCTAGAAAATATGAGTTTTATTGATCAAATCTTCTTCCCAAAATACAAAATAAATCTTCTCAATGTGTTCTCATATCCTTTATAGATTTTCCACCTAAAACCAACTCCTTCAACCACCTAAAACAAACTTTTCAAAAACATGACCATTGGTCTTCTAAGAAAAGCCAAAATTTACAACTTTTCAAATATGCAATTTTGCACTCTTCACAATTTTTGCACATTTTGCACATTTTGAAAAACTAAACCTCGTAAAAACATAGAAACCATCAACCTTGACCTAATAAAACTTAAAATGGTCTCATAGACCTTATTTTAGAAAAAATTCACCCCAAATCTAAAGCCTACAAATTATCTTTTTAAATTGACAAACTTATTTAATGGTGCTCTTGCACCATACACCCCACTTTTAAAAATTTCCAAGTCTCTTGGAAAGATTAATGTGACTCATCCTCCTTTACACTCTCCATGCCTCTAACATTCTTATTTTCCTTAAACAGGTTCACTTTTCCTTTGTCCTTCACTACCGTTGTCATTCTTGTCATGTCTTCTTTTGCTCCATGCTTAAATTTTCCATTTAGTACTGTGGGGTGTTCTTTACCTTTCTCCTCATGAAACTCTAACATAACACCTTTCTTTACATCTATACTCATCTCTTTTTCATTTGAAATCACTTTATTTTTGGATTCTTGTTCCATCCTCTATCTACTAGTCCTCTCAACTGCAACTTCATCACTGTCAAACTCAATTTTTTTTGTACCAACAGCCTTAATTATCTCTATTAGACTTGCCTCTGTCTGTTCCACTATCCTATCAAAGTTACCAACTTCACCAATCTCTATCATCTCTTTTACTATCTTATCAATACCATCAATCACTTTTGTACCTTCCCTTCACTATCTTTTTGCTTCTTTCTCTGTTATAGGGTAGTTGACTATGCCCACCATGATGCTATCACCTTTTCCTTGCATCTCACATTCACTCTTTGTTGTATTGACTTTAGTCACCATTTTCCTTTTTCTTCCATAAAAAAGAATTAATTTCTCACAACTGATTTCAAATCACTTTCTATTCTTGTGTCTACTATCCTACCTCTGTCAAGCATTGTATTTGTTGCTAAACTCATGTTCTTTCTTTCATCTACATTGACATACTCTTTTATCCAAAGCACAATAATTTCTCCTTGTTCTTTTATCTCCTCAACCAATGGGGTTAACATGAACTCTTTTCCATCCTTTTCAATTATGTAATTATTCTGTCTTCTACTTATACAAGGCTAACTTGTCAAGCTACCAGGGCCTTCCTAACAATAGATGACGACAATTCATGGGTAGTATATCACAAAGAACTTCATCTCTATACTATCTAATCTGAAACTCAACTCTTGCTTGTTCACTCACCACCAAAGATTGATTACCATTAACCCATGATACCTTATATGGTCTTTCCCTAGGTACTTTATGCAAATGCAACTTTTCCACCATCTCACTAGACACAATATTATCAGTACAACTAGAATCCACAATCACTTTGCATAACTTATCTTTACATCTCTAGGCTGTCCTAAACAATGCTCTTCTTTGAAGTAGCTCTCTCTCCTTTGTGGTCTTCAAAACTTGTTTCTTCATCATCACCATCTCTCCAACTTCAAGAGAAACACGAAGTGTATTGGAGTTTGAACTTTCAGCTCCATCTTAATGAACTAGTTGTGCTCTCCTATCAGGTTTCCTTTCTCCTCCACTTGAAGTTGAACCAATCTTCTTAGGGAACTTCCAAGTAGGATGACCATATTCTTGGAAATGATAACATCTACCTGCAAAAGTGTTAGAACTCCTTCCACCTCCAAATCTGCCCCTTGTACCTCTATAACCTCCTCTAAAATTAGCAACTTGTTCATCTCTTTTGCTTAGTTCTTCTTGATTTTTAGTTGCTTGTCTTGGAGTAGACAAAGTTCCTCTTCCTCTCATGGTGCTGCCTCTTCCTCTTACTATTTTCTCTTGTCTTCTCTTCACTTTATCTTCAGCCTTCAATGCCATTTGATAACATTCCTTCACACTCCTAGGATTGGTCAAAGCCAACTCATCCTGTATGTTCATTCTCAAGCCACCCAAGTACCTATCTATCTTTTCATCTTCATTTTCAATATGGTTAGATCTCATACTCAATCTATAAAATTCTTCAGTGTATGACTTTACATCTATTTCCTTTTGCCTTAAACTTTGCAATCTCTTAAACATTTGAATTGAATAATATGAAGGGAGAAACTTACCTTTTAACTTTGCTACCATCTTGTCCCATGCCACAATCTTGGACTTACCTTTCTTTCTTCTTTTTGATTGCAAATAATCCCACCTTACAAGTGCACGACCTTTAAGCTTTGATTTTGCAATCTTGACTCTCTGCTCCTCTAGAATCTCTTCACATTCAAAATAATTGTCCAAAGAAGATATCAAATCCATAAATTCCTCTTCATTTAAATTTCCACCAAAATTTTGCACATCTATTTTCACCTTGTACTTTTCACCTTTAATTTCCTTCAACAACTTGGTGATTCTTTGATCATCTGGATCAAGTTCTTCAACATCTTCAAACTCTTCATCATCTTCTTCCTCTATTTCACTGCTTTCAACTTCATCTCTTCTTCTACTTGTCTCTAAGGCTGCCAATCTCTCTTTCAATTATCTGATCTCTTTAATGTACTGATTCTTCAATTCATTCATCTCCTTTGTTGGATTCTTTCCTTTTGGAGGCATCTTCACAATCTTGCCTCCTTAGTTTCCAAGGTTTCTTTCACAATCTTTAACTTTTCTCCACAAACACTTGGTACTTTCGCTCTGATACCACTTTGATGCAATCAAGGGAGGTCCTAAAATCACACTAAACTCAATTACAACCAACAACAACAATCATTAGTTCACAATCTCTTCAAAAAATCATCATTTCATCCAATCAACTCTTTTCCTTATAGCATTGAGAACCAACCAAATCGGGTAGAAAATTCTTAAACACATTCTTTCAGACAATGACCTCACAATTTTTAGGGACCCATTTTGACACAAAACAACATATCATCAAATCACCAATAGTTGTTTTGTAACAATTTCCTCAAATCAAGGTTTTTACACCTTTTAGGCCTCCAATTAGGTCTCTTTTCCAAAGAGACTACTCTCAAAACTCTATCAAACTCAATAAAAATTTTTGGGAAGCATTTCTCATGTTTTCAAACTAAGGAATCCATCACTGTTTGTCAAAATTTCAATTACCCTTATGCCTATTCACAAAACCCTCTTTTTCCTTCACAAAACCTAGGGCTTATTGAAAAATGAAATTCCCAACCTTACCAAAACTTATCACCACCACTTAAAGGTATAAAATATCTTGTAAGAACTTAATTCATCAAGAAATCACACTTCCTCTTGACACAAAACTCACTTTTGCTTGTCAAAACCTCACTTTTCCTCATGGAAAACACCATTTTCAGACTTAGGGCTTCATGGCCAACACATTTTCAGACCTCCCCCGAACTCACAAGACTCCTCATACACCTAAACATATAATATTATGCCCATTCCACTAAGTAATAGTGCAGACAGAAAGGTGGAATGGGTTTACAACATATTTAAACTATTAAAACCCTCAACCCCTATTTCAAAACCCGGTCTGAGAAACTTAGAGTTTTAATGCACAAAACTTAATGGGAAGACTCAAAAATGGATTCAAAATAAATCCAAATAATATGTCAAAGAAATTAAATTAACTTTAAGTCAGGTTGATACTATACATGCCATACAAGAAGCCAATATAGGCACTTTTTTGAGAGAAAATATAAAATTTTAGGAAAATCTAAGTTTTATTGATTAGATCTCCTTCACAAAATACAAAATCAATCTTCTCAATGAGTTTTCATCTCCTTTATGCCTTTTCCACCTAAAAAAAAAATTCTTCAACTACCTAAAACATACTTTTCAAATACATGATTGTTGGTCTTCTAAGAAAAGACAAAATTTACAACTTTTCGAATGCGAAATTTTGCACTATTTGCAAATTTTCCACATTTTGCACATTTTGAAAAACTAAACCTCTGAAAAACCTAGAAACCATAAACCTTTACCTACTACAACTTCAAATGGTCTCATAGACCTTATTTTAGACAAAATTCACCCCAAATCTAAAGCCTACACATTATCTTCTTGAATTGACAAACTTATTTAATGGTGCTCCTATATCATACACCCCACTTTTAAAAATTTCCAGGTCTCTTGGAAAGATTAATGTGACTTTTCCTCCTTTATACTCTCCATTCCTCTGACCTTCTTGTTTTCCTTGAATAGGTTCACTTTTCCTTTTTCCTTCACTGCTCTTGTCATTCTTGTTACTGTCTTCTTTTGTTCCATGCTTCACTCTGCCATTCAGTATTGTGGGGTGTTCTTTACCTTTGTCCTCATCAAACTCTGACATAGAAGCTTCCTTTACATCTATACTCATCTCTTTTTCAACTGACATCACTTTATTTTTGGCTTCTTGTTCCATCCTCTGTCTACTAGTCCTCTTAACTGCAACTTCATCACTGTCAAACTCAAAAACTTCTGTACTAGCAGCCTTAATTATCTCTGTTAGACCTACCTCTGTCTGTTCCACTGTCCTATAAAAGTTACCAACTTCACCAATCTCTATCCTCTCTTTTACTATCTTATTAATACCATTAATCACTATTGTACCTTCCTTTCACTGTCTTTTTACTTCTTTCGCTATTATAGGGCAATTGACTATCCCCACCATGATGCTATCACCTTTTCCTTGCATCTCACATTCACTCTTTTCTATACTAACTTGATTCACCATTCCATTTTCCTTTTTCTTCCATACAAAAGCATTTTTTCTCACAACTGATAGCGAATCACTTTCTCTTCTTGTGTCTACTGTCCTACCTCTATCAAGCATTGTATTTGCTACTAAACTCATGAATGTTCTTTCTTTCATCTTCATTCACATACTCTTTTCTCCAAAGCACAATAATTTCTCCTTGTTCTTTTATCTCATCAACCAATGGGGTTAACATGAACTCTTTTCCATCCTTTTCAATTATGTAAGTACTCTGTCTTCCATTATACAAGGCTAACTTGTCAAACTATCAGGGCCTTCCTAATAATAGATAACAACAAGTCATGGGTAGTATATCACAAATAACTTCATCTCTATACTGTCCAATCTGAAACTCAACTCTTGCTTGTTCACTCACCACCAAATATTGATTATCACTAACCCATGATACCTTATATGGTCTTTCCCTAGGTACTTTATGCAAATACAACTTTTCCATCATCTCACTAGACACAATCTTATCAGTACAACCAAAATCCACATTCACTTTGCATACCTTATCTTTACATATGCAGGTTGTCTTAAACAATGCTCTTCTTTGAAGCAGCTCTCTCTCCTTTGTGGTCTTCAAAACTTGTTTCTTCATCATCACCATCTCTCCAAATTTAGGAGCAACATGAAGTGTATTGGAGTTTGAACTTTCAGCTCCATCTTCATGAACTAGTTGTGCTCTCTTATCAGGTTTCCTTTCTCCTCCACTTGAAGTTGAACCAATCTTCTCAAGGAACTTCCAAACAAGATGACCATTTTCTTGGTAATGATAACATCTACTTGCAAAAGTGTTAGATTTCCTTCTACATCCAAATTTTCCCCTTGTACCTCTATAACCTCCTCTAAAATCAATAACTTGTTCATCTCTTTTGCTTGATTCGTCTTGATTTTCAGTTTCTTGCCTTGGAGTAGACAAAGTTCCTCTTCCTATCATAGTGCTGCCTCTTCCTTTTACTTTTTTCTCTTATCTTCACTTCACTTTATCTTCAGCCTTCAATGCCATTTAATAACATTCCTCCACACTCCTAGGATTTGTGAAAGCCAATTCATCTTGTATGTTCATTCTCAGGCCACCCAAGTACCTAGCTATATTTTCATCTTCATTTTCAATATGGTTAGATCTCATATTCAACCTATAAAATTCTTCAGTTTATTCCTTTACATCCATTTCCTTTTGCCTTAAACTTTGCAATCTCTTAAACATTTGAATTGAATAATCTAAAGGGAGAAACTTACCTTTTAACTTTGCTACCATCTTGTCCCATGCCACAATCTTGGACTTACCTTTCTTTCTTCTTTCTGACTAGAAATAATCCAACCATACAAGTGCATGACCTTTAAGCTTTGTTTTTGCAATCTTGACTCTCGGCTCCTCCAAAATCTCTTCACATTCAAAATAATTGTCCAAAGAAGATATCCAATCCAACAATTCCTCTTCATTCAAATTTCCACCAAAATTTTGCACATCTATTTTCACCTTGTACTTGTCACCTTTAACTGCCTTCAACAACTTGGTTATTCTCTAATCTTTTGGGTTAAGTTCTTCTTCAACATCTTCAAAATCTTCATCATCTTTTTCCTCTGTTTCATTGCTTTTAACTTCATCTCTTCTTCTACTTGTCTCTAAGGCTGCCAATCTATCTTTCAATTCTTTGATGTCTTTAATGTACTAATTCTTCAAGTCATTCATCTCCCTTGTATTATTTCCTTTTGGAGGCATCTTCACAATCTTGCCTCTTCACCTTCCAAGCTTTCTTTCACAATCTTCAAAATTTCTCCACAAAGACCTGGTACCTTCACTTTGATACCACTTTGACATAATTAAGGGACGTCCTATAATCACACTAAATTCAATTCCAACCAACAAAAACAATCATAAGTTCACAATCTCTTCAAAAACTCATCATTTTATCAAATCAACTCTTTTCCTTTGTAGCATTGAGAACCAACCAAATCGGGTACAACTTCTCAAACATATTCTTTTAGAAAATGAACTGATGATTTTCAGGGACCCATTTTGACACACAACAACATATCATCAAATCACCAATAGTTGTTTTGTAACAATTTCCTTAAATCAGGGTTTTTACTGTAACATCTAGAAAATGCAGAAGAAAGGTTAAAAGCACACAACAATGCGATTTAAGCTCTAATGCAATCTAAGTTAAACAACAAAGAACTTGAAGGAAAGCTAAAACATAAATAAACTGAACAATCTCACCCAATATCTACATAATTCCATATATAACCTCGATTGCCCTTCTCCATTTTTTCGTTGTAGTATAATTGCCCTCATATTTCTCTTGTGCAAATATAGCCTGTGATAGTGATTTAGAAAAACATCAAAGATTCAAATAATAGATATTCTTCCAAAAGTCATAAGATTTTGGGAGAGATTGAAATGATGAAAGATAGATCAATTTATAGAAAATTGATCATTCGAATGACAGGCTAGGATCGAAAGATCGACAGACGGTTGAGATTGAAAGTTTAGACATGCATTATGATAACTGTTAGTAGTGACATGAGTGATAAAACCAAAAATAGAAATAAAGATTAAATAAATGATTTAATCTTCGAGTTTGGTATTCGAAAACAAAAGAATAGTCTTTGCATGACAAAGATAAAGATGGATTAAAGCAACTCTCTGTTCGAATGCGTACACAAGATTTAATTAATTAAATAGAAATATTTAATTAATATGCATGTACACGCAAACAAGTTAGAACTAGATGACTGAATGATATGACAAAGAGAATACTCACGAAAGTAACTTAGAGATTAAATCAAGAGTTAACTGACCGATTTAAATAGATCTCGAGTTGAGTCAAAGTGAATACTTAGATAACTTACACAATTATCTAAATATAGAGGAATGCGTTAAAATGGAATTTATGAATTAAATAATTCATTTAATTCAAGATTTGATATTTGAAGAATAATTAAATAAATAAGATTTATTTAACTAAGTGATGAAGTGATTAAATGAATAATTAAATAAATAAAGGATTTATTTAATTATAGTTGACATATGATAAAGAGTAAATTAAATAAGAATTTATTTAATTTGACAAGAAGGATAAGGTTAATTAGTAACATAATTAAATAAAAAGCGTTTATTTAATTAATCAAATAGAATAAAGAAAATGTGAATCAATTAAATAATTATGATTATTTAATTAATAGAAGAATTAAAGTTAAAATGAATTAATTAAATAATTAGATTTATTTAATTAATAAAGAAATGAAGACTTTAGAGAATAATTAAATAATTGACATTATTTAATCATGACCATAGAAATACGAATTATCAAGAATATTGAAGTCGTCGGCTTAGACCAGATTTCGGTGTCTACATTTGCCCCTCTTTGATACAATGTCATTTCGACATTGTGTCAAAGAAAATTGATAAAAAATATGCCCTAGTAATGCCCCAGTGTAAAATAGGTGAAGGTATGCCCCCTCAGGAAAATTGAAAAATTTTCAAAATTTTTCAAAATTTTTTGGAAATAGTCCCGATTAGTCTATTGGATAGCCAGAAATGCAGTGGAGTTGATGAAGTTGAAGTTGGATGTGTTAGGGATGTGTACAAGCCGATTGAAGTTGGAAGTTGATGCGGCTAGTAAAAAGAAATGCCACCAAAACCCTAGGTATAAATAGAAAATGGGGTAAAAACCCATTCATTTTTACCCACATAGCTTTGAAATTTGAGATTTTTGCTCTGCACTCTTAGCGAAGATGTCACCTGTTCTGCACACCCACCATTGATCATATAGGATATGGACCTTCAAGCGGCCGACCAATGTGGGCCCCCCGGTATGTACTTGGATCTTGACTTTTGAATTTTTTGGTTTTTGTGCATTTTCATGCGTTTATTTGCATTTTTTTGGCATGCGTCATTTTTTTGAAAAGTCACATTTGAATTCGTAATCAACGCATGTGCATGTGGATCACCACATTTGTAAATTCATGTATGATGCTTAGCATAGGTGTTTTATATTTCGACGCATTTGTTTTTTGTTTCGACGCAAATGAGAAATAGTTATGCATTTGTATATAGAATAAATGCATGTGCTTTTTGTTCAATGCATTTGTAAGTATTGCATCACATTTTCATTTATGATGGATGTTTGTATGCGTTGATATAATGAGTCACATTTGATTTTGACTTGCATTTGATATTTCTATACGCAATTATGATTTAAAATGATGCATGTGGAGTTTTATGACGTATTTGAAAAATAAAATGATGCATTTGGTTTCTTGTAACACAATTGCAAAGGAATGACACATTTGCAAAATAATTACGCATTTGACTAGCATTTTATTTTGTCACTTTGTATTAGGATAGGTGATTGATTATGACATGAGGCATGTATAATGCCATTTTAGGTTGTTTTGGACCCTGTTTATATGTGAGAGTCGAGACCATCAACTTTTCGCTTCTGGAATAGTTTGTGGAGCACAGAGAAATTATTTTCATGGCATTTGGGTCTCCTCCATGTGACAGACATGCCCATCATTCAGGAAAACTAGGGGCTACTACGACATTGTGCAAGCAGTGGCACTCAGAGACATCTTCTTTTCACCTACCTACGAGAGAGGCGACAGTTACATTAGAGGATGTATACAAGATTCTCAAATTGCCAATTAGAGGCACTAGAGTGATGTATGATACTCAGAGAGGATTCTCTGAGATGTGCAAATATTATCCTCATGAGGATATTAGATAGTTAGGTATCGACCATTATGAGATTAGATGGCATGTATTGGCTCAGAGGTATAGGAAGTTAGACTATCTATTGTGTACATTGATAGGTGGTATAGTCCTCCCTAATGGTTGAGGTAATGGATTTCCTGTGGGATGGGGAGAGATGCTAGTTGGTATGCTAGAGCATTGAGAGGTGTATGCTTGGGGCCCTTGTCTTCTTGCCATGTTATATTTTCATTTGCATGATATAGCCTACCGAGAGGAATAGTCTATGAGTTGTGGTACCACACTCTTGATGGTATGGGTGTGGGAACACATTGCCATCTTTCGTCCACTGGTTACAGTTGATTTGTAGCATGGAGCACC
Source organism: Sequoia sempervirens (assembly GCA_007258455.2). Taxonomy (NCBI): domain Eukaryota; kingdom Viridiplantae; phylum Streptophyta; class Pinopsida; order Cupressales; family Cupressaceae; genus Sequoia; species Sequoia sempervirens. The sequence continues at coordinate 133,329,155 of VDFB02000015.1, read as the reverse complement.
CTATGCCTTCCATTATGTGGGGGCTAATACTCAACACCATATGGGAGATATTGGATATTTTAGACATGCTATTGATACCATGGTACAGTTCACATGGAGACCATACTTGGGTTGTCCAGAGTGGTTAGATGAGGATGATCATTTTCCATATTGCTGTTAGAAACAGTATCTAATTGGGCGGCCTATTTCATATGTGCATATTATAGAGAGACATTTTCCAGATCGTGTGCTGTGGTAGTTTGGAGAGGTTCAGGATGAGCCTAGCGGACAAGTAGAGTTTGCGAGGTCTTTGTGAGAGATCCCACTGTGGGGTGCAAATATACCAGTGGCCACTGTCAAGGAAAATATTGATGAATTGTAGGCAGTGTAGTGGGGGTGGGGAGATGGTTTGGCCGATCCAGGTACCACCGAGGCATATGATCAGTGGTGGGTTGTTCACAAGATGATTCCCCTTACAGACCCAAATCAAGATGCACCGATAGAGTGGTGAGGGATAGGATTGCACGACAGGCAAGGTAGAGGCAGAGGTCAGAGAGGTGGAGGTGGTCATGAAAATGATGGAGATGGTCATGGAGGTGGTCGGCGGGGTGGTGGGAGAGGGAGGCATGGACGGAGGGGATGAGGGCCACCTTTATCACCTATCCGTGAGGAGGGATGAGAGGAGGAGGATGTACACATGCCAAATATTGGAAGAGGTGAGGAGGAGGTGCATGTTGAGATTGGAAGGGATGAGGAGCATGCCACAGAGGAGGACATTCCAGAGGATCATGTAGAGGATGAGGCGGGTAGAGAGAAGGCAGAGATTGATGCCCTTGGCTTACTTGGTGTTTATCAAGATGATGATGAGGAGGGGGATGATCAGGAGCGTGAGGTTTGAGATAGGATTTTGGAGGAGTTAGAGGATGAGGATGATGGTTTGGAGAGGGTGAGACAAGATGATACATGGGCATTTGATCGTGACATTGCTACACTTCATGCCCAACTTGTATCTTTGGAGGAGAAGATGAGGGTTTTGATGTCTGAGTGAGACATTTTATGGATGGAGAGGGACAAAGCCTACATGTATAGGGATTAGGCCATAGCTCAGAGACAGGAGAACGAGCAACGGTTTACAAAGATTAGAGCTCTTTACAGTGGGCCAACAGAGGCATTTGCTCGAGATCTAGTCAGAGCTATTGAGAGGGCTTCATATTATAGAGATTTGTATGAGGCAACAATTCCTCTAGAGAGATGGGCTCTGAGTTTTTCACAGGCATGTAGTGACAGGTCTTAGACTAGGATCCACACCAGGACAGTTAACATAGAGGGTGTTGAGCAGCCACACAAATCTAGTCCATATGACAGGCCACATTCAAGTCATAGGTCATGAGGATCTTGACATCATTTATTCACACACTCTAGTCATGATAGCAGTGGCAGTTCAGGATAGGGACATTTCTTGATACGTACTAAGACATTGTATTATGATCATATATCCTACGGGCTTCCATATTTATTGATACAACATGACATTGTGATGTGACACTTTTGAGTGATATATATATGATTTTGGTAGTGATTCTCATGATATGTGGTTCTATTTATTGATTATGTAGTCATTTATTTATACATGTTATGTCTATATGAGATGCCTATGTGATGGATGATCATATCTACTTTATGATGTGTTTATGCAGCCTATGATGTGATGTTGATTCTATGTGATGATGTATGTATTAATATCTATGATGTCGATGGATGTTATGTATGCATTGTATAATTATGAGATGCGATATGATGTTATATGTACAATGCTTTCTACATGTGATGCTATACATTTGTAATGTGATGCATGTATTTACATTTGTTGTGTACATGTAATGCTTATGATATGTAATCTATGATGATGAATATCTATTATGCCATGATGTCCTAGATATGATAAATGCCTATATGTTTGTATATTTCAAATGCAAGATGTATGTATGATTGATGATGTATGATTTGGAAATGATATTTCTAACATGAATGTGTATGCAGGATGATTTATATTTTTGTGTGTTACAAGAATCTGTCATAATGAAATAAAGAAGAACTTTAGTATGGAAAGAAAGATTAAAATAATAAAAGAAATGAGATGGATGTTAGTATTAGCAATCTTCGATGTTTCGTTGTATCACTAAAGGCATTGCACTTTATCATCAGTGGGCGGGACTAAGACAATTTCCCCAGTCTTTTTATCAAAACAAACCACAGACAAAAAACAAAATAAAAGACGGGTCATGAGACGTCATCGCTCCTCTAAATCCTTCATGGGACATCCTTGAGGAAACTCTAGTAACATGACTCAAAATAAAATTTAAAAGACAGTTGTCAGACAACAGTCAAAGAAAATAGAATTATGATACATCATTGCTTCTCTAAATCCTTCATGGGACATCCTTGAGAAAGCTAGTAATAGGATTTCCATCATAAAGTCAAATGAAATGATAAGATAAATAAGCCATAAAGTCAAAAATTCAGTAAAATATTTTCCAACACTTGATCTGTTTGTTTGATTTGTTTTGATTGATAAAAGGATTGATTAATAGAGCCTGGTTTTAGGAGATACACATACCAGATAAGACTTTGAGTCTGGTTTCGATGTTATGACTATCTGTATCAGGCATGACAAAGCCTGGTTTCAGAAAGACATGTATCGTATAAAAAATTGAGTCTGATGTCATTGATGTGATAACTTGTGTAAGGCTATGTTGATTGTGTGACAATGTCGATATGCAAGAAGGACTCATCCTATATAATACATAGATTGTTTTGCTGATATCTGTATTCAGGAAGGACTCATCCTAAATAAGAGACAAGTTGATTGTTTTGATGATGTCTGTTTCCAAGAAGGACACATCCTGTAGCAGACATAAGTTGATCTGTTTTGGTTGTTGCTTTGGCAATTTGTTTGATTTGGCTTAGAGACATTGCTGACTTGTTCACTAGATTGATGCATGACTTGATATGATGTGTTGAAAATTGACTATGTGATGATGAACCCTAAAGGACTGACCTAGTGCGGCCTTGGGGGCTCATCGATTGATGGCCTTGCCTACGTTATACACGCAAAGACCTCATAGTTCAACTTGAATTTGACTAACAAGACTGACTACAAATAGAAGACATGTGTGATAGTAAATGTGATGAACCCTAATGAACTGACCTAGTGCGGCCTTGGGGGCTCATTGATTGATGGCCTTGCCAATGTTATACATGCAGAGACCTCGTAGTTTGACACAACCAATGACCTTTTCATATAGACATATGGATTGAGTCATGATTTAATATAGACAAACCTAAATAGACTGACCTAATGCCTTAGGGGCACATCGACAGATGGCCTTGCCTAAGTCCACTCCCAGAGGCAACGTAGTTCGACAAATGACAAAGACTGACAAGTGCAACTGACTCTGACTCTATTTTTTGGATTTTCGACATGTTTTGATTTTTTTGTCTTTTTGAAATTTTTTGATGTTTTTGTATTTTCTCAGGACATTGTGTGATGTTTGTGGATTTTTCTATGGTTTTATGTCTTAAACACAACAATGTAAGAAGCAATATGATGCATGTCAAGTGTTTTCCCCAAGTCAAGTATAAGACCAATTGATTATGAATAGGATAAAATGGGGGATATGAAATGTACTCGATGTCAATCGTTCCTAGTTATGGGAAAGACTACCATTAATTATGAATGGTATGTACAAGCAATGGATGGGAATGATAAGTGATATGTACAAGGATAGGTAGTATGTACAGGGAAGTGGACTATGTACAGGGAAGTGGACTACGTACATGGATGTTTGATTAGAATAATAGTAGACAAAGGAGCAAAGTCAACTACACATGGCACTTGTTTGCCAGGGTTTCACCATGGTACTTATCCAAAGTGCCACTAAAGTGGTTTTCACTATTGGACAAATTATTTCTCTTTACTATTTTTTGGATTTTCTAATTTTTTTGATGTTACCAAGACGCCTGTTTGCTAGGTTTTCACCTAGGTAATGATTTTTTTTTATTTTCTTGTATTTTTGCAAATTAAGACAAGGCTCTTAGAAGCTATGCATAGAACTTCTTCAGATGATGACTATTGATTGGCGGGGACAATGTTTCCCCTTCAGGAGTAGAGAGTTGATACGCTCTTGATCCAAAGGCTAATAATAATGTAAGGTCCTAACCAGTTAGGTTCAAAATTTCTTGGTTTCTCTCTTTCTGCTTGATTCTTTGGGTTCTCCATTAAGACTAGGTCACCAATGTCAAAGTTTCTATTCAAGACCTTCCTGTTATAGCTACGATGAAGGCAATTCTGATATGCTTGGAGATGTTCTAGTGCCTTCTATCTTCACTCATCTAAGAATTCTAACTCATGGAGTCTCGATACACGGTACTCTTCATCATCAATGTGCCCTTTCAAGGATACCCTCAGGGAAGGAATCTCGACCTCAATAGTAAGAATGGATTCATAACCAAATACTAGTGAATATGGAGTGGCACCAGTGGGAGTACAGATGCTTGTACAATAAGCCCATAAGGCGGGATTAAGTTGTAAATGCCAATCGCAACCAACATCATTGACAATATTTTTGAGGATTCTAATGATAGTTTTGTTAGATACCTCTGCTTGGCCATTACCTTGTGGGTAGTATGGAGTGGAAAAATGATGTTGAATATGGAATTCATCACAAAGATGGTGGACTTCTTGGTTCTTGAATGGGCAGCCATTATCTGTGATTATGGAATGAGGGACACCATACTAACAAATGATATAGTTTAGGATAAACTTAGAGATCTATGTGCTAGTAATGTATGTCATGGGAATAGCCTCAATCCACTTCGTAAAATACTCAGTGGCAATGATGATGAACTTGTGGCCATTAGATGATGTAGGATGGATCTTACCTATGAGGTCGAGTCCCCATTGGGCGAAGGGCCATAATGACACTATGGGACAAAGCTCCTGTGCTGGTGCATGTATCAAGTCTCTGTGAACCTAACATTGGTGAGATTTCTTTACAAAGACATATGGGTCTTTTTCCATAGTAGGCCAATAGTAACCCAGTCTCATAATATTCTTAGCTAAGGTAAGACCACTAGAATGGGAACCGCATATACCCTCATGCACCCCATGCAAGGTTGCTTGTGCTTCATTGGAATCGAGACATCTCAGTAGGGTATTATCTAAGGTGCGTCTATATAAGGTGTCTCCGACGATGGTGTATTTGGCTGACGTACGAAGGAATGTACTACGTTGATTATTTGAAAGGGTAGGGGTATGATTTCAGCATGGAGGTAGTCATAGATTTCTTTGTACCATGGGGAATCAAGACCAATAATGTCACATACCATCTCAAAATCTGGGATATCGTAGGCCGAGACCAAAAGTTGTTCTACCAAGAACTCAAACTTAGGAACGTTGCTAGGAATGTCTAGAAGTGATGCAATTGTAGCCATAGTGTCTGCTTCCCTGTTTAGAACATGAGGTATCTGATGAAATTCGACCTTGTCAAAGTACTCCTTAAAACTATCTGCCATGCATTTGTATGGAGCAAGCTTCTCATCCTTAGTCTCATAATCGTCATTTACCTGTATGATTACTAGTTGAGAATTGCCATATACCTGTAGGTTCTTAATTTTCCACTTGACTGCCATGCATAACCCTGTCACTAGAGCTTCATACTATGCTATGTTTTTGGTACATGGAAATGCAATCCTGAGTGACTTAGGGATGGAATCACTCTGTGGTGTGATAAATAGTATACCAGCCCCTGAGCCATGATTTGTATGTGAGCCATCAAAGTATGGTTTCCATGTTGTGTTTGTGTCAATTGTGAATATAAAATCATAAGGAAGTCTGCAAATAATGGGTGATTTGCTTATATTGGTGCGTCAGCTAACTGATCAACAATGACCTGTCCTTTAATATCCTTTCTCTCTACATAATGGATATCATACTCACTAAGTATCATAACCCATTTGGCCAGTAGCCCTGTTAATGTTGCTTTGCTTAGAAGGTATTTCAGAGGATCTATCTTGGCAATCAATATTGTTTGATGGTTTAACATATAGTGCCTTAGTTTTTGAGTAGAAAATACTACTGCAAGACATGCACATTCAATGGTACTATAGTTGAGCTCATAACCTACCAAAGTCTAACTAATATAGTATACTGCCCTTTCATGACCTTCATCGTCATTCTGTGCAAGCAATGCTCCGAGTGATGAATGGGTTGCTAAAATATAAAGAATTAGTGGTCATCCTTCAACAGGTGACATTAAGACTGGTGGTGTGAGTAGATATTCTTTCATTAGTTGAAAAGCCTCTTTGCACCTAATTGTCCATGCAAAGGGTACCCCTTTCTTAAGTAAATGTTGAAAAGGATGTGTCTTATCTACTAACCGCACTATAAATCTTCTGATGGATTGCAATCTCCCTTGTAATGTCCTTAGCTGACTAAGATTAGTTGGTGGAGGCATGTCTATGATTGCTTTTACCTTGGTTGGATCCACTTCAAGTCCTCGTCTGGAAATGATATACCCTAAAAGATTTCATGATTGTACCCCAAACACACATTTCTTGGGATTTAGTCTCACTTTATACTTCTCTAGCCTTTGAAATATCTTGTCTAAAACCTATAAATTTTTTTCCCTTGTCTTGGATTTAACTATAAGGTCATCAAAATAATCCTCCATAAGAGTGTGTAAAAGATCATGAAAAATAGTGGTCATGGCACGTTGATAGGTTGCTCCAGTGTTCTTGAGTCTGAAGGGAATAACATTCCAGAAATACATTCCCCAAGGACATGTGAAAGCTGTTTCAAGTTGGTATTCAGTTACAATTCTGATCTGATTATATCCTAAAAATCCATCCATACGGGACAACATCTCATATCCTGTAGTCATGTCTACTATCATGTCTATGTTAGGTAAAGGGAAGTCATCCTTAGGGAAAGCTTTGTTGATATCTCTGAAATATGTGTAGATACAGATGCCCCCTATTGGTTTAGTGATTGGTACAAGATTGGAAATCCAATATGCATAGTCGATGGATCTAATGAAACCAACCTCTAACAATTTCTTGAGTTCTGCCTTGACTAGTAAAGCAATTTGTGTGTCCATTTTTCTCAAATTCTGTTTCACTAGTTTTACACCTGGTTATAAGGGAAAGTGATGTAGAAAAAGTTCAGGATCTAGCCTAGGCATGTCTGCATATGACTAGGAAAAATTTATCTGTCTATGTGTGAAGAAGTTGTGGAATTCTGGTTGTTCTTCTTTTGTCAATGACGCTGCAAAATAAACTAGTCGAGGATTCTCTTCTGTGCCTATGTTGACCTCTACTGATTCTTCAATGAGCATGGGTGAATTTTCCTATGCGAAGGGGAGAATGTTCAAACTTCCATCCTTAGGTACCTTAGAGAGGTTTTCGCCTTTGGATGCGTCCTTTATTTTTTCTTTTTCATTGTCTAGAGGTGCCTTTCGATTTTCACCTAGAGACTCATCTTTTTTATTCTTTTTCTCATTTTTGCGATTAGAGGGTTGAACAGATTCCCAAAAATATGCTTTGTTGTCCAAGTCAATGGTAAAACCAGCCTTTTGATCACCACTAGGTATGCCTTCTCATAATCCCAGGAACTCAACAATTGCTTTGTCATTCTCAAAAATGTCTAAGACGGGTGTGTCTTGTTGGTCCCAATCAATGAGTTGGGGATAAACTAGGGGCATGTCATCGTCAAAGTTGTCAAAGTTCAAAGGAGTCAAGGTAAGGATTGAGTTGTTCATATGGTCACAAAATTTTTGTACTAAGTCCTTTTTTCTCTATGGTTTAGATCTAGGTGGATTGAGAGATGGGCCTAATGCCAAGGTTTGGTTATCTGAAACAAATGTATCAAGTTGCCAAGAGATAGGATCAAGAGATTCCCAATAGTAATGTTTAAACCATTTGTCCTTTGTCATATTCTTTGGTGGATAGGAATTCAATGGATTTGGTGAGGATTTCAACATTAAGTCAAGTTCTCCAAATAGCTTGTCAAGATTCATGGAAGAGGTGGAGGATAGGGAATCCCACTCATATTCGTTTGAGTTGGGAGAGTCACAATAGTGTTGGTCAAATGGCTCGTGAGATGTCTCAATATCTTCTGAAGCACTTACTTCCTCGACTAAGGGTGCTGTGGCACTAGGAACACAAATCTAAATTGGTTGAAACCCAAGCCCTAAGCCTTTTGGCCACTAAGAAACAAAGATTGGTTCAGTTCTCCCATCTTGATGTAAACCTAAACCACTATGTCCATTATAGCCCTTGCTCTGCATAATTGTGAAACCTTTTCTATATAGATATGTAAGAATGTGAGCAAGTGTGAGAGGTTCTTCATTATCTTCCCTATATAGCCAAGAGGTGACATCTTCTGTATTTATGACTTCTTTGCTTGATTCTCCCCATTTAGTGAAAGTTGTTGTGGGAGGAATGTGTATAGTGACCATAGATTGTCTCCTATCTGGTGTAGGTAAATCGTGTGACTTAGGAGGAATCAAATGGCTAACACAATAAGATTTCCTCATGTAATATTCTTCACAACCCTTGTCTTGGATCTCGACCCTAGGAGTGGCAGGAAACGAAGGTGAAGTGGATGTTCAAGTGAGAGTGGATGGATTGACATAGTGAGATGAATTGGATGATGAAGCCTCTTGATTTACTGACACTTGGCATTGGGGTATCTCTTTTAGATTGGTGCAATATTGGAATGGATATGGGCCACCATCTATTGTTATTTTAGTGCCATTGTAAAGGAATTTGAGACATTGATGATATGTGGAAGGGACTACCTTCATGACATGAATCCATGGTCTACCAAGCAGAAGGTTGTATAGAAGGGTGAGATCCAATACGTAGAATTTTGTCTCCATTACTGTAGGACCAATTCTGATAGGAAGTGTTACCACCCCCTTTCATTTTTGTTCTTCATCGCCATAAGCCTTAATGATAATACTTTTGGTTGTGTCTATGCATGCTTCCAAGAAATCTAATGCATTAATCAGTTTTAAAGTGCACAGATTTAACCTTGCTCCTCCATCTACCAAAACTTGTCTAACTTTGGTGTCGTCAACAAGGACTTCGAGATGTAAAGGGTCGTTATGATTTGTCTTTTTAGTTGCATAGTCTTGTTCAAAGAATGTGGCATGATGATTATTGGTCAAGTAGCCCACCATTTCCTGGAAACGATTGACATTGAGATCATTAGGGATAGTGGTGCTTTGTAAAGCTTTGTCTAAAACGGATTGATGCTCAGGGGAGATACATAACAGTTCCAAGATGGAGATTTGGGCTGGGGTCTTCCCCAATTGATCAAGTAAGCTATAGTGCAACTTGGAAGTTTGTGGTGTTTGCTGTGATGGAGGACCTTGGATAGTGATATTAGTATGACAAGTGTTGATAACACACTCGGGAATTGTATTGATGGTAATGGTATTGATAATCTCATCGGCGGCATGAAGGTGATTAATAATTTTTCCACTATTATAATCATGCTTGATATTTGCATAGTTGGCCGACATATTGGTTTTGTTACTCAAACTGGGGACATTTCCTTTCCCATGGTCATGTAGTAGATCATAAAAGACTTGATGATCAGTGTTTGATGACTTTTGTTTCTGTTCGCTAACTTCAATAATTATGTTTTTGACAAGATCCTGTATGATATTTTTTAGTGGTGACAATTTTGTAGGTTATGTCCCTTAGTTCTATGATAATCACAAAAGGAATTGTCATCCCACCAAACTAGTTTAAATTGTCCTGGATCATATTGTCTTGGCTCTTGAAGGTGTATAATATTTTGTTGCAACAGTTGTTTGAATACTGACTCCATGGGTTCCCCTAAGGGAGTGAACTCACGTTTTTGAAACCTCCTCTGTTGTTGTGGATGTTGAGTATTTTGGACCATGTTGGGAGGTTGATTGACAGTGTTAAGCATGTTGGAAGAAGGGTTAGGTCCTTGTAATGTGATGATTGGTCCTGCTTGTACAATTTTAGCATCAACTACCCCATCATTGGTAACATTTTTGTTCCGAGACCAAAATTTATTTCTGTCATTGGGGTTGTTTTGCACTATCGGATTTCTATTGGATGTCAATGTCTTAAGTTCTCCTTTTTCAATGAGATCCTTTTCTATTATAACCCCTTTTTCCACTAGTTCTGAAAAGGATGTGAAACAATGTACCCTTAATTACTCCTTAGTTTTGCATGAAGGTTTTCCTGGAACATAGTGAATTTTTATTTTTCAGGTATCTCGACAAGACACTGGCTAGCTATAGTCCTCCATCTCTGGAAGAAACGATGAAATTTTATCTTTCGTCTTGTGTTGTGTGACACAAGGTTTCTATATTTATCTCGTGGTCTATGTTGAAGGAGAATTGCTCAACAAATTTCTCAGCCAGTTCACCCCATGATTTGATGCCATAGTCTAGACCTGAAAGCCACTCGAGTGCAATTCCTACAAGACTTCTTAGAAATAGTATCATAAGATATGTGGGGTCATAAGAAACATCTATGCACATGGTAGAAAATTCCCTTATATGTTCTATTGGATTTCATTTGCCATTGTACTTAGGAAGATTCAGTATGACATACCCGTGGGGGAAAGGTGTCATGTACAATGACTTATCAAAGGGAAATGGGCATATGTCCTTTGTTGAAAAGGTTTTCTTAGTTGACACCACCATGTTATCCATTTGTGTTTGTAGTGCATGCATTTGCGTTTGCAAGACGTCAACTTGGGTTAATGATGTGTTGGGTGGATTATGTGGATCTATGTATGTATTCTAAAATCCAAGGTCTTGTGATGGGTTTTGATTGAATGTTGGTATTTGATATGGATTTGGATTTAGAATGTTGGTGAATTTGTTCTGATTTAGAATCTATGTGAATGGGTTTTGACTTGGAATCTATGAGAATGGATTCTGATTTAGAATCTGTGTGAATGGATTCTTACTGCCAATATGGTAGAATGGATTTTGATTCAAAATCTGTGTGAATGAATTCTGACTATCAATCTAGGAGAATGGATTATGACTGCCAACCTGGGAGAATGGATTCTAATTGCCATATTGGAAAGAAGGAATTCCTCTTGACTATGTAGTCTGTGGTATAGTACTAGTGACATGAACACTAGGTATGGCTATTGACTGTGGTATGGTACCGGTGACACTGACATTTGTTGTAGAAGCTGGAATTTTAGATCTTTTATTCCCAACAAGAGGACCAAAGGGAGTGGACAATGATGCCCCTACAGTGAAATTAAATCCTGATGTCATGCCTGATGTACCAAATGGAGACGTATGGACTGTCGTACTTTGTGTAGGTATGCCAGATGGTATGGCTGTATTAACTTGAGGTATAGAGGTACTAGCAGTCGTTGCATTTGTCCCTTGTGTAGGTTAAGTTTGTAAGGTGCTGACATCAAATCTTGTAGGTTAGGTAGCACCTTCAACTAATAATTTAGCTAAGTAGCGTTGGCGATCATTTGCTAGATACTCATCTACAAAAGAGGCAAACTCAGGGTCTTGTGCAACAACCTCTGTCTTTTGATCTAATGTGTCCTTGAGGGTCTCTAAAGGTGAATTTGTCCAACAAAGTCCTATGAGGTCTCGACGAGAATGGATTGATGAATTCATTTGGGTTTGACATCTTTTCTCTCTCTTTTCTCTTAGAACTAGTTTCAGCCATGTAAGATATGCTCAATATGCAAGGAATGCAAAACTACATCTATGGATAGTATGACTCTAGTCTATGTTTTCGAGATTTTCTGGATGCAAATAAGGAATGTCCTAAGATGATGCTAGTCTAGAATGAAAATATCTAAAGATGAGAAGTCTAAGCAAGCTTCTAAGGTAACCAATTTTGTAAACCTGAGACAAGGGTACCAACTACCTAAAGTCTAACCAAGGTGTCAATTTAGTTATGTCAAGGAACCAATGTAGGACTAGGATCAAAGATAAGTTGAGTTTCTTAACTAGACTAATGAGCTAGGAAGACTCTCTGTAGGACAAAGGATATGATTACATGATTAGGTTCAATGACAGATTTCATTGACGCTATGATTTTTCTAGAGTGTAGAAAGTGGACCTATTCTAAAGTTTGTAAAAGCAACCTTCCTAAAAGTTTGATCTAAAGATAATATGTAGTCTAAGATGAAACTAAAACTTGGAATTAGGACAACTATAGTTATGAATAAATGATACCTAAAGGATACAAAATTGAGCAAATCATTTTAGGTTTCTGTCCAAGGACTATTGTGAAAAGATAGATCAAAGACTGGTATGACTGTGTCGATTGGATTGTGACTATAAATGTTGGTTTTCTAATACTTAGGAAAATGCATCACAAAATTTCATGGATGCGGTTATGTTTCACAGTTGTGGTTTTTTGGTAATCAGTTGCGATGTAGTTTCTAACAGATGTGACTCGTGATGGCAATTGTGACTCAAACTATAACAGATGTAGTTTTCTAAACTCTGCACACAAGTGTTCTGCGACAGTGGAAAATGCATCGTTCCAGATTGCAGTTGCGGTTGACCTTTTCAGATGTATTATAGAATGTCACAAGTGCAGTCTTTTAAATCAGATGTGGTTTTTGGTAGAGAAAATGTGAGCTAATCTGGTAGATGCGACTCTAGGCTAAATAGATGTGACTAGACAAAACAATTGCGACTCTCTAGTGAACAGTTGTGACTCTGTTGACAGTTGCATGTTTTCAATGAATTGAGATTATAAAACTAACGTTGTTCTATGATCAAGTTCTAAAAAATAAAGACAATCATAAGAAAAAGTGTTTTTAGTTTGATTTTGGACTCAAAGAATGTTTAATTTGACAACAGACAAGCACATCCTAGGCTGTGTAGGACAGTATTTACTGAGTTCTCGCTTGGGTTTCCCCAGCTACACTTATTCAAGGAAAATTATTAGTAGCTTGACCCCTCTGGCTCCCCTCCATGGCTCATTAACGTCATTTGGGGCAGCCAAGCTATAGTACCCATGAACATCCCATGGCATACTTTCATCTCTACACATGAACCATAAGAATATGAGACAACTTCATAGGTCCGACTTGCTGCACCAGTAACTAGAAGGATTTTGGACTCTAGAAACAAAGGTGTTTAATTTGAGAATTCCATTCATAGCGCATGATCCATGCGGCGAGAGTCCCTTTTCAGATCCATCTCGTCAAAACCATACGAGTGATTCATTGGGCTTTCCTCAAGAATCCACTTTTATATACCGGTTGGAAGTCCCTTGGGTTCAGGGTGCTACCGGTCTGAGTCGTCCTGAGGTGAGTATTTTTTCCCACTAAGATAGGCCTAATTTCTAGAGTCAGTAACCATTTCTCTTACACCTAGGATCACACAGATGCACAAGGGGAGAGGATACTTTGATATACCGAATTGTGAGGGTAATAACAAAATTGTGCTTTCGCACCAAACATAGTAGACACGTGTTAATTTTAATCCAAATGAAAGATTTTCTACACTACCGAACAATCTATTTCAAAAATTTAACTATGGTCTTCGACATGCATTCTGTAGAAAGATTCATTAGTAGTTTTGATATTGATCTTTGACTATCAATCTACAAAAACTTTGTTAACTCCTCAAGACACACACTGAAAACAAAAGATTAGTGAAAATAAAAAATGAAAGAAGGCTGTAAATTGAAAATCTAAACCTAAAAATTTACCAGTCGAATGCATCATTTTCTCTGTCAGATGCATCTTGAGATTTTACTGTCAGTTGTGACTCTGAAAATAACAGATGCATGAGTATTTTTCAGATGTGTCATTTCTGAGCTCAGATGCAGTCAAGTAAGTCAATTGTGTCATTTTTTATATCAGATGCGGTCCAGTATTTCAGTTGTGTCATTTCATTAAGAAGTTGTGTCTCTGAATTTCAATTGTGTCGTTTCATCAAACAGATGCGTCGTTCCGTTCAAAAATATGCAAAAATTGAATAAAAGTCTATGGATATGTGAAGATGGCATCTTCACGTCGGGTTCACCAAATGTAACATCTAGAAAATGTAGAAGAAAGGTTAAAAACACACACTCAATGCAATCAAAGCTCTAATGCAATCTAAGTTAAACAACAAAGAATGAAGGAAAGCTAAAACATAAATAAACTAAACAATCTCACCCAATATCTACATAATTCCATGTATAACTTCGATTACCCTTCTCCATTTTGTCGTTGTAGTATAATTGCCCTTAGATTTCTCTTGTGTAAGTATAGCCTATGATAGTGATTTAGAAAAACATCGAAGATTCAAATAATAGATATGCTTCCAAAAGTCGTAAGGTTTCGGGAGAGATTGAAATGATGAAAGACAAATCAATTTATAGAAAATTGATCATTTGAATGATAGGCCAAGACCGAGATCGACAAACGATTGAGATCAAAAGTTTAGACATGCATTATGATAACTGTTAGTAGTGACATGAGTGATAAAACCAAAAATAGAAATAAAGATTAAATAAATGATTTAATCTTCGAGTTTGGTATTCAAAAACAAAAGAATAGTCTTTGCATGACAAAGATAAAGATGGATTAAAGCAACTCTCTGTTCGAATGCACACTCAAGATTTAATTAATTAAATAGAAATATTTAATTAGTATGCATGTACGCGCAAATGAGTTAGAACTAGATGACTAAATGATATGACAAAGAGATTACTCACGAAAGCAACTTAGAGATTAAATCGAGAGTTAACTGGCTGATTTAAATAGATCTCGAGTTGAGTCAAAGTGAATACTTAGATAACTTACACAATTATCTAAATATAGAGGAATGCGTTAAAATGGAATTTATGAATTAAATATTTCATTTAATTCAAAATTTGATATTTGAAGAATAATTAAATAAATAAGATTTATTTAACTAAGTGATGAAGGGATTAAATGAATAATTAAATAAATAAAGGATTTATTTAATTATAGTTGATAGATGATAAAGGGTAAATTAAATAAGAATTTATTTAATTTGACAAGAAGGATAAGGTTAATTAGTAACATAATTAAATAAAAAGCGTTTATATAATTAATTAGATAGAATAAAGAAAATGTGAATCAATTAAATAATTAAGATTATTTAATTAATAGAAGAATTAAAGTTAAAATGAATTAATTAAATAATTAGATTTATTTAATTAACAAAGAAATGAAGACTTTAGAGAATAATTAAATAATTGACATTATTTAATCATGACCATAGAAATACGAATTATGAAGAATATTGAAGTTGCAGGCTTAGACCAGATTTCAATGTCTACATTTACGTCTTTTAGGCCTCCAATTAGGTCTCTTTTCCAATGAGACTACTCTAAAAAATCTATCAAACTTAGTAAACACTTTTGGGCAGCATTTCTCATGTTTTCAAACTAAGGAATCCATCACTGTTTATTAGAATTTCAATTACCCTTATGCCTATTCACAAAACCCTCTTTTTCCTTCACAAAACCTAGGGCTTATTGAAAAATGCAATTCCCAACCTTACCAAAACTTATCACCACCACTAACAGGTCTAAAATAGCTTGTACAAACTTAATTAATCAAGAAATCACACTGCCCCAACACATTTAACTCACTTTTACTTGTCAAAAACTCACTTTTCCTCATGGAAAACACCATTTTCAAACTTAGGGCTTCATGCCCAACACATTTTCAGACCTCCCCTGAACTCACAAGACTCCTCATAAACCTAAAACTAAAATATTATACCCATTCCATTGGGTAACAGTGCAAACAGAAAGGTGGAATGGGTTTACAACATATTTAAATTATCAAAACCCTCAACCCCTGTTTTAGACCCAGTTTGAGAAACTTAGAGTTTTAATGTACAAAACTTAATGGGAAGACTCAAAAATGGATTCAAAATAAATCCAACTAAGATCTCAAATCAATTAAATTAACTTTAAGCCAGGATGATACTATACAGGCCACACAACAAGCCAATACCAACACTGTTTTGAGGGAAAATATGAGTTTTATTGATTAGATCTTCTTCCCAAAATACAAAATCAGTCTTCTCAATGAGTTTTCATCTGCTTTACACTTTTTCCACCTAAAAAAAACTTTTCAAATACATGACCATTGGTCTTCTAAGAAAAGACAAAATTTACAACTTTTCAAATATGCAATTTTGCACTATTTGCAAATTTTGCACATTTTGCACATTTTGAAAAACTAAACCTCCTAAACAACTAGAAACCATCAAAATTGACCTACTACAACTTCAAATGGTCTCATAGACCTTATTTTAGACAAAATTCACCCCAAATCTAAAGCCTACACATTATCTTCTTGAATTGACAAAACTTATTTAATGGTGCTCCTGCACTAGTTAATGAGGGTTTGATGTTTTAATGTACAACTAATTTACCCTCCCTCTAAGTTGTCTTGTGCATTCAACACACTCTACCTCAATGAAATCACCTAAGGTGAGTCATTACACATAGGTTTTGATAAGTGATGGCTAAGATTTCATTATGTTTCTACTTGCTCCATACATTTGGTTGAGTAGAATTGAAGAAATTTTAAAATACTTTTCATTGAAAGAACTAGAGAGATCTTTTATGATACAATAATTTCACTTGAGCATAATTTTAATTATTGAATAATTTCACTTGATTGAGGTGCCCATGATCTTCAATTTTTTCTCTCTCTTTGAAAATGAGATTCTTTGATAAGAGTAAAATAAATCCAATTATTATATAGTAAGGTGGTACTTTTACAAGTATCTAGTTGAAGCTCTTCCATAAATCTTCAAATCCATATTGATTCTTCAAGAGGTAATTTTGCATTTTTAGCTTTGATGAAAAAATTATAGAAGATAACTTTCTTAAAAGTTTTACACCATCCATGTAAGAGCACCCACACCATTTATTTTGAAGAGATTATCTATGGTATATTTTCTATACATGGAATCACCAACATAGTGAGTAACATAATAATTGAATAAAGTTGATTATGGGTGGTGCAATATATATGCATGCATTTGTCATTTTGGTGTAGCCACGGTAGGAGGGTCCTCAAAGAGAACAATTTGGACCGTACAACAAGAGTTACACAATAGAAGAAACACAAAATATGGAGGAAAATGCAGATTCAAACATTCTCATTAATAGAAATCTCAATTACAATTGTCTGACAACATTCGAGCTTACAGATTCGGCTCACAGGCCTGATACAACATGCTCAAACACAATATTCTTATATGCTCCTTAACACGAGCGAAAATATTACATATTAAATCCACATTAATCTACTTAATCCACTTTTGCTATTCGAATGATCTATTACAAGCTTTATATCATATCTACAGATCTAGAATCTTCTATGTTGGCCAAAGATCATCACAATCACCAATGAAAGAAAATGTAGCGTGCGCATGAAATAGGTCGGCCTCAAATTTGAAATTATCCTCAACAAGTGCATAGGATGAAGTGTGGACCTATAATTAAGGTCGGAGACACTCCACGAAACAATTCGACACACACCGTAAGGATCCACAAGTTACGGGAAAGATCCAAGAGAGATCAAACTAGCCGTTAGGCTTCAAATTATTCCAGTGCTGGTTCAAGAAACTGCCACTTAATCCGGAAGCGATAACTTGTCGAAAAAAGATCCAATGTCCATGATGAAAACATAGATCCACAAGGTCTAGTGAGCAAAAATAATGAATCCACCAACATGAACTGAGCAAGAAAAGAACAAGAACAAAAACTGAAAGAAAATATTTTTGGTTGATGCACGATTTCCAAGAACCACGGATGGTCTTGCATCACATTTTCCAATGAGAATATAGTATTCCTCATAATTGTATGATATAGTCAATTTGATTGTAGATCATTAGCAAGGAGATCATAAGAGATTTTCATGAATATAAGCATGAATAATTCATCATTTTTCTTTCAAGGAAAAAAACATGAGCTAAACATATAGAAATTATCCATAAAAAATAAGTAACGAGTGACCTATCCTTTCCAGGTTTGCTCCTCATATAATTTATTAGGGTGATAGCCACACATTAAAAGTAGGTGCTTTTATACTCAAGAAATTTAGAGCAAACATTAACCTCCTTAGATAGTTGTGAAAACCAGAAAAATGTCATCTCTTAATTTTGTAATATAATTATCAAAAAGAAAAAATAATTCTTTTATCTCTTACTTCACTTCCAATAAGCATTGTGTACAAAATGCCAACTCAAATAATTTTATCCTCCCTATGATGTTAATGTGCACATATAAGTTGCATTCCACTTTATTGAGCTATATGATTAATTATGTGATATTAAGTTAATCTAGGTGATATGATTTGGTTTTTAGATGATCCATTTCATCAATCAAGTACTTATTATTTTGTAAATCCAGTATGTACAATTAATTATATTTCTTATTTAAAAAAATGAGATTTAAGGATATATTTCTTACTAGTGTGGAGAAGATGATGTGGTTAAAATACATGTAATCTAATACAAATTGATTTTATATGTATAAGAACCTAGTCATTTGTATGACATCAAGTAAGTTAATTCAAATTTGGTTATCAATTATACTATATCAACCTATTAAAAGTAGTTTCCAACACAGTTATGCATTTCTCTTTACTTTGTAATTTTCTTGAGAATTGTTAATTTCCCATAAATGACATGGAAGTAAATTCAAGAGACATAAAATAAATTTAAGTTTTAGGGAACCAAAACAAATATGTGTGAAGCATTTTAAGGGGTATATATAGCATATAATATGTTTACACATTTTTCATATCACAAAAATGTTGTAACTACTAGTTTTAATTTTACTAATATTCATTTGTAAAGGCCTCTTACAATAAGATATATTTAAAAAAAACTTATACAAGAATATGAAATTTATTTAAATGAGTAATTTTTCTAACGCAATAATGGAGATCTATATTGGCTTCAAAAAAATATTTGGATAGTAAGCGATGAAGGCATGTAAGGTACATGCTAGATTGAGAAAGTTAATCAGGAATTTATAAACCTAAGAGATCACATAAAGATAAAGATCCAACTTTAAAAGGTTTAAGAAATGTGATATTAAGACTCCCTATTTTTGTAATATTACTATAGAATTGAAATAGTTGATAAGTGAGTGCAATAGAAAACTAGTATGACAACTTATGTAATTGAAAACCATGATTTTATTAACTTAAATTGATTAATCAAGGAAGAGACGTGACACTAGGGAGAAAATATTTTAAATATTTCATAAAGACAATCACACGTTTTTCAATGAAAAAATGTTGCAAATAATTTTCACTATTATTTATGGATGCATTTAAATGTTTATGGAGCCCTAAAATCTATTGGGCAACATATAAGGTGAAGTAAGACATCTCTTATCATTGTCATGAAGGCATTGCACAACAATGAATACATATGACACAAGTTATGGAAGAAGACTTTGTAGTTAAAAGAGCCTAACATGGCACAATGACATGAAATATATCATACTTGTACAAGGCTTATCCAATACATGTAGCAACCTAATTTTTGAAAGATTATTGTGATCTCATTTTTATTGCTCAACACAATTATATATGGAACATGCATCCAAGATTTTCATGGCAAATAATTGCTGGTAGAAAATGAAAAAATTGTTAAAAATATTGTGTAAGTCAAATAATAGGTGTATGTAAATGGAAGGTATGACATATAGACCAAGGAGTGGGTATTTTTAGCCATTAAAAAATATGTTCAATGCAGCCACTACAAATGATGTCTAGCCAAAATATAAATATGATGTGGGTATCTGATACTTAGAGTCATTACACACTTTTTTGAGTATAAATAGACATACGACAAATTCACTGCTAATAATTTACCGACAAAAAATTCACCACCAACAATTCATGGACGGAAAATTCACCGCCAACAATTCACCGTGGGAAAATTCACTGTCATGACCGTGCAAAAAATTAATTGCATGAATTTTTGGCGGTTAATTTTCCATGGCGGTGAATTGCTGGTGGCGTGAATTTTCCTGTGATGAATTGTTGACGGTGAATTTTTCATCGGTGAATTGCTAGCGGTGAATTTTCCTAAAACCGTATAAATCAAATGTGACATATGGATTCGTTGAATAGGTAACCCTTAAGATTGGTGTAGCCATTAAAAATCTAACACAAAATCCTAAAATATAAAACCCAAGAAATGAAGGTCTAATGTAGCTTCTCAAGCAAAGTGCAAAGAAAGAAATTCAATGTAGCACTCTAATAAACAATTCGTAGCCATTATCAATGGCTATTTTGTACACTTTGTAAAAAACGTTGTTACAAGTATAAGCATGATTTTAATGGATCATTAGCAATGAATGATCCTGAAGATCAATAGGGACCTCGAGAACTATCAACCTGTAACCTCCATAGATCCAAATAGGGATATGGCATTCACTCGATTTTAAATAGCTTTGTATTTTTATTTATCTTGGTTACTCATTTTCATCCATTGTTGGTATTCAAGATCTGAACCTTATGAATGGTGAATGGACTTATTCATGGGAGTTATTATATTTATTGGTGTAATATGATTTTAGCAGGTAACCCACCATTAACTAAAATGAAAAAACTCGTATAGAAATTGAAACGTGGCCTATTGAAGGTGGCACTTGTGGAACGTCACTGCATGAAATTAGATGAACAGTCCAAGTGGGACCATAAAACGAGAGAGAAGCCATGAAGCAAGGGGCTCTCTCTCCTGGTCCATAGGAAGGGATGCTCCCACATCCTTTAATCTGTTATGAATACACTCCATCTATCGCTGTATCAATAGATCAAAGTCAGTCGACCTGCCAACCTATAATTTAACAGTAACTTCCTTACAAATTTAGGTGTGAAGGATGAGGCCTTGTTAGTCACTGACCTCCTTACCAAGTCTCTTATCTGGAAGCCTCAATCATTTGTGTACCTAAACTGGCAGTGTCTTCCTCTCCTACCAAACTGATGGTTTGTTTCGCACTCTTATTGTCATGGTAGTAGAACCAGAGTGAATCACACTCCATCTTCAATTGTATATATCACTGAGCTTGAAATGAATGGAAAAGAGTGAATGGTTGCCAGTTCCTATAATGGTTTTCTGTTCACATATTTGTTTACTTTAGTTGTAGGGCCATGGGCATAGATAAATGAAGAATGTAGGGGAAAAATGAAGAGAATAATGCCTTGCTTGGAAGAAAAGAGAAAGGCAAGCATGGAATACAAAAGGCAGGACTATTCTTGAGGTCTTTGTAGACTTACACATAATTTGAGGTGTGGCCCTTCATAAGATTTATAGGAGAGGTTATTTCATTTCAATGGATATCATCAAATAGATTAAAAAAAAATTAGGAGTACTGAAAAATAAAAGGTAAAATTGAATGTTGATGAATGGATCTTTTAGGAAATAATTATGCTCTAATTTTTATTATATAAAAAATTATACATGATAAAAGTATTTTTAGGAAGAGTGAGGCTCTTTCTTGGTGCAATAGGATAAAGTCTTATGTAGTTAATAATTAAATGTTTTATAAAATATGTTTTTATTAGCAAAGATCACTTTATGTGGATTATGGATGTTATACAAAAATGTTTTTACTTAATGAAGATGATCTCACTTTAGTATAAGAGATCAATAAAACCTATTATAGATATTCAATATATGAAAACTCTAGGTGACATTGAAAGGAATGAGTCAAATATTTGGGGCACATTTGATAGAAATTGAAATAGTTATTTTACCAAATCTATTGTATAAATGACATTGCAAATGTGTTAATTGAGCATAAATTGGTTTCCCATAAAGTCTACATTTCTTCTAATATAACCTATAAAAATGATTAGTATAGTCTAATTTGCTCTGCTACCATATTAGAAATTCGGATCTTAGGATACTAAAAAATTTAAAATTAATAAAATGAAAACCATACAAGCATAGATTTTACACATTACACAAGATATACATGGAGAAAACTCTTTCAGGTAAAAAACTTTATAAATCACCATTTTATTAAAACACTTACAATAATGGTCTATTATAACATAAACCAAACTTGGGGACACTCCTCTACATACTTTCACATGGCCAATAATACCTCATGTGCATAGTGATATAATTCACTATAAAATATTAAATTCTACACCTCTCAAATGAGAGGGAACTTCCCTAAATATAGGAGAAAGTGTGACATAATACCTTAAGGGGTATTAGTCACACCTATTCAAAATAACCATTCATAAATAATTAATAATCCAATAGTTATTAGACTATAATTATTTCAAATGGGATATGCTTAATAAAATATATAATATATAAAGTTTAATAATCTTATATTAGAATATTGTACAAATGTTATAAGGGCATGACCCCTAATAACATTATGTTCTAACACTCCTAATTCATGTCACAACTCAAGGATTAGTAATTCTTTGTGTGTATTGGCATTATTTTATTAGTACTAGGATGCACATGTGCCAATTTTTAGGTGTGACAAGGACTACTTGATGGCTTCACCATCATATAATATAGATAATCTTCTAGCGACCTTTCAATCAAGTGGGGTTGTTGGTTATTGTGATCCAAGTAGATTTAATTAATTATATAGTTTGAAATAAATAAATTATTGTACATGGGGAATTCCTCTTATTTATAATTTAAATCTCCTTTGTTATTTTAGTTTATTAATCTTTGCAATTTCGTATAAGGTAGTTTTTCATATAGATGGTTAGAAGGTTTCATGAGTAATTATAAAGATAGGTTAACATAGACCAATATCATAAGATTGCACCTCACCCCAACATAGCATATTATTAAATATCAATTTTTATGTCCTTTGTAATGTAAACTTATATTGAATTATATAATTGTTGTGCAACTCTAGTTCCAATATGCTATTTCTAAATTTGCACATCCACTCATAAAATTTATGAGCAATTATTCCATATATTCATCTAGTGTAACTAATGACTTATAATATTTTGGTTTGAAAATATTAAAGGAAAGATGTGAAATGCAATTATGCAATGTTTTATATAATAGTTACAAAGAATAAGCCATGCCCTAAATTTTTCACTACTTAAACACAACACAAGTTAAATATGACGAGAAAATGTCTTTACACTTTGAAGGCATCAGGTTTATGATGACTCCTATGCATTCTGCACATAGTGCAAGACAACGATGGATATAATTAAGACCAAGGATAACTATAATTTTGTCTTTAGTTATGAAGACAATTATTTAAGATAGGTGACTAAAAGAGACATATGAAGAATTATGCTTATATGCAACAATCTTTAATTAAAGGCAATTAAATTCTAGGGAACAAACAACAAATCTAGAGTTATAATTCATAATCACAATATTACACATTATTTTAGCTTTTTTATTTGAAAAAATTATATGCTTTGTAATTTGATCCTTTCTCTATGATAATTTCAGATTTAAACAATAATTATTTAATTTCAACACGTACATATTCACTTAATAATTTAGTATTTAATAAGTTAATAACCAAGACATTCTTAATCACAAGGGATCTAAGGAAAGAATTACATTCGTGAGTATGCATAAAGACAATTTAATTCAAACTTAAACTATACTATTAGTTTTATAGGTGACACAAAGAATTTAATGTATTAACAACAATTGTATTATTCAATTTGATCTACAATCTTGAACAACTAGATTACTATAAAATTAATCTCTTTCAATATTATTTAACAAAATTGCAAAATGTTAGATGTGTAAATTAATAATTATGAGTAGATAAATCACTATTTAATCCATAACTTGAATCCTAATTGATAGATTTGAATTTCCATTATTCTCACTTATACATGTATATATATAAAAATTTGTACCAATTCTATGGCTTTGCTTGAAAAATATATATGTTAGATATATACTTTTAATTTCATTCCACCAAGATATAACAAGAAAATATTTCATTCACATCTATGATGACATCAAGTTAATGATTACATCATAAGTATTTTGCACAATGAATGAGAGTGGAATGGTGGAAAACTAGTCAAGGGTTAACTTTAGTATTACCTCTAACTAAGGGAAACTACTTATTCTAAAAGAAAGAAATATTAAAGGAGATAAATGTGTTCATGAAGTTATTTTACATTCTAACATAGAGTACAACTAAGACTAAAGGAAAGAAGTAATTGAATAAACATAAATGTATAACTCATATTAATTCAAAAACAAATTGAATGATTAATTACTATCCAAATTTCTTTTTGATTTCCTTATAAAAATTCTCCAGAATTAAAGTATCTGAGTAATGTTAAATCTAAGTATGTCTAATTATTTAATTATTTATGCACAATGTTTAGTTCGATAACGCGAGAAGACAACATCAACATAGTGATCCTAATATCTCATACTTCATTTTATATACCTGACTATGAGATTACTTGTTAAATTCGAAAGTTATTGCAATTCTAAGATTTATAGATGTGGAAAAATATCCTCTCATACTCCAAAGTACCATCTCCCTCTCAACTCACCTCATGGTGCCACTTGGAACCATCCCATGAGTTGAGAGGACCAAATAATCATCCACCCTTGATCTCCATCAAGCAATCTCAACCATCCATTTCTATCTCCCCTCTATCATATATAAATTCATGACAACCAATTCATGCTAACTCACTCATTTTCACTTGGAGCATTGTTATAATACCAAAATCATTAGTGGGCACACATCTATCTACAAAACAAGGAGTTTGTTATAGTTTAATTTTATTAAATTATATGCTTGTTTGACTTATTTTACCTAATCCTGAGTGTTTTATTTGATCAAATTATGTTTGTTTGATTTTATTACAATTTTGAATTCACCTTGACACAATTTTTATGCACACAATTATATTCTTCTAATGAATTTAATAACTAAACTATAATTAATAACTCATTTATTCTTTTTTCAAAATCAAATTTATAATATTTTTTCATTCATGTTAATAGTTATATTAATAACATTAATTATTTTGATGAATGCATTCTTTTCCTACATTAATATTTTTAGAGGTGTAAAATTCAAGCTAAGAGAAAAAATGTTTAGTTGGTAGATTATTCAAGCCCAACATAAATGTTTCTTTTTATTGAGTTGAAGCTTATATGGGTGGTTTATTCTATTGATTACTAATAGTTCTTTGTTCATTTCTTAAAATTAATGCATCCAAGCTTCAATGGCTTCTATTTTTTTTAATGATCAAGTATTGTGTATTGAGGGTTTGATGTATATTATCACTCTATGTTTATATTTTGGTGTATACATTAGGGTTATCATTTATGCCTTATGTATTGGGGTCTCACAATTTATATTGTATTTTAGAATGTTTTGTATTTATATTGTCCATTGTAATGCATTTGTTCTATAAAGGGATTTATTGTATTGTTAGTTTAATGTATATATTTTTCTTTATATGTTTATTTAAATGATTTGGTTTGTTGAGAAAATCTTTGAAATTTTTGAGAAAATACATTTGGAAGGTACCAAGTCAATTTATCCATCTCTATTAGCATCCTCCTAATATGTGCAAAAATGGGAGCTCTAGAAAAGGGTATGAAATTATATCATTTAATCATAATCAGAAGTGGGTTTTGTCAAATATTATAGTTGTGATTCCATTAATAGACATGTATGTAAAATGTAGACACATACATTAGGCCTACCAATTGTTTCACTATATGCACCAATAATAAATGGTCTCAATGGACTGCAATCATTGTTAGATACACACGTGTTGGAATTGATAAATCATTAAATCCTTTGATCAAATACAATTTATAAGTGTAAATATAGATGGACCAACTTTTGTTAGCATCCTACTAGCTTGTGACAAACTTGGGACTTTGAAATAGGGAAAGGAAATTCATAAAAAAAATTGAAAGTGGATTTTTGTTTGATGTGGTTGTGATTATTTTAATGGATGTGTATAAAAAATATGGAATTATACATAAAGTGCTTAAATTATTAATAAAATTTACCATTCAAGTTTAGTATCATGGAGCAAAATTATTGTAGGTCATGTAATATATGGATATAGCAAGGATTTCCTTAAAATTTTCAAATTATATGTATTATTGTAAATATGGATAGTATTCTTATGGAGATTATTGGAGATGGTAAGTGAAGCTATAACAACCTAGAAAATGTAACCAAGAAATTATTTACTTTAATGTAACATTATACCAAAATTAACACCCATGTGAGAATATATAGATAATACAACATAAGCATTCATTACAATAAGTACCGTATGGAGTCTCATCAAATATAATTCAATAACTAGTTTGTACCATGGGTCATATTATTACCTTTCAACATCTAACCATGAGATATATAATCCATATTCATAAGTAATTTTATAATTTGTAGTGTCATAAAATTGCACCCCATTGCAATTTCACACTTGCACATTTAGCTTGCTGCATTTATGAAAAAAATCTATAAGTCAAAATTTCACAATACAAACTTCATAGGTGACAAAGAGGAAGCACTAATAGCTTGAATGCCTCATTCTTGCAAAATTTTAAGTAGGAAACTTGCGCGACAAGTAGACGTCCCCAAATGCACTAGCATCCCCAAACTTTTTGACATTCAAATGAGAATATTCTACATCCTTTACCTATGGTACGTGTCATTGTGACAAAAAAGTAGATGTAATGGCTCCTCTTGCCCATGCAACCTCACCAAACTCCATTTTTCACTCTCATTCTTCATTCTATCTCATAACAAAGCTCTATTAAATTTCTTCCTCAAGCAACAGTCAAGGCTCTATTGCATGCAAGATTATCATGTCTATCAAGTGAAGAGGGGAGCCAAAGGCTATTGGTAATGCTATTTTGTCTTCTTTTCTTGTCTATTTGATATTATTTAATTGATCTCATCTACTTCATTCATAATAGGGGTTTTCCTCCTTGTGAGGTTTGATTCTATTATATATGTCTTTATAATTGTGATAGGGGTTCTCCTCCTTCGTGGGGTTTATTTTTGTCACACATCTTTTACTTTAAACATTTTTGTCTATCTCTATCTATATGGCTATCCATGGAGGTGGAAACACCAAAATGGGGGTTTGACTAAGGCAAATTGTGAAACAACCCCCAACATTTTTTCCTCTTTGTTTATGCATAGATGTATAGATTTGACAAGCTGAACATTTTAGATTTAAAGATTGTATTCTCTAATTTACTAGAGATGACGACATGGGGCACAAATTTACTTGTGGTGCATTGTCGTCCTTGGTTGAGGCTTAATCCCCTTGAGAGTAAATTTTTTCTTTTATGCACTTTCCATTTCTGTATACTAGATATTCAAATTATGTCATTAACTTCTGTAATTAAGTGATTTTATCATTCTTGTCCTATTAAGTTGTGCAAATACTCTTTATTCTTTATCTTGTCACTTGAGATTTGATCCCTAAGGTAATCAAGGGATTTTTGTTTCATGAGACTTCCATATATTAAGGGTAGAGAATCCCCTCTAAATTTTGGTGAACCCAAAATAAATGAAATCATGTAAGATATTTTTCTTCAAAATTTTAATGATTTTGATAATGTATTTTTTAAATAATATTTTGATATGTTGGATGATGCTCTACATTATTTCTTAGAAGCACCTCCTTCCACTCAAAAATTTGATAAACAAGCCTCTTTATTGAAACCTTCTTCTTTGCAAGTCAAAGAGTGTAAATATAGTTGTAGTGTTCATTGCCCCTCAAAGGCCTAAGAGATCAGTCATTTACGTGACTCTGGCTAGCCCATCTCCTAAAATAATTCATTCTATTTGTGGGGTTGTTGTCAAAAGTGACATGCTAGACCTTTACACAAGATTCATACAATCTAAGACTCCCTCTTATAGAGCAGTAGCCCATACCTATAATACTAGAAGGAATCAAAAAAATCTTAATCAATCTACTTCTTTACCACCTTCTCAACCAAGTCTTCCCCAAGCACCTAAACCTACAACTAAGCCACCAAGTGAGTATGATCTTGTCAAGCAACTTCATGTTACTCCTTGTAACACCCCACCAAGGAACCCCAAAGGACAACACAAAATGAAACATTTTTTTTATAAGAAATAACAATGTAATGCATATCATAACTTAACATATAATCTAACCTAGGTCCTCTAAGGTTCCATGACTACACTACTAACACATCTATTAATCAAGAACTATAATCATTTCATTAATCATGATTTATCTAACAATCAAGTTCATTTTAATACACCACATTAAATAATTCTACAATATGAATTTCCATAACATGTCATCAACAAAACAACATTTAAGATTAATAATAAACAACTAAATATATATATATACAAATTCCATTACATGAGAGCACATCAAATTAGTTACATCATTACAAAGTTTACATCAATGCTTCCCTAAATACAATTGGGAAGAATACATCAAATTACAATAAATGGTACAGTTGTGATACAAGTCCAATACATATATATAAAAGACTATCTCCTTGAACCGAATCATGAACTGGAATCCACTACACAAGGTAAAACCTCTACGTACACAAACATGTAGCAAGAAAACCCAATGGAGAAAAAAACACCACCCTTCTGACCATGTGGAACCCTAAGGACCACCCTCCATGCTAGGAGATAACACAAGATCCCACTACATACAAACAGTTAAGAAGAAAATAGGCTAACATAAACAAGGCTATACATGGCTCCAAAAAACACTACAACAACATTAACATTAGATACAACACATACATCATTTCCAGAGGCATTCACATGAAAAAAGGGAAAAACATAACTAGGGAATGCTAGACTACAATAGGGAAGAGTGTCATCACATGGTCCTGACATGGGTTATCCTGGCAGTCTCTCACTAGACTTCGGATCCCATCTATGGTTGTCCTGGTAAACCTCTCCCTAGGTCCCAGCCCCATAGGGTGACACATGTGGAACCAACATTCCTTTCATGGGGACAAGGAAGTTGATATTTCCAACCAAACCTTCTCAACCCATCCTTAGCCTAAACGAGCACTACAGGCATGGGTGAGGCATCCATTGTCTTGTTTAGTGTGAAATCTACCCTTTTCCCCTAATTCATTTTTAGGTTATCATTAGATTAATAAAATCTTCAAACAAATGCAATTGTTAGGCATAAGGGAAGTGCACAAGTCAAATTTATTGAATAAGCTTCAAAAAATTTCAAGCAAAAGACAAACGGCTAGGGGAAACTCACTAGAATGCAAATGACAGGAGGAGAGACGAATTACAGAGAATGCAACAATTACAAGATATTCATAAGGAAATATTTGCACCAAATTTATAATGTTCAAAACAATTAAATAGCTCAACAATCAAAATAATGGCACGATTGTAAGAAGAACGAAGACTCACCCATAAATTTGCTTCCTCGAAATGATTTGATATTGAATTCCTTCTTTCACCAATCCTTCTACGTTCCTCCCTTCTAGAATCAACAATGGAATGTAATTGTTTTAGCAAAAAAAATCTTCCAGACTCAATTACTTCCCTTCCCAGAAAACAAAAAAAATGAATCATAATAATGAAAATCTCTCAAAAGGATAATTATTTACAAAAGGAAGGCTGTTAGATTTTTGAAAACAAAAATCTAATAAAATCTCCAAAATCCCAACAAAACATTCAGTTTCTTTTTTAACCATCTGTTCGAAGTTAGCATGTGCTCCATAAAAACCTTTCTATCTTTTTATATTATTTTTACTATTTATCAATTATCACATTCCATTATAATTTTTATTTTATATTATAATATTTCATTACACTTTTAATTTACTATAAACTATAATTTTTAATAAATATATTTATATTTAATTATCAAAGTGCCATTTTAACTTAATAATTTATTTTAATGCATTAATTACCAAAACAACATTTATCAAAAAAATTGAAATTAAACAAACCAAATGTCAACAACAATTACCTAGACCCTAACCAAGGTCGAAAAGTAAGACCAACTGACCATAGACATCTGACAACACTGATGAGGTAACATACCAGATACTCATCCTCTTCGAGGATGATGGCTAGGGTAGGGGACCAAGTGTTATCTTTGATCAACTATTCCATTGGGTTTTAAGGCATGCTCAAACCTGCAAACTCAGGTGGAGTTGATGCCTAGTACCTACAACCTGTAGCACACAAAACAGTCGAGCATATACATAATCATACGATCAAGCACACTATGAAAGGGTATCACAGCGTAGCAGGGTACTCACAAGTGAGTAATGTGACACTGTCCCTTTCACCTAAACACATTAATCAAGTAACCACATCAACTCATAACAATCAGTTGCATAACAAATAGGATAAGAGTTCAATCACTAGATAATCACATAATAACCATGATTAGGTAACCACAAAATTCTCATGATAGAATTATTCCACATAATCAAATAAATCCATATACTAGTCATAGCATATGCATAAAACTCCAGTCACAGAAGTATCATCAAAATATCATCGTAGCAGTAAGTCCAACATCAAACAAAGTGTCATAATGTCTGATCCTAAGTAGATCAACTACCAGTCTAATAGAGAATAGTATGAGGGGAACTACACTCCTGCCAAGATTTCACTTTAGGATTTGCTCAAATTGGTCCAATTTTCCAAGGTATGCTTCATGAAGCCTTGCAAAAGATCCTCTTGCCTTCTTCTGCTAGGCCAATAGATATTAATGCATTGATAGATCATATTCACATGTAGATTCATTGAATATTATGTTTCATCTACATGAACTCCTGCCTCAAGAAGTATAGAAGCAAGCAGATTCTTTAATCATAATATTTTACATTAATAAAATTTGTATTAGATGTGCACTCATTGATACTGATTTGGAACTCAATGTATGTAGCATTGATTTGTTACCTAAAATCAAAGTGGATTCTTACAACATGGATTAGACTATTTACACTAACCCCCCTTCTTTTTCAGGAATTAAAAACATGTTATGATCTAGGTTTCAATATCTTTTCTAAATTTGGTTATGGATGTAAAGGTTGTGGATGTAATGAAAAAGGTATTAAAGTCCCCTTAGAGGCTGACCCACATGACTTTAAGATTAGACTTAGATATCATGGGCTATGAATTCTAAGGTTAAACCGTGGTTGAACTATCAACATGATCTCCACCAAAACTTGTTCTCTTAAATTGGTTCATCCTAATTATATTGAAAGTAAATTAGACTCTAAGGAAGTTCCTCTTGATGTTTTCTCTTCGGATGAAGCTCTAAATTTTTTCTTAAGTGCCTACTCAAATTTACATTCTTATCATCATAAACAACAATTCCCATATTGCTTGAATGAACATGCATAATTTGGAGAGTCCATTATGAGTTCTGATGAGAAGGATTCTTTATCTAATGTGAATGAAACTACTTCTACCTCATCTTGAAGACCATAGTACTCTCCTTAAAGGAGATACTTTTGATGTTATCATGGATCCTAAATCTCCTAAGAAAGTAATTAAGATTGGAAAGTGTCACTCTTCAAAAGAATTTAAACAACATACTAATTTATTGCATTCTCTTCCCGATATCTTTGGTTGGTCATATGAGAACATGCCTCATATTGATGAATGTGTAGTGGTTCCTAAAACCATTCTATGTCTCAATGCAAATCCTATCAAGCAAAATATCTATAAAATGAATCGCAAGGTTTCCTTATTAGTGAAGACTAAGGTAGAAAAGCTTTTAAAAGTTTGTTTTATTCGTCCTATTGACTATTCACCTTGGATATTGAATATCATTGTCATTAGCAAGCCTAATGGCCATATTTATATTTGTATGCATTTCCATGATCTTAATAAGGCTTCCCTTAAGGATGACTTTCCATTTCCTAATATTGATATGATTGTAGACTTGAATGCAGACCATGCCTTGTTATCCTTTATGGATAGCTTCTCTAACTACAATAAAATTCATATTAACCTAGAAGGTCAATATAAGACAATCTTCACTAACCCTTGGGGTACTTTCTATTACATGGTCATGTTGTTTGGATTAAAGAATATAAAAGTAAATTACCAACAAGTGATGACTCTTATCTTTCATGATTTCATTCACAAGATCCTAGAATATTATGTTGATGACATATTGGCTAAGTCTGTACCTCACCAAGATCGTGTTGAGAATCTTTGTCTGATCTTTGAAAGACTTCGACTCTATAAGATGAGACTAAATCATCATAAGTGTATATTTTGTATGGATGCCAACTATACAGTTAAAAATTGCATGCTATACAATTTCACATTCCATAAACTTCCCTTTAGATTAATTCAATTTGATAATGCAATGTCCCCTTCACCTAACCTTAATTTTGTCTTTATTTGGCTTTCATTCTCGACTGTTAAAGTGAACTTTTATCATGGATGACCGTGCGTTGTGTAGACATCTACGCACCATGCGAACATCCCAAAAATATTATTGATTATGTATCCATTGGGATATTACACTTCCCACCTTACCCTGAAGTGTAACACCTCTATAGCTTGCAAACACATAGAAAATATCCCTTTGCATGCCTATATCCCTTTCAAAAATCCTTTTTCCTAATTTAGTCAATCTCTCACTCATTATTGCTCACTCTCTCAACCTACTTCATTCTTTTCACTTTCAATTTGATTCTCTCATTCTATCAACCTCTCTCGCACTTAGCTCTCTATGCCAACACTTTGGCATTCTTGGCATGTATTAGGTGTGGCATTTTCTTCCTTTTGGAAAAACTCCCTTGCTAAAGGGGAGGTAACTACATTATTTATTTTTATTTCATTATCGACTTTACTTTGAGTAGCATATTGTTATTCTAATTTTTCTATCTATCTATCTCACCTATTATCATTTTCTTTTCTATCTACCTATCTGGTTGTCTGTGAAGGTGGGAACACCTACATAGAGGTTTGACTAAGGAAAGCCCCTAAAACAACCCCAACCATTTTCTCATTTTCATGTTTGCAGATTTTAAATTTGTAGCATTATAGGATCTACTTCATTCATGGACCTCTTGTGAGTTTCCTTCATTTTTTTATCTATTATTTCCTTTTAATCTCACTTTGTTTATGTTAGTTATTGTTATTCTATTTATTTTTCTCATACTACTATTTTAAACACATCCTTAAGATTTTAGTTTTCAAATAGATAGTAGGTTCATTTTTTTCTCTGTTAGTAAACTCAATTTTTGTCCGTACGAGACTACAACACATCGTGGGGACGCTCGCATGCCATGGGGACATCCACATGCCACGCTGTCATCCTTAACCGAGAGCCTACCATATTTCTAACGAGACCTCTATAAACTATTATTTTGGTCTCTAAAACTCTCATCCTTTAATTTAAAATAAAACATAAAACATAAACAAACTCCCTTATCTTTCCATCTTTTCACCTGAGCTTTAATCCTTGACATATTCGAGGAACATTCGCTCCTTTGAGATCATGTCATTTCAAGGTGTCAAATTTCCTCTATATTTTGGTGAACCCAATGTGAAATTTTCCTAATCTTAATCTTTTGTTAAAAAAATATTCTCTCTTATTTGTACATCTATCGGATCAAGTGTTGTGACAATTTTATGAGTTTCACAACCTATTTTACAACCTTTGAGCATGTATTTAGAAGAAGATTTCAACATGCAGATATAAGTTCAAGAAGATAGTTTAGTCCAACTCATTCAGGTTCTAAATTTGATCAATTCACCATGGGTCTATCATCTAGTTATACCCCTCCTTTTATATTCATTCAAGCATCAACAAAAGTGTAAGAAAATTCTCTACCCAACACTCCTTCTAGCTCTTCTTCTCCCATAGACCATGAGTATGCTCTCGAGGTCCTCTTTGAGTGGGTTCAGTCTTTGGAAGAGAATATTAAAGAGTTTGAAGATTTTCTAAATAGAGATAATACATACACTCAAGCTTCTCCTCTTATTTCTGGTCTTAGGGATCTTCTTATCTCAGACCATAGAGGTCTTTAGTTGCTTTGAGGGATAGCTAACATAGTAGATACCAATGCCCCCTCATACACTTTAGTCTTGGGAAATCCTAGACATGTCCAATTGGAGATCACTGGTACATACTTGTATGTTTTGATGCTAGAAGTGTTGATGCATATGGTAGACACTAGTCCTTTCATGCCTTGTTTCACCTCTGCCAAAAATACCAATGCTGTGCCCTTGGATGTTCCTAGAGTTAGAGTGAACCGCGTCCCTTTGGGGTATGAGTTCCCTGTATCCAAAACCCAAACCTCTACTATCATAACTAGCCAAGCTCCACCAACTAATCCCTTCCTAAATTCTTTACTAAAAAACATGGGATGGATGTAATCACAAATGGCTAACTTGACAATCTTTGCCTCTCAATCCATATTGCAACCATACTATCAT
Source organism: Sequoia sempervirens (assembly GCA_007258455.2). Lineage (NCBI taxonomy): Eukaryota > Viridiplantae > Streptophyta > Pinopsida > Cupressales > Cupressaceae > Sequoia > Sequoia sempervirens. Next base: position 133,294,697 of record VDFB02000015.1, on the reverse strand, counting down.
CATGGTCCTTTAGCCCTCACCATTCTAAATTTCCCCATCCCTCAAGGGATGGAAATCTTAAAGTTTGATAAGCATAGTGGAAGAGGCAACCCACAAGCCCATGTATTGTCCTTTACTACCATGTGTATTGATTTCCTCCATTAGGATTCTTTTTTAGCTAAGCTATTCTTGCAATCCCTCAAGGATGTTGCATTGGAGTGGTTCTACTTACTTCTTGACAATTACATATTCTCTTTCAATCAATTAGTTAATTAGTTCTTAAAACAATTCCAAGAAAACATTGGACCGAAGGTCACCTTCACTAATATTTTCCATTATAAGTATGGGGCTCATGAGAAAGTAATTGATTTCATTGCCCACTACCAATCCCTATTTTCCCAGATCTCTTATTTCCTACTAGATTTTGATGTCCAATGTGTATTCATAGAGATTTTGTAATCGATATTGAGAGAAAAGGTTCTCTTAATGAAATACCCTTCTTTTTCCCATCTATGTACTACATTAAGAGATTATCAATAGATGATGATGTAGTACATGGGTTCCTCCTTGTCCTCTTTTCCTAATAACCAATTAGTCATATCTATTTCTTGGGAGCCTAAGAGAAATAAAGTAGTAGTGAACATGGTTTCCATTCCCATTGAAAAGAACTGCACAAGATGCACCATAATTTTTACAAAACTATTTGAGTCCTACACTAATGTTCTTCAAAAGATATTAAAATATGGTTTAATCACGCTCCTAGAAATTAGACCATTGTCTGAACCTTATCCTAGATAGTATGATGCACACAAGTTTTGTCAATACCACCGAGTCCCTGGTCATGATACTGAACACTGTGTGCATCTTTGACACATTGTCCAAGACCACATAGATAGCAGTACCATCCAGCTTGATGGTAGAAAAAACACTCAAACAAATCTATAGCCAAGCCTAACAACCAACTACAGATCTACATAGGTCTATTTCCTTCTCACTTTTCTAGTCTAATTAATATCTACTCCATATTTTGATCCTATCCCTTTTGAGTATGTGAACATGGTCTCATTCACTTCTATTCCTCCTCTAGGTCATGTGGAAAAGATTCCTAGCATAATCTTCACACCACATGACTTTCCTTTGAATAGGGAACCTTCTCCACTTTACATCCTGGCTCAAGTCAATGATAACATTGTAACCAATGTTATGATTGACCCTACTAGTTAGTTTAATTTTATTACAGAAGATACTCTCTTTATCAAAAAATTACATAAGGATAAGTATGAGGAGTAGAAGAACATAATCCATACTCATGATTTTTCTTTTTATGCCTCCCATTGGTTCCATTTCTTTGTTGGTCCTTGTTGGGCCTAAATATGTTGATGTTCCATTCGTTGTGGTCCTTGAATCTGACCTATTTAGAGTTAGACTAGGCATTCCATGAATAGTTTCTATGAATGTGGTCACTTCAGTGGTCCACAAATGTTTAAAATTCCCTCATGACAGTATAGTGCATACTATCCAAGATATTGGATATCAACCACTCGTGTCACATGGGGGATTTTCTCTAGATCATTTCTGGCACACCCTTATTGGATCTTTACCACCTTATGGAGACTTATTCTATAGGGCTTATTATAGGTACACGGCAAGAGTTGTGGTCCCTAATGTTATATTTTTTCCTTCTTCTTATGTTATTTCCATGAAGGCATCTATGCACACATAGGATCATGCCTTGTCCTCTAAACCTTCTTTCTCAAGGGTTGCAGACAAACATGCTCCTGCAAATAGACCGTCTTCCTCTTCTATGACTTCATAACCCCTAATGATGTCCTCAGTTCCTTCTACTATGCTTGGAAAAATAAAAGGAAAGGCACCCTTGATCTTGCCCACAATTCCCTGACCCAACCTCTATGGTAAGGGGAAGCAAGCATCCATAGTTGGTTCTTCTTTTGTTGTTCCTGTGTCTCAAACCTTGAGGCCTCTTCCCATTCCTCCACCTGCTTCCAAAGCAATAAAAGGAAAGGATTTTGTGGATGACACCCCATCTCTATTTCTATAGCTCCACCTATTCCTCCTCAGGATCCCATTCTTTTTCCGGTAACAGTTGCGAAGACTACTCCTCTGATGGAATAAGATCCCCCAGAGTCTTCTCAAGCTACTATCCCTAGTGCCCATAGTTGTCACAACTAACTTGTGTGTGAGCATAAATATCATGAACCTGCATTAGCCTGGGAATGTGAGGCCTTACAAAAGAGTAGGGACGAACCTTTTATCTCAACTTTTGCTTCTTCACTCTTGTTTCTATTCCTGGTTTTGTCTTTTCTTTCATTCCCATCGTCTCTATCTTGCTTCTAGATTCTTTGATGGATCTTGATGAACCCCAACTTAAGTGGGTGCAAGTGTTCGTTTCTCCTTCTTCAAAACCTCCCTTGATCACCTCTTTACCCAATCTTCTTCCTTTTCTTGAGCTCGTGGACATTCCTCACACAAAGGTCATCTCCACCATGGCTCCTCCTGCTCCTTCACCTTCTTTCGCTTTTGATGCAAGAATCCTACATTCTCCTCTTAAGAATAAATTTGAGCATGTCCTCTCTTTGAAGAACATTCATAAGAAATATTCCTCTTCTTCTTCTTTTGCATCTTGATCTACTCCAATTTATTTCATTCTCATGACAGAAGAATCTCTTGCTTCCTCAAAGTTTATCATTTCACCTCTTCTAGAGGTCGGAAATGACTCTAGTTCATCCACCTCCTATTTAGTCAAATCATTTCACTCTAGATAAGTGTATATTTGACTTGATGGAGGACATCCCAACTTTTTCATCCATCTTTGCTAGATCAATGGGATTGACCTCACAAGATCTTATCAATGGAGACATTGATACAACCTCCTCCTTAGCCCTTACTATCCTCCCTCTACAAGATCATCCTCCTCCCCCCTACGATGATCTATATTTGGAACATGACAACTTGTTAGAGGTGTTGGACTAGAGAAATACCTCTTCTTTATCTTTAGATTAGATTCATGTGTTTGTTTGTGTTCCCCCATGCTTGTCTATTAATTTTTTTCTATTAATGTTTGTACTCTCACTTGGAGGGCCCTTGATACCCTTGTAGATACTTGGATACAAGAGAGAAAATATAACAAAAAACTTCTACTTTTTTAATAATTCTTCTATCTTTCATAAACATTTCTTTTCATGCCAAGGATAAAACAAAGCATCGAGGCATTTAGGCCTCTTCCACGTTGACCCAATTTTTTTTTATTTGTCTTCATGTACTCTTCTTCTCATTCCTTTCAATTTATGGGGTGATGATAGTTCATATACTTTACACTATCTATATATACATTCTTTTATGATCAATCTTGACCTTGAATAATTGGATCCCCATGTGATCTTGATTTCTTCATCTCTACTTTTCTCGATGTTGCAGATTTTGTGTTATCCCTCACGTGATAACATTCCATCAATACATCTCACCATGTATGTCATAACACAACATATCTCTCGCTATCTCGTTCTTCTTCTTAGAATGACTTGTGCTCCTTTGTGTAGCACACATCATTCTAAGGGGGGGCTATCATATTTAGGGGTGCTACCACAATAATGGGTTATATTTTTTGGGACATCCTAATTTTTACCTAAAATCACATATTTTTAGAAAATATAATGATTTAAACCTTGAAAGGGTCCATTTAAAGGATTTTAATTGAAGAGGGTTTGATCAAATCCCCTTAGATCAAACCCCCTTGGATAGAACCCCACTAGTTTTAAACCATACCTATAATTGAGTCTCCTCTACACCTATCAAAATGCTAATAAAAACCCACTTTTGATTTACCTTTTGGGGGATCAAATGAATTCATTTAAAATTTATGTTTTGTAAGTATGTAGTCCTTATTATAAGCTTCCCAAAAAGTATAATTTTAAATATATTTAATTTGATTATTATATTTATTTTTTATTTCTTGTGAATGTAGGTTTTTCAATGAACATCAAGGTCATTGTTTCACACATACGAAAAAATAGGAAAATAGAAAAAAAAACTCTATAAAATGCATGTCCTCGAGTATTGATGTTCTTATTCCAACCAAAAAAAAATTCCAATCCATACAAAAAAAATTATGTTTCTAATAGTACACCTATGACTAAATTCTAATTGTTTTGACTTCAAAACTTAATTAAAAAAATATTCAATAAAAAATTATGAAACCAAATGCATCCTCTAGATATTGTAGTTACAAATCTAAATTCGAAAAAATTATAATTTTATCCTTCACAAAAAAAAGTAGTGCTTTATAATTTACACATCACTCTCTAAAAATGGTGTTTACTGTTAAAAACTAGTTATCGAAGGAGATGAAAAAAATGCAATTTGATTCAATTTTTTTTTAAAATATATATTTAGAATCTACAGACAAAACTTCACAAATCACTAGTTTGTATTATCTTCAAATTCCTCATGGTTTAGCAGCTATAGGTGCCCAAAAGTGAAGATTTAGTTCAAAATGTTCATTTCAATGTCGAGTTTGGCCAAAAAGTGTAACCCATTATTATGGGATCACCCCTAGATTATATTTATTTTTTAAAAATATGTCTTAAAAATATTGATGTCTCTTGATCTCATCATCTAGATTGTGGCAACATGACTAAACTTGTCTTATAATCTCATCTTTTTGTGATAGGGGTTCTCCTCCTTGTGGGGTTTGTCTCTATCACACATCTTTATATATTCCTGTCATGTGGTTTTTAGCATAATGCATCTTACTATCCATACCTATCAACATTGTCTTTTATCTAACTAAATTTTTATAATTTCTATTTTTCACATTTTTGCCTAATAAGTTTGTCTACCACTAACATGTTTATAGTGAGATCGTAGTCAGCTTTGTAGGATGGAAGACTTATTTCCCCTTTGTGTCTTGGATTAGCCTTTCAATTGCATATACTAGATTGAAGACCTACATCCTCTTCATCTTGGGTATATTCTCTTCAATCTTTTTCTCTCTCTACTTCAGATCACATTTGTTAGAATACATATGCTTGCTAAAGTGGGGGAAAAATGTAATGCCAAAAATTGCATCCTATGCAATTTTGCATTCCATAGCACCCCCTTTAGATTAATTAAATTTGATAATGCAATGTCCCCTTCACCTAACCTTAATTTTTTCCTTATCCCTTTCATTCTTGGTCGTTAAAGTGAACTTTTGTCACAGATGACCGCACGTCATGTAGATGTTTGTTCTCTGCATGAACATCCTAAAAATATTCCTGACTGCATAGTCATTAGCACAGTATACTTCCCACTTGTCCATGAACTATAATGCCTCTACAACTTACAAACACATCGAAAACATCTTTTTCATGCCTATATCCCTTTTAAACTTCCCTTTTTGCTATTCTATTCATTATATTTGATCTCTCACTCATTCTTGCTCACTCTCTCAACCTTCTTCATTCTTTTCATTATCTTTCACTCTAATTCTATCAATCTCTCTTACACTTATCTCTCTACACCAACACTTTGACATTCTTGGCACGTCTTAGGTTTGGTATGCTATTCATTTCAGCATCACTACCTTGTTAAAAGGAGGGTAACTACATTCTTTGTTTGTATTGCATTATTTCCTTTACTTTAAGTAGAATATTTTTATTCTAATGTGTCTATCTATTTATCTCATCTATGGCCATTTTATTTTCTATCTATCTATCTAGTTGTCTGTGGAGATGGGAACACCTATGTGGGGGTTTGACTAAGGAAAGCCCCTAAAATAGCCCCAAACATTTTCTTGTTTCCGTGTGTGCAGATTTTGAAGTTGTAGCATTGCGGGAGGATTCATTCGTGGACCTCTTGTGAGTCTCCTTTCTTCTTTTTAACCTTTTTTATTTCCTTTTAATCTCGCTTCGTTTATGCTAGTTATTTTTATTCTTTTTATTTCTATCATACTACTATTTTAAACAAATCCTTAAGATTTTAGTTGTTGAATATATAGTAGGTTCATTGTTGTCTCTATTAATAAACTCAATTTTCATTCGTATGAGACTACAATGCACCTCAGGGATGTTCGCATGTCATTTTTTCATCCTTGTCCAAGAGCCTACTACTTCGATCACAAGACCTCTCCAACCTACTCTTTTGTTCTCTAAAACCCTCGTCCTTTAACTCAACATAAAGCATAAAATATTAAAAAAAAAATCCTTCTCTTTCCATCTTGTCACCTGATCTTTAATCCTTAAGGTAGTCAAGGAAATTCACTCCTTTCAAATCACATTATTTTGGGGTGTCAAATTTCCTCCTCTACACTAGAAAACTTTTAGGATTTATTGTCTCTCATTTTGGAATCAAATTTGATATGAATAAGATTGATGCAATTTTTAACATGCCTCCCCCTAAGAACATCTCTCAATTACATAGTCTTCAAGGGAAGATTCAGGCAATTTGAAGATTTGTATCTCAATTGGCTAATCATACTCTTCCCTTCACACATTTATTGAAGAAAGATGTTCGTTTCAAATGGGATGATGAATATGACAAGGCTTTTGAATCTGTCAAGAGCTAATTGGAAAATCCTCCTATCTTGATGTTGGCTATGCAAGATAGACCCTTCTAATTTATGTCTCTACATCAGCTCATGCTTTAGCAGCTTTATTAGGTCAACATGATGTTGATGGTAAAGAAAGAGTAGTCTACTACATTATTCATATTTTAGTTGATTATGAAACTTGATATTTTTCCATAGAGAAAAAATGTATCTCTCTCATTTTCGTAACACAAAAGTTGTGACATTATCTTCACCTAGTATAAAACCACGTGATTGTAAAATGTGACCTTAAACATTTATTTACTAGCACCAATATTTTTGGAAGGCTAGTGAAATGGGTGATGTTTCTCTTTGAGTTCAACATTAAGTTTGTAACTTAGAAAGCGACAAGGGACACACTATTGCCGATGAATTGGTAGAAGCTCCCTCATCTCATTCCTTTCCTAATTTGGACTTGTTTTGGCATGAAAATATATTTGCATTAGATCATCAACCAATGTGGGAAATGTATTTCGATGGATCAAGATGTCAAATTGGCTTTGAGGCAAGTGTAGTTTTGATCTCACCCAAAGGTTAGTTGATTCCTCTATTTTTCGATTAGAATTTAATTGTACCAATAACATTGTTGAATATGAAGCCATCATTGTTGGTTTACATACCACAATAGCACTAGACATTAAACATATTCACATTCATGGTGGCTCTGAACTTATTGTGAATCAAATCATGGGAACATATCAAGCTAAGTAGAGCAAGCTATCTCAGTATCGAGGTTTGGCTTTGTCCTTGCTTGATATATTCTCACCATAGATAGTGTTCCTAGGAGAGAAAATTGCAACACATATACAATGGCGAGGATAACCTCCCTTATACCCTTGGATGATGGTGTAGATGAGTACCACTTTGTGGTTTAGATTCATCACTCTCTCGCTATCTTAGATTAACCTGAACCTGATAGTCTTATGTGTGCCCAAGTAGACTCAAGGGAATGGTATTCACAAATCTATAAATTTATGAATACTGGAAACTTTCTCAATGATGTGACTAGAAACACTCGCACTCAAATATGAAATATTTCAACTCATTATATATCTTATATAATTTTATTTATCACAAATCTTACAATGGTCTTCTTCTTTGATGTATCACTAAGGCTAAAATACCTCTTTGCATTCAAGAATCTTATTTGAGCTCTAGTGGTGGAAATACTTGGTGGTAAATCCCTAGTGTGCAAATTGATTCATATGGGATATTATTGTAAAATAGTGGAGCAAGAATCCTTTACCTTTGTCAAGAAATGTACCCAATGTCAACAACACAATAACCTCATTCGAGCTCCCATATAAGAGCTTCAAAATTAGACCTCTCCTTGGCCATTTGTAAAATAGGGGTTGGATATTATTGGGAAAATATCACCTCCTTCTTCTAAAGGACATACCCTCATCATCACAACTACTGATTATTTTATGAAGTGGGTCAAAGCTATTCCACTTTGATCCACCAATACTAAAGTGATCGGTAGATTTCTTCTAAACAATATCTGTTAGTGTAGGTTTTTTATTTTTTGTATATTAGGGGTAAATTTCCTTTTTCCTACACATATTATTTAAGCTTGCTCAGGTTTATTAGGTGTGGTTAATATGAAGACATGTGGTGAATTACATCAACTACATGTGTCACTCTCTCCCACACATGGGTAGTTGAGTTACACATCCTCTTTTGGCTTGTTGTGCCACCTCTCATAACCACTATTCTATTTTTACCTAGGTAGGCTATGGGGTAGTTGGGTTTCTCACCCTCTTTTGGCTTTATGTGCCACCTCCTTTTTGCCTTCACCTAAGGAGGTTATGCCAGATGTTTTGTCATTTACCAAGTAGGTGATAATCTCCCACCTTTTATGGGTAGTAGGAGTTAATGCACCTCTTGGATGTATTTTCCCTTATTTTTCTATATACTGAGTACTCTCCTCTCACCTTCACTAGTTCAGCTAGTTTGGTTATCGCTCGGTGGGAGTATTAAGAGTATTTTTCAATTTCTCTTGCCTTGTCTCTTTTTTTCTCTCATTTCATATCCTGGCTCGGTTCTCACTTCTCACAGAATCTAACATGGTATCAGAGCCATGTTGTCCAGTATAGCTCATTGTTTTTTTTATTTTTTGAGAGATTTGAGACTAATAGTTCAAGCTAATATTTTTTGTTAAAAATCAAGTATGTTCTTCTCTTGCATCCTCGTATGACCTGGATAATTAGAATAGTTTAAAGGAAAAATAAGCATATATTTAATCTAGTTTACATATATTTGTTCCTATAATATCTAGGTGATTTGCAGATTTTTGGTAATATTGGAGGCTTTTTCAGCATTTCTAGAGAGTCTAGAAGATTAGAGAAAGTCAAAATTGACTTTTATTTCACCAAAATAAGAGATTGGAGGATATAGTAAAAAAAATTAGAGTTAAAAACTTAAATTTTTATTGCAGCCATTTTCATTTTGGCTTCAAAAATCTGGCTTCCACTCATTTTTAAGAAAAATGATTTTTTTTGAGTTTTATTCCTAGGGTCGAAAAACAATTTGGATAGTTGTTACTTTTTGCATAAAATTGATAAATTTTGCAAAAAAAAAATTAGAAAAAAGCGTGAATCGTTCATCACATGTAGATTTTGCATTTTTCTTCAAAAGTGCATAACTTTTGCCTCGGGTGTCAAATTTTCACAAATGAGTACTTGATGAAAAGATGGAAATGAGAACTTTCCATTCATGAAGGTTTGAGTTAAAAATATGCCTTTTTCAATTAGATATTGAAGGTTGAATCTGTTGCATTCTTTTTATCTTCAATAAGTCATATCTTTCACTTTTGTAATCCATTTTTCAAAAACCAAAGAAGTGTTGGAAAGATATTGAAGAGTAAAAAACAGCTACAAGGTTGTTTTTTTAGAATTTTATTTGGAAATTAATTTGTATCAAATATTGTAATCTTGGCCATTAAGGGCCTTAAAAGCCTTGTAATATGGAAAATCCTTGTAAAAGCACTAATCATAAAGTGCCAACATTGTAATATCTGGGGGGTGATTTTTTATACTACTGGAAAGGGGGGGTGTCTCGTGTGTCTTCTTTCTTTGCACTTTTCTTTCTTCTTTGCAATCTTCTTTTCTTCTCTCATGGATGCATCTACAATTCCAATTTTAACTCCATATAATTATTTTGAATGGAAATCTAAGATGATAATATATTTGAAAAGACATGGATATCATCATGTAACAATGGGACTTGAAACTTAACCACAAGATGATGTAGAAAAGATTAAATGGTTTAACAAATGTGATGAAGCTTTTGGTACTTTGTGTATGTTAGTATCTCTAGACCTACTTTTTCATATTGAGTCTGCTACAACACCAAATAAAGTGTGGACCACTTTGGAAAAACTCTTTGGTAAGAAAGATGAGTTAAGAGATCATCAATTGGAGAATGAACTCATAGGGTTGAGTCCTAATTTTGACACCATATAGGAATTCTTCACAAAATTCAAACCTGTTAGATTACAATTGGAATTTAGTGTAGAATCAAGAAGGATGATAAGCAACTGATCTTGAGTATTCTTTCTAAGCTTGGTCCTAACTATTTTATATTTGTTTCTACATTCTATGCTACAAAATGTGCCCTAGGTTCCACATATAAAATGCCTTCTTTAGATGATTTTGCTGCAGAACTCACTAGGGAGTAGGAAAAATTGGTTCTAATGGGTACAATTAAACCCTCTAAGTCACATGCCTTGGCTTTTAATCAGGGCACAAAAGAATAGAAAGGATCTAAGAAGCAAGATAAGAAACAAAAGATCCAAGCAAAGAAGAAGAAAGATCACAAATTTTCTACTTTAAAAGTAGATAATCAGACCTCTTCATCAAAAGGTGAACAACCTAAGAAGGATAAGGACACATTTTCTTATTTTAAGAGGATTGGCCATGAAGAACATAAATGTTTAAAGAAACAAATTGACCACCTTTCACATCTTCTAGAAAAGAACAATATCAAGGTGCTTGATTCACTCAAACAGATTTCATCAGAAGGTTCTTCTAAGGACATAAACAAAAGTAAGGGGAAAGGAAAGGGAAAGGCCCTAGTTGTTGTTGCTTCACAACCAAAGTCTTGGATCATTGACTCAAGTCCTTCACACAACATGGCCTCATCAGAGGATAATTTTACCTCTTTGGGGCCATGTTCTATGCCTACCATACTTATGGGTGATGAAACTCCTATTGAAGTGCATGGGAGAGGGTCTATTGATGTGGGTGAAGGGAAATTTGAGGGTGTTATTGTGTTCCATGTTTGTCAACTAATATCCTATTTGTTTATCAGATCACTCACACTGGTTCTATCAAGCAAGTTGAGTTCACTCCAAATACAGTTGTAATCAGTGAAATGCATAATGGGTCTACAGTTGCTATGGGAAAAGCAGATCATCAATCCATAATCTATGAATTTTCTCACTTTGTTCTTGACTCTCCTTTGATAGTGTTACTCATGTAGATGAGGTGAGTTGTTTATGGCATCAACAATTTGGCCACTTGAACTATCATTACTTGCAGTAGCTCAGTCAACATGACATGGTTTCAAGGTTTCTTTCTATTCAATTTTTTGATGGAGTTTTCCAAGGATGCATTCTTGGTAAGCATCTTGAGGAGAAATATGATAAAGGAAAATCATGTAGATCTACAAATGTATTAGAGTTGGTACACAGTGACTTGGTAGGACCATTTCCAGAACCATCTTTTAGTAGGGCTAGATATGTCTTGAAATTTATTGATTACCTTTCTAGATACACTTGGGTCTATTTTCTCAAATAGAAGTATGAGGTCTTTGATCATTTTCTAGATTTCAAAGCTTTTGTAGAGAAATAATCTGGGAAGTTCATCAACATTATGCAGACAGATAATGGGGGTGAAAATGTTAAATATCAGTTTGAAGAATTTGGTTCTTCAGAAGGAATCAACATGTAGCACATAGTTCTATACAATCCTCAACAAAATGGTGTCACAGAACGCACAAGAATAGATCCTTGAAGGAGATGGAAAATTGTATGATACACTCCAAATCTTTGGCACCTCAGTATTGGGCAAAGGCTATCAACTATGTGTTTACATCCAAAACCGAGTTCCTCACAAATTTTTGAAGGGGGTAACTCCTTTTCAAGCTTGGACTGGTTGGAAACCCACAATTAAGCACTTTTGAGTGTTTGGTTCTCTTACATGGGCCCATATTCCAGTACAGAAACACAAGGCTATGGATCCACAGAGCAAGCCTTGCATATTTATTGGATATCTAGATGATGTCAAAGGTTATAGGCTTCTCCATCCCACCACTCATGAGTTTTTTATTGAGAGGAGTGTTCATTTTGAGGAGAGCTCTTCTAGTCCTCCTACCACTTCTCCATCTATCATCACATTGGATACTTTGCATCATGTTGATAGTTCTTCAGAGGATCTTAATCCTCCTAATATTGATGAGGAGTCTTCTTCCTCCACTTCAGATGGTGATAGTGATGATGAGGATTCACATTCCTCTTCTAGTCATCATTTAGAGGTTGATGATTCTCCTTCAAATTCTCCAACCTCAGCATCTCTTTGGGTTCAACAGACATTGGAGTTAGCAGGTGATTGGGTTGGTGATCCATCAAACACAAGAACACAGTCATAGTTTCAATAGGCTCCACATCTCTTTGTTGCTTCAGCTTCCAACCCACTGTCTTTTCAAGAAGCTTCTGGTATTCCTGAGTGGGATGTTGTAATGAAAGAAGAGTTCAATTCCTTTAAGAGGAATCACACATGGGATTTAGTCCCTCTTCCTAAGGGAAGAATTTTTTTTCAATGCAAGTGGAGCCATCAGACAAAATTTGTAGTAGATGGGTCGGTTGACAAGCACAAGGCTCGCTAAGAATAATTCCATCTGACTTGTCCTTGCTATAGCTGCAACACATCATTGGGAAGTTCATCAGATGGATGTGAAGAGTTCATTTCTTCATGGTGACCTTCAGGATGAAATCTACATGGAGTAGCCACATGGATTTGTACAAGATCCTTCACTTGTTTGTAGACTTCAAAAGTCTGTCTATGGCCTCAAATGAGCTCCTTGAGCTTAGTATGCCAAGATGAACTCCTTCCTTCTGATAGTTGGGTTAAAATGATGTCATTCTAAACTAAACATATACACTCTACAATAGGAAAACATATACACTCTACAACAGGATGACAATCTCATTTTCTTCGTTCTCTATGTTGATGACTTATTGATCACAGGGAGTCACTCATCCACCATCAAGGTAGTGAAAACTGCTCTACATGATAGATTTTTTATGTCTGACTTGGCTCTTTTGGATTACTTCTTAGGGATTGATATCACTCAGTCATCTTCAGGCATCTTCCTTGGATAACCCAAGTATGCACTTGATATTCACTAATAGAATTTGGAAAATAAATGACTACGTGACTATTGGCCTCCTCTAATGGTTTAATAACTGAGCCCTTAGAGTTGTAACTTAGAGATTGAACATTTTCACTAAATAGATATCTCACTCATCATGAAGGTAAATTTCAATTGTCAACCCAGGGACATAAACTTGAAATGGGTCAGCACTATATGTGTACTAGGACTTCATTGCAATCATCCATAAACTAGGAAAGAAACAATGCTGGAAATAAAATGCTAGAAGCAACTCAACTTAAAAATAGAGCATAATTCAGCATCTGCACTAAGCATTAACAATTGGACTAGAAATGAAAGATAGAAATGGAAATCTCAGCAAACAGACAAGAAACTACTCTATCTACCTTGGCTACAGGAACAATCATAAAATGGGATTTCAGTTGCTACAAGAACAAGTAGTTGTTGAAATTGAAACTAACTACTGAACAAAAAATAACTTTTAAACTAATTAGGTGGAATTCTCACCAAGTGGCCCCCCTTGGGTGAGTCTCCCTTAGACTAAATCAAATGCAACAACTCAAAATATCATATTATTTCTTAAAATCATGAGTACAACATCTCAGTGATATGATTGTATTACTAAAACTAGAAAATGCGAATACAAACTCAAAATATCCAACCTTATCAAAAGGAGCATCTGACCATTATTTATAGAGAGAAAAACTACTAACTAACCCTAACTACCTAGGCAGACGACTCCATCAAAATAGGAGGATGCCACTTATTGAAAGCATAGAAAAAGATGGAGGAAGTTATGCATGTGCCAAATTGGTCAAAGAAGACTTGCTTCAATGGGAATCTAGCACAATGCACTCCCTAGATTTTCTCAACAACAAATATAACCATTAAAAAGGTGGTTACATTCTTTTTATTCGAATTAGGAATTTCCCTCCATGAGGGTTTTCCCTCCTTTGACTTCTTAATGATTAGCTTCTTGACTTTCTTGGTAATCGACTAGCTGGCAAGAGTTCCTCCCACTTGGAAAGCTTCATTGACATCAACATTTTAGTGGAAACTTGCACAATAACATTGGAACACACAAATAAATGTATATCTATAATCACCTTAGTAACATTCATTCAACCACTTGTAAATTCAACATAGATAATTCACATAACATGATAATGTCATTAAAGTCACAAAGATAAAATTATGCCCAAGATCTATGGTTTTAAGGAAAATATCAACAACCAAGTGTCAAAGTCTATGATAGCAACAACAAGTATGTAATGAACCCTATCAAAATTTAGCCATTAATTGAGCTCATCATTTCCCCCCCAACCTAACGTTTTGTTGGTCCTCAAAGAGAAGGAGCACTACTCTTTTTCCTAGTCAGTGCCTTGAAGTCACCAACTACCAACTATCCCACATCAGTCTCTAAAGTGTCTGAATTAGAATCCTAGTAGAATCCTTGTTTGTTCTCTAGTCTCTTCCACCTAGCCCTTTCTACAGCTATGTCATATTGGTAAAACTTGTAATCTAGCACATGCCACAATAGTGTAGGTGGCTGAAAGGTTAATGGAAGCCAAAACTGCTGCCTCGTTCTACCAATTTGTATGTATCTGTCAACCCTTTTGCATGCTGCAACATAGTTTTGTAAAGAGTGGGGTTCAGCTTGTTTTAACTCTTTTGGAAAACTGTTCCACCTCTGTGCTAAGTATCCCATTACTGATTTCCCTGTGGTTTCAGCTACCATTTCATATTCCTTGTAGGTCTCTTCTCTAATAGGCATAATACTATTCTTGTAGCTGGGGCAGTAAATAATTCTATGGAATGTCTGGAAAATATCTATAGGGTTACTAGATTCAGCCCTGAGAGGCAAGGGATTATGAAATACTCTTTCCCTATAAGTTTTGTACTACTACCCCCAACTAATTTCATTCTAAATCTAGGACATAAATACCCTTAAATGGAGGTCTCCAATATACAGTAGGGGATTCCAATCATGATCATCAGACACAACATAATTATGCAAGTATAGCTCACATAAAAAAAATTTAACATCAGGAGGGCCAAACTGATAAACCTAAAAAAATTCATGTGGAGTGTCAAGAGGACTCAAACCTAAAATTATCCTTGATAGCTTAAAGGAAATATTTTGTTCCTTCAAATGCAGGGCATACACTCTTGGGGGAGTTTTGCATACTAACATTTTGGGTATTAAGTCTACCATATTGACTACCTTTTCCTTCAAGGCAACAATCTTTGCATTCTTTTCTTCAATCTATGTATTTTTATTTTTAATTTCATTCCGTAACTTGCATTTTTCCTTTTTTCATTCCTCATCTTTTCTTTGCATCACACTCCATAGTTTCAGAGCTATATCATTCCATGAAAAGGCAAGAGGTTTATGTGTTCCTACCAAAAACTTCCTTTGCACCAATTCTTGCTATTCAGATAACACCAGTTGCAGTGATTCTGGTTGTTCATCTTGCTCTAGCAGTAGGAACTCTAGATCCTCATCTTGTTCTTGATGTAGGGGTTCTTGACTTTCATCTTGCCCTTGATTCTCAACCTGTTTTGCAATGGTGGCAATCTATGCCAATTTGATATTTGCTTGTTCTTCAAAAATATGTTTTTCCTCATCATTCACCTACCCCATTAGGGCTTCCATCTCCGCCCTAGATGTTTTTCTAAGCGTAGGGATTCTCTTTGGAGGTACATCAATTGCTGGCCCAGCTAGTTTGGATTTCTTAGGAGGGTTTTTTATCTTTTTTATTCAGTTGTAGGAAGAACGGTGTTATCAACCTTTCGTTTCCTACCTGCTTGGTGTTTCTTTTTTTGTCGTTTGCTTCTTGGCCTTCCCCTTTCTCATTACTATTTCTTTGACTTGTGCCTCCTCTCTCCTAAGGGAAGCCCTAGTTTGAATTGGGGTTTTGGGATGAGCACTAACATCAGAGTCTAAGGATGAGCTTTCCTCAGCTCAATATTTTGACTCAGAAGAATCAATTTCTATAGCTTTCTTAGCTACAAGAGGGTTTGAACTAGGGTTTTCACCAAAGGTTGATGCTCCAGGAGTGCTTTTAGCAACCCTCTCTTCCCTACTAATCCTCCGAGGCTGAGACTGACCACTAGAACTTACATTTTATGGTCTAAATTGATCAATGTTTACAAAGTCCTCCCATGTCATATCAGACACTTCTTGCAGAGATTTTTCCACTACCAATTTTATTAAATAATGGCGAGACAAAGAATTATCCCTACCTTTTTGTGTTGCATTTCGTCTGCCATGATGGCAAGGACACGTTCACTCTTCACCCATGCCTCATATAGTTCAAGAGATTGAAGTGTACAAAATGGAGGCATAACTGGTAGCCCTCAAGAGTAATGTACTTGACAATGTGGACAACTACTTGTTTCCATGGCTCTGGTAAAGAAGTTCTCTTTGTACCTTGTTTGTCTATAACCAACGAAGGGTCACTAGGTTTAGTAAATTCAACCCTGGCTAACCTTGCATCTTTGGTAGTAGGGTATGGCTCACCATCAGCAGGTAAACCCATTACCTCTACAATTCTTTCCTCTTTAGCAATCACCTCCAACCCTTTTGCCACCACCTTCCCCTCAAAGAGTGTCTATGCAAATTATTGTGCAATGTCCTCATTATAGCTGTCAAGTTTTAGGAAATAATCTAGCCATCCACAATTCCTGAACTCTGCTAGAGATCCAGCATTACCACATCATAAACCATGGGTTCATTCCTAATTAGTTGATCTCCCATTGTTTCAGCTACCTGCAATATCTTCTCTGAAAACCCCTACTTCTTCTTCTTGCAATTCTTTTATAGAGCTGACACCAATGTCACGTTGCTCACCAATTTACCTTTTTGGGTGACATTTAAAATTATGACTAAGGCAATAAAGAACAATAAATGAAAGATATCATCAAGAAAAAAGGTAGCGGTTCAATGGAATTTCACACATGCAAGCCATAATTTCAATTTAACATATGAATTGGCTTATCATTCAAATTTGCTGATATGGATGACACGTGGACTTGTGAGTTGACACTCCCCCCCAACCTAAATTGCAGCATGTGTCGGCATAGGCTAGGTCCTAATTATGATTTGATAGGACAAAGTGTAATTTTATGCTATGCGAAATATCCACATGAAATTACAGTAATTAAAGAAATGCACTAAAGGTAATTAAGATATAACAAATTGTCATGTGCATACCCGAAAACATGGAGTATCTTTGCAAAGAGTGTAGAGAAAGTATTGGTTACCTTTAAAAAGTATGATTGAGCAATTAATGTAATGGTGATGGAATGAAGTGATGGTGGAGTTATGGAAGAGAGAGAAGATGGAGATGGATAGGTGGATGGGTAGATTAATGAAGAAGTGGACTCCCACAAAAGTGGAAATCTTTATTATGAAGTGATTGCATGTGTACTTGAATTAGTCAGAAGGAGAGACACTAGGTCCACTTCCTTCAGCTAAAGGAAGTTCAGTGGTTGAGTGCTAAATAAATTGTTGCATGAATTCCTCCTTTGACATTGGCTTGTGATACAACCTTAGATGGTGACTGTTGACCAAAAGTTTGAATATGACAGGGTCAATGGTGGTGAGTTGTACAGCTTCATTGGGAAATATTTTTGCAACTTCAAATGGTCCCAACCATCTAGTATACAATTTACCTACATTGTCTTGATACTTGGAATCATAAAGGAGTGCCCAGTCACTAGGATGGAACTTCTTTTCCTTTATGTACCTATCATTCCATTTGACCCTTTGATTCTCCACTACCTCAGTATGATGTAGGGTTGTCTTTCTCATCTCATCCAAAGCATTCATCTTCATGATTCTATCCTTTTGTGTCTTGGATATGCCCATCCCAAGGTCTAGTGCAGTCTTAAGAGTCTTATGATCAAATTCAATGGTCATCATAGCTATCTTCCCATACAATAATTCAAAAGGAGTGAAACTTGTGGTTGTTTTCTAGGTGGTCATATAGGCCCATATAGCTTATGGAAGCCTATTTTCTCAGTCTTTCATATGAATAGCCATTGTTTTGGTCAGAATTGCCTCAATTTCCTTGTTGGTCACCCCAAATTGGCCATTGGCCTAAGGGTGATAGGGGGTAGACTTCCTGTGCCTCACATTATATTCTTAACTAGTGTTGTGAAAAGGGTTGATGTAAACTAAGCCCCTTGCTCAATCACTATCTCCCTTGGGACCCCATAACGAGTGAAGATTTCCTCATAAAGAAATTTTCCAACCTTATTATCTCTAACATGCTTCATTAATTTAACCTCAACCCACTTGGTCACATAGTCAGTGCAAACAAAGATGTAGGATTTACCATTTGATGGAGGATCAATAGGACCTATAAAATCTAGTCCCCATTTATCAAATTGAGTGATGACTACTTGTGGGTAAAGGGGCATCTCATCATATTTAGTTGGACAACCCATCCTCGGGAATCTATCACACTTCCTGGTATACCTGCTTGCATCCTTATGAAGTGTAGGCCAGTAATATCCAATATTAAGAATCTTCATTGTTGTCCTCTTGGCTACAAAATTCCCTCCATAGGGTTCATTGTGACATGCATGCAATATATCATATGTTTCATCTTCCCTTACACATCTCATCATGACATGGTATGGTCTAGTGTAAAATAAACAACCTACAATCCATGAAAAAGAAAAGTTTTTCTCAATGAGTACCCTTCTCTCTTTTGGAGAGAAATGAGGAGGAAATTTCCTTGTAACCAAGTAGTGGGCTATGTCAACATACCAAGGTGTATGCACGCTAATGAAAAAAAGTTCATTAGGGAAAGAGTCATCAATGACCTAAGTTTCCTCTGATGTATTCAGTCTAGAAAGAAAGTCAACTACTACATTTGTCTTTCCTAGTTTATCAACAATGGTGATGTCAAACTCCTGCATCAACAATAACCACCTTACTAGCCTACTCGAGGTTAAGGGCTTATTCATGAGATATCTTATTGCTGCATGGTCTATATGAATAAAAATCTGATACCCTATTATGTAGTACCTAAATTTGTTAAGGGCATAGATGACTGCCAACATTTCTTTTTCTATCACTATGTAATTAAATTCAGCCCCTTGTAGGTTTTTGTTGGCAAAATAGATTGCATTCTCAATTGTTCCTTCTTTTTGTCCCAATACAACTCCTACAACATAACCTAATATATTTGTATGGATATGAAAAGGAAGCTCCCAATTAGTGCCTTTGAGTACATGAGTATGGGTTAAAGCTGCTTTCAAATCAGAGAATGCCTTGTCACAGTCCTCTATCCATTGGAATTCAGCATCGTTAGTCATAAGATTATACAGTGGTGATGCCATTTTGTTGAAACTCCTATAGTACCCTACATGACCAAGAAACTTCTAACATTTTTTTCCTTTGCAGGAATAGGCAGATTGGTAATCACTTCAATATTGGTTGGGTCTACTTGAATTCCCTTTTGAGAGATGTAGTGTCCAAGGACTACTTCTTGCATCATCATGAGACACTTCTCTTTTTTCAAGGACATGTTATGGTCTTCACATCTCTATAAAACCTTCCTTAAATTCTCTAGAGCTTCTACAAAATTAGCACCATAGGTAGTAAAATCATCCATATAAATCTCCATGTGATCATGTGAGATGTCTAAAAATATACTAATGACTACCCTTTGAAAAGTTACACGTACATTACACAAACTAAATGGAAGCATTGAGTAGGAATAAGTCCCCTATGGATAGGTAAAGGTGGTCTTCTCTTGATCCTCAAGTGCAATTTGTATCTGATTATAGCCACTAAATCCATCTAGAAAAGAAAAATATTGCTTGCCTATAAGGGAATCCAATACTTGGTCTATGAAAGGGAGAGGAAAATGATTCATTTTGGTGGTAGATTTGAGTTCCCCATAGTCAACAAAAAATCTCTATTTACCTCCCTTTTTAGGCACAATCACTAATGGGGACACCCACTGGCTGTCTAAGATGGGGTAGATAAATCCTACATCCAATAATTTGTGTAGTTTTTCTTTGACAATATCCCTCAATGCAAGGTTAATTCTCCTTTCTGGTTTCCTTATTAGTGTGCAATCATCTCTTATGTATATCCTATGAGTACATAGCTTAGGATCCAATCCCTTCATGTCATGGTAGTCCCATGCAAATGCATGTCAATGGCTCTTCAATAGGTTTTTCAAGGACAACTACTACTCTTGACTTAGCTAGCTGTTAATATTTAGATGTTTTCCTTCTAACACTTGCACTTGTGTGGTTAACTCTATCATAGCTGCTTCACTAATACTTGGAATTTTTAGTTCATGTGGCAGCAATGTATGAAGCATATCAGTTGCTGCAAGAAGTTCAGTTGTAGGAGGAGAGGGAAAAAGTGTCTTCATTGAACTTGCAAAATCAAATTCATGAGTAGATGTTTCTTCATGCACCTCACAACGGTTCTAAATTATGTGGGACACCACTTCATCTTCTTCCTAAAGCTGCATGAAAGAAATTATGCCTCACATCATGAGTTGTGCCATTGAATTGACTTCCTCAGCCTCTTTTCCAACATGTGGCTATATGGGGTTATCTGTATCATGAGATGGTTGAGTAGGAGGGTAGAGAACAAGCTTTTTAGTGCTTTTCCCATAAAAAATAGTCTTGTTCCCTGACCGATAGCCAATGTAGGCATCTATTGTGGCTAACCATGGCCTTCCTAGAATAATGGGATACTCGCCTAGTGTAGCTTTAGGAGAAAGAATCATAAAATATGTTGGGTACTCCCAAGAGTGTAGAGTTACCACAAGGTCCTCTATTATACCATCAGGTTTGACAGTGGAACTATCAACAAGTTGCAAGATAGTAGGAGTAGGTCTCATGTTTGCAACATTTAGTTGTTGCAGGATATCCTTAGCCATCAAATTTATTGTTGCTCCCAAATCAATTAGAGCATTCCTTATTTGGATTCCATTTATAATAACTCTTACCACAAGACTACTAGGGTCAATGTACTCAGGAACAATAACTTTCACAAGCATGATGTCTGCTAACTATCCTATCACATGAACCATAGTGGGGTCTTTCTTTTTCCTCCCTGGCTTTTTGAGGCATGCTTCCTTGATTGTGTTGCCATATATAAGCACATCTTTTATGTCCTGAAACAAAGGTATCTTGATACATATGTGTTTTAGCTGATCCAAGATGTCAAAGGTTGTGTCCTCATTCTCGTCCTTTTGTTTAACAACTTCTAACCTTTGAGTCTAAATGGTGGATCTTGATCAGTCCGCTGAACTAGTTTAGGATTTTTAGGCACACTTGGCTGAATGGGGACATTTAGATGCTCCTCTTCTTCCATAGGAAGCTCAGTGATGATAGGAGTGGAAGGAGCTAGCAATGTAGTTCTTTAACACAGGTGGATGTCACTCACACTCACAACGTATGCAGGGAATTGATTGGGATTTGTAGAGTATACTGGTTGTTGTTGCGGTTTGTTATTGGGCTTAGGTGTGGAGCTGGTAATTGAGTAGGTCTAGGTGTGATTGAACTTGAGCTAGTAGGAGGAGGCATTATAGCAAGCTGTTGAGGCTGCAAAGGTGGCTGCATGTAACTAGTTGTCTAGTTTTGCCACTATTGTCCTCTCTGCCATTGGGATGTTTGTTGCCAGTTTCCCTGCCAATTCCCCTAAAATTGCTACCAATTCCCCTAAGGTTGTTGCCACTGGGATGGAGAGTTTTGGTGATTGGTCTAGGTATTTAAAGGGTTATTCCAAGGTTGAGGTGGATATCCTCCATAGTTGGATGGATATGGGCGTTGCCATTGGTTACTAGATGCATAAGAATTGAAATAAGGCCCAACAAAAGATAATGGATCTAGTGGCATACCTTGTCTTGGAGCCCATGGCCTCCTTTGTGCAATGTAGTAGACTTGATCATCATCACCCTGGATTGGATTGAACTCAGGTGGAATCTACTTGATGTCAATGTTATCTACCACTTTGCATTTGTAGTCCTTCTTCTTTTGTCTGCAATGAGGACAATATTCTGCCAACATTGCATTTGCCTCCTCATGTTTCTTCTTTGCTTGAAGTGTATCCAACTAAGTAGCCAGAATGTTTATAATGTCTTGCTTGAAATCTACCAGCAAGTGAGTAATCTCCATCCTTTAAACTCCATTGGTGGATGATTAACCCATAGAGGATTGGTAGCCTCTTCCTTTCTTTGAATTTGCCCTGGAATAGTTCTGACATATCTTCTTAATATCATCCCAAGGATCTTGGGTGATATCTCCTCCTCCCATCAAGTCCAAAGCATCAGTGCAGCTGTCATTGATTCCTATCAGGAAGAGCAACTTTTGAGACTCTTAATTGAGTGCATGATGTAGATATTTCTAAAGGAAAAATAGAAACCTTGAAATGCAATCCTCCAATCTCTCATCTTCCTTTTGTCGCATTATAAAGATGTGATCTTCTCTCATGTCACTGCCCCTACAATATTCCTTGTATTTCTCAAGGAAATTTGTCTTCATGTCATCCCAAGTCTCTATAATATTCCTACCCAAGCTCATAAACCATCTTAATGTAACTTCTTTCAAGGTGGTAGGAAACAACTTAAGCCTATAAGCATCAGTCGTATAGTCATAGCTTTTGCAAAGTCTATCAAACTCAAACAAGAAAGTGTCAGGGTCTTATGTGACAAGTCCATAGAACTTAGGAAGGACTAAAGCAGGGATTATTTTGAGGTTGTCAACTTCATTTTGATGGGTGATAGGGAATGGAAAAGATGGCTGGTTGGGTCTGTTTCTATTTGCATCAGCCATGCCTGCTTGATGGAGTTCCAAAGAAAATGGGTTTTCAATTAGATTTTGGTCTTCAGAGGAAGTGTCAGAACTAGTCAAATTGGGAAATGCATCAGCGAAAGGGTGTGCTTCTTCCTCTTCTTTGTCTCTTGGTAGATTTTCATGCTCAACTAGCTAGAATGGATCAAGGTCATTTGGAAGGAATCTTCCACGAGCATCTCTCCTCCTTCCTCTATGCATGCGGTATCAACTTAGTTTCAACCAACTCACACAAAGAATTGGTGAAAGAATAGTAGGTCATTAATTTCCTAAATGAAGTGTATACTAAGAGAAAACTTTTAGAAATACTACAACAAGAAAGAAACTATCAATGACTCCAAAGAACTTCCTAGTTTGACACCATCCTCGATAACGACACCAAAAATGTTGGCCTCCTCTAATGGTTTAATAACTAAGCCCTTAGAGCTATGACTTAGAGATTAAAAATTTGCACTAAGTAGCTACTCACTCATCATGAAGGTTCATTTCAATTGCCAACCCAAGGACATAAACTTGAAATGGGTCAGCACTGTATGTGCACTAGGACTTCATTGCAATCATCCATAAACTAGGAAATAAATAATGTTGGAAATAAAAAGTTGGAAGGAAATCAACTTAAACATTTAGCATAATTCAGCATCTGCACTAGGCATTAACAAATGGAATGGAAATGAAAGACAAAAATGGAAATCTCAACAAACAGACAAGAAACTACTCTATCTGCCTTGGCTATAGGAATAGTCACAAAATGAGATTTCAATGGCTGCAGGAACCGACAGTTGTTGTAATTGAAACTAACTACTGAACAAAAAATAACTTTTAAACTAATTAGGTGGAATTCTCACTAAGTGGCCCCCCTTGGGTGAGTCTCCCTTAAACTAACTCAAATGTAGCAACTCAAAATATCATATTATTTCTTGAAATCATGAGTACAACATCTCAGTGATATGACTGTATTACTAAAACTAAAAAATGCGAATACAAACTCAAAATATCCAACCTTATCAAAAGGAGCATCTGACCATTATTTATAGAGAGAAAAACTACTAACTAACCCTAACTACCTAGGCAGTTGAATCCATCAAAATAGGAGGATGCCACTTATTGAAAGCATAGAAAAAGATGGAGGAAGTTATACATGTGCCAAATTGGTCAAAATAGACTTGCTTCAATGGGAATCTAGCACAACACACTCCATAGATTTGCTCAACAACAAATATGACCATTAAAAAGGTGGTTACATTCTTTTTATTCAAACTAGGAATTTCCCTCCATGAGGGTTTTCCCTCCTTTGACTTCTTAATGATTAGCTTCTTGACTTTCTTGGTAACCGACCAGCTGGCAAGAGTTTCTCCCACTTGGTAGGCTTTGTTGACATCAACATTTTAGTGGAAATCTGCACAATAACATTGGCACACACAAACAAATGTATATCTATAATTACCTTAGTAGCATTCATTCAACCACTTGTAAATTCAACATAGATAATTCACATACAACGATAATGTCATTAAAGTCACAAAGATAAACTTATGCCCAAGGTCTATGGTTTTAAGGAAAATATCAACAACCAAGTGTCAAATTCTATGATAGCAACAACAAATATGTAATGAACCCTACCGAAATTGAGCCATTAATTGAGCTCATCAGTGACTAAAAATTATAGTCACAACAATTTAGGATGACTAAATTCTACTCATTTTTTGTAACTCAACTATAAATGACTAATTTGATCATCATAAGTGACTAATTTGATTGTTGGATAAAAAACACAACTAAATAATTAGTCACAAATAAAAATTAGACAGTATGATATTAAAGTGGATAATTAAAAGAAATATTTTGAGTGAGGGAGTGGGTTGTATTATAATATAGTATAATAATAATATATTATATTACAGTAGAATATATTATATTATAATATAATATGATATGATATTATATAATATATATAATATATTATATTATTATATAATAATATAATATAATATAATATAATATATAATATTATATTATATTATAAAAATTATATAATATTATAATATATTATATTCACCACTTCAATGATATGTAATCAAGTTGGTTAAAGTAATAGAGCTAGCCTTGTAAAGAGTCGGTCTGTTACACGAGCTATAACTGGGGGTTTTCTTCCTGGTTCTTTCCCGCCAATATGTTCGCCTAAACCAGGGTTTTGTAAAATATTTATTATTAATATAATTACAGTGGTCCTCCACTTTTGCTTAAATATATATATATATAATATTATTATATTATATTATAATATATTTAATAATATTTACTAAGCAATAAGCAAGAGATTTATGTATTCTAGCTTATGTATTTTGGATTTTATTTTGAAATATTTTTTAGTGGAAAAAAAAAACCCTAATCACTATAAGATCTTGGCCCTAATTTCATTTTAATAAACATACTCTAAAACCCTTGTCGAAACCTTATTTTTAGGTTGTAACTTGCCAAATTGGAGAAGTGAAAGATGAATACCAACGAAGAAGAATTTGGAGGAGCGAAATCCAATAGCGATGGATAGTGGTAGTGGATCCATCTGATCCATCTTATTCAACACCTCTATCACTATTTTTTTCCTTTGTTTCTTTTAATTTTTGCGAAAAAATCTTTTTAAGGGTGCCCTATATGCTTCATTGCAGATCTTGGCCAAACTTTCATTTTAATAAACACACTCTTAAACCCTCGTCTAAACCTTATTTTGAGATTGCAACTCACCATATTGGAGAAGTGAAAGGTGTATACCAATGAAGAAGAGTTTGGAGGAGTCGAAACCAATAGTGGCGAGGAAAGCAACAAAAAATGATTGCATTATCAGCTACAAAAAATGGGTAAAGGATGGCATAATGTAAAAACCTAAATTTGTTCTTTGTCGTAATTTCATTTTAATAAACATACTCTAAAACCCTCATCAAAACTTATTTTAGGTTGCAGCTTGCCATATTGGAGATTTGAAAGGTGAATACGAATGAGGAAGAGTTTGAAGGAGTTGAAACCAATAGCAGTGGGGAAAGCAGCAAAAAGCGGTTGCATTATTGGCCCCCAAAAATGGGTAAACGATTCCATAATGTAAAAACCTAAATGTGCTCACTATCGGATCTTGGCCGTAATTTCATTTAATAAGCATACTCTAAAACCCTCATCGAAACCTTATTTTCAGGTTGCAACTCACCAA
>VDFB02000015.1:133154885-133268609 GCA_007258455.2 Sequoia sempervirens | reverse complement strand
AACTTAAAAATAGAGCATAATTCAGCATCTGCACTAAGCATTAACAATTGGACTAGAAATGAAAGATAGAAATGGAAATCTCAGCAAACAGACAAGAAACTACTCTATCTACCTTGGCTACAGGAACAATCATAAAATGGGATTTCAGTTGCTACAAGAACAAGTAGTTGTTGAAATTGAAACTAACTACTGAACAAAAAATAACTTTTAAACTAATTAGGTGGAATTCTCACCAAGTGGCCCCCCTTGGGTGAGTCTCCCTTAGACTAAATCAAATGCAACAACTCAAAATATCATATTATTTCTTAAAATCATGAGTACAACATCTCAGTGATATGATTGTATTACTAAAACTAGAAAATGCGAATACAAACTCAAAATATCCAACCTTATCAAAAGGAGCATCTGACCATTATTTATAGAGAGAAAAACTACTAACTAACCCTAACTACCTAGGCAGACGACTCCATCAAAATAGGAGGATGCCACTTATTGAAAGCATAGAAAAAGATGGAGGAAGTTATGCATGTGCCAAATTGGTCAAAGAAGACTTGCTTCAATGGGAATCTAGCACAATGCACTCCCTAGATTTTCTCAACAACAAATATAACCATTAAAAAGGTGGTTACATTCTTTTTATTCGAATTAGGAATTTCCCTCCATGAGGGTTTTCCCTCCTTTGACTTCTTAATGATTAGCTTCTTGACTTTCTTGGTAATCGACTAGCTGGCAAGAGTTCCTCCCACTTGGAAAGCTTCATTGACATCAACATTTTAGTG
The DNA here is from genome assembly GCA_007258455.2 of Sequoia sempervirens. Lineage (NCBI taxonomy): Eukaryota > Viridiplantae > Streptophyta > Pinopsida > Cupressales > Cupressaceae > Sequoia > Sequoia sempervirens. Next base: position 133,267,830 of record VDFB02000015.1, on the reverse strand, counting down.
GAAACTTGCACAATAACATTGGAACACACAAATAAATGTATATCTATAATCACCTTAGTAACATTCATTCAACCACTTGTAAATTCAACATAGATAATTCACATAACATGATAATGTCATTAAAGTCACAAAGATAAAATTATGCCCAAGATCTATGGTTTTAAGGAAAATATCAACAACCAAGTGTCAAAGTCTATGATAGCAACAACAAGTATGTAATGAACCCTATCAAAATTTAGCCATTAATTGAGCTCATCATTTCCCCCCCAACCTAACGTTTTGTTGGTCCTCAAAGAGAAGGAGCACTACTCTTTTTCCTAGTCAGTGCCTTGAAGTCACCAACTACCAACTATCCCACATCAGTCTCTAAAGTGTCTGAATTAGAATCCTAGTAGAATCCTTGTTTGTTCTCTAGTCTCTTCCACCTAGCCCTTTCTACAGCTATGTCATATTGGTAAAACTTGTAATCTAGCACATGCCACAATAGTGTAGGTGGCTGAAAGGTTAATGGAAGCCAAAACTGCTGCCTCGTTCTACCAATTTGTATGTATCTGTCAACCCTTTTGCATGCTGCAACATAGTTTTGTAAAGAGTGGGGTTCAGCTTGTTTTAACTCTTTTGGAAAACTGTTCCACCTCTGTGCTAAGTATCCCATTACTGATTTCCCTGTGGTTTCAGCTACCATTTCATATTCCTTGTAGGTCTCTTCTCTAATAGGCATAATACTATTCTTGTAGCTGGGGCAGTAAATAATTCTATGGAATGTCTGGAAAATATCTATAGGGTTACTAGATTCAGCCCTGAGAGGCAAGGGATTATGAAATACTCTTTCCCTATAAGTTTTGTACTACTACCCCCAACTAATTTCATTCTAAATCTAGGACATAAATACCCTTAAATGGAGGTCTCCAATATACAGTAGGGGATTCCAATCATGATCATCAGACACAACATAATTATGCAAGTATAGCTCACATAAAAAAAATTTAACATCAGGAGGGCCAAACTGATAAACCTAAAAAAATTCATGTGGAGTGTCAAGAGGACTCAAACCTAAAATTATCCTTGATAGCTTAAAGGAAATATTTTGTTCCTTCAAATGCAGGGCATACACTCTTGGGGGAGTTTTGCATACTAACATTTTGGGTATTAAGTCTACCATATTGACTACCTTTTCCTTCAAGGCAACAATCTTTGCATTCTTTTCTTCAATCTATGTATTTTTATTTTTAATTTCATTCCGTAACTTGCATTTTTCCTTTTTTCATTCCTCATCTTTTCTTTGCATCACACTCCATAGTTTCAGAGCTATATCATTCCATGAAAAGGCAAGAGGTTTATGTGTTCCTACCAAAAACTTCCTTTGCACCAATTCTTGCTATTCAGATAACACCAGTTGCAGTGATTCTGGTTGTTCATCTTGCTCTAGCAGTAGGAACTCTAGATCCTCATCTTGTTCTTGATGTAGGGGTTCTTGACTTTCATCTTGCCCTTGATTCTCAACCTGTTTTGCAATGGTGGCAATCTATGCCAATTTGATATTTGCTTGTTCTTCAAAAATATGTTTTTCCTCATCATTCACCTACCCCATTAGGGCTTCCATCTCCGCCCTAGATGTTTTTCTAAGCGTAGGGATTCTCTTTGGAGGTACATCAATTGCTGGCCCAGCTAGTTTGGATTTCTTAGGAGGGTTTTTTATCTTTTTTATTCAGTTGTAGGAAGAACGGTGTTATCAACCTTTCGTTTCCTACCTGCTTGGTGTTTCTTTTTTTGTCGTTTGCTTCTTGGCCTTCCCCTTTCTCATTACTATTTCTTTGACTTGTGCCTCCTCTCTCCTAAGGGAAGCCCTAGTTTGAATTGGGGTTTTGGGATGAGCACTAACATCAGAGTCTAAGGATGAGCTTTCCTCAGCTCAATATTTTGACTCAGAAGAATCAATTTCTATAGCTTTCTTAGCTACAAGAGGGTTTGAACTAGGGTTTTCACCAAAGGTTGATGCTCCAGGAGTGCTTTTAGCAACCCTCTCTTCCCTACTAATCCTCCGAGGCTGAGACTGACCACTAGAACTTACATTTTATGGTCTAAATTGATCAATGTTTACAAAGTCCTCCCATGTCATATCAGACACTTCTTGCAGAGATTTTTCCACTACCAATTTTATTAAATAATGGCGAGACAAAGAATTATCCCTACCTTTTTGTGTTGCATTTCGTCTGCCATGATGGCAAGGACACGTTCACTCTTCACCCATGCCTCATATAGTTCAAGAGATTGAAGTGTACAAAATGGAGGCATAACTGGTAGCCCTCAAGAGTAATGTACTTGACAATGTGGACAACTACTTGTTTCCATGGCTCTGGTAAAGAAGTTCTCTTTGTACCTTGTTTGTCTATAACCAACGAAGGGTCACTAGGTTTAGTAAATTCAACCCTGGCTAACCTTGCATCTTTGGTAGTAGGGTATGGCTCACCATCAGCAGGTAAACCCATTACCTCTACAATTCTTTCCTCTTTAGCAATCACCTCCAACCCTTTTGCCACCACCTTCCCCTCAAAGAGTGTCTATGCAAATTATTGTGCAATGTCCTCATTATAGCTGTCAAGTTTTAGGAAATAATCTAGCCATCCACAATTCCTGAACTCTGCTAGAGATCCAGCATTACCACATCATAAACCATGGGTTCATTCCTAATTAGTTGATCTCCCATTGTTTCAGCTACCTGCAATATCTTCTCTGAAAACCCCTACTTCTTCTTCTTGCAATTCTTTTATAGAGCTGACACCAATGTCACGTTGCTCACCAATTTACCTTTTTGGGTGACATTTAAAATTATGACTAAGGCAATAAAGAACAATAAATGAAAGATATCATCAAGAAAAAAGGTAGCGGTTCAATGGAATTTCACACATGCAAGCCATAATTTCAATTTAACATATGAATTGGCTTATCATTCAAATTTGCTGATATGGATGACACGTGGACTTGTGAGTTGACACTCCCCCCCAACCTAAATTGCAGCATGTGTCGGCATAGGCTAGGTCCTAATTATGATTTGATAGGACAAAGTGTAATTTTATGCTATGCGAAATATCCACATGAAATTACAGTAATTAAAGAAATGCACTAAAGGTAATTAAGATATAACAAATTGTCATGTGCATACCCGAAAACATGGAGTATCTTTGCAAAGAGTGTAGAGAAAGTATTGGTTACCTTTAAAAAGTATGATTGAGCAATTAATGTAATGGTGATGGAATGAAGTGATGGTGGAGTTATGGAAGAGAGAGAAGATGGAGATGGATAGGTGGATGGGTAGATTAATGAAGAAGTGGACTCCCACAAAAGTGGAAATCTTTATTATGAAGTGATTGCATGTGTATTTGAATTAGTCAGAAGGAGAGACACTAGGTCCGCTTCCTTCAGCTAAAGGAAGTTCAGTGGTTGAGTGCTAAATAAATTGTTGCATGAATTCCTCCTTTGACATTGGCTTGTGATACAACCTTAGATGGTGACTGTTGACCAAAAGTTTGAATATGACAGGGTCAATGGTGGTGAGTTGTACAACTTCATTGGGAAATATTTTTGCAACTTCAAATGGTCCCAACCATCTAGTATACAATTTACCTACATTGTCTTGATACTTGGAGTCATAAAGGAGTGCCCAATCACTAGGATGGAACTTCTTTTCCTTTATGTACCTATCATTCCATTTGACCCTTTGATTCTCCACTACCTCAGTATGATGTAGGGTTGTCTTTCTCATCTCATCCAAAGCATTCATCTTCATGATTCTATCCTTTTGTGCCTTGGATATGTCCATCCCAAGGTCTAGTGCAGTCTTAAGAGTCTTATGCTCAAATTCAATGGGCATCATAGCTATCTTCCCATACAATAATTCAAAAGGAGTGAAACCTGTGGTTGTTTTCTAGGCGGTCATATAGGCCTAGATAGCTTATGGAAGCCTATTTTCCCAGTCTTTCATATGAATAGCCATTGTTTTGGTCAGAATTGCCTCAATTTCCTTGTTGGTCACCCCAAATTGGCCATTGGCCTAAGGGTGATAGGGGGTAGACTTCATATGCCTCACATTATATTCTTAACTAGTGTTGTGAAAAGGGTTGATGTAAACTAAGCCCCTTGCCCAATCACTATCTCCCTTGGGACCCCATAACGAGTGAAGATTTCCTCATAAAGAAATTTTCCAACCTTATTATCTCTAACATGCTTCATTAATTTAACCTCAACCCACTTGGTCACATAGTCAGTGCAAACAAAGATGTAGGATTTACCATTTGATGGAGGATCAATAGGACCTATAAAATCTAGTCCCCATTTATCAAATTGAGTGATGACTACTTGTGGGTAAAGGGGCATCTCATCATATTTAGTTGGACAGCCCATCCTTGGGAATCTATCACACTTCCTGGTATACCTGCTTGCATCCTTATGAAGTGTAGGCCAATAATATCCAATATTAAGAATCTTCATTGTTGTCCTCTTGGCTACAAAATTCCCTCCACAGGGTTCATTGTGACATGCATGCAATATATCATATGTTTCATCTTCCCTTACACATCTCATCATGACATGGTATGGTCTAGTGTAGAATAAACAACCTACAATCCATGAAAAAGGAAAGTTTTTCTCAATGAGTACCCTTCTCTCTTTTGGAGAGAAATGAGGAGGAAATTTCCTTGTAACCACCTTACTAGCCTACCTGAGGTTAAGGGCTTATTCATGAGATATCTTATTGCTGCATGGTCTATATGAATAAAAATATGATACCCTATTATGTAGTACCTAAATTTGTTAAGGGCATAGATGACTGCCAACATTTCTTTTTCTATCACTATGTAATTAAATTCAGCCCCTTGTAGGTTTTTGTTGGTAAAATAGATTGCATTCTCAATTGTTCCTTCTTTTTGTCCCAATACAACTCCTACAACATAACCTAATATATTTGTATGGATATGAAAAGGAAGCTCCCAATTAGTGCCTTTGAGTACATGAGTATGGGTTAAAGCTACTTTCAAATCAGAGAATTCCTTGTCACAGTCCTCTATCCATTGGAATTCAACATCGTTAGTCAAAAGATTATACAGTGGTGATGCCATTTTTTTGAAACGCCTATAGTACCCTACATGACCCAAAAAACTTCTAACATTTTTTTCCTTTGCAGGAATAGGCAGATTGGTAATCACTTCAATCTTGGTTGGGTCTACTTGAATTCCCTTTTGAGAGATGTAGTGTCCAAGGACTACTTCCTGCATCATCATGAGACACTTCTCTTAGGACATGTTATGGTCTTCACATCTCTATAAAACCTTCCTTAAATTCTCTAAAGCTTCTACAAAATCAGCACCATAGGTAGTAAAATCATCCATATAAATCTCCATGTGATCATGTGAGATGTATGAAAATATACTAATGACTACCCTTTGAAAAGTTACATGTACATTACACAAACCAAATGGAAGCATTGAGTAGGAATAAGTCCCCTATGGATAGGTAAAGGTGGTCTTCTCTTGATCCTCAAGTGCAATTTGTATCTGATTATAGCCACTAAATCCATCTAGAAAAGAAAAATATTGCTTGCCTATAAGGGAATCCAATACTTGGTCTATGAAAGGGAGAGGAAAATGATTCATTTTGGTGGCAGAGTTGAGTTCCCCATAGTCAACAAAAACTCTCTATTTACCTCCCTTTTTAGGCACAATCACTAATGGGGACACCCACTGGCTATCTAAGATGGGGTAGATAAATCCTTCATCCAATAATTTGTGTAGCTTTTCTTTGACAATATCCCTCAATGCAAGGTTAATTCTCCTTTCTGGTTTCCTTATTAGTGTGCAATCATCTCTTATGTATATCCTATGAGTACAGAGCTTAGGATCCAATTCCTTCATGTCATGGTAGTCCCATGCAAATGCATTTCAGTGGATCTTCAATAGGTTTTTCAAGGACAACTACTACTCTTGACTTAGCTAGCTGTTAATATTTAAATGTTTTCCTTCTAACACTTGCACTTGTGTGGTTAACTCTATCATAGTTGCTTCACTAATACTTAGAATTTTTAGTTCATGTGGCAGCAATGTATGAAGCATATCAGTTGCTGCAAGAAGTTTAGTTGTAGGAGGAGAGGGAAAAAGTGTCTTCATTGAACTTGCAAAACCAAATTCATGAGTAGATGTTTCTTCATGCACCTCACAACAGTTCTAAATTATGTGGGACAACACTTCATCTTCTTCCTAAAGCTGCATGAAAGAAATTCTGCCTCACATCATGAGTTGTGCCATTGAATTGACTTCCTCAGCCTCTTTTCCAACATGTGGCTATATGGGGTTATCTGTATCATGAGATGGTTGAGTAGGAGGGTAGAGAACAAGCTTTTTAGTGCTTTTCCCATAAAAAATAGTCTTGTTCCCTGACCGATAGCCAATGTAGGCATCTATTGTGGCTAACCATGGCCTTCCTAGAATAATGGGATACTCGCCTAGTGTAGCTTTAGGAGAAAGAATCATAAAATATGTTGGGTACTCCCAAGAGTCTAGAGTTACCACAAGGTCCTCTACTATACCATCAGGTTTGATAGTGGAACTATCAACAAGTTGCAAGATAATAGGAGTAGGTCTCATGTTTGCAACATTTAGTTGTTGCAGGATATCCTTAGCCGTCAAATTTATTGTTGCTCCCAAATCAATTAGAGCATTCCTTATTTGGATTCCATTTATAATAACTCCTACCACAAGACTACTAGGGTCAATGTACTTAGGAACAGTAACTTTCACAAGCATGATGTCTGCTAACTATCCTATCACATGAACCATGGTGGGGTCTTTCTTTTTCCTCCCTAGCTTTTTGAGGCATGCTTCCTTGATTGCGTTGCCATATATAAGCACATCTTTTATGGCCTGAAATAAAGGTATCTTGATACATATTTGTTTTAGCTGATCCAAGATGTCAAAGGTTGTGTCCTCCTTCTCTTCCTTTTGTTTAACAACTTCTAACCTTTGAGTCCAAATGGTGGATCTTGATCAGTCTGCTGAACTAGTTTAGGATTTTTAGGCACACTTGGCTGAATGGGGACATTTAGATGCTCCTCTTCTTCCATAGGAAGCTCAGTGATGATAGGAGTGGAAGGAGCTAGCAATGTAGTTCTTGAACACAGGTGGATGTCACTCACACTCACAACGTATGCAGGGAATTGATTGTGATCTGTAGAGTATACTGGTTGTTGTTGCAGTTTGTTATTGGGCTTAGGTGTGGAGCTGGTAATTGAGTAGGTCTAGGTGTGATTGAACTTGAGCTAGTAGGAGGAGGCATTATAGCTAGCTATTGAGGCTGCAAAGGTGGCTGCATGTAACTAGTTGTCTAGTTTTGCCACTATTGTCCTCTCTGCCATTGGGATGTTTGTTGCCAGTTTCCCTGCCAATTCCCCTAAAATTGCTACCAATTCCCCTGAGGTTGTTGCCACTGGGATGGAGAGTTTTGGTGATTGGTCTAGGTATTTAAAGGGTTATTCCAAGGTTGAGGTGGATATCCTCCATAGTTGGATGGATATGGGGGTTGCCATTGGTTACTAGATGCATAAGAATTGAAATAAGGCCCAACAAAAGATAATGGATCTAGTGGCATACCTTGTCTTGGAGCCCATGGCCTCCTTTGTGCAATGTAGTAGACTTGATCATCATCACCCTAGATTGGCTTGAACTCAGGTGGAATCTACTTGATGTCAATGTTAACTACCACTTTGCATTTGTAGTCCTTCTTCTTTTGTTTGCAATGAGGACAATATTCTACCAACATTGCATTTTCCTCCTCATGTTTCTTCTTTGCTTGAAGTGTATCCAACTAAGTAGCCAGATTGTTTATAATGTCTTGCTTGAAATCTTCCAGCAAGTGAGTAATCTCCATCCTTTAAAATCCATTGGTGGATGATTTACCCATAGAGGATTGGTAGCCTCTTCCTTTCTTTGAATTTTCCCTAGAATAGTTCTGACATATCTTCTTAATATCATCCCAAGGATCTTGGGTGATATCTCCTCCTCCCATCAAGTCCAAAGCATCAGTGCAGCTGTCATTGATTCCTATCAGGAAGAGCAAATTTTGAGACTCTTCATTGAGTGCATGATGTAGATATTTCTAAAGGAAAAATAGAAACCTTGAAATGCAATCCTCCAATCTCTCATCTTCCTTTTGTCGCATTATAAAGATGTGATCTTCTCTCATGTCACTGCCCCTACAATATTCCTTGTAATTATCAAGGAAATTTGTCTTCATGTCATCCCAAGTCTCTATAGTATTCCTACCCAAGCTCATAAACCATCTTAATGTAGCTTCTTTCAAGGTGGTAGGAAACAACTTAAGCCTATAAGCATCAGTTGTATAGTCATAGCTTTTGCAGAGTCTATCAAACTCGAACAAGAAAGTGTCAGGGTCTTATGTGACAAGTCCATAGAACTTAGGAAGGACTAAAGCAGGGATGATTTTGAGGTTGTCAACTTCATTCTGATGGGTGATAGGGAATGGAAAAGAAGGCTGGTTGGGTCTATTTCTATTTGCATCAGCCATGCCTGCTTGATGGAGTTCCAAAGAAAATGGGTTTTCAATCAGATTTTGGTCTTCAAAGGAAGTGTCAGAACTAGTCAAATTGGGAAATGCATCAGTGAAAGGGTGTGCTTCTTCCTCTTCTTCGTCTCTTGGTAGATTTTCATGCTCAACTAGCTAGAATGGATCAAGGTCATTTGGAAGGAATCTTCCATGAGCATCTCTCCTCCTTCCTCTATGCATGCAGTATCAACTTAGTTTCAACCAACTCACACAAAGAATTGGTGAAAGAATAGCAGGTCATTAATTTCCTAAATGAAGTGTATACTAAGAGAAAACTTTTAGAAATACTACAACAAGAAAGAAACTATCAATGACTCCAAAAAACTTCATAGTTTGGCACCATCCTCGATAACGATGCCAAAAATGTTGGCCTCCTCTAATGGTTTAATAACTAAGCCCTTAGAGCTATGACTTAGAGATTGAAAATTTGCACTAAGTAGCTACTCACTCATCATGAAGGTGCATTTCAATTGCCAACCCAAGGACGTAAACTTGAAATGGGTCAGCACTGTATGTGCACTAGGACTTCATTGCAATCATCCATAAACTAGGAAATAAATAATGTTGGAAGGGAATCAACTTAAACATTGAGCATAATTCAGCATCTGCACTAGGCATTAACAAATGGAATGGAAATGAAAGATAGAAATGGAAATCTCAACAAATAGACAAGAAACTACTCTATCTACCTTGGCTGTAGGAACAATCACAAAATGAGATTTCAATGGATGTAGGAACCGACAGTTGTTGTAATTGAAACTAACTACTGAACAAAAAATAACTTTTAAACTAATTAGGTGGAATTCTCACCAAGTGGGCCCCCTTGGGTGAGTCTCCCTTAAACTAACTCAAATGCATCAACTCAAAATATCATGCTATTTCTTGAAAGCATGAGTACAACATCTCAGTGATATGACTGTATTACTAAAACTAAAAAATGCGAATACAAACTCAGAATATCCAACCTTATCAAAAGGAGCATCTGACCATTATTTATAGAGAGAAAAACTACTAACTAACCCTCACTACCTAGGCAGTTGACTCCATCAAAATAGGAGGATGCCACTTATTGAAAGCATAGAAAAAGATGGAGAAAGTTATGCATGTGCCAAATTGGTCAAAATAGACTTGCTTCAATGGGAATCTAGCACAACACACTCCATAGATTTTCTCAACAACAAATATGACCATTAAAAAGGTGGTTGCATTCTTTTTATTCAAATTAGGAATTTCCCTCCATGAGGGTTTTCCCTCCTTTGACTTCTTAGTGATTAGCTTCTTGACTTTCTTGGTAACTGACCAGCTGGCAAGAGTTTCTCCCACTTGGTAGGCTTTGTTGACATCAACATTTTAGTGGAAACCTGCACAATAACATTGGCACACACAAACAAATGTATATCTATAATTACCTTAGTAGCATTCATTCAACCACTTGTAAATTCAACATAGATAATTCACATAGCACGATAATGTCATTAAAGTCACAAAGATAAACTTATGCCCAAGGTCTATGGTTTTAAGGAAAATATCAACAACCAAGTGTCAAAGTCTATGATAGCAACAACAAATATGTAATGAACCCTACCGAAATTGAGCCATTAATTGAGCTCATCAATGACTAAAAATTTTAGTCACAACAATTAAGGATGACTAAATTCTACTCATTTTTTGCAACTCAACTATAAATGACTAATTTGATCATCATAAGTGACTAATTTGATTGTTGGATAAAAAATACAACTAAATAATTAGTCACAAATAAAAATTAGACAATATGATATTAAAGTGGATAATTAAAAGAAATATTTTGAGTGAGGGAGTGGGTTGTATTATAATATATATATTCACCACTTCAATGATATGTAATCAAGTTGGTTAAAGTAATAGAGCTAGCCTTGTAAAGAGTCGGTCTGTTACACGAGCTATAACTGGGGGTTTTCTTCCTGGTTCTTTCCCGCCAATATGTTCGCCTAAACCAGGGTTTTGTAAAATATTTATTATTAATATAATTACAGTGGTCCTCCACTTTTGCTTAAATATATATATATATAATATTATTATATTATATTATAATATATTTAATAATATTTACTAAGCAATAAGCAAGAGATTTATGTATTCTAGCTTATGTATTTTGGATTTTATTTTGAAATATTTTTTAGTGGAAAAAAAAAACCCTAATCACTATAAGATCTTGGCCCTAATTTCATTTTAATAAACATACTCTAAAACCCTTGTCGAAACCTTATTTTTAGGTTGTAACTTGCCAAATTGGAGAAGTGAAAGATGAATACCAACGAAGAAGAATTTGGAGGAGCGAAATCCAATAGCGATGGATAGTGGTAGTGGATCCATCTGATCCATCTTATTCAACACCTCTATCACTATTTTTTTCCTTTGTTTCTTTTAATTTTTGCGAAAAAATCTTTTTAAGGGTGCCCTATATGCTTCATTGCAGATCTTGGCCAAACTTTCATTTTAATAAACACACTCTTAAACCCTCGTCTAAACCTTATTTTGAGATTGCAACTCACCATATTGGAGAAGTGAAAGGTGTATACCAATGAAGAAGAGTTTGGAGGAGTCGAAACCAATAGTGGCGAGGAAAGCAACAAAAAATGATTGCATTATCAGCTACAAAAAATGGGTAAAGGATGGCATAATGTAAAAACCTAAATTTGTTCTTTGTCGTAATTTCATTTTAATAAACATACTCTAAAACCCTCATCAAAACCTTATTTTAGGTTGCAGCTTGCCATATTGGAGATTTGAAAGGTGAATACGAATGAGGAAGAGTTTGAAGGAGTTGAAACCAATAGCAGTGGGGAAAGCAGCAAAAAGCGGTTGCATTATTGGCCCCCAAAAATGGGTAAACGATTCCATAATGTAAAAACCTAAATGTGCTCACTATCGGATCTTGGCCGTAATTTCATTTAATAAGCATACTCTAAAACCCTCATCGAAACCTTATTTTCAGGTTGCAACTCACCAAATTGGAGAACCATGATTCACTTTCGAAAGTCTAAGGAAAAATTCTACTATTCTAGGGGTGGAATCTTTGACAAATTCAAAAATACAAGCGATGGTGCAGGAGGGAGATTTAGATGGCGATGAAGCCCTAAATGAGCATGATTTTTGCATTCTCATGGTTTAACTCAACCCTTCTTTCATGGCAGAGGTTGAAAATTGGCTTTAGGAAGCCTTGGTCCATGAATTGGAAGAAACATTGAAAGATTGCAAAGCTTAAAATTTAGAGAAATATTTATTCTCATTTATTTTGTTACAGATCCTAGTTTTCCTTTCATTCCGTTTTTGATGCAATGGGAATGGCAACTTTGCATCTAAGATGCATTAGGATTTTATCAACACTAAATACCTAGCATATGCAATGGAAATCCTCTATTTTATTTTGAGGGGCAATCTTATGGAGTTAACAAAATACAGTTACAGATTAAATGATTTTTTTTTTAAATAGGAGTTCTATTTTGATACTTGTAAATCTAAAGTTGGTTTTGGAGGGAGGGAGTTGAAAAGTTTTCTCAGTAATAAGGTTAAATTTGTGAGGATTAATTAAGTTAGATTTTATTTGTAACTTGAATCACTGATTCACCCAAATAAATGACTAAAGCACGACTAAATAAATGACTACCATGACTAAAAAAAATGACTATCATGACTAAATAAATGACTACCATGAATAAAACAAGTGACTACAATTACTAAATAAATGACTACCATGACTAAATAATGACTACCATGAATAAATAAACAACTACCATGACTAAATAAATGACTACCATGACTAAATAAATGACCAGTTAACAACAATCAATGACTAAATTAATGACTAAATATACTACCAAATTGATCAATCAAAACAACCAATAAAAGACAAAATGGTTTAGTCATGAATTTGGTCGTGTTATAAGTGACTAGCAATAAACTACTAATGGTCACGTGAACAAGATAATGGTCATGTGACCAATTTTTATTATTTTTTTTAGTCATTTATTGTTGTTTTTCTACTAGTGATTCTCTCTAGATTTTGCATGGTTGACAGTAAGCCTGCACCAACTCAATTTTTGTCAGGGGTAAAACTTGAGGCTATGTGTTCTTCACCCTCGATTGATGGCACTTTGTATCGAAAACTTGTTGGGAGTCTCATCTACTTGACTCATACGAGACCTAAAATTTCATATGTTGTGGGTATGTCTCTCAATTCATGTAGGAGCCACATGAGTTTTATTGGAAAGTAGCCAAACGGATCCTTCACTACATTCAGGGTACTTACAATTATGGGATTCAGTATGTAGCAGGCATGGATATTGAATTCGTGGGACACATAGATATAGATTGGGAAAGTGACTCTCAAGATCATAAGTCTACTTTAGGGTATTGCTTCTCATTTGGTTGCAGTTCAGTTTTTTGGTCGAGAAAGAAGCAATCTGCAATTTCTCTTTCATCTATAGAGGTTGAGTATCGAGGGGAATTTAATGCCACCACTGAGGCTATTTGGATTTAGAATATTCTCATTTAGTTCAATATTTTAGTCAAAAAGCCCACAATCATCTTTTGTGATAATCAAAGTGCAATACAAATATCAAGGAATCCAATTCATCATTAGAGGATGAAACACATTGACATTCATATGCACTATATTTGGGAGCTGATTCAGGAAGGCATCATTAATCTTAAGTATTGTTCTACATCAAAGAAAATTGCAGAAATCTTCACCAAACCATTCATAGAAAGCAAGTTCCTTCATCTGCAAGCTTTTCTTGGGGTGAGACAAGTGTCTACTTCAGGAGGGGATTCTCAGTCCTTCATTTTTCTCTCTCTATTTGGGGGGGGCTATTCCTCTTATGGGAGGCTTCTTCTTATGGGGGGATCTCTATGTACACGGGTACCTAATATGGCTTCATTTTTTGGGACCCATCTTTTCACCCACCTAAGCTACACTTAAGGGGGGGTGTTAGTGTAGGTTTTTTATTTTCCTTATATTAGGGGTATTTCTTTTTTCCTACACATTATTTATGCTTTCTTAGGTTTATTAGGTGTGATTAATATGAAGACACGTGGTGAATTACATCAGCTACATGTGTCACTCTTTCCCACACATGGGTAGTTGAGTTACACATCCTCTTTTGGCTTGTTGTGCCACCTCTCATAACCACTATTATGTTTTTACCTAGGTAGGTTAAGGGATAGTTGGGTTTCTCACCCTGTTTTGGATTTATGTGCCACCTCCTTTTTTTCTTCACCTGATGCAGGAGCATCCTGGCTTGTGAGAGAAATCTTGCATAACCAAAAATATTGTTATTTTAATTTGGCTTATTTTCAATAAGGGCTTAAGGGTTAGGAGTCGAATAAATATTTTGATTTGCAACTTAGTTATATTCCTTGTCACAAAAATTGTAAATGTAATTTTTGAGGAATTATGCTCTAGTAAATGTTTCAAAGGAATAAATGGTGGAATATTCCATTTGGGAATCTCATTTCTAGGTGGGTCCACTTGGTATGCATGTTATTGCATGTTCAATTACTTTCTTTGCATGCATTTGCATGTTGTTGCATGTCTGGGTCGCAATTGTGAGACCCAGTCTCGTTAAAATGGTCATAACCTCCTCATATCATAACAAAATAAAAAATTTAAAAAATGTTCTAGAAAGATGAGGAGGCAAAAAAAACCCAGAAGATTGTTTTAAAAGATTCAAATGAATGAGGGAGCAGTAATGGGCAGAAAGTGATAGGTTTTTTGTGGTTTTGGAAAAACCATAATGGTTTTCCTCAGTCACAAATATATATATTCAAGCCTTGTCATTTAGAAAGGCAGATTTGGGAGTTTTTTAGGTGAGATTGGGAGATGTTGTTGGATTGATGAGAGGATTCAAAGACTCCATTGTTGCATATTTCTATTTGCATAGAATTCCATGGCTTAGGGGGCTAGTGAGCTCCATATCTAGAGAGATAGTGAGCTAGTGAAGCCTATGTGAAGGGAGCTTGAGAGCTTCAGCTGAAAGAATGTTGAAAGAGAATAAGAAGAAATTTTTGTTACAGGTTTTAAGGTGTGCTACAACAGCAAGAAGGTTCATGGTTTCATGGTTTATTTGCAATAGTGATTTATAATAATGAATGCAAGTTGAAGGAGCTAGAATATTGTGAAAGAAGATAAATTGAAGGAGATAATTTTTGTATTTTCATTTGCTGTTGTAAATCAGATTTGCATAAGTTTTGTAATGGTTTTCATCGGCCCCATATGGCTGAAAAATATTGTACTTCAGTTATGCTTCAAATGTTGTAACAATTCATGAATCTTTGAATGAGAAACATGAGACCTTACTTGCAGATTTTTGGTGTTGCTTCAAACAAATTTTGAGTTGCATTTTCAGATTGTTGTGAGTATGTGAATGAGGGTTGGTTTCTTACTTCATCAGTAGTATCAGAGCAGGATTTCTTGAGTGTGCAGGCAAAGTGCTGAATGTGAGGTAGTTTGCACCAAGACTTGTGGTGGTGTGTTTGTGATTTACAGGTAGACAAATAGCCAGACGTGAGGCAGTCTATACTTGAGAGGATGGGATGGGTCATGAGGAGGCCCGTAAGAAGTTTATTCTGGGAACAATATTGGGAAGAAGTGGAAAATAGGAAGTACCATGAAGAATTTGAAAATCTCAAGGCTGAAGTAGATGTATTGAAAAAAATGGTTGAGGACATGAGAGCATGGGATGAGAGATACGAGAAGAAGATTTTTTTTCTAAAAGAAGGCAATGAAGAGAAGATTAGAAAGAAAGAATGTTGTAGCCCTTTGGTAGGGGTTGAATGTAAGGAAGAATATGTGGGGGCAATTCACACAAATGGAGAAGATAATGAGGTGCAAGTTTCAACGATAAAATGTGAATGAAATGCATTATGTGAAGTGGATGAAGAAGGTTTGCAATAAAAAATTGTGAACATGGATGGTCCTAAATTTGATGAGCATGTTGGTGAAGATGGGGATGATTTCTTGTTGAAAGAAGAGATGGAAAGAATCAACAAGTTTTTTGAAGGGGAATTGGTGGACAAACATGAAAAGGAGTTTGCAAAACTTGTCATTGGAGATGAGAAGATGGATGTTGTAGCGGAGAATGAGGAAAAAGATGTTGGGTCAGTGAACAAGAATGAGGTAAATTCTAATTTTAAATTTAATTTTAATGATTCTATACCTTCTTTGGTGAGTGTAGAAGAGGATTTCAAGCAAGAAGAGAGTATGCAGATGGAAATTTCTAATTTCCATGGAGTAGTAATTTCAGATTTGTATATGGATGTAGTGGATTTTGATTGTTCTTTGGATAATACATATTTAGAGGTAGAATTGGTAGAGGATGTTGTAGGTGAAACTTGGTGGAGGTGGTTGATTTATGGTGGGTTGAATCCCACAAAAATAGAGAGGAGAATGTATGGTATTAGGAGGAGGATGGTACATGGTGGATACCAGTACATGAGAGGAGAGACGAATGGAGTGAAAAGTTGTCAGAGAAGAAGGTTGCTTGTTCCAACTAAGTGTTGGAAGAAGAGAAAGAGGAAATTTTAGAAGAATAAGGAAGAATGGTGGATTCAAAGAAAACATATGGTCTTCAAATGTTCACGAGCTTTCAACTCATGAAACATTTCACTTACCCTGGGTGTCTAATGCAAGAGCATCCTGGGTTGTGAGAGCAATCTTGCATCACCAAAAATATTGTTATTTGTATTTGGTTTATTTTCAATAAGGTCTTAGGGGTTAGGAGAATAAATATTTTGATTTGCAACTTAGTAATATTCCCTGTGGAAAAAATTGTAAATGTAACTTTTGAGAAATTATGCTCTAGTATAAAATGTTTCAGAGGAATAAATATTGGAATATTCCATTTGGGCATCTCATTTCTAGGTGGGGCCACTTGGTATGCATGCTATTTCATGTTCAAATGTTTTATTTGCATGTATTTGCATGTTGTCCACAAGCTTTGCATGTTGTTGCATGTCCGGGTTGTAATTGTGAGACCCAGTCTTAGTAAAAATGGCCATAACTTCCTCATATCATAACAAAATAAAAAATTTCAAAATGTTCTGGAAAACTGAGTCACACAAAACCTAGATCATTTTAAAAGATTTGGATGAATGAGGTAGCATTAATGGGAAGAAAGTGATAGGTTTATTTGTGGTTTTGGAAAAACCGTAGTGGTTTTCCTCAGTCACAAATCTATATATTCAAGCGTTGTCATTTAGGAAGGAAGCTTTGGGAGTTTTATAGGTGAGATGGGGAGATGCTTTCAGATTGAAGAGAGGATTCAAAGATTCCATTGATGCAGATTTCTATTTGCATAGAAGTCCATGGTTTAGGGAGCTAGTGAGCTCCATATTTGGAGAGATAGTGAGCTAGTGAAGCCTATGCGAAGGGAGCTTGAGAGCTTAAGCTAAAAGAAGGTTGAAAGAGATTAAGAAGAATTTTTTGTTACAGGTTTGAAGGTATACTACAACAAAAGAAGGTTCATGTTTCATGGTTTATTTGTAGTAGTAATTTTTAATGATGAATGCAGGTTGAAGGAGCTAGAATATTGTGAAAGAAGACAAATTGAAGGAAATATTTTTTGCATTTTCAATTTTTGTTGTAAATAATATTTGCATAAGTTTTGTAATGGTTTTCATCAGCCCCATATGGCTGAAAAATATGTAATTCAATTGTTCTTTGTTGTTGTAACAATTCACGAGTCTTTGAATGAGAAACATGAGGCCTTACTTGCAGATTTTTGGTGTTGATTCAAACAAAATTTGAGTTGCATTTTCAAATTGTTTTGAGTATGTGAATGAGGGTTGGTTTCTTACTTCATCATCACCTAAGGAGGTTATGCCACATATTTTTTCATTTACCAAGTAGGTGATAACTTCCACCTTTTATGGGTAGTAGGAGCTAATGCACCTCTTGGATGTATTTTCGCTTATTTTTCTATGTATTGAGCACTCTCCTCTCACCTTGACTAGTTAGGCTAGTTCAGTGATCGCTCGGTGGGAGTATTGAGAGTATTCTGCAATTTCTCTTGCCTTGTCTCTATTTTTCTCTCATTTCAGATTTCTCTTCATTCTGTTGTTTTGACCTTTGATCATCTGTTGAGTGAAGTTGCATGTGATCTACCACCAACATCAGATCCTGGCTTGGTTCTCACTTCTTGCAGAATCTAACAATATCATTTCTCGCTTTAAATTTCCTTCTATCCTTATTTATGAAAATGGCACTTCATTTAAGAAAAAAAAGGTGAAGCAATTCTTATAATAATTTCACATTCAACACCAATTTTCTACACCTCACTATCCTCAGTCTAATGGCCAAGCAAAAGCATCTAATAAAACTCTTGAGCTAGTTCTCTAGAAAATGGTAAAAAAAAGACAATAAATATTGGCATACTCAATTCACATACACCTTATGGGTCTATTGCATGAGTGTTCATACAACTACTGGTACAACCCCATATAAACTCATATGGTGCTAAGTCTATTATGCCTTCAAAGTTGGAAATTCCATCTTTGCAGGTTTCCCATAAAGAATTAATTGATGATGACATGTATTGTGTTGAATGTCTAAACCAACTTGAGTCAGGCTCTCAACCACCTTCAAGCTTATCAAAAATCTATTTCTAAACATTATAATTAAGGTGTTCTTTCTCATACTTTCAAGTTAAGCGATCTCGTTAACCAAAGAAATGTAAATGTGCCACCTAATCAAAAGGGAAAATTCAGCCCTAATTGGTTATGTCCTTACATAATCACCCTTGTCTATGGTTCTAGTGTGTATGGCTTGTCGTCTATGGATGGTACTCCTTGAAAAGAACCATTCAATGCAATGCATCTTTGTTGATACTATGCATAAGGTCTATGTGGCATGGGCATGACGCTTGTCCCATTTTTTGGCGATTGTAGTCCGTTATGCTATGGTATTTCTTCATTAACACATTCTCTTTTTAATTTATGTTATGATGTCAACATGTATGTGTAGTTAATCTATTTTATTAGGAATTATATATACATGCATGTGTTTTATTTCTATGCTATGTATCCATGCATTATATTTGATTAATTATTTTATCCTACATTAGATCATCATTGTATTTAATTAACCATACATCCAATGTGTGTTTAATTAGATTATGATAATATCTAATCCAAGAATACATCCATAGACACACATCTATAACATAATCATACAAGAAGAATCATACACATAAATAACATGATCTACTTGTCCAAAATCTCATATATATACATCATGTACATGTATCACACCACTATCACAAAATGTGGTGTTTGTATATCTGTATATGAATCTATACATCCATAAATTCTATAAAATGATGATATGATACATAGAAATAGGCCTCTATCCATCAAGTGCATGGCTCCATAGCCCTCTAGCAATGGTGGTGGTGGAGGAGGATGTTGGATGGATGCAATCAAGTGAGAGCAGTGAGACAATGACATGTGCATGCTCTATGATTGCAGTCCATGATTTATATCCCCTCACAATTCAGATACCTACTCCCACAATGATGCAACATGCTCCACCAGTGAAGCCTCCCACTCTTGGGCCTGTCACACCTCATTCTGAGCTGCTGCACCTGAGGATGCTAAAGGTCAGTGGGTGTTGTCCTAATAGCCTCCAACTGCCTGCCAAGGTCATAAACCTAGCTCTTTAGGGTGGCACATGCTTACTCAACACTTTCAGCCTATGTCATAGCTTGATCTCTCTTGGTGAGTGCAGAGAGGAGATCCACACGCCTCTGGTCCCTCTGCCCAATCATTGTAGTAAGATCAACGATATGCTAGACCTTCTCCACCTGGGTCTACTCATAGGTCATCCTCAGATGCACTGTAGGATTGAAAAGTTGTGTGATTCCCTGTTGTGGATGACATATATCTGTCTGGGACTAACCTTAGATTTGGATGACTAGGACCACCTCTAAGATGCACTACCTAAAGAATTTGATCCACTCCTATGTGAATTTTGCAACCAAAAAGATAATGGACGATTTTAGTACTATACCATTAGATTATACACATATATATAAGATAATATGAAATAAAATAACATGAACTATACTCATTCTTGGGTCTCCAACTTACCAGTATGGGTCTCGAGGTGGAGCACTATTGTTGGAAGTGATGCTTGGCTCTATCACCACTATTGAAGGAGGCACAACCAGTTGAATGTAGGGTGGTGCTACTAAGAGGGTTGGAGTGCATACTAGAGATTCCACACATCATCGTTGCCTCATCCTCTCATCTTCCCTAACCAATGCCACCTTATCCTCTTCACTGCTGCTCCTCAGTGCCTTGCCTTCAAACCCCTATTCACCAACATCACCCATAGGGGCACCTATTAGGAAAATTGGAGTGGGACCTATTGTCATCCACTAGTTAGCAAAGCCAAATGCTATGCCGAAATCATTGGTCCTCAATGCCTTGGGTTGTTCCTTGTCTAAACCATCGTCCCTGCTGAGTGTGATGTCGATGATAGTCAGATATGGGTGGTCTCCTACTCTGGTCATGTTCTTGTGGGATCGTATGTACATCGGAGCTACCAGAGGGATAGCTTGCACTTTCCCAAACTATCGAGCAACCCTGTGCTAGTAGTATGGTAGAATAATATGATTTGATCACCCAACCAAGAGTCGATCTCATTGTGTCCTTTGTGGATACCTTTTATCAGACAACCAAACCCCCATCCACCTATACAAGTGCCACCTAATATCCTCACTCTGCAAAACATAAAATATCTACCATAAAAATAATAAATCATCATACCGCTAGTCACGTACTAATGGGTATGTGTGCACTTAAGTAAAACCATGTGCTAGGCCCTAGGGATATCCAGTTAGTTGTGTGCACTAGATGTGCTTGAATGCCCACATCTAAAGAAGCATGCAAGCGATGATGTTGTGATACTCATAATGCATGTATTGCCCAAGGTCATGGTATAGATGGGTCAGCATGCTTCAACCCAAGGAAAATATAATCCTCTACTCCTCCATCTCCTAGATGTAGTGGACAAGTCTTGCATGGAGGTGCAAGCCTCACCTGTCTATAGCGATGTGGAATATGACTTGCCACAATCATCATGTGGCATACCAAAGGTATCACATGTAACCCTTCTCAAGTCACTACATGTAAATGTGGCATATTGTTTCCTATGTGATCACGTGTCTAAGGAAATACTATTGTGTTTCTTGCATGCCCTAGAATGTATGACCTTCCTCATAGACCACCTACACTCCATGGATGGGAAGGCAAAGGATGTGAAAGACATCCTCTAGTGTGACTATCATCTCATCGATGGAGAGATGAAATTTGAAGGTGTTTGCATCCCATCTCTCCATAAGCTCCATCAACATGGGCATGTGGAAGCAGATCTCTGGAATGGTGTAGACCCACCATATATCGACTTGTTATAACAATCCATAGTTGTTGGCACCAATATCATGGAAATGACTCTATAGAAAAATTGCGTCACTGTTGTGCTCTCAGATGTTGGGAAACACCTACAAAAATGTAAAACACCATGTCAAGGAAATTTATTCTTATCCTGCATCTTGACTCTACATCATAATTTTTTTTCTAAGCTTACCTCTGAGATTATAGCATGGTGTGCAAATATTTGCATGGCTTGTTGGTGTCTGAGTCCCATTCATTCGACACTAGCACATAGATGGAACTCTAGCGTGGTCAATGGATGTTGTCACATGAGACTCTAGAGCAATCGTTGGATGTCGCCATGTCGATTGGATGCCTACACTACTCATGACCTTTCTAAACTAAAAGAATGAACAAAAATGACAAGTTAAAGAGAAAAATTTATCGTACCTCATCTAATGGGTCACCCCTTGCTACATCAGTGCATACTTAGTCAATCCTTGAAAGCCAATAGTCTCATGTATGAGGAATTTTTCTCAAAACTCTATAGAAAAGTTTGTAAAATCCTCATCGTGAATAGTGAAAGTGACATTATATGGGCCCACACTAAGCATATATAGGCACATTTTTTCCCATTTTTATGGTGAAATGGCCCTTTCTCACCTTCCTATTTTCACCCACTTGGATGGGGGGAAAATAGGAGGGGGAATATACTTAATTCTTGATCATATTTTTATTTTGATTCACCAAGTTTTCTTAAGCAAATTATTCTCATCACGATAGCTTCTTCCACTTTTTAAACTGGCCCAATTTTGAGTTTTGTAGAATGATACTTCACGTCAAGTGTTGTAGCTTCTTGTTGAGCTCAAAAACTAGGGGCATCATCAATATCTACATGCTCGACCTCTATGGCCTCTACAATATCCTTTTTCACAAAAAAATTGTAAAATGTCAAATTTTCAAATTTAGTGTTTGTGTCTTCTTAAAACTACTTTAGTCCAGTTAACTTTTCCCAAAAAATTTAGCTCACTATAATGGGGGGAAAATTTAGTGTCAAACAATTACACCCCATTGTAATTTCACACTTACGCATCTAGCACACTGCATTTATGACAAAAACCTATTAGAATTTCACAATTCCAACTTCATAGGTGACAACGATGAAGCACTAATAGATTTAATGCCTCATTCTTGCAAGGTTTTGAGTAGGACACTTACATGATATGTGACTGTCCCTTTGATACCCTAGCATCCCTAAAATTTATGAGAGTAAAATGAGAATATTTTGTGTCCTTAACCTATGGCATGTGTCATTGTGATAGAAACATGGATGTAACAGATCCTCTCACCCATGCAACCTCAAAAAACTTCATTTTTCACTCTCATTCTTCATTCTATCTCATTCATTTTCACTCCTTATTGCTCTCTCACTCTTCATATTGAAGCATTGCCTAATTTCTTCCTCAAGAAACCATTAAGGCTCTTGTGCATGCAAGCATATCATGCCTGTCAAGCCAATAGGGGAGACATGGGCAGTTGGTAATGCTCTCTTGTCTTTGTATCTTGTCTATTTGATATTATGTAATTGATATCATCTACTTTATTCATAATAGGGGTTCTCCTCCTTGTGAGGTTTGTTTCTATTACACATCTTTATAATCATGATAGGGTTTCTCCTCCTTTACGAGGGTTTTTTCTATCACACGTCTTTTACATTACACATTTTTGTCTATCTTTATCTATCTAACTGTTTATGGAGGTGGAAACACCAAAACAAAGGTTTGAGTGAGGCAAACCACAAAACAACCCCCAACATTTTTTCATCTTTGTTTATGTGTAGATATACGGATTTGACAAGTTGGAAATTTCAGATTTAAGGCTTTTATTCTCTATTTTACCATTGATGATAGTGTTGGGCATAGACGTCCTCATGGCACACTGTCATCTGTGGTTGAGGCTTAATCCTCTTGAGGGTAAAATCTGTGTTTTATGCACTTTCTATTTTTCTATACTAGAGATTTGAAATCTGTCATTAACTTTTGTAATGAAGTGATTTTATTATTCATGTTCTTATTAGTTTAGCTTTTATTCAATCAACTTGTGCAAATACTCTTTATTCTTTATCTTTTCACCTGAGCTTTGATCCCTAAGGTAATCAAGGGCTCTTTGCTCTGTGAGACTTTTGTGTCTTAAGGGTAGTGAATCCCCTCCTTTACATAATTATAATATAATAAAAAGTACAAGTTCTCTCTTGAAGTCCTAGTATCTATTTTCAATTTGGGAATGCATGAACCACCCTTAAAGGAAGCCACTTTCCTCCCCATTCATCAATCTAGGAAAAGGAGAATATATCCATGATCGAAGAGTGTGAGTACATCTCAATACCAATGATTATCATTCTTAATTCAGTGTTTGATTCATTATTAATAATACATAGTCAAGATCGTGGAACATATAACATATAACACAAAGTTCACATCATTCACATTGACATTACAAACCAACAATAATTTTATTAAAAATAAGTTAAAATGTTTTTTTTGAACATATCATTTGAACACTAAATATGTAGATGAACATTAATGCATTAAGTAATAAAATACATGATACAAACTAAACAATGCATACATATATAATGAACACAAATAGAAGCAATGATAATGACACAAAAATAACATATTAGTATAGACATAAGAAATCATAACTTGACACTCACTCTGAGTCTCATACCACACCAAGAAACACATTTTCCAAATGGTAGTTTATCACTATACAAATACCAACTTAAGTAATTAGAGTTTGGATAATAGAAAATATAAGAACCTTTCCACAAAATATCAATATGGACTTAAGTTGGAGAGATCTCCTAGATCTAATGATGATATACATAAATATAATGTGTACCTTTTTACAACCTATGACATTTTTTCCCATTCGGTGTAAATTTGGTGCTATGAGTCTATGGTGAGATTGAATCTCATGATCTTCTACAATCCTACTTAAGAGGACATGGTTTCCAAATGTTTTAAACTTCTAGAGTAGATAAAATTGATGTCTATGGTGATAAGCCATATCAATACCCAAGTTTCTCTCAATCCAAATAATTATGGTACCTATATGGTAACCAAGTATTCATATCCCCATCCAAAATAATAGGTAAAGTGAAGGAATAAACACCCTTTAACTTACACTTACGCATACCACACCTTAAACATAAAAAGATATTCACAAATGGAGATATACATGACCAACACCCATTGGTTTTATATGCACTAGGTTCTTCCAATTATTTTTTTAATTTATTCTTTCATTACTAAAACACTAACTAAAAATAACCATGAACAAGGGATGACTCTTACATTATCATAATATCAATGATTATCTTGAAGATAATTAGTTCATATTCTAAAAGTATCAAATGATAATAAGATTCTATATAGAAAATATTTACTATATACAAGTTATGATAATTCCATTATAATATAATCAATGCAAGACAAAAAAAAATAAAAAAATTAAATTAATCTTATATACCATGCAAATTAAGGAGATTAGTTCTTTAGGTTTACTCAAATTATATTTTATATTCACTTACAGATTAACTCAACTCCATAAAATAAAGCATATACATTCATCTACTCAAAAGCACTACTACTATCACTATGAAGATATCCCTAAAGTAAGATAGTACTTATAATATTTATTTAACAATTGCTAACTATCATAACACTACTTTTAAATTTCTATAGTGGCTAGATGATAATTATTTGAAGAGGTAAAGAGCTATTTCATCACAACCAATTACTCTAGTCTTAAGGTTTACCCTATCTAATATAAGTAAAATTACTATTGAACTATGATGATCTAGTATAATCTATTGCATAGATATTAGTCTTAATTACTATGGAATTTCACCTTCTAAAAATTATACATTATAAATCACAAGAAATAATATTAATGCAAAAATACCTAAAATCTTAACATAATTTAGTTTAGAGTTCTTATCCTTTAAAGATAACACTCAAAACCTTATATATTCACTATAAAGTTTAACAATTTTACAGCTTGGACAGAAAAGGCTCATTATTCATTATTCATTTCATTGATTAATATCATGATTATTGATCTTCATTTAATCTTATCCCAAATTCATTCAAGGCTATAGAAGAATTAGATTCTAACATTTTTTTTTGCTAGTTCAATCACTGCTAAGGGGCAACACCCTATATTTCTTCAAGAAAGAGAGATTACATGAGTTACAGAAACCAAAATGCTTCTTTATTGTCCTACTTGACAAATGGCCTTCACCATTACCACCCTATCCTTCCTAGTGTGAATTTGTATTCATAATTTCCATTACAAAATGGCCTATTTTTGAGACAGGCGACACCAGCTACCTAGGAATGACTCCTATTTGCTATGTACTATACCCTGAGATTTCCATTACAAAATGGCCTGTTTTGAGACACAGGTGATCCCTGCTACCTGGCACTGACACAACACAGATTGTATCATACCTGGCTTGTTCAATCCTCATAATCATCTGACTCAGTTCTCTTCTTGTAGGCAATGTAGTCTACAACTATTGGGAAATGTTCTCCACAATTTTGGTGGGCCGAGCCTTTTGCTTTCTCCTTAGGTTCTATGGGGTCATTTTGGCACCATTCCTCTCTCATGCCAAAGTCCCGGTCATCATCATCCCTAGCCACAATCTCATCCACAAGCCCTTCGTCCTCCACATACCTCAATGCCTAGCCTCGTGGATGGTTTTTCACCAAATCATCATCCCTAGCCACAATCTCATCCACAAGCCCTTTGTCCTCCACATACCTCAATGCCTAGCCTCGTGGACAGTTTTTCACCAAATTGGTCGCCCTAAGCAGGAAGAAGATATTCCTTTTGTGCTCATCCCATAGATTCTCAAAACCCTCTACGTCGATGGTTCGAACTAGAGGGAATTTCATAACTTCCCTTCTATTCATGTAGAGCATGTAGTAGTTTTGGGGCATTGGAATTTGCTTTTTTTCATCCACATTGTCTAGTGTCGCATCAATATCTCCCAGCCAGGCATGGATGAACACCATCTACGTAAGCTTCTTCCCAATTTCCTTTGATACACCCATGTGCAAGAGCATGGCCAAGAACATGGCTGGTATTTCTGCATTTGACCTAAGCCTATGGTAGGCCCTCAAGAATTCTGACCCTACAACTTTCTTGGTCGCCCATAGGAACTGTGGGTGTGACGAAGCCAACAATCCCTACAGCCTTTTTTCCAAAAAATTCCTGTGAAAGATTGTCGTTGCTTCACCGTGTTCAGAAATAGCAGAGTCTCCATTGGAGTTGCAATCACCAACCACAACACTGCTTTGGAATTCAAACTCGAACTAATTATGCCACTCTTTACTACTCTCTGCTACTTCTGGAATGACAATATTGTGTTTGTCTAAAGCTACACCAGCTAAGAACTTTTAACACCGATTGTCTTACTTCCTCATTATGAGCTTTTCAAAGGTTGTTCCCTTTGAAGCGTGTTTGCTCACCACCACCTTGTTGGTAATAAAAAATGGAATTAATACATGGTATTGTGCTATCCAACATTCATTTCTATTACCATGGGACTTTCTCACCTAGCTTTCCCTTTTCCTTCTATTAATGACTCATGTCTTGTCAATCCAATTCGATAGGATTTTGTCCTTATTTTCATGTGTGCTTCATTCACTGCCAGTCGTTACAATTTTATGTTCACTTTTCCTCTGATTCTAGCTCTTTTTTGACCTCTACCTATGTGTTTCTTTCTAATGGATTTTTTGTCAGCTCATCTGCCTTGTCATTTCCTTCCCAGTATATGTGGCTGACTTGGAAAGCTTCAAATTTGTTAGCTAGTTTTTTGATGTTTTGTAGCAAGTGGTTGAGTTTCCAATTTGGGGTATTGCCTCTATGAATAGAATTGATTGTGATGAGCGAGCCCCCTTCCAAATGTATTTTTTTCACACCCAGATCTAGACCCATCTGTAGCCCAATGGTTGTTGCTCTAAACTCTACTTCATTATTCATGCATACACCCAATGAAGTTGATTTTTCTGCTAGAGTCTTTCCCACAACTAGCTCCTCTTAGTCTTGGGTTCCCACAAGTAGCGCTATCAAAATTTATTTTGGTCCAACCTTCTTCTGGCACCTTCCATGATACTTTTGCTCTTTTTTCCTTGGGCGACTATAGCATGTCATTTCCGCTGACTAGTGGAGGCTTTAGACCCACAAATTTTTCCATTAGGCTATCGTCCTAGTTTGTGAACTTTTTTTGCTTTCCTACTCTGCTTCGGACATCTTCATTAACCAGTTCTACTATGGGCCTTTCAATTTTGTCCTAGAGCTTATCTTTGCTCATCTCCTTCCCTTAGAAGATCCTCCTACTATGTTCCTTCCATAATTCCCATATTGGAAGGGATGGGGTTATCTACCATATGCCACCAAAAGTTGATTTGTGGCCACCCTGAGGCCACATTTTGAACCAGGATATTAAATCTTCTTGCATGGGACTCTACAAGTTTAGTTTGTCTCTTACTTTGTTCCAGCAGTCGTTTGTATATGGGCATGTCAACAGAAGATGATCTGCGGATTCTTCATTCTCCTTGCACATTGAGCATCTTCCTGGTCCTTGAACTCCAAAGGTAACTAATTTATCCCCTATGAGGATTCTTTTCTAAATCGCCATCCAAGCAAAGACTCTTGCCTTGGGAAGGCATTTTTTTCCCCTATATCAACTTGAATGGCCAGTCTTGTCTTTCCATGGCCATTTCTTTAATCTTGTATCCGAACTTTACTTTGTATGTGCCTATAGAAGACCCACACCATCTGATCCTTTCATTATTATTGGATGGAACAAAATACCTACTTTTGAGGATTTATGATAAAGCTTCTTTCTGAGCTTGTGGTGCATTGAGGGCTTGAAGATCATTCCAGACCCAGGTAGAGGATCCCTAGTTGTCAAATATCCTTCCATAATTAGCGACCTTGTTCCCCCATAGTCCTTATGTTTCTTCCTTAATTTCTTCTAGACCCAGAGTGCTACTAATTGGTGGTTTCCCACACCATGAGTCATTCCAAAAGGACACATTTTTTCCATCTCTAATCTCCCAAGTTACATGCTTGGATATGATGTCTCTGCATTCCAAAATGAAATTCCAGATTGTAGAGCCTCTCAGGGGGTTTATTATGGTAAGAATTTTGGTTGGGTCATCCAAGTATAGATACTTCCTCCTTGTGATTCTCACCCACTTTTGTTCTCCTTTTGTGTGAAGGTCCCAAACTAGTTTGGCCCCCATGGCTTGATTCATTAGTGATAGTTGTTTAATCCCAACCCCACCAGCCTCTTTGGGTGTGCACACCTTGTCCCAAGCTAGAAGAGGAAATTTGTTTTGATCCCCTGTTCCACTCCAAAAGAACTTCCTAAAAATATGAGTCAGGGTTTCCTCCATTGCTTTAGGTAGTTTTAAACATGACATTGAATGTACCAGTATGGCTAACAAAACTAATTTAACCATTAATAATCTTGCTACCGGGGATAGCCATTTTCCTTTCTAGGTTCAAAATTTTCTCTTTCATCTGTTTACCAGGTTCTGCCAATAGCATTTTTTGTTTATTCCTACAAATAGGGGCATCCCCAAGAAGCAACCTGGTAGTGTTGCCACTTTCAAGTTCAGTATTTTGGCTAGGTCCTTTTGTAGGCTTGGTTGTGTTGAGGAAAAAGACCTCTGATTTTCCCCAATTGATGCTCTGCCCAAATGCACTACAGTAGTCATCTAAAAATCTCTTAATCACCCTTGCTTCTCTTCTGCTGGCCTCTCCCATCAAAACAGTGCCATCTACAAATTGAAGATGTGTTGTGGGTTCTATGCCATTTGCTACATGGAATCCCATCCATTTCCCTTCACTTCTTAGTCTTTGTATCCCTCTCCCAAGTACTTCTACCATGATTATGAACAAGAGGGGGGAGAGGGGGTCCCCTTGTCTTAGTCCCCTTGAGGAGGGAAAGAATCCATGAGCAAGCACATTCACCAGTATAGAAAATTTGGTTGTTGAGATACAAATTTTAACCCAATTGATTCAACTTTCTTCAAATCCAAATTTTCCCAATACTTCCAAGAGAAATTGATTGTCTACCATATCATAAGCTTTGAAGATGCCCAATTTCAGCACCATATAGGTATCTTTATTTTTCCTTGCTGAGTGTATGGTTTCATGTGCAATAATTATTCCTTCCGTTATCGGTCTTCCTGGAGTAAATCCACTATGTTCTTCTGATATGACTTCATTTAGGACTTCCTTGAGTTTTTTTGCTATTATTTTGGTGACCACCTTATACACCATATTGTATAGGGAAATTGGTCTAAAATCACTCATTGTCTATGAGTATTTTTTCTTGGGGATTAGGGCTAGAAATGTGTGATTTACTACCCCCAGCATTGTCATTTTTCTCCTTGATTCTTCCACTGCCACCAATTGATCTTTCCCCACTATATCCCAGAACTTTTGAAAGAAACCTGTTGGGAACCCATTTGGACCTAGTGCCTTGTTTGGATTCATCTAGAAGACTACTTCCCTGACTTCTTCCATGGAAATCTTCTGATATAGCTTCCTATTCTGCTCTTCCTTTATGATTGTGGGGATTGAGCCCAACAAGTTTTCCCTTGTTACTCTATTTTCCTAGCTTTCCTTGTTTAAAATATCTTCAAAGAATTTGACCGCTTCCTTGTTCACCTCCTCAATAGATTGTGTTACCACCCCATTATGCTTTCTGATTTCTGCAATCTTGTTCATGCTTCGATTGGAGATTGTTGTTCTATAGAAGTACTTGGTTTTCCTATCTACTTCTTTCAACCATGTTTCTCTTGATTTTTGTCACTAGTAGCACTCTTCCCTCTTTAGAATTTTTTCTAGTTCTTCTTTCAGACATTTTTCATTCTCAAAATTAACTGCATCCATTCCTTTTTCTATTATATGCTCATTCAGGGATTTGATTTCTTTCTCTACTCTCTCTTTCTCCTGGAAAATGTTCTTGAAATGGGTTTTATTCCATTCTTTGAGTTTTTCCTTGATGTATCCCAATTTTTTGTTTATCTTGTATAGTTCTGATTTGTCTCCAAACCTTATCTCATTCCACCAACCCTCTATTAACTCTGGCAGGTGCTCATCTCTAAAACACATATTTTTAAACTTGAATGGGCATCCTTTAGGAAGGTCATCCTACCCAAATGTTTAAATAGGGAAGTGGTCCGACCCTATGAACGGTAGGATGTGGGCTTCCTGGGTTGTTGTTGCCTCTCCCCAATCTCCCCAAAGTGGGAATTTGTCCAATATTTCCACTATGTTAGTGAGTCCCTTCCTTCTGTTAGACAATGTGAAGGTTTTGTTCTTGGTTTGCAAGTCCTTTAACTAGTTTTTGTCAATAAATTCTTAGAAATCACTCTAAATGGCTATTGTTCTTCCCAAACCCCCTTTGTTTCTCTTCATTATTCAGAGTTGCATTGAAATATCCTGCTACTATCCCTTTCTTGTTTCTTCGATTTTCTATTTCACATGTTATTTTGGTCCAGACCTATCTTTTTTCCATTGTAGTTGTTGGGCCATATACATTGATACTAAAGAAGAATTCATGCCTCCTCAGTTCTTTGAATTTTATCAACTGCCAATTGTCATCTTCTTTTTCCACTTCCCCTTCTACTATTAGAGGGTTCCAAAGTACCCCTAGACAACTAGATGCACCCATAGCCTCCTTACACTGGCCTTTCCATTGTCTCCAATTGCTCAATGTCCTCTTCCCTTCCTCCTTACTCCATTTTGGCTCCTGAATTAAAACTATATCCGTTTTTGATTGGTCAATTTGGCACTTGACCATGCGCCATTTGTCAGGGGCATTGATGCCCTTGACATTCCATGTTATGATCCTCATTCAGCCCTGGGAAGGAGGAAATTCTTCCCAGTTTTTAGTTTCCTCTACCCTGTGGCATTGCCTACAATTAGCAATTTGGTTTTGTTTGATTCCTATCCACTTTTGGTTTTCTCTTTTATGTTTGGTTTATTTATCTTTGATTCTAATTGCTCAAGCACCCTTTCCTCAAATAGCTCTCCCTCCTCAACCTCCTCCCAAGGTTCTCCTTCTCCATCTAAGAATTGGTCACTCTTATCTTCCTCAGACTAAGAGAATTTTCCATCTTCCTCCTAGTGTTCTCCTTCATCCTCTTCACTATTACCCTACTTATTCTTCCCAACCACTTCTCCTACCTCCAGGGGATCCTTCTCTAAATCTTTTACTTCCTTGGTCAATTCCAAGAGTTGGCAATTGATATCCTTTTGTAGATCCTACATATCACCGAGGAGGTCAATGAGGGCTTTCTTTGCCAGGGAGGCTTCAATCCCTGACACTGTCTTCACTGGTATGGATGCCTTCTTACAATTCTTAGTTTCTCCTTCAAGCTTCTTTCTCTCTGGATCTGAACAACCATTCATGGTTGAGACTTTTGGGGGATCGGGTTGCCTCTCCCATGGATATTCCATCCCCTATTTCTTTCTGATTCTCTTCACTTTCACTAGTCTCCTTTCCCCTATTTGAAGTGCCTTCCTTGAATGCTTCTCTGAAGAGGAATTTTTTAGGCTCTATTCCCTCCCACACCTCAATTTCCTATTGCCAACTTCCATACTTTGTCAAAATTTCTAGATTCTTGTAGATTCCCACCCCTTAATCTATTTCTACTAAGATGTAGGCTTCTGCTCCATCTTTTCCATTTATGAAGTCCTCATCAATCCCCAAGCACACCCCTAGGGCATCACCTAAACTCACCATACCCTCCACATTCCAAAATTCTAATGGTAGATCCACTAGTTTGATCCAGAGGGGGATTTTATTTATTTTACAATTCCAAGGATCGAAATTTGATCTCCAATTTAGACAATGGAAGCTATGACCATTCAAAAATAGGGGTTTCCCTTCTACTATTTCTAGCTTTAATTGTTGATCTATGCATTCTATAAGAAAGAAAGAATTTGGTAATTGGTGGATGCTTACCTGGTCCTTGCAATTGTTTCACCACCAAGCTTTGATCTCCTTACTAGGGAATCCCAAGCTGCTCCATTTAGCAAAAAGGGCTTTGTCCATCAGTCTGGTCACTCTTGGTTCAATAGTTTCAGAAGGCATTTGATACAACTTACTTCCCCGTGGACGCATATTTTTGCCTTCGCTCACTCCTTTTCCTTTGTTTTGAAATTTTCATCTATTCGCTTTCCTTCTAAATAGCTCCTAGTCTCTCTGGTTCATTCTTCTGACAAATTCAAATTATTCTCTAATTCGATGGCTTATTTTTCCTTCATTCTCCATCTTGGGGTTTCCCGATCCTTTAACTCTCTAGACTTTGTTGGTGCACCTCTGAATGCCACTACCCTTGTGAAGCCAACTGAAGTCCAACAGTTTCCCATGGTGTTCATTTTCCTAGAACCACCCATGCCTTGGCTCTTGCATGCTTTGGTTTCACTTGTTCCTCTAGTGACCTATTGCATTCTGACCTTGATTAGGAATCATTCCTTCACCATCACCTTGCAAACTTCCTCTCTATTTGCAATCTTCATTCTCCAGGTTTTCCATCTTGTGAAAGTATGGGTGGAATTTGTCCACTCAGGTTCCATTTTCGAACACCCACTATGGGATGTGATCTGCCTTTTGGAATTTTCCATCTTCCTCTACCTTCTCTCTTGGGTGGCCATCCTCCTCCATGTTATCCCATCATCTCCTTTTCGAATCTACAAATTTTCACTCGCCCTCACCACCTTGCGCTATTTTTTTTTAAAATAGAAATAGATTCTAACATTGATTAAATTGACAATTTACTTCTATTTACCTTTCCTATATAATAAGAGGTTAACATATTTTTTTGATGTTTTATCCTTAATTCTTACCTATTTTCCTTACAATTTTAACCAAGAAATTACCAAATATAATATTTCTCTAATAATTTCTTCTTGATTTTTAAAAAACTTATATATCTATTAAAGTAATTGTGTTAAACAGGCACAGAACAACTGAGAGGGGGGTGAATCAGTTGTCACAAAATTAAAACTTAAGACTTCAACACTTATCAATTTCACAACCACTCTATATTTTTATTAAGTAAGAGCATGAAACACAAATAACATAAAGTAAGTCAACACAATGCACACCATATTTTACGTGGAAAACCCAATAAGGGAAAAATTATGGTGAGGGTTAACTCACAATATAAAAGATTATAAAACTGAATATAGAGGTTCACTTCCAAGGGCTCACTACCTAGAAGAGGACTCACTGTCCAAATACAAAATCTCACTGCCTATAGAAAGGACTCACTGTCCAACAGGGAGGCTCACTGCCTACAGATACAAAGGAGAACAAAATATCCACCACAACAATTAACACACATCTGCATCTTTGAATAAGGATTACAGAAACCTTTAGCTCACTACCTCCAAGAATCCAACACAATGAAGTATTGTTGTCTCAACTCACTCACACACACACTTCTGCTCTTATGATTTGTGGCTCACTTTTGTCACTTTGCATCATACTATCATACAACTCTTCACAATCTAACTTGATTTTATACCATCCTTAACCTTAAAAAATTTCTCCAAGGTCAACTACAAATACCTCATTTCATAAATTCAAATTAGGTCGGCAACTCAACATTCCCATGGTGGAAAGGAATGAGAGTGGACCAATTAAAAATTTAACCAAGACCAAAAAGTAATGTCTCAAATCAACCACACACTTCCTCAATTTAATTTTATTCTTCGAATGAAGTGTAAACACCAGGTCAAAAAAACCTAATGAAAACACAACTGAACATTGATGTATATGCTTCCCAACAAGAAGATGACACACAGACTCCACAACACACTTCCTTATGCATGAGAATACATCTCAGATTCCTCCAGATACATCCACAACAACAGTAAACTTTAGACACTGGAGACCTTTCACCAGTCCATTCAGACTGTACAAACTCATACTAAAACACTAAAACATGACTTCTGGATCACCAAACTTCAAACATCTTTTACAGAGCACAAAAAAGACATTCACAAGACATATCCAAGATCTACAAGATCTGAAACAAAATAGCGAAGGACTGCCGAGCAAAAACATTTCTCCCAGTCCATAGAAGACCAATTCTGCCAGAACATTTCACACACCGGTGAACGTAACTTCCACGTACCATTAGAATAGAAGCTAAAACTCGTGAGATATCACCACTAAATCACCTTTATCAAATCTTCATATTTGAAAAAGAATAGGATCAACATAGGAGAAATGCAGAGCACATACCAGAGCACATTCTGAACACATTCATCACTCTGACTTCTCTTCTTTATTAATTTTCTCAAAAGAACTTAGAAACTCATGAACACAACACATCTACATTGACATAAAGATATCTCCATGTGCTCACAACATCTTATCAGAATCTCAACTATACATGTACAATCTGCAACATACTAAACTATGTTGACATCAATGACAACATTAATGACAACACCACCAAACTAGCTCATACTTGGAACAATCTCCCCCTTTGTCATTGATGGAAACACATGATGTGAAAAACCATCAAAGACAACATCCTTCACAATATCCTGGGAAAACACCTTCTCTTCCTCTACAACTATTTTTCACATGACTTTCTCTCCCCCTTTGACATTAATGCCAAAGACCAACAACTTTGATCACTCCCCCTTAGGAGCACACTCATACTGCAAAAATGAAAACCTTTTCTACTCCCTCTATGGAGTAGAACCATTTATCAGTCCAGATAAATAAAAAATCTATGAATTCAGTGGATTGATGCACCTTCATGTGCACTTAGTTTGGAGGGCCAATGACCCCAAACCTCTCCCTAAGTTGATCAAAAGTATCCTTCGGAAGATCCTTAGTAAATATATCTACAATTTATTCCTTTGTTGTCACATACTCCAATCTGACTTCATTCTCCAACACTTTTTCTCTCAAGAAATGATATTTAATAGATATGTTTTTTTTTCTTGAATGCATAACTGGGTTCTTTGAAATGTTTATTACACTTGTGTTGTCACATAAAATAGAAATAGGCTCATCACATATCACCCCAATATCTTTCAAAGTTTGCTTCATCCACAAAACCTATGTGTAGTAGGATATTACAACAATATATTATGTCTCTATAGTGGATAAAGAAACCAAGTCTTACTTTTTACTCAACCATGAAACCAATCTTCCGCCAAGAAAGAAACCACCACCACTGGTACTCTTCTGGTCATCTACACATCCGGCCCAATCAACATCGGTATAAGCACCCAAGGTGAAATCACCACTCTTAAGATACCATAATCCATATTCTAGTTTACCTTTAAGATATCTATATATCCACTTTATAGCTATAACATGTGCTTCTTTAGGATCTTCTTGGAATCTAGAAACTAAACATACTACATGCATAATATCTAGTCTAGTAGCAGTAAGATATAGTAGTCCACCAATCATAGATCTATATTTTTCCTGATCAGCCTTAGCAGATTCATCATCTTTGCTTAGTTTACATCCGATTACCATAGGAGTACAAACTAGTTTGGAATCATCCATCTCAAAATTCTTTAACAACTCTCTTACATACTTAGATTGTGAAATGAATATCCCTTTATCAGTTTGATTTACTTGTAGACCAAGGAAGAAATTCAATTCACCAATCATAGACATCTCAAATTCTTTCTGCATCTCTTCAGCAAACTTTTTACTCATGCCTTCATTTCCACCAAAAATGATATCATCAACATATACAACTACTATCAACATTTTGTTACCTTGCACTTTGAAGTAAAGATTGTTATCAACAAAACATTTTCTAAATCCTTTCTTTGCCAGGTATTTGTCCAATCTTGGATACTAAGCTCTGGGAGCTTGCTTCAGTCCATACAATGCCTTCTTCAACTTACAAACCATGTCTGGTTTGTTAGATAAATGAAACCCTTTAGGTTGTTCCATATATACTTATTCCTCCAATTCACCATTGAAAAATACTTAACATCCATTTGATACACTTTGAAGTCCTTGTGGGAAAAAATTTCCAAAAATATCCTAATAGCTTCCATTATGGCCATAGGGGAAAATATCTCTTCAAAGTCTATACAGGTTCAACTTGTGAATATCCCTTGCATAAAAATCTTGCCTTATGCCTTACCACTTCTCCACTTTCATTTAGCTTATTTCAGAACACCTATTTTGAACCAATCACATTTTTATTCATAGGCCTAGGGACTAGTTCCCAGGTCTGATTCTTTTCTATTTGTTGCATTTCTTCTTTCATAGCTTTCATCCAACTCTCATCTTCACATGCTTCACTCATAGATTTGGGTTCAATTTCAGAAAGTAGACACAAATTTACCTCAGTTGCAACTATGCTTCTTGTCTTCACACCTTCACTTTTATCTCCAATTATCATTTCCTCTGGATGATTCTTTTGTACATACTTAGGAGTCTTAACAATAGATTCTGGCTCATTCTCTTCTTCTTCTTCCACTTGTTCTTCTTTCTATTCTTCTTCCTTCTCCTTATTTTCCTTAGGTACATGTCCACAGATAGGATCATTAGGTTCAACTTCACTTATCCCAATAGGTCTTCGCATGTCTTCATCAACTTTCATATTAGCACTTTCAACAATCTTTCTCAATCTTTTATTAAAGCATTTGTATGTTTTGCTAGTAGTAGAGTATCCAAGAAAGATTCCTTCATCACATATAGCATCAAAATTTCCAAGATTTTCATCATCTCTTTTAATATAACATCTGCTTCCAAATACCTTAAAATACTTCATAGTAGGAGTCTTATCAGTCCATAACTCAAAAGGAGTATTTGTGCTATTGCATATGATATGAACTCTATTAAGAACATAAATAGCAGTGTTTATCACCTCTCTCTAGTACACATCTGGTACATTTGATTCTTTCATCATAGTTCTAGCAGCTTCTTGTACTATCCAATTTTTCCTTTCAACCACTCCATTTTGTTGAGGGGTTCTCAGAGTAGAAAACTGTCTTTTATGCTAGTTTTTCACAAAATACATTAAATTCACCAGAAGTGAATTCTCCACCTATATCAGATCTCAAACTCTTTATTTTCAAATTTACTTCATTTTCTACTCTTTCTTTGAATACCCTAAACCTATCCAGATCCTGAGTCTTTTCTTGAGAAAAGAAAACCATGTCATTCGAGTATAATCATTAATAAGCAGCATGAAATACCTATCACCATTCAAACTTCTAGTTCTAGTCAAACCACAGAGATTAGTATGAACTAACTCCAACATTTCGGTAGTAGAGTGCTCTTTTCCCTTAAAGTTGCATCTTATTTGTTTCCCCAATTAACAACTTCTACAAATAGCATTACCAGGTCTTGTGATTCTGGGAAGCCCTCAAACAATCTCCTTTGCACTGATTTTTCCCAAGTTATCAAAATTTACATGTCCCATTCTCTGGTACCATAACCAACTTTCATTGATTTGAGATACAAGGCAACGACCATCAACTCCCTTTAGCTGATAGATGTTTCCATGAGTTCTTCCAACAGTAATCATATCTCCATTTCTGGATCCTTTTCTGATTTCAGGGGTATTATTCTGAAACACAAGCTTAAAACCATTGCTACACATTTGTCCAACACTTAGAAGGTTATGCCTCAAACCCTTCACATAATATACATCATCAATACTGTGCACTCCATCAAAACTAATTGAACCTTTCCCACAAATCTTAGCTCCTGAATCATCACAAAACATAACTAAACCACCATCATATTTCTCAAGTCTAGTGAACTTACTCTTATCTCTGTTCATGTGATTACAACATCCACTATTAATTAACTGGTAGTCTTCATCCCATCTTGCATGAAAAGTGATAACCAAAGTACCTTCCATCCTATTTCTCTTATTCTTTGGAGCCTTCTTGCTTACACATTTTCCAGGGTTAGTGGATACAAATTTACTTTCCAAAGCTAAGAATAAGAATTCACTATCATCAACCTCATTCTTAGATTCATCATCAGAAATTCCTACTTCTTCTTTAACATAGTACAACTTCTTATATTTCTTATCCTTTCTATCCTTGTCCTTATAATCCTTGTTCTTTTTATGTGCAGCTCTATTTAGACATATTGAGGCATAATGACCAATATTACCACAACTGAAACATTTAAAGGGTAACATACCTTTAACTTTCTAGTGCCCTTCTTCAACTTCCTAGTGAAGTTTACTTCCAACTCATCATCACCATCACTATCCAATTTTCCTTTAATCTTCATTGCCTTAAATTTCATTTTTTTCTTTTCTTCTTTCCAGAACTTTCTCGTCTCAAATGCTTGCAAGGTGTCGAACAACTATTATAATGTGTACTTCTTAGGATCATACATTTCGTCAATAATTAAGATCTTATCATTGTAGCAATCTGGTAGGGTTATCAGAATCTTCTCAATTATATCTTCATCTGATAGTTTCCTCCTTGATTTCTAACTTCATTTGCAGTCAATTCAACCCTCTAAAAGAAACTTGTAAATTCCTCACCTTCTTCCATTTTCAGGTTTACAAATTTGCGCTTTGCCACAATCTTCTTTGTAAATTTCACTCTTTCATTTCCTTCATACATGTCTTCCAACTTCTTCCAGACTTCATGTGTAGTTTCCAAAGAAAGAACCTTAGCTCGCTCATTTTTAGATAAGCCACTACAAATAGAATACTTTACCTTCTCACTTTCTTCATAAGTAGAAATTTCATCTGTAGTAGTAAGACCACTAGACAGAGGTGTATACTTTGTCTCAATAGCCTTGTAGGTCTTGAAACCAAGAGAGATAATATATCCTTTCATTTGTCCCTTCCAATCATTTTAGTCAGTTCCATCAAACATAGGGATCACCAACTTATGAACCATCAGATCTTCCTTAAGTGGGTAAGCTTTGCACCAAGGAACCAAAGCTCTAATACCAATTTTTAAACATGTGTGGGACAACTAAGAGGGGGGGTGAATCAGTTGTCACAAAATTAAAAATTAAGAATTCAACACTTATTAATTTCACAACCATTCTATTTTGTTATTAAGTAAGAGCATGAAACAGAGATAATAGAAAGTAAGTCAACACAATGAACACCAGATTTTACGTGGAAAACCCAATAAGGGAAAAACCATAGTGAGGGTTAACTCACAATATAAAAGATTATAAAACTGAATATAGAGGTTCACTTCCAAGGGCTCACTATCCAAATACAAAGGCTCACTGCCTATAGAAAGGACTCACTGTCCAATAAGGAGGCTCACTGCCTACAGATACAAAGGAGAACAAAAGATCCACCACAACATTTAACACACATTCCCAACTTTGAATAAGGGTTGTAGAAACCTTTAGCTCACTGCCTTCAGGAATCCAGCACAATAAAGTATTGTTGTCTCAATTCACTCACACACACACTTATGCTCTTATGATTTTTGGCTCACTTTCGTCACTTTGCATCACACTGTCATACAACTCTTCACAAATTGACTTGATTTTATACCATCCTCAACCTTAGAAACATTCTCCAAGGTTGGCCACAAATACCTCATTTCATAAATTCAAATTAGGTTAGCAACTCAACATTCCCACGGTGGAAAGGAATGAGAGTGGACCAATTAAACATTTAACCAAGACCAAAAAATAATGTCTCAGATCAACCACACACTTCCTCAATTTAATTTTATTCTTCGAATGAAGTGTAAACACTAGGTCGACCAAACCTAATGAAAACACAAATGAACATTGATGTATACACTTCCCAACAAGAAGATGACACGTAGAATCCACAATACACTTCCTTATGCACAAGAATATATCTCAGATTCCTCCAGATACATCTACAGCAACAACAATAAACTTCAGACACTGAATACCTTTCACTAATCCATTTGAACTATACAAACTCATACTGAAACATGAAACATGACTTCCAGATCACCAAAATTCATACATCTTTGTCAGAGCACAGAAAATACCTTCACAAGACATATCCTAGATCCACAAGATCTTAAACAAAGTAGAGGAGGACTGCAAAGAAAAAACATTTTTCCCAGTCCGTAGAAGACCAATTCTACCAGAACAATTCACACACCGGTGAACGTAACTTCCACGTACCATCAAACTAGAAGCTAAAACTCAGGAGATGTCATCACTAAATCACCTTTATTAAATCTTTAGATCCACAAAAGCATATGATCAACATAGGAGAAATGCAAAGCACATACCAGAGCACATTCTGAACACATTCATCACTCTAACTTCTCTTCTTTATTAATTTTCTCAAAATCACTTGGAAACTCATCAACATAGCACATCTGCAATGACATAAAGATAGCTCCATGTACTCACAACATCTCAACTATACATGTACAATCTGGAACATATTGAGCTGTGTTGACATCAATGACAACACCACCAGACTAGCTCATACTTGCAACAAATTGAAACTAAAATACACATCCAATAATGTTTATAATTTAATGAATGCATGATTGATTAGCGAGTCACAAAAATATCTCTAAATAATCAAAGGCACGGTTCAATTTGGTTAAGGAAGAATGATGAGTACACATGAATAGGCTATTGTGTGTGGAAAAGAGAAGATCATTGATTGTAGAAAAGAACTTATCTTATGTCTTGAAGAATTTTTCAATTATTTTTTGAGTTTTGTTCTTCATATTCATACCTTTTTCAAGCACTTTAAACTTTCCAATTTCATTGAGAAAAGGGATAGTTTGATAGGTTTATGGTTGGGAAATAGTTGTATCAAATCAACTATTTATTGCTAGTAATTTATCTATCTATTTGTAATATATTAGAAATATGTTTGATAGCATGATGATACTAATCATAGGTAAGTATTGCGATTTTCTAAATACCAATAAATTATAATCTATTATGTTGGAAAACTTACTAGTTTGATAAAATGATATATGTTTGAAATCTTAATCAAAATAAAATTTAAATTGATAATTTCATATTATATCAATT
The DNA here is from genome assembly GCA_007258455.2 of Sequoia sempervirens. Taxonomy (NCBI): domain Eukaryota; kingdom Viridiplantae; phylum Streptophyta; class Pinopsida; order Cupressales; family Cupressaceae; genus Sequoia; species Sequoia sempervirens. The sequence continues at coordinate 133,226,723 of VDFB02000015.1, read as the reverse complement.
AAATTTAAATTAATAATTGTAATACACCCAAATTTTCCAACATAAAATATACTATCCATTCAAAGAAAAGAAAAAAAAAAAAACCATAACTACTTACCTAGAATTCATGTCTATTTGAGGAAGATAGTGACCATGTAAATTTTTTCCTAAAACCCCATATTTCTACCCTTTTCAAATCTTTTAACATTGGCTTAGAAGGCTACTAATTATACAAGTTACTTTAGCTTACAACTAACTAGAAACTACCAAAAATTAAAACATTTACTAATAAATTAGTATACTCTAACTTAACAAAGAAAACTACGTAATCTAATTAGATTCAAAATAAATTCAATTGTCAAATAAATTTATTATATACATAATTCCTAAAGGAATATTTAAGAAAATCTATCTGGTAAAAAAGATTAACTTTTTTTCTTCAATCTAAATTATTAATGATTAAATAAGTAATTATTTAGTCTAATAACTATCTCAAAGAATATCAATTACTTGGAATAGATAAATAATTAAATTAGTTTCAACCATAATAAATAAGAATATAAGGGGCAGGGCCCTAGATCGATTGGCTAAAGCATCCTGTTGCAAGAAAGAGGTCATGAGGTCTAATCTCCCCCTCATCTCCATGGTACTAGAGGGCATGTCATGCTAGCATCATCCTACCCAATTCCTGTTGTCCAAAATATATATATATATATATAAATTCTAATTTATGATCTATTATCAATTATCTTCATTAATTAATTATAGAGTTTATCTTAGTTGACCCTTTAATTGATCTTTTGGTGTCCACACAATTGGATTATAGGGTATGGCTCCCCATGCTAGGACCTAGTTCAACCTCCCTAATTACTAGCACACAACACACTCACTATGAATCCTTAGTAGTTTTGTTAGTAAATTAATAATCAAAATTAAAATGTGTACTAATAATCATAATAAATTTTCCTATATTTCAATTACTAATTAATTATCTATTTCAAGTATTTGCATGTCACTAGTAAGGCATCAAATGGCCAATACATATTCAATATCATAAATGAAATATGTTAAAATTCCAATAGGTCCAATTCAATCTAACAATAAATAACCTTGCATTAAATAACAATATGATTCCTATTAGACTTCAAATGGTAAGAAAATGTCATGTTTTAGTATAGTTTCTTGCAATAGTATTATTTAAAGCTAGACTATGTTTTTTTATTCGATTACTTGATATTGTATAGATGCATTAGCATATAAATATGTTGATGAGATATTTAATAGAACCCTATTTTGCATTACCATGGAGGAATCATTTTTTAGGAAGCATGTACAAATCTATACTAAACAAGAGTTGTGAGACAACTAGAGTCCCTACCTAAAGAAATATTGGATGTTCATGTTTCATGTGAGATGCCATTGCTTTAGTATAGTTTCTAAGTTTCAACATACATGCAGGAATATCTATAGTCTTTTATGTAGAACTATAGAGGAAATCACATTGGTCAAGCCTTAAAACACCTCCTGCTAAATTGTGCTCTTTTCAACATGGTTGCTTAAATGCCTATTTTTGGAATGCATGAGGCCTTCAAGATTTCTTGCAATATTTCCTAGTTTTTATTATGGTCTTCTTATTTTGTGAACTTTGAATTTGTTTTACAAATGTTATCTTCCTTATTTATCTTTATCAGTGATGGATATATCCAACTAATAAGAAATGGGTGAATGATTTTGGGTTTGGAGGGGAGGGTAAGAAGGATGATGGGGATAATAACTTGATTAGTGATGATGTTGCTTCCTCTAGTGAAGGTCATGTGTCTAGAGCCTCAAGTTCAAATAATAACACTATAGATGACAAAAAGAGAAAGTGAACTTTTGTTAGTGTGATGTAAAATGTTTTAATTTTCATCATTGAGCTGATTAGTTCCCAAAATCTCACCTTTAATCTTCATTGAATTGTTACATTTTTGTGATATTGTAAGGAAAATGTATATTATTTTTCTATTATGGGTTCAAAGCTTTTTTATTTCACATTGTCTATTACCTACTTTTCCATTTATAGCTGTCGAGAGGTCAAAATGATTTTTTTTCAGTTTAACAAGAACAAACTAATATGGCATGTGGCAAAATTTTATGGGAAGCTTCTCATTTGAAATTGTTTCTCATATGTACAAATCAACTCACCCGTTGAGGGAGGGCACAAACACATGAACCAATAGAGAGAAACTCACGTCGGACCACTTTTTCTTGCATTTGTTTGACAAAAAGTTAAACATATTATGTATATAAAATTCCCTGAAAGGTCCAAGCAATCTCATATCATGGTCTAAATATTTCAAGGCAAGACTCCAATTGAAACAACATACTTCACACATTATCATGGTGTGTTTTTGGGATAGTTTTATTTAATTCAAGTTTGAATTCCCATGTCCATTAAGCACATATATTTCATTATTTCCATGAGGCCATTACCAATACTAACATGTTTTTGAATTATTTTTTTAGCATTAGAGGGTTATACAAAATAAGTTGCAATAATAACACCAGTTGAGGTATATGATAATGTGGTCCCAATCTTATGAATCTTAATTCAAAGTTGGTGTTCATAAGAACTAGCCATGGAGAAGCACAAAGTTGTTCAAGACCAAATTCCAAAACAAAGATTCATTCTCAAGCAATATGCAAATAGGGTTTGAACCGTAAATTTTTGGGGTATGTGGCTCTCTTACACTTCTAGGGTTTTGCACCTAAAAGGAGAGAGGAATCCCAAAAAATTAGTTGGCTCACTCAAGACTAATGCAAATATGATTGAAATATGTCTAAATAGAATGTCCTAGATGCAAAGAGCTAATAAAAGAGATGGATTGTTAATGAAAAACTAATAAAATGCACTTTGTTTGAAAACACATTGTGATATGAAAAATGAACTAAACATGCAAGTGAATTGTAACAAAACTTAATGAGATTCGAGAGGTGCACCTAGGAGCTGGAAAATGATGTAGAGGAGCTCTAGAATCTAGCAGAAATCACTGTTGAAGCTCATTGGGACACTTACACTAAGTTGGGTGACCTAGTCCTATTTCGGGGACATTGTCGGAATAGGTTTCAACCAAAAGGGTATCCAAAACTACAAAAAACACTTTTTAGGCCTAGAAGTGGGACTAATTCACCATAGATGGTGACTTAGTCTACTTTTGAATCTTAGGAAATTCAGGATAGGAATTTTTAGTCTTCATTTATGTTCCTCACAGGTTTCTGAATTTGAAACTGCAGAATCTGAGATGTAGATATTCTCCAAGCTTCTTTTAGGGCTTTGTTGACTTTGAATGCCTTTTTATGGATTGTTGAAAATTTTTCACACCTTTCTCTTTGACAAATCTGCATACAATACCTGCAAAACACACATGCAAAGGGGGGGAAAATGTTAAGCGTTAGTGAATAGGGGTTTTCCTTGGTCAAACCCCAGTTTGGTAATTAAACCCTTGAAAATGAAATGAAATGAAAAGAGAATGATGAATGAAAAACATGAAATTCTACAACTCACCAAACCCTTGAAGTAGAAATATGAAGATATGCAAGTAGAAGCTCTAATGAATGTAGACTTGAGAATACTTGAAATGCCTAGAATGCTTAACAATTGCTTGAAAGATTAAGTGAATGAATTAATGAGTGAATGGAATGTGTTGGGGGTGAAATAAGGGGGAAAACACTATATTTATACATGATTATACAAAATTTCCCAAAAATACCACATCACAGGCCGACCTCAATGTTTAGAAAATAATATCCTACCAAAATTTTGAAATAATTTTAATTTTTGAGCTAAATGGGACTAAGTTGCCCCTAGTGGTGACTTGGTCCCACTTGAGCAATTTAAGTGGGTGTTGGGAATTAAAGTGTATTAAATGATCTTAACGGGATTATTCTAAAAAATACACTTAAGTGGGGCCTGTAAGTGTATAAAGGGGCCATTTAAGCATAAGAAAGGGCTAAATTATTGATGACAAGCCTAGAAAAGTGTGAAAGTTTGTTACAACACTTTACAACACTTTACAATAAGGCTTGGTAAGTGATAAGAAGAGGTTATTTAAGTCAATTATATTAAAAATGTCCTAGAAAAGTGTGAAAATGTGTTACAACACTTTACAACACTTTTACAAGACATCATAAAGTTCTCATTGATTCATAAGGGTCCAAGAACTAATGTGAATGTGTTGAACACATTACAACATTAAATCTAGGTAAAACTAGGCCAGCATCCATATGAAAGACCCAAATGAGTGTGAAAATTTCCAAACATACATTTTTATGCTACATTTAGCCCCCACTTTAGTGAGAGGATGAACTTGCTTCAAACTCACACTAAAGTAGCCAAACATGCATATCAAGAGGGATCCAAATGCACCCATGCTAGCAAGATGAGACAATGATGATCAAGAGGGATGATCAAGCCCTTAGGATCAAGATCCCATGGTAAACCAAACATAAGCACAAATGAACACACATGAAAATGATGTAAAGAGAATAAAAGGGAGAGAGAGAGAGAAGGAAAAAGAGAATCGGATCAAGCTTCGATCATTTGTCCATCACAATGTGGATTAGATCTAGGTTTTTTGTCTAGAAAACACATATTCACTTTGAGGCGACAGAACTCATGGTTGTCAGCTAGGTGAGAAGGCCCAAAAAGGTGAGAAACATACACTCATGGCTAGTATGCACTCACACACACGTAGATGGCTATGGGGAAATTCATGCCTCAGAATGGGCTTCCCGCTCAACCATACCAAAGTTATACTTGCTAATAACTTTAATAAGGTGCAACAAAACAAATTGACTTTTTGAGCTTTACGAGACAAGAAAAACTTCATATGCTTGGATCTTGTGAACAAACATGATGGCACCACAGGCATGCAAGCTGTGTTATACAAGGTGGCCATATAACAAATTCAAAATGCAACATGTGAAGGAATGTTCAAAGGAGTCTTGCTTAGTTCATGCGAGGTCTTTAAGTTAGGGAACATTGTGTCTAATGTCTCTAAGAGAGGACCAATCAAAGAATAGAAGATTCACAACTTAGGGGATGCAATGTGTCACATCAAGCCACTAAGAGGAATGTAATATGCTAAGATAGATCATGATCATGAAGGACATTACACCCAATGTCATCCACAAAGCAAAAAACACATCATATGAAGTAAGAAGGCTACACTAAGAACCAAGAAAAGGAAAAAATGCAAAAGAATAATGCCAATGTATGCCCCCACTTTAAAGGAATTGCTACACATCATATTGTGAGAAATTACTTTAAATTAGAAAAATGAACAATGCAAAAAGAAAAGAAGAAAATAGAGCCAACTTGGAAATCCCTTATGTCGAGTCATATGTTTCTGAGTAAGGCTGCATCATGTGAAGGAAAGAGGAAAAAAGAAAAGAAAGGGGTTTCCCCCAAAATGAAAACACCAAACATGGGGATCTATGGATTTGGAGGTCAATATGTTCTTTACTACAATGTTGTTTAGAGAGCTTGGAACTATCATCATCCCCAAATACATAGAACTGGAAGAATGACACAAAGAGAGAAAAACAAAGAAAAAAGGACAAAATATTTTTAAGGTCAACATAAGAAAGATACATAGGGTGTCGATGCTTTAAGTCATCCCCAAAAAAAACACAAACCAAATGAAAAAAGAAAGGAAAAAAAGGAAAATCTGGTCAACATGAAAGAGACATGAAAATAGATCCCAAGGAAAACATAAGAAAAAGACAAAAGAAAAGGAAAAGGAGAAAAGCTTTTGGTCAACATAGGGACATGAAATGTCTCAGTTCATCCCAAAAGGAAAACACAAGAAAAAGGCAAAAGAAAAGCCTTTTGGTTCAACATGAAAGAGACATGAAATGTCCCAATGCCTTGCATCATCCCCAAAAGGAAAACATAAGGAAAAACAAAAGAAAAAACAAGGAAAAGAAAATCCTTTTGGGTCAACATGAAAGAGACATGAAGTGTCTCAATTCCTTACATCATCCCAAAAAGTAAAACACAAAAAAAAAGGAGGCGAAAGCAATGTACAACATAGAGAAGAATGAAGATAAAAATACAAGCCGAGGGTGAGAAACTAGCCAAAGGGATAAGAGAAACTTCCAAACTTGGGGAAGCACCAGGTTCTACACTCGATATAGGAGATTTGTCATTTAAGTGCATGGAAGAGGAAAATAATGTGTTCAAATCAATATGCACCTCTTTGTCAATTTTAGCGATCTCATCATCATCATCCAGATTAATCACAATAGGAGGACAAATGATAATGTCCAATGAAGAGTGTACATCTTGTTGTGATTGTTGTATTGGATCATTTTGTTGTGGTTGGGGAGGAAGGTCATCATGCATTGCTTCTATCAAGTGTGGATTTTTATTTTATTTGTTTTCTTCTTCATGTAACTTGTGAGCAAGGGCATGACGTCTACGCCTACACTCTATTTCTTTTGGTTTTGTTGTCAAGTTGTGTTTTTGAAGAAGCAGGTTGATCAACCATAGGTTTCTTTTCTTCCCTAAGGGGAGGAACAAAAGGAACCATAGAAGGTTGGTCATCCACTTTCTCTTTTTCTTTGTAAACTTTTTTTATGCGAGGAGGCATGACAGAGTTACTTTCAATGTCTCTTGGTATTTTGGATGATGTCAGGGAAGTTTCTAGTGTTAGTTGGTTTGTGTTGTTGTTTGGATCTTGTTTAGGTTGAAGCATGGTTTCGTCTAGGATAGGAGTGTTGGAAATGGATAGGGACATGTTGCAGAGAGACAATTCTGCTATTTTCTTTGCTTTGAATTTTTGGTAAGCTATCAAAAAGAAGTCTTGTCAAAGTGTCATAGGCTCCATGGGCTCGGGCCAAAAGGCTTCTAAGGAAAATTTTCCTTTGGAATACAAGGGGTGAAAGTTGCTATGGTGAATAGTGAATATCTCATTGTCAAATGGAAATTTTAATCATTTTTTCATAACCAAAGGGACAACTTGCATTAAGCGAAGCCACAAATGGTCTAGTTGCAAATGAAACTGGTCTGATTGCGAGATGATGGAGAATGTGACATCCAATAATTTGGTTCTGATTTGTAATGGAAGGATGATCGATCCTATCGTAGGGCAAGAAAAACCATCGTGTGTCTTGATCCATGCTTTTGGTTTATCATAGTCATCTTGATAAAGGTCATGTAAAACCAAAAATTTCTCGGTGATCACATTCTCTCCACAAGTGGGATCTATTAGTATCCCATTAGTGGGCTTGTCATAGATACAAATGGCTATGTAAAGAGGACCATCAAGGAGATTTTTAATTATGTCCTTAGAAGAGAAAACAATATCAAGAGATTTCTTAGGTTGGGCCTTACAAGGGATAATGTCTATCGCACCTACCATTTCATCCATAGGATTAACATGGGTAGCATGTGGGATAGGATCATGATGTTTATCATCTATATCAACATTCATCACATCATTCTTTGTAGTTTCACTAGCTTTGACAAATGAAATATTATGTTTGGGCATTGGATTAGTGAAAATATGTAAGTTTTGATTTGGAGGGGAAACAAACTTATTACCATGGTCATTAACACATGCAATGGATAGACGACCAGAATCACTAAGGTCTTGCACAAGATTTTTAAGATTCTTACAATGTTTTGTGCCATGTCCATTTTGTCTATGATAATGACAATAACCATTGGATTTAAAGTTCAGAGTTAAAGGCTTAGTAGGATCAGGTGCTTTGATGGTAGGCAAGGTAATCATTTGTTGTTGTAAAATTTGGGACATTGTGTTATGAAGGGTGTCTGGTAAAGGTGTGAATTGTCTTTTTGAATCTCCATAACTAAAGGGCAATGTGGTTTTAATAGCTGCTACTTGGTTGTTGACAGTTTGAATTGGTTGTTGTGGGGGTTGAACTGTAAGAATCCTTTGTTTTTCTTTCTAAATGGTTGGGAATTGTTTTGGTTGGTAGGTTCAGATTTCTTAGCTTGGCTAGAAGTGGACTTTGTATCTGGACTACTAACCGAGTTGTGATAATCCCAAAGGGTAGTACACAAGTGCACGAAGGAGGGGAATTTAATCACAGTAAGTTTTTCCTAAAGTTTAGTTTGCAAGTTTTCTATAAACATATTTTGAAGGTGTGGGTCAGGAATCTTGACATTGATTTGGGAATAAAGTGATTGATAGCGTGAGATAAAATTAGTTATCTTTTCTTCCTCATTTTTCTTGCATCTCATCAAAACAGCCAAGTTCTTCTTGGGAGTCATATACACTTGGAAATGATTTATGAATGCATCAACAAGTTCATTAAATGAATGAATTGAATTGTTTGGTAAAGATGAAAACCATTCCAAGGCAGTGTCTTTTAAAGTCCTAGGAAACAGTTTTGCTAATAGTTTATCATCAAGGACAAAGTCACTACATAAGGCGGTGTAGGCATTAACATGATTAGAAGGATCTCCCTTCCCTCCATATTTCTCAAATCTAGGCATCTCTACTCCATGTAGCATCGGTGTTCACAATATTTCCAAAGACAATGGGTTGCTTCGAACAAAATAGGTGGGTGGTCCATTTTGATTTTGATTTATGGTGGAGATATTTTTTGTTGCATGGATGGAATAGTTTGGAAAAGTTGTGTTATGAGAGGGTCATTATAAGTAGTATGGGGTGGAAGTGAAAGTGGTGATGGAGTGTATGTAGTGGTAGGGCAAGTGAATGGAATTCTTATGGATGGGCTTGTAGAAGAGGATAAAACATGCGATGTCACATAGGAATTAGGGATCCTAGTAGGAATACCGATGGAAGGAATCACATTACTAACTTGTTGCATTATTTTTGTGACGTAAGGAGTGGTATAGGTAGGTATTGAGGCTATGGTTGAGGGAAGAGGAGTTTGAGGTCCTCCTTGGCTAACCACAGTGTTTGTTGGTTGAGAGACACTAGAGCTTGAAGGACGATGTTTTGTATATATCTCAACTATGTGTTTCACAATGTCTAGTCCTTCTTCACTTTCAAGCATGCGATGGATGTTTTCTATGGTAGGAATCGCAGTGGCTGAATTTTTTTCAAGGCTTACTTGATGTTGGAGATGTGTTAAGTCCTCATGAATGTGAACCATTTTGTCTTGTGGGATATGATCATTTTGTGTGTCAACTTGCATGTTCTTTGAAGGCAAAGAGTTGCTAAAGGTATTATCTATGCCTAGTGTACTAGTTGCAATACTAGGAGTGGAAGCTTTAGATAACCCAAGATCCACAACGAGTGTGTTATTGTGGGATAACATGAGTCTTGAACTTCTTCTCACTAAGGTATTAGCAATAGTACACCAAACACTCATGCAAAGGTTTCTAAATGTGGGGTGAATGCAAATACAATGTAAACTAATAAGAAAGAAATGCTGAAAACTGAAATTTTGGAAAATAAAACTAAAATGAAGAAACAACAAACAAAAAACATAGAAATTGCATATTAAATGCCAAAAAATGCAGTGACAAATATGCAATTGGACTAAGTCACCCAAGGTGGCGAATGAGTCCAAGTAGTGAATTTTTTGCAAATTTTTAGAATTTTTAAATTGAATTTTATGCTTTTTAGGTTTTTTGATGCAGATGTAATATGAAAATGCAGAATTTTAGTGATTTTTAATGAAATAAAGTTCAAAAATGCAAGCTAGATGAGCTTTTCACTAATGTAAATGTTAAAACCCTAGAATGCAATGCAATGTTAATGTAAGTTGTTCCTAGGATGTAAATGTACTTGAAATCAGAAATATAATGTTCAACATTTGGGTTCACCAAAATGAACCATAAATTTTTGGGGTATGTGGCTCTCTTACACTTCTAGGGCTTTGCGCCTAAAAGGAGAGAGGAATCCCAAAAACTTAGTTGGCTCACTCAATACTAATCCAAATATGATTGAAATATGTCTAAATAGAATGTCCTAGATGTAAAGAATTGATAAAAGAGATGGATTATTAATGCAAAACTAATAAAATGTACTTTGTTTGAAAACACATTGTGATATGCAAAATGAACTAAACATGCAAGTAAACTATAACAAAACTTAATGAGATTGAAGAGGTGCACCTAAGAGATGGAAAATGATGCAGAGGAGCTCTAGAATCCAACATAAATCACTATTGAAGCTCACTGGGACACTTACACCAAGTTGGGTGACCTAGTCCTATTTCAAGGAAACTTTGCCAGAACTGTTTTCAACCAAAAGGGTATCTAGAACTGTAGAAAACATTTTTTCAGGCCTAGCAGTGAGACTAATTCACCACAGATGGTGACTTAGTCCACTTTTGAATCTTGAGAAATTTCGGATAGGAATCTATAGTCTTCAATTTGGCACTTATGTTCCTAATAGGTTTTTAGATCCGAAACTACATAATCTGACCTATAGATGTTCTCCAAGCTTTGTTTAGGGATTTTTTGACTTTGAATTCCTTTGATGGATTGTTGACAACTTTTCACACCTTTCTCTTTGAAAAATCCGCATACAAGACTTGTAAAACACACATGCAAAGAAGGGGGAAAATGTTAAGGGTTAGTGAATAGGGGTTTGCCTTGGTCAAACCCCGGTTTGGTAATTAAACACTTGAAAATGAAATGAAATGAAAAGAGAATGATGAATGAACAACATTCAATGCTACAACTCACCAAATCTTTGAAGTAGAAATCTGAAGATATGCAAGTAGAAGCTCCAATGAATGTAGACTTGAGAATACTTGAAATGCCTAGAATGCTTGATAATTGCTTGAAAGATTAAGTGAATGAATTAATGAGTGAATGGGTTGTGTTCGGGGTGAAATGAGAGGAAAAACCCTATATTTACACATGATTATATAAAATTTCTCGAAAATACCACATCACAGGCCGACCTCAAGGTTAGAAAATAATATCCTGCCAAAATTTTGAAATAATTTTAATTTCTGATCCAAATGGGACTAAGTCGCCCCTAGTGGCGACTTGGTCCCACTTGAGCAATTTAAGTGGTTGTTGGGAATTAAAGTGTATTAAATGATGTTTAATGGGATTATTCTCAAAAATACACTTAAGTAGGGCCTGCAAGTGTATAAAGGGGCCATTTAAGCATAAGAAAGGGTCAACTTATTGATGAAAAGCCCAGAAAAGCATGAAAGCTTATTACAACACTTTACAACACTTTGAAATAAGGATTAGTAGGTGATAAAAAAGATGTTATTTAAGTGAATTATATTAAAAAGGTCCTAGAAAAGTGTGAAATGTGTTACAACACTTTACAACACTTTTACAAGACATCATAAAGTTCTTATTGATTCACAAGGGTCCAAGACCTAATGTGAATGTGTTGACCACATTACAACATTAAATCTAGGAAAACCTAGGCCAACATCCATAAGAAAGACCCAAATGAGCGTTAAAATGTCCAAAGATACATTTTTTTATGCTACAGGTCTATAACTGCAAAAAATGTTCTAGATATAGTGTTAAAGCAAACAAAATGAATTCTAAAAATCATGTGTTGGGAACTATTGATTATATTTTTGTAAATTGCTTTATACATATAGGGTAAAAAATATGTGTGTATATCTATCCAAGGATTTTGTATATTGCAAACAAAGTACTCAAAAAATGCTTATAGATTGATGTTGCCTACTTCACTTGAATGCTTAACAGAATAGCAATAAAAGATTGTTGTACATGTATAAAAAATCATCCAAGTTTGGTATGACTCATTTGGGATCAGCTTTATGAATGTCAAATAAAAATAACATGATGTGTCAAAATCTTGTCATGATGAGTGTATAGAGTAGTTGGCATGTGTACCATTTTTAAAGCTTACAGACAAACAAAAACTAGATAACTCACGGATTGTCCTTACATGTAATGCATGGAGAATATATTGTTAGGAGGAGACACCTGAAGGCTTTTATTTTCTTCTTATCATAATATGCAAATAACTACCCCCTCTCTATGCTATTATTTTAAAACATAACATTTTGTTTGCTTTCAGTCTACTTACGAAGAACATGTTCTAGTTTTTATTTGCTCTTTCTTTGCATTGAAATGATACGTTTTGAGGGGTTTTGGGTAGCTTCCCAATGTCCATAGTAGTGCATCATAAATATTGAAGTGTGGGTTGCTTCAACAACGTTTTCGTGTTTCCCAAAGAAATTAACTGTGAGAAGCTTTATGCCTTAAATAAATGTGGTCTCATGGCATTATCGATTGTTATGGATGCTTGGAAAAAATCTATCAAATCATAATAGTAAGGAAATAAAATAGACAAGCCAATGAACTATTTGAAAAAATATCTCATAAAAATATGGTCGCATGGAGATGGAATGCCATGACAATAATGCCATGAGACCATGTTTCTTTGAGGCATTTTTTCAAACAATTCACTTCCTTGTCTATGCTTCCACAATTTTCATACATGTCTACCAAATTATTTTATCAAATAATTCACTACCAAGATCGTACTCTATTTATACAATGAAAGGATGTGATCCAATATAGGTAGGAGACAGATAACTATTATAGGGTTGTAAAAAAAGGGTGACCCAAGCACCAAGAAGCTACTAAGGTATATTCCTCCAAATCAGTGAAACTAGAAAGGAATAAGTTCAACAAAATGCCTCAAGAAAGTATGCACTCACAAACTATAATAATTTTCAAGTTTGCACAAAATGGATTGTTTAAAAAGCTTTAGAAATTATCAAGCAAAAATAATTGATAGGTGTATAGAAAAATTTCACAAACTTTGCCAACATTCTCCCTACCCTATTACAATGAGAGTATTTTTGGATCAAGTATGGGCATCCATCAAAGCATATTGAATGGAGGAATTTCATTCTCGACTCTAGTTTCAACTGTTGTAGTAGACTTAAAAGGAAAAAAACAATGTTGAAGCCTGAGCTACACACCTAGAAAACAAATGCTCTTTCTTCGATCCAAAGCTAAGCTCCACAAGCGATTGTGATTACTACAACCCTGCAACAAAATGAAACAAGAAGCATTGGGACATCGATTAGCAATGGAAGAAAGGGACACACATATAAATTTCTTCAATGTTCTGAACCACTAATAAAGCTTGACAATTTGAACATGCAAACTACCAGCAAGCATCATAAGGTGTCAAACATGTTGCTAAGCAAGGCATGATTAGATGCATGTGGATACCCTATTCCCCGCCTTCCCTATTCCCTGCCTTCACTAGACCATCTCAAACATCAAATTTGATTTTAATTTTTCCCTTTGCTTGCTTTTGATTGGTGACAAAATTATTTCTTTTAAAATTTTAAATGGAAAAATGCCAAAACCTGAGAAAAAAATGGATCAGCGAAAAGAAAATTTGGCGAATATAACTGAAATAACACTTTAATAGAGAAATTCATTGGCACCATAGGTTAAAGGATTTTACCCAACTCCCTAGACAACATTAATTGAAAAAATTGCACAGGGAAAACATTAGTCTCCGCCTATAATAGGTTGGGACTAAAAATTGAAGAGGTAGAAGAATGGGAAATATGGAAGGACTTAAATACAAAATGCTTGAAATAAATGTAAAGCTTCTGAGATAACAATAAATATGAAAGAATACATAGAGTGGTTTATGAGAAATAACAAGAACCAATTTGTAGAAAAAAATAGGCAATTTCTAGGTATCTTCATTGGTTTAATTTTCAACTCATACATTTGGATTTGGTGAAAGGAAAAATGACACATAAAGCTGGAAACATAGTAACATAGATCACAAAAGGAATTTCTTCAAGATTTTCCAAATTTGAGTAATCAAAAGTACAATGAAGAGATGTAATATTTTATGATCAAGAAATTTGTGAAGATAGAAAATATAACTGAGTATGGAAGAAGAGGAAATTTTATTTTTACAAATAAGTACAAGTTAAGGACAATCAACATATGGCTATTGTAGACCATTTAAGTGCTACATTTTCAATGAGGCCAATAATACCCATGGTTTCTTTTAAAATAAAAATGCTACAAAACAAAGCAATTATGGTTGAAAATCCTTAGAGCAAAAGGGATTGAAACTAAAAGAAGAGAGTTTGGTAATCTCAATAACATTAATAAAGTGAAAAAAAGAAATTCTAGATACTAGAAGAGAATTGTTTTTTAGAACTTAATGAAAGAATTAAGGTAAGGTATACAAAATTATTATTGATAACAATTTATTTAATAAGTTAATATGTACCAAGACATCAAATAAATTATGTAGATAATGTTCTTCTTAAATATAATCCTTATATCATTTTGTATTTAAAAGAAAGATCACAATGTGGTTATGGACAAGTCATGTTTAGTTTCATTTAGTATTGTTACAAATAAATATGAAATACAATGTGATATTATGCTTATTAGTAATTTTTATTTATTGGTTGACTAAATATAATTTAACTAGGAGGCAATACATGATGGAAAACCAAACATCTATTAAGTGTACTAGGAGAGAAAAGTATATGCAATGAATCTATTAGGATGATGAAACTTATACAAATGTCATTTGTCTCTTAAAGGTATGGAAATAATAAAAAAATCCTTAATGATGCTATAGATAGGAATCACTCTCAACTTTTGAATTCAACCCAAAAGATCAAATGACTCAAGGTCATCTACCTAAATTTGAGATTCAATTTGATGCAAACAAACAACTTCTCACAGAAACCCACAATGCAATGCAAACTCTGCTACAACAAAGAACACTTACAATACAAAAACAAATGCAAACAAACTCTAATTTTATTATTGCATCAAATCAACTCATGATAATTACATTAAAAAGAAAAATGTAATGCCACCATAGAGCATACAAAAATCTGCAAACAAAATTAATGAATCACGGCTCTTCCTATAGCTTCTTCTCACTGCCCCAAGCTCTCTTTGTTGTTGTCCAAACCTTCATACAATTCTTATCCTTCTCTTCTGCTCTCACACACCGGTGTCTTATCTTCTCTTCAATGATGCTGCTCAAATCTGCAACACAAAACCCCCAATGATACCTCTAGAGAGGCATCTTTCTCCTTCCCCTTCCTCACAAACTTCTTCCCACGTTTTTCTTCAAAAACCCTCAAAAAATGCATCGAAAAACATCAATTATTGCTCCATAGTGGGTGTCCAACTCTCCCCAAGCATAGCTATGCATATTATAAGTTTATGTAATATTAAATGAGACATGTTAATCCTCCATTAACTCCTCCAATTGTTGTCTTTACTCCCAGGTGCATTTTTCTCTATTTTGGGCATTTTAAAAGCTTTAAAATCTTGATTTTTTGCCTCTTTTCTATTCCAAATGCCTCCCATTTTATTTATGCAATAGATAAATAGTAAATGAAGGAATAAAAACCAATATTTCATTTTCATGACCCTCATAATGCCCTTCCACAATAAAATTGATCAAATTGGTACTTTGGAAGTGTTGAATCGGGTGCCAACATGCGGAAAAAATGAAAGTTCTCTCATTCACACAAAAATTGGCTTACAAGATTGGAATGGTACCCCATGGACTCTTGCAAAAGTAATTTTCTCTATCCCTCCAAAATCATGAGATATTAAACTTTTCATAAATTGCTGACAATTTTTAACAAACTTTCGGCATTAAAATATCACAAACTAAAAAAGATATCAATTTAATTCTTTTTGCACATTTCACATGCTACCTCCATGAATGTCTCTACCAAATAATTCTAATCCAATCATTACAAGTTTTCCAAAATATTTTTTGAAAAATGTCCACAAAGCCTTAAAATGATGATTTGATAAAAAATGAATTTATTCAAATTTGAACACAACAAGTGCTTTCTGAAGTTGAGAGATGTCAAATGAACCCCAAAACACACCAAAACTAAACTTCAAACCTGAAACTTGATTTTGGTTGATGTTGATTTCTAGTTTGCCCTGATGCATCACAATTGGTTGAGGCAATGTTAATAGTCAACCATGAACACAATTCACAACGGTGTAGAAAAACTTTTAAAGAGAAATTAACATACATAGAAGAGGATTTTAAATTTTTATAACATGAAAATAGCTTACCAATGAAAGAAAAGGAATGATATGAGAAGAAAAAAACCACCAAATCCAATGCATGATTGACCTATTATTGACCATTAAAGCTAAATATTTTGAACTTTGGAGATCTATTTTTTTCCTAGGGGAGAATGATGTAGGGATACTTTATGGGACATAAGGTAGAACAACACATTAAAGGTAAGTGAATATTTAGTATTCTCATAGCTAATGCTCCTAATTGTATGTATTTTCTTAAGGAGGTGGTAGGTTTTTGTTGAGAATTTTAAATGTATTTTATTTGTTATGTTCTAATTATTATTATTATTTTATTTTATTTTGGTACGTAAGAGTTTCATATTTTATTAATATTAAAAAGATTCATACATAACGTTTGCTAAAGCAAGAAGAACCATCACCCAACCAATAGCCAGAAAAACTAGTAAAGATTCCTTCGATTAGCCCGAGAAAATCACAAAATCTAACCAAAATTGGCTTCGTCCAAGCCAAAACCAGAAAGCCCATATACTAAACAACCAGCGAATGAGCAAATTTAACAAACAAAAAGAAGCCAAACCTCAGAGAAACCCATTCAATTTAGCAAAAGTATCAAAATCAACCACCCAATCCAAACCATCCTCCACCACCAACCCTATCTCCATGTTTGTATATCTCACAAGATTATATCATTTATTCAATTCATTTATCTTAATTATGTTGAAGGGAGCATCTCATTTTTCAATCGTGTTGCAATTTTATGATCTAAAAATATTATTAATATGATATTATGTTGACACAACTAACTATAATATGATTTCTTTATATAATCTTTTATATGGTATGATCATGATATTTATGTATTTTCATGTTGTTATGATATATGTTTTGTTATTTATTTGAATGTCTTTGTCAACCTTTATGTATTGAGTGTATAGATATTGTAGTTGTATAAAAAAAGTAGATTAAAAAAGTAGATCGTGATAATGAACAATCACTAAATATTTAAATGCATTCAATAAGTGATTCAATACATCTAGTGATGTGTATGACACAAAAATAGACAAGTCTTTGATTTCTTTTGATTTTTAAGAATAATAAATTTTTATCACGACTTATTAAATATTGTATAGAAAAAACTATAATATTATGAAAACACAAATGTTTTAAAATCAATTTTATGAACTAATCATTCTTATGATTAATAATTATTATGTCACTATTAAATATTTTTAAAAATCATGTCATTGTTAATAAAGTAAAATATCTTTCAAAGTTATTTTTCCTTACAAAATCATAAAAATCTTTTAGATTTTTATTTAATCAAATAGTCAATAGATATTATCATTAAAAAAAAAAGTCAATAGCTATAAATATTTATTAAATGACTGCAGAAATTTATTAAATATAAATATATAATACTTAATTGAAAGAATTAAAATATTTATGTTTACCAACTATTAAATAGTGTCAAAATTCTATTGTTATACTATAGAAGTGTGGAGCAAATGTAAATTGGAAAATGATTGTTTTTTGTTTTACCCACCACTTGCAAGAACCGTACCAAAAATGGCCTAGTAAATGACGTGGCATTATGTATGCCAAATAAACATATATACGTTAGCAAGGGATGGGGGCCACCATGCCACATACCATCACTCGGGAGTGACGTGTCAATTATGCATAACTACTTTATGACCTGAAAATGATTGTAGAATCATTTACCTAAGGCTTTTACTTTTTAAATGATAATAATTGAATGAAAATGTTTTTCTCGCTTTTAAGACACTTCTATTTCTATTCAATTGCATCCTATCTATGGGATCATTATTATTTAATTGTTAGTTAAATTTATAGGGTTTAGAGTAACTAAAGATGATATTGTCAATCAAGAAATTTAAGATTTATATTTTTTTTAAATGTAGTTTTATTTAATTTTTTTTTTTAATATAGTTTTATCTAATCTAGATTTTAATGTATGTAAATGGTTTGAATATTTTGTTGTGTTAGGTTATATAAAGAATTAGACTCAATGCAATTGAAATTTAATCAAGGGTTTCTTTATATTTTATTTTGTTAAAGCTAATTGATGTAGTCATGGATGGATGTCCAACTAAGGATGTTAAGCGGTAATCAAAATTAACACAAACTTATGAACATGAATTGGATCTAATGAAAGAATGCTCAATAATCAAAATTGTATCTAATACTTTATGTCACAATGGGCTCACAACATGCTAGTGTTGTCTTAGATTTCAATACACTTTCAACACCTTCATGTAAGTGTGGTAACCAACATTGGCTTCCTCAAATAGACCCATTAATTATTGTATTTGGTCCTTAGATCTCCTTTTGTCCTCCATTAACAAGCTTCAAAAATGAATTAGACCTCCTTTATTATTCTTGAGGCAAAAAATTATTGGTCGACTAAGGTCAGAATAATAGTTCCAAATCCAATGCATCTCTAAACATGGCGCTTCGTGGGACCAATAAAGCCTCTCAAGAGGTTTTCCCTTGGGGTAAGGCTCCAAATCTCAACACATAATGTGTAAACTTCCTTAAGCTAATTTGACACACCACTTATTCAAATGATCATGGAATACAAAAGGGATAGATAGGCATGCATGTGTGCTTTGCTAAAGCTCTAAGTGAAATCACAAGTCACTTTGAGTAGAATGTGATGTCCCACTTTGTGCTATTGTTTTGAGTGCTTAGTTGGTGACTAAATCAGAAATCCCAACTGTGACATTAAAAAAATGAATCAAAAATAAAGAGTTGGACTATAAAATAAAATAAATAAAGGAAATATGTTTGGTTGATCTCAGATTGCTCAATGGCTTGGGATGTTCTTGCATTAGATATCTTAAGCAAGTGGTTTGTGAGCTTGGTTCTCACAAATAAGGCTAAGTGGTAGAACCATCCCCTTAGTCTAGTAAACCAACCGCAATGCATCCTCAACAGATGAAGAGGCTTCTAGAATCAAATGTGTTTTGTTTCTTTCACCTCTAGTAGTTTCAAAATAAGGAACTATGACACACTCCAACTCCCACACATCTTCTTCTCTAGTGTTTGTGCATGCCACTTCTCTCCTCTATTGTTTTCATAATTTGATGTTGAATGTGGCTATCCTCTTTGATCTCCAATACACCTTTTATTTTCTTTTATTTCACTTTTTGGAGCATACCTTCTTCTAATGAAGGAATTTCTTTTGGTTTAATTAAAAATATATATTTTCTAATTAAATGGCGCCTACCTCATTCATTAGGATTAATCTAGTTGCAAATGAAATGTATTTTATTATTATTAAATTTAGAAAGAATAAAATAACTCTAAAAATCCTAGGAATCCTTTAAACTTAGGAATTAAAAACTTTTATTAAGTAAAGCATAAAACAAGATGATAAGAATGTTATTTTATGAGAACTGGAACGCAAAATTATAGATGACTTCAAAATAGAAAACACAGAAAATGGTACCCAACTCTAGAGACGAAGAATAGTATCCAAGATGCTAACACATTGACTATCATCCATATGGCCCAGAATATTGAGAAACTTCCAAAAAAATGATCTATTATGATCTTATTATCTACCCAATCTACAAAAGTAGAAATAAAAACATGCTAGTATATTCCATGTGACAAAAAAATAAATAAACAAGAGAAATAAAAGGATTCACATTAACTAACTGAAGAATAAAAATAAATAATAAAAGGGAAACACTTGTAAAACCTTTGTGTAATTGAATAGTACTAGAATATTTGTAGGTACAAGAAATAGAAAAAATGGTTAGATTTATTTTGGATCTTGTCAAGAGTATTCAAGCCCCTATATTGTTCTTTCAACCTCCATGAATAGCCAATAATAAGAAGAGTAGAAAAATAATGTGTATACCCTTATCTTAGGTGCATCTAATAATTTAGAGCAATAAAAAAAATCTATGAATTTATCAACCCTTGGTCTATGGGGAAGAATACCATAGTGTGTGTAATGATAAAATGATTGGTGGCCTCCGCCAAAAGATAATGGAATATGCAATATTGAAATTGTAACAATATTATTTTAAATGTAATAAAAATAGTACAAATCACTTGATGTAGGAAAAAAGGAAGATCTCTTTGGATGATTTGATCAAAATACAATAGTATGCTCCAACTTCAAGCTAAGAGAGATTTTTCTAGCAAGAAGATTTCTTCAACTTTGTAATGGAGTTGCAATAAGGTTCCTTAATAAGAGATAAAAATAGTCAAGAGAACTTCAAAGAGATCAAAGAAATTCAAAAGTTTTTTTTGAAAAGAATATGAGGGGATTCTTGTGTCAAATTCACATGCAAAGGATGTTAGTTTTCTAGGTGAATATAATAACAGGTGGTAAAAGATAGTTGAGAAAAAAACCAACAACTCAAATTTTAAATTTTTTGGAAATAATAGTGCATTGTGTGGATGTTTGGTCATCATACTCATTTTGGAAAATTCTCCAAAATTTGGCATGTGTTCCTATAATAGAAGTGAGGAGAATATTACATAATATAATCTTCGCAAACCTTGGTGAAGGGAACATAGGCCAAGGTTTTGGCTAAAATGAACATATAACACACTAAGGGAATGCTAAAATAGGTTTAAAACATAATATGAAATTGTATGGGTACATAATTTTCTATTTTAATTTTTTCCCCACTTTAGCAAATTGATCAAATTAAGTGATAAGCTACGCTAAAGTACAAAAATAAAATTTTGAAAGAAAATAACATTATGAAAAAGGATAACAGCTATTGGTCCCTGCTTTCAACATCCCAAAATTCAAAATGGTTTGTGAACTTGTTGGTCCTGAGTCACCTTGGTACCTAGAAACTTATAATTACCTTCATTCCCAAATTTTACTTGATAACTTATCCAATAACCAATGCAAGAACTTTATCTGAAAATCCTCCCATTACACCATCATCGGGGATACCTTGTACCAATGCGCCTTTGACAATGCCCTACTTTGATGTCTCAATAACACTGAAGCAAAAACAACCTTATGTGAAGTGCAAAAAAGGAATTTCTGGAGCCCACTCTAGTGGTCCTACCTTAACCAAAAGGATTATGCGGTTGGGATACTATTGGCCTACCATGGAGCAGGAGGCATATCAATTTGTTAAAAGATCCAAAGAATGTCAAGTTCATAGTGATCTCATTCATGCTTCGGCATAGGAACTAAGGCCCATCACTTCACCTTAGCCCTTTTTCAATGGGGACTCGACCTTGTGGGAAAAATCCACCCGACTTCCTCAAATGGCCACAAATTCATTATAACCACCACTAAGTACTTTACCAAATGGGTAGAGGCCATCCCCCTTACCTACATCACCAACAACCAAATTGCAAAGTTCATTCTTAATTATATCATTTGTCGATATGGTATTCCACAGTCCATAATCACAGACAATGTTCATCCCTTCAAAAACTAAGACGTCTACAAACTATGTGAACAATTCCACATCCAATTCCATTTTTCCACTCCTTACTACCTACAGGGCAATGGTCAAGTTGAGGCATCCAATAAAACCATCATTAAAATCCTCAAAAAAACATCAATGATGTTGGTCATGACTGGCACATTCAACTCAACCCTGCCTTATGGGCATATCGAACCAGTATCCATACTCCCACTGGAGCCACCCCATATTCCCTAGTCTTTGGTTCAAAGGCTATTCTCCCCATTGAGGTCGAAGTCCCCTCTCTACGAGTTTCCATGAAAGGGTTAATCAATGATGAAGAGTACAGGATATCTAGGTTACATGAGCTAGAATTACTCAGGGATGAGTGAAGACAGAAAGCTATGACCCACTTACAAGCATATCAAAACTATCTTTGTAGAAGTTATAATAAAAGGGTCATGGTCAGACATTTTGACATTAAGGACCTAGTACTAATGAAAAATCCTAAAAACCAAGCAGAATGAGATAAACCTAGTAAGTTTGAGCCTAACTAGCTAGGTCCTTATGTTATCACAACTTCATTCTATTCTAATGCATATTTGTTGTCCACTCTAGAGGGAGAAACATTATTTGAGCCTATAAATAGCTTGCACCTGAGCAAGTTTTACACATAGCTTCAAAGAGCTCAATCAAAAATTAAAAAAAAAACAAAATAATAATAAAAAAAATAAAAATAGTAAAAAGAAATAATTTTTCCAACGGTGAAAACCATCTCAATGGTGCTTTGGATAAGTACCATGGTGAAAACCTAGCAAACAGGAACCATGTGTAGACAGTCTCCACTCCATTGTCTATTATCACTTCACATGGTCTTTCCACCTTCACCCTTATTAATACCACTATCCCTCCTTCCTTCTACAACACCCGCAATAAAAGTAGTTGCTAATCCTATGACTTGAGATCGATTGATGCTCACAACATACCACATAAAATCATTCTTACCATCCAATCCCACACAATACCTGACCAAGGGAAAATACCTAACACCCATTCTTGACGAAATAAGCCTCTAGATCTTCAGGTCCTAACACACTTGCAAAAACACAAAAACATTTAGAAAACATGTCACAAACACAAAAACATTCAAAAAATGTCAAAATCCCAAAACATCCAAATACTCAAAAGAAAAATGGAGTTAGTCTAGTTGAACTATGTCATCTCTGAGCTTAAACGTAGGAAAGGCCATCATCGATGGGCCCCCGAGACACCCTAGGTCAATCCTTTAGCAATCTGTCATGATAAAATAGATTTTTCATCAACTATTAATATCTTCATCTTGTAAATGGGTCGAGTTTGGTCAAACTATGAGGTCTCTGTGATTAGGTTAGTCCTTCAAGGTTTGTCAAAATAAAATCATTACTCAGTTCTTTTTCCATAAAAAAAATTCAATGGTCATGTCAAACTACAAGGTCTTTGCGTGTATAACGTAAGCAAGGCCATCAATTGATGAGCCCTCGAGGCCGTACTAGGTCATCCCCTTAGGGTTCATCACATTCACTATCACAAATGTCAAATATCTTCAAATAAAACAAATCTTTTTCAGTCAATCCTATCAGTCAAAGCCTAGTCGAACTACATGGTCTCTACATGTACAATATAGGCAAGGCTTAACAACCCTTGAGGCCCTAGATGTTAGTCCTCTTAGGGTTTTTGTCATGTTGGTCATATCACATGGTCATACAATGAACGGATCAAACACAAGGTCACAAATGACGCACAATAAAACCAATCTAAATCAACAAGAAGTCTATCGAGTCAATCATTTATGAGTCTTCAAGATGTGTCCTTCTTAACGTCAGAATCTCTTTTGTCAAACAATTTATTCAAGATATGTCTTTTTTGAACCAACATCAAATCTATCAAATCAATCATTTAAGAGTCTTCAAGATGTGTCTTGCTTGACATCGGACTCTTTTCTGTCAACCAATTTATTCATGATATGTCTTTCCCGAATCAATGTCAAATCTATCAAATCAATCACTTAAGATTCTTCAAGATGAGTCCTTTTTGACGTCAGACTCTTTCATGTCAATTGCAGGTCTTCAAGATGTGTCCTTAACATCAGACCCTACCATGTCATCTATTCAGGATGTGTCCTTCTTGAATCCTAACCTTGACAATAATCAAATTTGACATTCCAATCTTCTTTAGGATGTGTCCTTCCTAAAGAATGACCAGTCATCCTCGTCATCACCAAGTCAATCTTGGAAAACAAAAAAATATTTGACACACATGTCTTGAAAAACATTTTTCATTTATTTTTTCAATGATTTAATATGATCATGTAACTAGCCACCTCGACAATGTCCTATGACAAATTTAGAGGAGCGACAATGTTACATGAGCATATCTTGTTTTTTTTACTGACTGCCTTATCTTTTTGAAATTGTCATGTCACTAGCCACCTCAGGGATGTCCTGACAACAAGATTTAGAGGAGCAATGACATATCATGATGATTGTCTTATCTTTTTGGAAATTGTCATGTCACTAGCCACCTCAAGGATTTCCTCACAAAAGGATTTAGAGGAGCAATGATGTATCATGATGATTGTCTTATCTTTTCAAAGTTGTCATTATCACTAGCCACCTCAAGGATGTCCTAGCAACATGATTTAGAGGATCAATGACGTTTCATGACACGTTTTCTTCATAATGTTGTTTATGGTTTGCCTCAACAAAAAGACTAGGAATAATTGGATTCCTAAGCATGACTCACAACAATCCTTGTATGTGATTGTTTGTTTTTGGAAAATGTATGACATTGCACACCATTAGTCTATCTCATATTTTTAGTGTTTCTTGTCCATTGCAATAAACTACCTAATGATCATTAAAAATAGAAATACTTAGTATAAGGATAGCAAAGTGATGACATATTTTTCTTTCACGCTAACATAAATCATCTTCAAGCTAACAATCTTCTTCTATCGCATCTGGATGATGTACTATGACACAAAAAAATCACCTACATTCATTACAATATTAGAATAGCATGCATCTTACATCCACATCCATTTTCCATAAGTAAATAAAAACATCAAATCATTATCATATACATTTGCATAACACAATGCATACAATGACTATATATCATAACTTACATGCATCCATTACATCATAAATCAAGGGAACCAATCATAATTAAATGCATACATAATCATCATCACATCACATAAACAAACACATCATATAATCACCACCAAAAATGCATCCCATATATATATAAAAATGTGTCACAGTATAATATCCAAGATGTATATCTAAAATGAAGCTCACAGGGTCTATAATCATAATACAATGTCAAGAAATACATAAATATGTCCCTATCGCAAACTCTCACTACTTCGATGAGGAGAATGAGGAGGTGACTGACGGGGAGAGCCTAACGATCATTGTACGGATGAGGACCTATCATAAGGTCTTGGCATGTGAGGTCCTAGGACACCACCACTACTCTGGGATATGTTGTGGGACTACCTACTACACGATTTGCTACTAAGTGCTTGAGAAGAACTTGGAGCCCATCTCTCAGGAGGCACCTCCTACTCATACAAATCCCTGTAGTACCACTCTCACTCACCAACCCTGACCAACTCTCAAGCCATGTCTGCAACCAATCCACTACAAAGAGCAAAGAACTCTACAAACCTCTGCTTTGTCTCCTACCTTCGTGCCACTACCTGATCTCTCTCCTAATATGCATTGTCCCTCTCGAGACACATCACATCTCTCTCCACAAACACAACCCTAACCTACTCCTCCAAAGCCTCTACCCTGGCCTCCAAATCGACCAATCGCTAGTCTACAGGACCCTCCTCCTACTGCACTGGTCTCTCCCCCTCATCCACATCCCACTCCTCTATAATCTGGTCTTGGAGCTCTCTCTCCTTGTCTCCCATCTCCTCCTCGGGGAAATTCTCTACATCTTGGTATCTGGCCCATAATAAATCAAGGGCATCCCACTCCTCCTCCCTAAATGCCTCCTCTCCAATGGCCTCATCCCCAATGGCCTCCTCTCCACGCACCTCCCTCATGGCTTATTTCACATTGAGGCACGACTGGGGCATGTCATTCATTATTCTTTGGCAAAACATTGAAATAACATTATGTCAAAAAGGGGAAAAATGTAGACACTGAAAAATGGCTTAGGCTTGCGACTACATTTTTTATTATTAATTCAAGATACCCGCAAAATGATTAAATGATTTGATTATTTAATTATAACTTAACATCACATTTCCTCTAATTAATTAAATAGTTTAATCATTTAATTAATTCATTTTCATTATTCTTCTAAAATTGATTAATTAAGTAAATTACATTAATTTATCTTAATTACATCACTAATTAATTTGATCTCCTCTTTTGATTAAATAAATAAGTTTAAGTTTCATAAATTTATTTAATTGTGTCATCATATTCTCCCACATTTAATTAAATGAATAATATTTATTTAATTAATTATTCTACCTTCTCATAAAGTGACTCCATAAATTGAATAATTCATTTAATTCATTTGATTCACGTACACACATTTCCTCCATAAAATAAAGAATTAATTTAATAATTGATTCTTCTATTTGAGCACGTCTCCTACATTTTCAATTAAATAATCTCATGCATGATTCTCTCCACTCCTAACACACACTCTCCCTCAGTTCACTCAGCTAACAGATCTGTCACCCCCTTTTGACTCACACACTCTAATCAATCAAATCATTTAACTATTCAATCAACCTCCCATACAACCAACTAACTAATCAATCAAATCACTTAACGATTCAATCAATCTTTCATGCAAATCACTTAACTACTCAATCAGGTCCTCACACTCAATTTGGATCACTTGAATTCAAATCAATCTTGACCGTTGAATCTGTAAATCTTCTATAAAAGAAGCCTTTACTCCATTTTTGGTAATCACAATCTTCGAAATTTTGTTGTCATAATACTTCTAGGTGAATCTTGCATACTTACAATCTGAGGGCATTTGACAATTTCAAAGCAAAGTTCAGAAGGATAATGGAGATGAATCAAGCAAGCATGGGAATCAGGTGATATTGTTCTATGTATTGAATTACTTTGATTGCATTGTACTTCATTATTAATTTGGGAAATCTTAGCATAATAGACGATTTTGTGATTGTTGTTGTTGTTTATGCATCTTTATTCTTGTTCAATTTTCCTTATCACGATATGAAATACAATGTGATATTATGCTTATTAGTATTTTTTATTTATTGGTTGACTAAATATAATTTAATTGAGAGGCAATACATGATGGAAAACCAAACATCTATTAAGTATACTGGAGAGAAAAATATATGCAATGAATCTATTAGGATGATGAGACTTATACAAATGTCATTTGTCTCTTAAAGGTATGGAAATACTCAAAAATTCCTTAATGATGCTATAGATAGGAATCAATCTCAACTTTTGAATTCAACCCAAAAGATGAAATGATTCAAGGTCATCTACCTAAATTTGAGATTCAATTTGATGCAAACAAACAACTTCTCATAGAAACCCAAAATGCAAGGCAAACTCTACTACAACAAAGAACACTCACAATACAACAACAAATGCACACAAACTCTAATTTTTTTATTGCATCAAATCAACTCATGAAAATTACATTAAAAAGAAAAATGAAATGCCACCATAGAGCATACAAAAATCTGCACATAAAATTAATGAATCATGGATCTCCCTGTAGCTTCTTCTTGCTGCCCCAAGCTCTCTTTGTTGTTGTCCAAACCTTCATACAAATCCTATCCTTCTCTTCTCTCACACACTAGTGCCTTATCTTCTCTTCACTGATGCTACTCAAATATGCAACACAAAACCCCCAATGATACCTCTCAAGAAGCATCTTTCCCCTTCCCCTTCCTCACAAACTTCTTCCCACGTTTTTCTTCAAAAAGCCCTAAAAAATGCATTGAAAAACATCAATTATTGCTCCAGAGTGGGTCTCCAACTCTCCCCAAGCATAGCTATGCATATTATAAGTGTATGCAGCATTAAATGAGACATTTTAAGCCTCCATTAACTCCTCCAATAGTTTTCTTTACTCCCAGGTGCGTTTTTCTCTATTATGGGCATTTTAAAAGCTTTAAAATCTTTATTTTTTGCCTCTTTTCTGTTCCAAATGCCTCCCATATTATTTATGAATAGATAAATAGTAAACCAAGGAATAAAAACCAATATTTAATTTCTATGACCCTCATAACACCCTTCCACAATAAAATTGATCAAATTAATACTTTGGAAGTGTCGAATCAAGTGTCGATAGGCGAAAAAATTGAAAGTTCTCTGATTCACACAAAAATTGGTGTACAAGCTTTGAATGGTACCCCATGGACTCCTCAAAAGTATTTTTCTCTAGCCCTCTAAAATCATGAGATATTAAACTTTTCATAACTTGCTGACAATTTTTAACAAAATTTCGGCATTAAAGTATCTCAAACTAAAAAAGATATGAATTTAATTATTTTTGCACATTTCATATGCTACCTCCATGGATGTCTCTACCAAATAATTCTACTCCAATCCTTACGAGTTTTCCAAAAATAATTTTTGAAAACTGTCTATAGAGCCTTAAAACAATGATTTGATAAAAATTGAACTTATTCAAATTTGAACACAACAAGTACTTTCCGAAGGTGAGAGATGTCAAATGAACCCCAAAATGCACCAAAACTAAAATTCAAACCTGAAACTTGTTTTTGGTTGATGCTCATTGGCAATCTACCCAGATGCTCCTATATCACAATTGGTTGAAGGGATAGATGTTAATAGTCAACCATGAAGACAATTCACGAGGGTGTAGAAAAGCCTTTAGAGAGAAATTAACATACATAAAAGAGGATTTTAAATTTTTATAACATCAAAATAGCTTACCAAAGGAATTCAAGGAATGATATGGCAAGAACAAAACCACCAAACAAAGAAAAAAGAAAATACGATGCATGATTGACCTATTATTGACCATTAAACCTAAATATTTTGAACTTTGGAGATTTATTTTTTTACTAGGGGAGAATGATGTAGGGATACTTTATGGGACATAAGGTAGAACAACACATTAAAGGTATGGGAATATTTAGTATTCCCATAGCTAATGCTCCTAATTTTATGTATTTTTTTAAGGAGGTGGTAGGTTTTTGTTAAGAATTTTAAATATATTTTATTTGTTATGTTTTAATTATTAGTGATGTCACTTTTGAATTTTGTAAAATCTAAAGTGCTCATATTAAAACCCTAAGAATTTTTACCTAAAATATTTGTTACATTTGATGTAGGGTTCTTACATGAGGTTTCGGGTTTTTTTCATTTTAGTTGCTTTGTGTTCTATTTTGTTGCTAACTGTGTAGTGCCTATTGCCAATCATAAAAAAAAACATGTTTATTAATGTCATCATGTGACTGGCCCTTCTTGTGTCTAGGTTTGAATCGCCTGTCTCTTATAGGGTTAGGGAAAGGATCTTTTGACCTTTACATCCTTTGTATTGTGTGATTCAGAAGTCTTGAGCCTATTACTTTCATGTCATCCTAAATAAGTCCCCTCTTTTAGAACAACTTAAGTGCACGTGCTCGAAAGCTTCCACTTAAGTCCTGATGGCCCTCATAGCTTTATCAATCATCATTGATTTATTCATAGGTTTACACCTTGAATTAGAGACAAGTGATGGAATGATGTTTTCCTTAGACATCACTCATCGCTAATGGCTTTTGAGTTTTCAAATTTGTAATAGCGATGAGAGATGCTTTTGGCCTTTTGTTTTTATCACCCATCATGGATGGTCATGAAAAGATAAACTTGAATTAGCGATGAGCGATATGACGTGATTTCCTTTATATCACAGATATGTTTTAAATGTAATTCTCACATTAGTGATATGTGATGAACCTTATAAATGTTGTAAATCCTCTCATCACTGATTTCTTGCAAAATATATGAGGAGAATTAGCGATGAACAAAGGCCTTATGTTATATTGCTCATCGTGGATTCATTTCAGAACTTGAGTTCTGAATTAGCGATAAGCGATGGGTGTCCTCTAAAAGGGCTTTTCTTTCGCTAATTTGATATTCAATCCTATGAGTGATGTCTTTTGTGCCTTTTATTTTATGTAGGTTGTACATGTCTAAATTTGATGCCTCCACAACATCTCTCATCGCCGATAGGATCCTAGGTGCAAAGTTTGAATTATCAATGTGCGATGGTAGGATGAATGTGACCAAAGGTCAGGCCACAAAACCAAGGGCTAAAGATCATTGCAGGAATGTTCACATCACTGATGGAGTTAGGAGAGGATGAAGTAAATTAGCGACAAGCAATGACCATTAATGAAAAGGGCAACATGGCAAGATCCTGGGGATTCCACATTTAAAGAAAAAAGGAAAGCAGTGAAAGGACTGGAGAACCATTGATAAAGTTTTAAGGCTGGATGATCCAATGGACTAAAAATAATCACATGAATAACTTCATCACTAATTGCACCCTAAAAATTAGGGAGGATCAACGATGAACCGATGAAGTGTACATAAATAAAGTTTCTCTCTAAAAAATTGACCTTATGTACCTCATCGATATTAATGAAGAGCACAAATTAGGTTGACGATACATGCTAATTGTCAGATCACATATGATTAATCATGGTTAGAGAAGAATGTGGTAGCATTTGAGATACCATCATTGTTTTCAAGGAGCGAGTTGATAATGGTCAAAAAACGATGCTCATAACCACCTTAGATGAAATTTTAATTGCTCTAAGATGAACGGCCAAAATTTAGAGCCAAACTGATAAGTTACCAATTCGCTCGCGCAAGGAGTTCTAAATCATTAATTCTGCATGCTCCAAATTTCTATTAAATGCAGGTTGATCATTATTTATTCACACTATCTTTTCAATTTGCAGCGTGTGTGAGACAAACTGTGAAGTGGGGTAAAAGGTTGTTGGTCTATCTTGAGTTGAATTTTCTGATCCTAGGTAGGTTGGTATGAAATTGGGTTCTTTGGTCTATTTAGGAATTTTGTTGCTTGAACTAGTTGTAATTACTAGGGTTGGGGTGTTTCTCTTGTGGGTCTTGAAACAAAAATCCTTTTAATTATCACTCTGCTAGTTCTAACAAAATGGGAAAAGTTGGTGCAACAATTTCATCTGTTAGGAGGTCTAGCCGGCTAAGTGTGTGTTTGAGTGCCATGAAGACATGACTAAGAAGGAATCCATGGTTTCCCCTGAGATTTCAAAGGGTAAAAGGAGAGCTAGAGGCCATAAGAAGAAATCAATTGTGCAGAGTACTTACCGCTTGAGGAATAGGACCCTTCTAGGAGAAGTGGTCAAATTCAAAGGCAAGGAACTGGCACAACCAGTGAAGAAGGCCAGGAAAAAAGAGAAAAGCCACAGGACCCACCTGGGAAAACACAATTCTCCTATTATGCTTTCTGATACTCCTTTGAATGTTGAAGTTGATACTGACTCAGACTATGGCCAGTACATCTATTCTTTGTTGCCGTATGGGAGCTATGATGATGACATACTGGTGATCCCTCCATTTTCATCGAGGACAAGGAGCGGTCGAGCATTTTCGCATGTCGACGTCTCTTAATAGGGTCATTGCCTTGTTTTAGTTTTTGATGAAACCATGGTCTTTGCATAGGAGGTATTTTTTTTCATGTGACCATGGTTTGTCTTTTTCTTTCCCATATTGATGTGGAAGTCTTTGAGAAGATATGAATGGAATCTTTTTTTTTCAAACAACGAATGTTGTGACAACGACCACTAATATCTTGTAAATGTTTTTTGCCTTTTGTCCTCCCCTGTTCTCAAATGATTGTGTATGAAACTGTCTGGGAGTTCTTCGAGGAGTCAGTTAGAATTAGGTTTTTGAAATGAACTCAAATGAAAATGAAATTTTAATTCAGCCAGGTGCTTGTTGCTCCCCTGCTTATATAAAGGGGATTTCATGGCTGAAAGAAGAGAGTTCAAAATTTTGAGTCTAGACAGGGTCACAATAAATACTATGCTCTAAAATCATAATAGAATGTAAATAGATACTCTAGTAGATATATCAAAAGCAAGTTTAAGATGAAATTTAAACTATATACGAATTTTAAATATTGTTTTACAAACAAATATCATAAATGAAGAAGAATTTTAGTTTCAAAATACGGCTCTCCTATGTGTTTTCTTCCTTAGAGCATAATAGAATGTAAATAGATACTCTAGTAGATATATCAAAAGCAAGTTTAAGATGAAAGTTATACTGTATACAAATCTTAAATATTGTGTTACAAAGAAATATCATAAATGAAGAAGAATTTTAGTTTCAAAATATGGCTCTCCTATGTGTTTTCTTCCAAGTTATGAATGAAGTTGTTAATGACAATTTCATTTGTCTTTTTGTCATTTGCACAGAATGGATGAATTTGTTTTATGCTTCAGTTCAATGAATTGATTAAACGCTAAAATGAGCTCATTAGTTTGTGAGAAAAGGATATAGGATTTACTAAGGAAGTGATATTTTGTAGACACGGTGAGTTAGATGTTACAAAATAACATTCTAATAGTCAATTAAATTCTAACGTTCAATCAAAATTGTATTACCGATTGATTACAAGTTATAACTCCTTTTCTCCCTTAGATAAGGCACTAATTGTTTTATTAGTTTAGCTTATGATCTATTGAGCCAGTATTGAATTGGGCCTAGGATTCAAGATGAAGAATGATTCACAAAATACATTAAACTACATTGTCCCAACTCCAAGTATGTAAACTCACTCCTTGAAATAAGTAATACTTCTATCTAAGTTTTGTCGAGCCTTTGATAAGGTGATTTTCATGAAACAGTGCATCTGTGTGAAGAAATACTCTTGACGTAAAGTGAGATATTATGAGTATGCATGGGATTACCCTCCCTCACATAGCCTGAAGAGAAGAAGTGAAGTACTAATTACTTTACTTAGGTGTTGGCCAATCCTCAACCTAACTGATAATTGAGTTGTGGCAAGCTCATAGGTTAGGACAAAGATTAAGTTTGATTCTAAAAAAAAACCAACAATTAGCAAGTAGTTAATTAGTGGAAAACCTTTCATCTTTTGTAAAAACAAAAAAAGATAGTTAAAGTAGAAAAAATGAGATTTTTTTTAAATGGATATCTTCACCAAAGAAAAAAACTAACAGAAATTTTCATAAGAAGAAAATAAAAAATAATAATATTTTGCTTGTCCAAAATAACTTTGACTCATCATTTATTCATAGTTTTATTTTGTTGTTTTTATCTCAAAACATATCTTTATTGACTATGCCAAAAAGTATTTATGTAAGATCGAGTGGATTTTTAGTGTTGTGATTGTTGAAAGATACTTGAGAAAAGTAATATATATATATATATATATATATATATATATATATATAATTGTTATCCAATAGAATGCTCCTTGACCTGGTATATATATTAACAATTTATTTTTTTAGTGTTTTGATTTTGTCAACAAATATTAGAAGTAGATTTAAAAGAAAGGAAATCAATTAAGAAAAAAAACTAGACTACTCTACATAAAAAAACATAATAATTAAATAATTACTAGAAAAGTACAACTATAACTAATTCTATGTTCAAGCTATTTTTAGTGTTGTGATTGTTGAAAGATACTTTAGAAAAGTAAAAAATATATATATTGAATTGTTATCCAATAGAATGCTCCTTGACCTGGTATATATATTAACAATTTATTTTCTTAGTGTTCTGATTTTTTCAACAAGTATTAGAAGTAGATTTAAAAGAAAGCAAATCAATTAAGAAAAAAAACTAGACTACTCTACATAAAAAAGCATAATAATTAAATAATTACTAGAAAAGTACAACTATAACTAATTCTATGTTCAAGCAAATGGCAAGTGGTTGGAATAGGAGCAAGGGTAGGAGTTTGAATTCCTCTGCAACAGAGGGTGAGGGAGATGTTGAATCTGAGGATGAGGTGGATGGGATACAGTTTCCTAACGGGTCACGAATGGCTGATGGGTTGCGAATGACTAATGTCTGGGTTGCAGTGGGCATCTCTTTGGGAGATGTTTCTATTGGTTTTTTTGGCTATTGTTGGCAACAGATTTTTTGCTACTGTCTAGAGTGAGGTTTGGTTTTCCTATGACAGGACTTTGTTGGGATTTTTTATTTTCTCTTATTTTTGACTAGAATGTCAAGGAGGATGGGGTGCTAAATGAATTAGATGGTTCCCTTCTTTTTTCCTGTGTGGGTCTCCCTCTTCTCTCTATTGGACTATTGTTGGAGGTTTGTCTGTCATCAGTAGGGTTTCTTTGGTTGTGGTTGCCTGACGGGTTGTGGACAGCTGACGAGTTGAGAATGGTTGACGAGTCGCAGATGACTGACGGGTCAAGGACAACTAACATCTAGGTTGTTGTTGACATCTCTTTGGCAGATGTTTCTATTGGGTTTTTCTGGGTTGTTGTTGGCTTCAAATCTCTTGTTGCTATCTGGGGTGAGGTTTGGTTCTCTTGTGTCAGGACTATGTTGGGATTTTTTCCTTCATCTTATTCTTGATTGGAATGTCAAGGAGGATGGGGTGATAAATGGTTTGGCTAGTTTCCTTCTTTTTTCCTGTGTGAGTCTCCCTTTTCTCTCTGGTGGACTGTTGTTGGAGGTTTTTTTTCATCAGTAGGACTTTTTTATGGTGAATTTTGTTGTGGGTTCCTGCTTGGAGCTCTTGGTTGTTGGTGTGCTCATTTTTATGGAATCTTCTTTTGCTAGCTTTGTTGTTTGGAGGCTGTTGCTAACAACAAAAGGGTTGTTATCAACGGTTTCACTGCTGACATTGATAGCTATGGTGGATAGCTATTTGGAGCTTGTGGTTATTGGTGGGCTTATTTTTGAAGCGGTTCTTTTTTATGCTATGGGCCTTTCTTTGTGGAGGATTTCCTTTGCATGTTGTGTGATCCCTCTCTCATTCACGGCCTTATTTGGGGTGAGGTATGGCTTTCCTTTTTTAGGAGTATGTTGGGGGTTTTGGCTATCTCTTATTCTTGGCTGGCATGTCAAGGAGGATGGGGTGCTTAATGGATTGGTCGGCTCTCTTCACTTTTCTTGTGAGGACTTCCTTTATCTTCTTGTAGCTCTGTTGATGTTGGAAGTGTTGTTGTTGTTGAAAGTTGTTCTAGGCAACTGCTTGGTCCTTGTAGTTGAAAATGCCAGTTCCCTTTTGAGGAAGCTTTTGGTGGTGGTGTTACAGCAAATGGTGGGGTGTTATATGTTGATGTTTGGGTGGCTACCTTTATTGTCCAAGGTAGTGGATGCCCTTGTTCTTGTTTTTTGGATGTTGGTTGGGTTAATGTTATTGCTTCTTTTCTATACCCATATTTTTGTTATTTTTTTGGGAGCTTTGTGTTGGATGTCCCCAGTTGTTGTTTCTTGGATGGCGGATGGGTTGCTCTTCATACTTTATTTGTACATCTAGTTGAGTTTAATGCTCAAAGCTTTTGTGGTGGTTTGGTTGTTCAAAATTTATTGTTTGTTCCACCTTTTGTTTCAGCTGTTGGGCATTCCAAAGGATGGTGCGGGTACCTTTTCTGCTAGAGTGTTGGCTTTCTCCTCGAATCCTATTGAGGTGGATTTCACTCTTATTGAGCTGGAGTTGGGGAATGTTTGTTTCTAGTTTCCTCAGTTGCAAATCCTTTTGAGGTGGGCACTTCTCCTATGGAGGTGGAGGTTAAGATTGTTGGAAATTTTTGGCTTCGATAGAAAAGATGGTTGTATCTTCCTCTCCAATAGATGCGAGTTCCCTCCTTTAGAGGTGGAGTGTGAGTTGGGTTCCCAACTTGACGGACATCTTTTGATTCTGTGTAGTTGGATTGTTGTTGCTAGGATATGTTTGTATTTGGTTGATCATGGTATCTTTTTGGGTTCAAGGACCCTAAAAACCTAGTTAAGGGTTTAAGGTCCCTACAAAACCTTTGGGTTTATGGGCCCAATTAAATCCTGGTTGTAATTGGTTAATAGGATTTTGGTCCTTGCATTTCTTTGTGCATCCTATGTTGTTTAGCTTTATTCTTGGTGCGACTGTTAAGGAGTTGTTGGTTTATGGAATATCTTTGCTACAACTTGACTCTCTTGGATAGGGTTTCGGGTCCCTTCAAAACTATGTTGTAATGGGTTTTTGGTCCCATCAAACTTGTTTATCGCTAATCAAAAACTAATTCTATGTTCAAGGACCTAGAATATAAAATATTTGCTACAAATTTACAATGTTTGCTATATACAAATATAATGTATTAAAATATAGAACCAATGCAAGAGGCATAGTAGACCAATTTTCCTAAAGGAGGTGCTATCACTTTCTACCTTTTGGTTGATTATTATAATAGTAGAGCTTGTTGGTGTGAATAAGTCTTGTACCTAGTTTATTCCTTTACTAGGGACTTAGGGGACTTAATTCACATGTTCAGTTTACTTAGGATATTAGTTGTCATCTAGATAAGTATTAGTTGTCTTATCTAGAATTTCCACTTTCCTAGATAGTTATGAGTTAGTTGTCTCATGTGATAGGATTAAGACACTTGTCATGATCTTGTCTTATCCTATCTCTCATCCTTGCCTTTATAAGCAAGGCATATCTAGCATATTTGTTAATAGATGGCATATAGCATTGTATAGTATTGCATTGATCATATTGTATCATATTGCAATCCTTGTTTGGTGGAATAGCATCTTCCATTGTTGCTTCTCTCTATCTCTTGTGGAGGTTCTTTGGCATTGCAGATTGAAGATCTTGGGTTGTTAACTCCAAAATGGTATCAGAGCTTTGAATCTGGCAAGCCCCTTCCATTCTTTATTAGAGAGTTTCCATCAATTTCTATTGTCATTTTTTGAGTTCTTGTATCCTATATTGCATGCTTGCATTTTGGTGAGATATGGTGATTGCAGCGCTTTTGGCTATAGTGGCAGTATTTTAGGCTGTCCCATTGCGTCCAGGAGGCTCGAAAAAGTCAGATCTGGCTTTTGTTTCACTCAATTTTGTCACCATTTGTAGCTTTGGCAAAAAAGGGTTTGGAGCTCAGATCTGGTGAACAACTTTTTACAAGTGCACTTTGAGCCAAAAATAAGTCTTCCATTGTGTCCGGGTGGCCGTTTTTGAGTTTTTTGATATATAATTTGACTATATTCAGTAAAAGTTGTCTTCGAAGCAAAAAAAATTTAGCCGAGGAGCCGTACGACACCCCGCGCAGGTACAACATCATCAGAATTTTTTAAAAAAATATATATATTTCGCCTCTTTTCTGTCGGCATTTTATTTTATTTAAAAAAAATTTCAAAAAAAATATATCAAATTTTTAAAACGCTTTAAAGCGCTGTCAATGTTTTTAAAAAAAATCCACAGACTTTATTTAAGTCTGCAGACTGTTTTGTGTCCGCGGGCTTATTTAAACCCGCCAGCGGCTTAAAAGCTGCCAGCGGGCGGTCAGTCAGCCGCCTCCGCTCACCGCCGCCACTAGCCGCTAGCCTTCACCACGGGCACCGCCAGCCGCCAGAAACTGCGACCGCCAACGGAAACCGCCAACGACCAAACCGCCGTGGATTTTTTTTCGGTCAGACAAGCTCCTGGTCATGTGGGTGACCGAAGGCCAGCCCCCGAGGGCTCAACTTTTGCTCCCAGTTAGCCTTCAAAGTGCCTAAAATAGGCCTTTTTTCATTTTTGCATAACTTTTCGCCACGAAGTAGGATTTTTGCAAACAAGATATCGTCGGAAAGTTGGTTCAACGAACTTCGCAGTGGTGCAGGTGAATTTTCCAGATTTTGCCATTTTTTGCCAAATTTTTCAGCTTGAAGGTACAAGTGCATTTATTACTTGTTCTTGATGTAACTTTTGCCAACGAAGTCAAAATTTGGCAAACTTTTTTTGAAATTGATCAGAAAATCACAAGGAATCTGTTTGTAACCTCTGTTTTCAGCTTGGACAAGCTCTTTTTTCTGAAAATTGTAAAAATCACTGTGTGTTATAAACGGTTGATTTGAGCTTGTCACTTGTAAAAATTGCAATATTTGTTCATTGTAATTTGCTGGGGGGGTTGCAAAATCAGTTTTCAATACATTATGGGGGGTGAAAGGCACAATTTAAGTGCCACATTGTCCTTTTTCTTTTGGTGTTCATGGCGGATCTAAGGCAAATTGAACCACTCACTCCACACAATTATCATACATGGAAGCTAAAAATGACTCAATTGTTACAATCTAAGGGTCTATGGCCAATGTTAGATGCAAAACAACCTGAATTTACAAGGGATTATGAAAAGTTTGTCCATAGATGTAAAATGGATGAAGCAAAAGGGCTCATTGGCTTACATGTATCTGATAATCTGTTGTTTCATATCTCGGAGTGCAAAACACCTAAAAATGTTTGGGACAAACTTGAAGAATTGTATGGTAAAATAAATCATTTCAGAACCTTGCAACTTCAAGCAGAACTACAATCCCTCTCTCCAGATGCGTTTCCTTCAATGCAGGATTTTCTTGCACAATTCAAGATGATTTTGTCACAGTTGAAAGGATGTGGACATGATGTATCTAGTGATGAATGTATCTTCTTGATTCTGTCTAAGTTAAAGGGCCCTTATCAAGTGTTTTCTTCTACTTTCTATTCAACTATGGATGCAATGGGGAAAGATTACAAAATGCCTACATTTGAGTTGTTTTGTGAGCGTCTTACTAGGGAGGAGGCCAAGTTAATTCAGTTGGATGCCTTACCTAATTCTAAGAATCATGCTCTAATGGCTCAATCATCCAAGGGTAAAGGAAAGAACAAGAAGAAGCCCAAAGCAGAATCATCTTTTAGTGAGAATCCCTCCAAACCGAAGCCGAAGAACAATCAGAAGTCCACTCAATCTCCTTCTACCTCTGGAGATTCTTCTTCCAAGTCCAAGAAAAAGAAAGGAGATCCTTGTTCATTTTGTGGCAAAACTGGGCATGATGCATCTCATTGCTTTAAGAGATTAGAGGCCTTGGAGGAAGCTATGAAGAAGCACAATATTTCAGTGGCTAAGCCTTCTTCAATGGGCAAAGGGCAAGCTCTTTCTGCACGAGCTATGCATTCACCTTCAGATAGTTGGATTCTTGATTCAGGTGCCTCACATCACATGAAAAATTCACGTGATCTTCTTGATTCCATAGTTCATACTTCTACTTCTCAGATTGCAGTTGGGAACTCTTCATAGATTCCAGTTTTGGGGATAGGCTTCGTTCAGATGCTAGATGGGTGCATTGAGGATGTTCTTCTTGTTCCTAATATTTCAGCGAATCTTCTTTCCATATATCAGATTTGTCATTCTGGAGATGGGAAGTTAGTTGAGTTTACTCCACAAAATGTGACTATTAGACAGTTGCAAGATCCTGAGAAGGTTGTCGCAACAGGGGTAGTTGATCATGAGAATCATTTGTATCGATTTGATGGATTTGAGTCTTCATCAAGTTCATGTTTTGTTGCTCATGCTGATTCAATGAGCAAGCTTTGGCATGAGAGATTTGGGCACTTGAATTATAGATATCTTCAGCAAATGAAAGCACATAACTTAGTGGTTGGTCTTCCAAAGATCACTTGCACAGATGGTGTTTGTCAAGGATGTGTTCTTGGCAAGCAACATCAAGATCCTTTTCCTAAGGGTCACGCTACACGTGCAACCACACCCCTTGAGTTGGTCCATAGTTATCTTATGTCATTCCCAACTCCTTTTTCAGGGGCCAAGTATGTGCTAACATTCATTGATGATTTTTCCCAAGTATGTGCTAACATTCATTGATGATTTTTCATGGGTCTATTTTCTGAAGCTCAAAAGTGAAGTCCTCACCAACTTCAAGACCTTCAAAACCTTTGTGGAGAAGCAGTCAGGTTTTTCTCTTCGACAGATATGCACAGATAATGGGGGGGAGTATGTCAATCAGGCATTTCAGGATTTTTGCAGTGCGCATGGTATTCTTCATCAGCACACAGTTCCTTACACTCCTCAGCAGAATGGTGTGGCCGAGAGAAAGAACAGGACTCTCAGGGAAATGGCCAATTGTATGATTCAGTCTAGGTCCATGGCTCCTACTTTTTGGGCCAAAGCTATCAATTGTGCCAACTATATTCAGAATCGTATGCCCCACAAGGCAGTGCAAAATATGACCCCTGAGGAGGCTTGGTCTCATCGCAAGCCTAATGTTTCCTTCTTCAGAGTATTCGGTAGTGAGGCTTGGGCATTCATTCCGAATGGTCGACGTAAATCCATGGAGAAGAAGAGTCAGCATTATATCTTTGTTGGCTATTGTGAGGATGTGAAGGCATACAGATTGTTTGATCTTGACACACGAGAGGTTCATTTCCGACGTGATGTTCAGTTTTTTGAGACCTTCACCCAGCTAGATCCTCCTTCGACTTCTTCTTCATCACAACCTACTCAGTCTTCTTCAATTCATGATACTTTGCTACTTGAGGAAGATTTTGATGATGGTCTTGATGAACCTCCTCCTTACTCACCCACTAGGCCATGATGGGCTTGAGTTACTCTTGAGGAGGCTGGTCCTCTTGTTGGTGATCCCACAGACACTCGCCGCACTCATTCTCAGACTTCTAGAATTAGTCTTTTGAGTCATGCAGTTTCAGATGATCCTTAGAAGTTTTCAGATGCTTCAGGTATTCCAGAGTGGGATAGTGCTATGGATGATGAGTATTCTTCCTTGATGAAGAATCATACTTGGGATCTTGTGCCTCTTCCTAAGGGAAGAAAGTTGGTTCGGTGCAAGTGGGTGTATCGTACCAAGTATGCAGCAGATGGTTCCATTGACAAGTACAAGGCTCGTCTTGTTGCAAAGGGGTTTTCTCAGGTTGAAGGGATTGACTATTCCGAGACCTCTGCTCATGTTGCCAAGATGGATTCTATTCGCCTTGTCCTTGCTATAGCTGCATCTCAGAGATGGTCAGTGTTTCAGATGGATGTGAAGAGTGCTTTCTTGCATGGGGATCTTCATGAGGAGATCTATATGGAGCAGCCACCAGGTTTTGTGCAGGACTCTTCACTTGTTTGCAGGCTTCGACGTTCATTGTATGGTCTCAAACAGGCCCCTCGGGCTTGGTATGAGAAGATGGATAGTTTCTTGTTTGCTTCTGGCTACACTTGTTGCCATTCCGATCCCACAGTTTATACACAGAGACATGGAGAGGATCTACTTATACTTGTGCTCTACGTGGATGATTTGATTCTCACAGGAAGTTCTACTTCCATGATTCAGAGTACACAGCGAGCATTGATGGAGCAATTTGATATGACCAACCTTGGTCTTTTGCATTACTTCCTTGGTCTTCAGATTCATCAGACTTCTGAGGGGATCTTCATTTTCTAGCAGAAGTATGCTCTTGATTTGCTTTAGAGATTTGGCATGGCTGATTGCAAGCCTGCCCCTACTCCATTCCAGTCAGGTGTTGTACTGTCTTCTAGTTGCACTACTCCTACAGTTGATCCTACCTTGATCCTTGGTTGGCAGTCTTTTGTACTTGTAATATTTCGCGGTTGGACTTGTCTCTCGCTTCTCACAGGAGCCTCATGAGAGTCATTGGAAAGCCGCCAAGTGTATCTTGAGATACATTCAGGGCACTACTCATTTTGGCATTCACTACACTTCAGGTGCATCTCAGATTGTGGGCTTCACT
Organism: Sequoia sempervirens; assembly: GCA_007258455.2. NCBI lineage: Eukaryota > Viridiplantae > Streptophyta > Pinopsida > Cupressales > Cupressaceae > Sequoia > Sequoia sempervirens. The sequence goes on along the minus strand of VDFB02000015.1, from coordinate 133,185,551 downwards.
GACTCAGATTGGGCTGGTGATGTCAATGATCAGAAGTCTACTTCTGGCTTTGTCTTTTGCCTTGGTTCTAGTCCGATTGCATGGTCGTGCAAGAAGCAGACAGCCTATTGCATTATCATCGACAGAGGCTGAGTATCGAGGTGCATTGTTGGCTAGTCAGGAGGTTTTGTGGCTTCGTCAATTGATGACTAAGCATATTGAGATCCACATGCACTTAATCAAGCAGCTCATCCAGGATGGTGTTCTCAGCTTGGAGTATTTGCCTACAGATCAGCAGGTTGCAGACATCTTCACTAAACCTTTGGCATCGCCTCGTTATCTTTAGTTGCGATCGATGCTTGGGGTGAAGGAAGTTGTCCTTGGGGGGTCTTGAGGAGTCCTCCTTCCTTCATTAGTTTTTTTTTTCCTTTCTCTCTTTTGGAGAGGAGACTTCTCCCATAGGGTTTTTCTCCTTTTCTCCGCTTGTGAGAGTTTTTTGTTTTGTACATGGGTACCTCATCAGGCCTAGTTGTCGGGACCCATCTTTTGCATTATGCATTGTTTTGTACCTCCCTAAGTTGCACTTAAGGGGGGGTGTTGGTGTGAATAAGTCTTGTACCTAGTTTATTCCTTTACGAGGGACTTAGGGGACTTAATTCACATGTTAAGTTTACTTAGGATATTAGTTGTCATATCTAGATAAGTATTAGTTGTCTTATCTAGAATTTCCACTTTCCTAGGTAGTTATGAGTTAGTTGTCTCATGTGATAGGATTAAGACACTTGTCATGATCTTGTCTTATCCTATCTCTCATCCTTGCCTTTATAAGCAAGGCATCTCTAGCATATTTGTTAATAGATGGCATATAGCATTGTATAGTATTGCATTGATCATATTGTATCATATTGCAATCCTTGTTTGGTGGAATAGCATCTTCCATTGTTGCCTCTCTCTATCTCTTGTGGAGGTTCTTTGGCATTGCAGATTGAAGATCTTGGGTTGTTAACTCCAACAGAGCTGATTTTCATATAAAATTTAGTGTATTTGATGCATGTTTCCAATTATTTTATTATATATTTTTTCATTTCATTTCTCTTACTTATTTATATCTTAACTTTTTATTTCAATTTGATACATTAGATCTAAGTTTAATTAGCATTAGACACTATATTTGTTTTACTAAAAAAAAAAACATGTTTGCAACTGTGAGAGGTAAAACCTTACATTTATCAAAGATTGACAAATACGGAGAAATCTATCAACATTGAATAAATGAGATAATCACTCTCCCTATGAAATTGTTGAGCAAATGTAAAGGGAACAATAACATCACCAAACTAACATGAAATTATAAATGAAATAAGCTTGAAATCTATTCCTAAACTACTCAAACATCATCTCATAGGGGGATTGGTGCTGCTTTGATGTGGAAAGTAGCCCTTTCCCAACCCCTTTGGATAAGCTAAATGATGAAGATTGTTGTAGATGCTATGAAGTGGACAAAATTAGCTCTCAATTGAAGAGAGTAACTTTACATGAAGATTGTGGATCTATGGAGATAAAATGTTAAGATTGTGGAGGATTAAAACAATAGAGGAGGCCTCTGTTTATGACCAAGAAGGATAGAAGAATTCCAAACATGGAGTATGTGGGACTAAAGATCCACCAATAGGAAGGAGCCACTTGTCAACTTGTGATAGGTTTAGGAATTAGCACATTTTGGTCAATGTACCAAAGAGGGGGAGATTCAAATTTGAATTTGAGAGTTAAATGTTGAGTTTGACCTTTGCAAGAGACATGTAAGAGCTCATAAATGTCTCGTTGGATGTACATGTGAACTTGTTTTTGAATACAAATTTGAGGGAATATTCCTCAAAGATGTCATGTTTAGAGAAACTGATGATTTAATAAATCAATAAATTGATTTTTTTGTGCAAGTGGGAAAAGCTAGAGGATGTGATGGGTGGTTAGATTAGATTAATCAGGATTAGCTTAGTTAAGATGATGTTAGATGCTTTGACCCATTTGACTTAGATTTATGGATTTAAATTAAATCAAAGGGAGACGAAAGGTGATTTCAAACTTAATTAAATAAAGGTTTGATTTATTTAATCAAGGAGGGTGATGTTAGGATCAAGTTGATTTATTTAATTTAAATTGATGACTTTAGAAGATTGACCAAATAAACTTGATTTATTTGATGAATGGATGAATATGACCTAATCAAATGCATTATGCCAATTTTGCATGTCTACATTTTTCCCCTCTTTAAAGCAATGTACTTGTTGTGTTGGTTCAAAGAATAAACTTGCCGTGATCAAAATTTAAAAAATTTCTGATTTTTTTGGATGCCCCAGCAGAAAGAAGTACACTAGTACATTGCCCCCTCAAGAGCTCGAGCGAAAAGATTCAATGAGGGTTGATCTCGTGATAAAGAGGTTCAAGATGGATGTATTGATGGTTATTATGATGATGCAAATGAGATGGTTTCAAGATGCTCAGAATAATCAATCTATATTATCCTAAACAACTTAAATGATGATATGATGCATGTGAGATGGATGAGACGGATGATGTGATATGCTATGATTATGCAATGGATGTTTTATGCAAATGTATGATTTATGAGATGCTTAGACTAACAGATCTATATTAGGATGATGAAAATGTATGTGAGATGATATGCAAAATGTTGATGGTTTGTGGATGCAGGATGGGTGCAAGATGGATGCATTGGTGATGTTATGTTAGCGTGGAGAGAAGAAAGAAGAAATGAGATGATGACAAGAGGATCGGACAAGTCCATGATATGACGAGACTTTATTAGAGATGATGATTTTCTTATCAAGGATTGGGATTTTAAAAAGGGATACTTACCTTATGTTTGATTACACATGTAGATGTGATGCATCAAGGTATAGAGAACCAGGATGGTGTTGTACCTAGTGTCATGGACTTTGACTCGACAAATAGATAGGAGTATTCTTGTTCACACTTGACATACGGAAACCTTGCTAGGATGTACCTAACAAAGCAAGTATTTGCCAAGTTATTTTACAAGAATGTCCAACAAGCATAGCAGATAAAAGATAATGATTGTTTCCCCATTCCTATCTCTCTAAATCCTTTGTTCGGATATCATCAAGAGGTCTTTGGAATGAGCGCATTAAGATAAATCAAAAGAAGAGATCAAGTACGCAAACAAGCCAATATTCTTCATACCTTTAGCCAAAGAGATGTGTTTTGATAGGATAAGAACCTAAGTGATATCCAAAATGATGCCCATTGTCAGAACAATATATCCTAGGACATGCATTGTATAGGATGATGATGGGTTGATAAGTTGATTGATAGGCTATTGATATAAGGTCGATTGACATGTTTGTGAATGATCAAGAGTTTGATTTTTTTTAAAGGTTTGTTGTTCTCTTTTGATTTTACGATTGAAGCTTGCTTTTGCCAATTGCTATGGTTGTTTCTATTTGTTTTGCCAAAGGATGAAGGTGATGATTAGTTTATTATGGATGATTGATTATTTTGAGTGAAAGCGAAATGGGATGGATGGATTTTTTCAAATATTTGGATGTTTTTGACGTTTTAGAAATGTTTTGAGGCTGTTTTTGGTATTTTCAAGATGTTTTACAAATGTTTTTGGATTTTTTGGATTTTCCAATGTTTTTTGGGGTTTTCTGAGATTTTATGATTTTTTTTGGATTTTGTGTTTTTCGAATTTTTTTTGGATTTTGATGTCTCGGGGGTTAATCAAAGATTATCCTTGCCTGCGTTTAAGCTCAGAGACAACGTAGTTCAGATATAGTGTTTTTGACGCTTTTCTAACTTTTTGAGTGTTTTTGGATTTTTGATATATTTTGGATTTTTTTGGATTTTTGCATGTTTTGATGATTTGGATAAGGATGTGTCTGATGCTATTAGTGCTCTATTTTGGGATTTTGTTAAAAACCACTTGCTAAGGTTGATTGATTAGACTGATGGATTGATGATGATAACATTGTTGAGGATGCACAACAATGCAAGGATTTGATTGATCACGATTGATGGCAATAACATTGTTGAGGATGCACAAAAATGCAAGGATTGATGATGATAACATTGTTGAGGATGCACAACAATGCAAGGATAGTGTTAAGCAACACAATGATTGGGAAGGACATCCCAAGATTATGGATTGATTGGATTCGTTTGATCGGGATTGTTGAAGCTTGGTTTGGAACAAAAGATGTTTGGATGATTTGATGTGATGTTTGAAGGGTGCGTTAGATGCAACTGATAGTGACTATTTGGATTGATGTTCAATGAAAGATGAAGATTTATAAGGAATGTCTTCTCACCAAAATATACCATGGGCTAGTGATTCAGACTATAGATCATAAATGCTTTGACCAATTTGATTTCATGTTTGCCAATGTTCAGATCACCACATAAGTTGGAGGATATAGATCAAGATTTATTCCCAAAGCAAGATGTAAATATCTTCCCCCAGTGTCTAGCAATGTTTGAAATGCCATGGATAGATGCCTGGATAGGTGTATGGATGGATGAATATAGTAAGCACACAAAGGATGCCAAGGATTATCTTGCGATAAGATAAGGTGTTCAGATAAAGAATGCTCATTTGGATAATGCTTCATGGCTCAAATAATGCTACATAGGATACGATCAATGAAAATAGCCCATGTCAAAATGTTTACCATAAGCAAGCATAAATTGTGCACCGAAGTTTCATCAAGATCAAGATAGCTTGGATGATGGATGAAAATGGATGAAAACGGATTGGATAATTGGTTCATGGATGAATGGATTTATTATGGATACGATGGATGGAATGTTGGATTTATTATGGATGGGATGAGATGCTTCCACCTGAACTAGCACACGTAGATGCTCGATTCTACACATGATGCTTGTTTTCCAGGTTTTCATCATGGTACCCATCCAAAGCGCCATCGTAGTGGTTTTCACTAGAGGATGATTTTTCTCTTTAGTGTTTTGATTTTTTTGGATTTTCATATTTTTTTATTTTTTAGGTTTTTCTAAAAGATTCATGCTGACCCACCTAGTGGTGTCGATGTAGATGCTTCTATCATAATGTGCCATCAGTATCCTGCCTGAAGAAGTTTCTTTGCTAAGATACGTGCACTTGAATGCAACTTTTTGGATTCCTGATCTACTTCGTTGATACTAGAGTTGACTTTGTCTTGGTGTGCACATCACGATAGAGTGCCTTCTGAATCCTTATGATGAACGGTCGTTGCCAATACATGGTCAATGTAAGAACTGGATATCATGCATGGAGGCATGGATGGGGTGTGTTTAGGGATAAGAGATGGATTGGTTGATAGTTTGGAACCTTTGACTCTCCAAACTTGGGAAGATGACCAATGATGGGTGGATACGAAAGTGTGCATGGAATCAGGACCAACTGTTTGATACACTTTGTACGTCACTTGAAAATCCTACTTTTGCTTTTGTAGACATCTTTGATGGATACTTTTCCTTTTTTTATTTTTCCCCATAGTTTCTTTGACTGATGGAGTTTTATAGGGATGATCTTTCTTTGTATTCTTTTGTATCCATGTGTATTTTATTTTTCCATTATGCCTCTCAGCTTCTCTTGCTTTGATAATGTTCTTTGCACTTTTATTCACATCCTTCATTTGATGTTCGTCCCAATTTTTGGATGGGGTGATGGGTGGATGAAGATTCATGATGTGACTGGTTGTAGTATTGGCATCGGCTTCATCATAAGGATTCTTCGTGCTCCCTATGTTGACGTTTGCTTGAGACAAAGTTGCCCCTAGTATGGTGGTAGTAGTACCTTCATGCTTTGATTACGCCTGTTCTAAGAGCTCTTGTTTAGAATGCATTCTCTGATAAATGACCACCATAGGTGATGTTATTTCAATTTGTTGCTCCGCTAAATCTGAATTATATTGTTCTGTCTAACTTGTTTCCTTGAGTGGATACTTTTGGATATCTTCATACATGATTTCCTCAGTTTTAATTTGGGATATGTTTGATCCTGATGTTGTCAACTCAATAACCTACTCTTTTTGTGTAATAATTTCAGGAGTAAAAGAATCTTGTTCTGAATGAAGATCATCTATGTGTCCATCCATAGAAAGAATCTCATGGGTAGATGGAGGAGTATGTGCTATGTGGATATGATCATCTTGTGTAGATAGGAGAGTGTCCATTAGATCATTGTAGTATCTTGGAGATATGAATTCTTGATCTTGAACGATTTCATAATTGCTTTCGACATTCTTTGGATCAAGTTCTTGACATGGGTCAATTTCAAAGGATGGATTGCTTATAAAGGGTTCTTGGATATCTTTATTAGGCATAGGAAGTAGCTCAATATCCTCTTGATATTTGAGTGAATTGGGATCAAGTGTTATGGTCGATGCCTCGTTGGATGAGGCAAAAACATCTTTATTGATGAATAGATCTTGATCATTGTTTTCAACAGTTGTGGTGGAGAGATTGTCAATGTTATCATTGTCCCCAATAGTGATTATCTTTTGATCAATTAGGTTTTGGATGAGTTTTTTGAGTCGAACACAATCTGATGTTGTGTGTCCCTTTATTCTATGATAATCACAAAGGTGCTTCTCGTTATACCCTGGTGGTTTTATGTCTGGTTCTTGATAGTTCACATAAACGGGGATTTTAATGATATTTTCTTGTACCAACTATTGCAGGACTGATTCAATTGGTCTCCCAAGTGGTGTGTATTTCCACTTATTACCCTATGAGACTTGTATTTTAAATTGACCTTGTGGTGATTGTTTTTGGAGATGTGGTCAGTGATCTTTGAGATGTGGTGATTGATCCTCGAGATGTGGTGCTTGGGTTTGTTGTTGATGTTGTTGATCTTTATATCCGACTTCTTGACATTGGAGATATTGTTCTTGATGTGATTGTGGACATAACTCAATGTTTTTATGATATGGTTCAATCAATGGTAGATTACATTGATTTTGGAGTAAAAATGTCTCTTGTTTCAAGGCTTTAGTTAGTTTTTCAAGTGAAGTAATTTGGTCTAGCAAAAATTGGTCTTGATTTTGATCTTGGCACCCTTGATATAGTTGATTTGGCTTTTGTTTAAGCAGATTTGGAGTGTGTACTTGTGGTGTGTTATTTTGGAAAATGTTTTGATTTGGGATGACACTCAGATTTGGCATGATAGGTTGAAATTGAACATTGTTGTGATTGGGAATCACATTGCCTTGATTTAGGGAACTTTGATTTTGCATGGTGCTACCTTGACTTGGATTAATACACAGAGTTGTTAACATCTTGTTTGGATTTTGAACAACATTTGTATGATTCACAAACATATTTATCCCAAAGTTTTCTGAATTCATGTTTGGTAATCTTGTACTTGGTATATTCACTTTTTGCATGTATGGATTTGGTGGGATGATGTTGGTCGTTTGAAGACTCATGCATTGATTGTTTGGTGGATAGACTTGTAAGTTTGAACTTTGATTTAAATCTACCATCAGAAAAGGTGTTCCAAGATTTAGATTGGGTAGACTCACATTTGTTGTACCATTGAGGTTTGTAGGAGATAATGATCCCATGTATGGATTGTATAAATGTGAGTTTTGAAAATCAATTGGCATTGTAAGGCTTTGATAGTTTGGTTGACTTGGATTACTCATGATGTATGGATCAAGTTTATATTCCATGTTCTTCTTGTGTTTTGACCTTGTTGTAAAAGTGACCTCTAAGGTGTTTAGGACCAATGATGAGATGAAGGATGAAAAGGGGTGAATGATATGGGTGTTGAACGTTTAGGAACTTTGGATCAATGCTAGACTTAGGGCTTGATTTTGATTGTTTGATTTGGATAATGAACTTGTAAAACCTAAGATGTTGGATGTCATCTTAGGATGTACTTGTTCAAAGGATTTCTAATTCAATTAAATGTATGAGAAAGGATACATTCCCATACACCTAACTAAACAAGGTGATTTTGATTTTGATGATTTACCCAAGTCTAGAATGATGTTTCCAAAGCTCTAAAGTTCTTTGTGGGATGAAGATGATAAATGTTTGGGATGGATGAAGTGTTTGATTTTATCCTAAATGAACCTAAGAAGGACTTGTTTACTAGAACAATATAGTGAAGAACATGCCTTTCTCTAAGATTAATTCAAAATCAAAAGACCAATGTTTGCATGAAAACCATATGACCAAAAGATGCCAAGCACATGTGTGGGGTCCAATTGATTCAATATTTTCTTAATGGATTATTTTTATCACAAAAACTTCTTGATTAGGTTTTATGTCCAATGTCCTAATTTTCTTTCATCCCACAAAATGCATTATGCGGAAATCGAGGAAATCAAGGCAAAGGTTTCCTAATGTTGACCTTAGTAGGAGAAAATTGAGATGAAATCCAAATGCCTAGAAACCTCTAAGGACATGAATCCCAAGGGAAAGCAAGGGCATGCGAATTCGTTCAAGGATATTTGCTTCTCCTAAAGGGTTTTAAATTTGAATGATTTGTTTAGTGTTTGTCTCAATTTTTTGGATCCAAGCACCGTGTTTTCAAATTGACTCACAAGCAATATAACATCCTAGCTCAATTGGTACATTTTTCTTGGTGGGCTTGCCTCATGCCCTTCGTAGTAGAAGAGATTATTTTACATGCAACCAAGGAAAAAGAATAAAGGTATGTTAAGAATGAAGTCTTATTCTCTATATTTTAACCAAGATCAGACATGGCAAGTAACTTCTTCGAATCTAAGTTCCAATGCACCACTTTGTTAAACTCATTGGATGGATTGGTTGGTTACTACAAACAAGGGTTTTAGTTCAGACTTTTTGTTCATGGAGATTGACCCATACAATGAGAGTCCCTTTTCAAATCCATCTTGTCAGAGTCAACCGCACGATACTGGCATTTACTCCAGTACCCACATTTATATCCCAGCTAGAAATACTCTCGAGTTCAAAGTGTTACCGGTTGAGTCATTCCCTTGGGTGAGTACTTTTTCCCCAAGGTAGGCCCTCTAAGATAGACAAAAGCAGGTAAACATATTCATAATTCGATCAACCTTCGTTTAGAAACAAAAAGATAACATATGCAATAGGTTTACTCACACTCGCAAAGTGTTTTATTCAATTTTAGTTCCCAAAAATGAAGTGTGTGGGAAATCTTTTATGCAACTTAATGTCATAAAAAAGACTTTTGATTCTCAAGATTGTCGTGAAGCACGAGAGAAGTGCATAAGCCTTTTTAGATGAGATTATTTTGAAAAAAAGATTACAAAGCATAAAAAACACATGTTCGTTTTAGCGTTAAATCAATGATGAGTTCATTTTAAGCACCAAAAATCAAATGTGAAGTTGATTTTTCAATTTTAGCACAAAAGTGAAGTCTAGTCAGTTTCTAAGGTTCAATTTTAGCCAACTTTGAAAAAATCAAATCAATGATTGACTTTAAACCAAAATTGATCTAGTTGGCCTATAATAGAAAATGAAAGTAGCAAATGGAAGTTTTAATAAGCATTAAAAAAGGTTTTTCCCAAGTTCAAGTGCCCACATTCTGATTCAAATCTATCATTATTTGATTCCTTCATGAGAGAAACCATCGACGTTTCTCGATTCCCACCTACAATGTTCCAAAACAATAACAAATAAGTTTTATGCACACATTGCAAAATAAGGAAAATGAACCAATAAGCACCTTTTCAGTCAATGAAACCAAATTACGAACTACAGTTGCAGCTCTCAAGGGATAGGAAATGAATATAGTAGAAACAAAGATTTTAAATGCTTTAGTTGATAACAAAGGTGTATTCACCAACTGTTAAAATCTACCAACATTAAATGTCATTCTTTGCTGTTGAAAATTGTCAATAAAGGTGCCTCCTCCTTCCAATCTAATGTCTAACAAGCACTCCCTTGCATGTGTATCAAATCACTTAAATGCCTCTAAGAAATGCACACCATCAAACTATAAGAGTGTAGACAAGGAATTTTAAATGTCTAACATAAAATCCCTAAGAAGATGTGCATTAATGCATAGCAGGGCATTTTTCAGATTCAATACTAGACTTCACATAATTCTTCAAAATCCTCCTGCAAATAGTAAATGAGAAATTATTCGTAGTGCTATCTATAGGAAGAAGGTTGGTGCCACTGTCGACACAATGAAAGAGAACACCTTATCTCAGAGCATTTATTTCCCAGCTTAGTCAAAAGGAAGCAATATGTTTTGAAATTATTAGTACGCCATATGCTTTCACTTAAACACTTTCATACGATGTTTATCATGTTGTATGAGAGTTCAATCTTTTCAAGAAATAATTTTTGTCAACATCCCTCATCAATGGAGATGAAATGACCAGAGATACACATTAACTCACGCAAAAAGCTTGGTGTGACGAATATTTTTAAATGTTTTCTTTCAAACTTTGAAAATACAGCATAAATTGTGCCTAAAAAAAAATCTTAAGTGGTATAATATCATCAATGCAAATACAAAAGAGTCAGAAAGCATTAATATACTGTATGTTTAAATCATAAGTATTCTTTGCGTGCCATCTGCATAAAAAGGAGCATAAGAACTGTTTGATGCAAATAAATCATGCAATTGGTAGGTTTAAAACCAATTTCCACAACCTTAATCAACGTCCTTGCTGCTTATGCTAAGAATGGGGTTTGAAACGGGGTATGGACATTGATATAAGTGATTTTTTTCAAATGTTCTAGCTGCAACTATCATGGAAGTTATGTATGCACAATATGGAAGCTTAGGCTAAGCATGTGAACTATATGAAAAACTCCCTCAAAGAAATGTCACCTAATGGAATACCTTGATTATAGGATATGTATCAACGGGTTTGTGGAAAAGGCTTCGGAAACCTCCAATAAAATGTGATTAGCAGGTGTAAAATTTGAATTCAAAAATCCTTTCAAAAGGGTGCTAAAACTGTTATTAAGCAAATGAATCTGGTAGGTGAAAGAAGCAGCGTAAGGACACGTTTCAAAGAGTCTTTTAAAACTTTCAGGCATATGCATTTAATAAGCATGCAAAATAGTGAAGTAAAGGTTTGTTACTTCCCTCAACAGATGGAAAAAATCATTTTTCCAACGTCATCCACATAAGCTTTCAATGTACTGTAATTGGCAAGTTGTAAAGTTGTATTCCACAACCTTCTCCAGTGTGCTTTCTACAATCACTTTATAAGAAACAAATACTCAATAGTGACAAAGTAGCTATGAAATTGATATTAATGCATGGATATCAGAAATATGAATTGATTCACCAACTCTTATCTCCACCTTGATATGCTACAACTGGAATTTTGACAACCTACCATCATCATCCTTGATTTGACTCTTTTTTTTTATGAAGGCGAACAAAATATGACAATTGGCATCATGGACACGGGAAAATGGCCTAATCGAAGGAGCTTTAGCAACTTGAACATGGGGTTGTTGCAAGGTCATTGGTGGACCTAAATTTGACCATTAAATGTCAAACTTCTCTACTGTACTAGTGTGCAAAATAAGAAGAATGCAGAAATGGAGAATGGTCTGGTGAAAGTACATATTTAGTATTGGGAAATGCAAATTTTTCTTTCTCCAAAATCGTGTGGTTGAGACTTTCATAAGCAATATTTGTGTGTGAGATAAATGCATAAACCTTTGGAGTCCAGGAGATTGTAACTTATCCAAGCATTAGAGAAAATCTACTTCTAAGAGAGTGGCTTTCAGATGCCTAAGCTTGAGGACAAGAGTTCAAATTTCTAGCCATCAAAAGTATACGCAGACAAGATGATGTTTGAGGAGTCTATATACTAAAGACCGTGCTATCATAATGTGCAAATAGTGAAGCATGCAGAGCATGCGAATAAATCCAAGGCTTTAGAAGGACTTGACCAAAGACCTTAAATAGATAGAGGATGCACAAAACAGATTTGCTAGCAAGACTTGGAAACTTTTGACAAATGTAGAGTATACGCCATCACTCTACAACTTATAGTCTAGCTCTCAATATGGGGTTTAGATTTAGTCAAAAAGTTTATGTTCGTGCACCCTACAAATATTTAATGAATACCAAGCAAAGCAAACTAGGTAAGTAATCAGAATTCCTTACTGTCATAATAAATATGACTATGGATGCACTTGGTGTCTTATATCATAAAAGATATCCTACAGAGTGTAAGATTGTAGGTGGGAATAAAGAGCTAAAAATAAAACGAACGTGGTGGAATCAGTGCCAGCAAATAAATGCAAGTCTTCTCATAAAAATCTTCTTAGAGAAAGACATACATATTGAAAACAATCAAAAATCCCATCATCTAACGCTCAGAGGAAATAATCTTGATTTTCAAAGATTTGTAAGTTTCCTAAAGTGAATAAAGACAACCACGAATATAAAGATTAAAAAAGCAACAAGATAGATATGATTGTAATTTGAGAACGTAATCGGAACGTGCTTTAAACCTCTGGTTTGAGCATCATGTGGTCTACCAACTGTACTTACGAAACAAAAAGAAATGCAACAAGCCAAAATGTTACAGTTAGTATGTAATAAACAAATAGCACTTGGATTTAAATCTTATAACCAATAGGAAATTGTTGTAGAAATTTTTCTGTTAGCAAAGAAATATGTTAAAAGATTCCACTTCTATTTATACATTCTAAATATAGATAACGGTGGGCGCCAAAATGTGAGAGGTAAAACCTTACATTTATCAAAGATTGAAAAATATGGAAAAAAATTTCAACATTGAATAAATGAGATAATCACTCTCCCTATGAAATTGTTGAGCAAATGTAAAGGGAACAAAAACATCACCAGACTAATTTGAAATTATAAATGAAATAAGCATGAATTCTATTCCTAAACTACTTAAACATCATCTCATAGGGGGATTGGTCCTGCTTTGATGTGGAAAGTAGCCCTTTCCCAACCCCTTTGGATAAGCTAAATGATGAAGATTGTTGTAGATGCTATGAAGTGGACAAAATTAGCTTTCAATTGAAGAGAGTAACTTTGCATGAAGATTTTGGATATGTGGAGAAGAAATGTTAAGATTGTGGAGGATTAAAACAATAGAGGAGGCCTCTATTTATGACCAAGAAGGATAGAAGAATACCAAACATGGAGGATGTGGGACTAAATATCCACCACTAGGAAGGAGCCACTTGTCAACTTGTGATAGGTTGAGGAATGAGCACATTTTGGTCAATGTACCAAAGAGGGGGGGATTCAAATTTGAATTTGAGAGTTAAATGTTGAGTTTGACCTTTGCAAGAGACATGTAAGAGTTCATAAATGCCTTGTTGGATGTACATGTCAACTTGGGGGGAGATTCAAATTTGAGGGAATATTCCTCAAAGATGTCATGTTGAGAGAAAATGATGAATTAATAAATCAATAAATTGATTTATTTGTGCAAGTGGGAAAAGCTAGAGGATGTGATGGGTAGTTAGATTAGATTAACTTAGATGATGATTAGATTCTTTGACCCATTTGACTTAGATTTTAGGGATTTAAACTAAATCAAAGGGAGATGTTTGGTGATTTCAGATTTAATTAAATAAAGGTTTGATTTATTTAATCAAGGAGAGTGATGTTAGGATCAAGTTGATTTATTTAATCTAAATTGATGACTTTAGGAGATTGACCAAATAAACTTGATTTATTTGATGAATGGATGAATATGACCTAATCAAATGCATGATGTCAATTTCACGTGTCTACATTTTTCCCCTCTTTGAAGCAATGTACTTGTTGCATTGGTTCAAAGAATAAACATTCCACAATCAAAAATTCAAAAAAAAAATTGGTTTTTTTGGATGCCCCAGCGGAAAGAAGTACACTGGTACATTGCCCCCTCGAAAGATCAAGCGAAAAGATTCGATTTGAGGGTCGATCTCACAATAAAGATTGACAAATATGGAGAAATTTGTCAACATTGAATAAATGAGATAATCACTCTCCCTATGAAATTGTTGAGCAGATGTAAAGGGAACAATAACATCATCAAACTAACATGAAATTATAAATGAAATAAGCATGAAATCTATTCCTAAACTACTCAAACATCATCTCATAGGGGGATTGGTGCTACTTTGATGTGGAAAGTAGCCCTTTCCCAACCCATTGGATAAGCTAAATGATGAAGATTGGTGTAGATGCTATGAAGTGGACAAAATTAGCTCTCAATTGAAGAGAGTAACTTTGCATGAAGATTATGGATCTGTGGAGATGAAATGTTAAGATTGTGGAGGATTAAAATAATAGAGGATGTTAGATGCTTTGACCCATTTGACTTAGATTTAGGGATTTAAATTAAATCAAAGGGAGATGAAAGATGATATCAGACTTAATTAAATAAAGGTTTGATTTATTTAATCAAGGAGGGTGATGTTAGGATCAAGTTGATTTATTTGATTTAAATTGATGACTTTAGGACATTGACCAAATAAACTTGATTTATTTGATGAATGGATGAATCTGACCTAATCAAATGCCTTATGCCAATTTTGTATGTCTACAGCAACAATATGAATAAACAAGTGATAATTTAAAGAGTAAGAATCATGTAGAAGTATGGTGTATATCTCACAAGATTATATCATTTGTTCAATTCATTTATCTTAATTATGTTGAAGGAGATGCCTCATTTTTCAATTGTGTCTACAATTTTATGATCTAAAAGTATTATTATGATATTATGTTGATACAACTAACTATAATGTGATTTCTTTATATAATCTTTTATATGGTATGATCATGATATTTATGTATTTTCATGTTGTTATGATATATGTTTTGTTATTTATTTGAATGTCTTTGTCAACCTTTATGTATTGAGTGTGTGTATTTTACATTATAAGATATTGTAGTTGTATAAGAAAAGTAGATTAAAAAGTAGATCATGATAATGACTAATCACTAAATAATTAAATACATTCAATAAGTGATTCAATGCATCCACTCATGTTTATGACACAAAAATAGATAAGTCTTTGATTTCTTTTAATTTTTAAGAATAACAAATTTTTACCATAACTTATTAAATATTGTATTGAAAAACACAATTGTTTTTAAAATATTTTATGAACTAATCATTCTTATGATTAATAATTATTATGTCACCATTAAATATTTTTCAAAATTGTATCATTGTTAATAAAGTAAACTATCTTTGAAAGTTATTTCTTCTTATAAAATCATAAGAATCTTTTAGATTTTTATTTAATCAAATAGTCAATAGATATTATCATTAAAAGAGAGGTTAATAGATATAAATATTTATTAAATGATTGCTGAAATTTATTAAATATAAATATATATGTAGACATGAAAAATATAACGATTGACATTGTGCATTTGATTCCGATTACTAATACCATTTCATCCTAAATTATCCCTTGGTCTAACCATTTAATCAAATTTCCTTATTTGATTAAATTCATCAATTTCCTTCCCTTAATTAAATAAATCATTTGATCTAATTAAGTCTCTCTTTTGTTAATTAAATCAATCAATCTGATCTAATTATCCCTATTTAATTAAATAATTAATTTTATTTAATTAAATCTCTAAATTCTATCTATTAAATTAAATAAATTAAAACCTTATTTAGTTTAATCTAACTTCATCCCCTCAGTTAAATAAATCAAAAATCTTTATTTAATTAAATCTTTAAATCACATCCTTCTCATATTTGATTTAAATAAATCCACAAATTTAAGTCAAATAGGTCACATCACCTAATCTCTCATTAAATTAATTAACCTTGGATTAATTTAATCTCTTCTCATGTCCCATCCTCCAGCTTTTCCCACATGCACATGAAAATAGATTTAATTTATTTATTAAATCTCTATTTTCCTCAACAAGGCATCTTTTGGAATATTCTCCAAGTTTTAATTCAAAAATCCAAGTTGACATGTACATCCAACAAGGCATTAACTCTCTCTTACATGTCCTTTTCCTTGAGCCAAGTGGCATTTAATGCATTCTTTTTTCCCTCTTGCATGTCATTTCAACAAAATTCAAAATTCAAAAATGAGCATTTATTGGCACAATCCTCAAAACTTGCACATCCTCCATCCACTCCTAGATTGACAAGTGGAATCTTGCCATTGAGTGAATTTTAGTCCCACATTGCTCTATTTTGGGCATTCATCCATCTTGGCATTCTATAAATAAGAGGCTTCATTCCTCATTTTAGCATCCACAAATTATACAAAGTTACTATGCTCAAATATTTAGCCATTTACATCCAATATTATTGAATCATAGCTAGGTTATGCAGGTTTTCCCATTGGAGCCTCATCAAGCATCAACAAAGTGGATCACTCATCAATACTCATCAACATACATCAATCTTGCATCATAGGAATTGGGAAAGGGCCAATTTTCACATCAAATTGGCACAAATTCCCCCATGGGATCATGAGTTTGCTAGTTTAATTAGGATTCAATCTCTATTTTGTTGTTTTCATTGTGTTCTTCATTGCTTTTTTTCTAATTTGAACTTTTTGAATGGATTTCATGGGGAATCCTTGTTCTTGCTTGCAATCTCTAATCTAATGTGTTTGTTCTTATTGTTTTGCAGGTATTGGGATTGGGGTTCACACAATATAATACTTAATTGAAAGAATTAAAATATTTATGTTTACCAACTATTAAATAGTGCCATAATTATATTGTTATATTATAAAAGTGTGAGCAAATGTAAATTGGAAAATGATTTTTTTTTATATTTTACCCACCACTTGCAAGAGGCATACCAAAAATGGCTTAGTAAATGACATGGCATTATGTATTAAAAAACAACACATATATGTTAGCAAGTGATGGGGGCCACCATGCCACATCGACCATCACAGAAGTGACATGTCAATTATGCATAACTACTTTATGACCTAAAAATGATTGTATAACATTTAAGGGTTTTATTTTTTTTTAATGATAATATTTAAATGAAAATGTTTTTCTCACTTATAATAATTATGTTGAGAAGCGTAACCCTACAGTGGCAGAAGATCCCCTATAGGAGGCCAGCAGAAGTAACAGTCTTAGGAAAAAGAAATGGTTCCCATTCTCACCACTTCGCCTTCCATCTGAATAGTGGGAAGCGGCTGCATGCAAATCGTTGAAAATGAAACGTCTTTTAGTCTGAATAGATCGAAGAATATAACAGCTTAATGACTCGACATTATATTTGAAGGGCGCCTTTGAAGAATTTGTAGCTTATTATATGAATCTGATTTTGTCATATTAGCTAAAGAAGGACGTGATTTTGGCTTGCTCTGTGGACCTAGACAGTTGGAGGGAGATTCCAATTCGAATGTAGGGCCTATAAAGCAGCTTATGTTTGATTGATATAGGAAATAGAAGATGCAACCACCCAGCAAGTAGGAGGATGCAATTTTAGGAGGAATTCAGTTGACTCTGTGTGATTGGCATATCTGCTTCAAGCCGACAACTTCAAGTTCCTTGTATATTGTAATTACTTGCAATTTCCATAGGCAATGACTTATTTTTTAGATTGTTGGTCTTTTGACAGTCACTGCCCTGATTTGATTCGGCCTCATTTTTTTGTTTCAAAATGTAGTCAATGCCAAATGTGCAATTTTAAATATATTCATCTGTAGTAGTGTTTGAATTTAAATGTATTCATCTGTAGCCGTGTTCGCATGGGTCTTGAACGCCTCCCCCCCCCCACTGATATCTTCCAAACATTTTTTTAATTCTTTGTTTTTGTATAATGGATAGATTTTATTTATATTAGGATAGAATACACACTTTTGAGGTTTAAAACTTTTGTATGCATGGATGTGCAGGTTCTATGTGACAGAGGTAGTTGTAGCATTGTAGTATTTGCACGAGCAAGGAATAATATACAAAGATATGAAGGAAAAGAACATATTGGAAAAAAATATGGTGCCCAAATTTTAGGGCAAGTGCAACAAAACAACTACGTAGGGTAAGGAATGTCGTAATGTTAAAATCTAAATGTGCTCAATACTAGGATGTTGGTCGTAATTTTCATTTTAATAAACATACTCTAAAACCCTCGTTGATACCTTATTTCCATACTGCAACATGCCAAGTTGGAGGAGTGAGTTGGGGTTGAATCCTGCAAGGGACGACTAGGGTATGGGAGGGCTACACCCCCCTTCCATCCCAATTTCTCTCGTATTCTTTTTAAATTATTATTATTATTATATTTTCAAAAGTATAATAGATCGTTTAATGTTATTTTATTTATTTGTTTTTGTTTGCTACTTAATTGTATGTAAATTTTAAATAAGTAGAGAAAACATAAAAAAAAAAAAATATAGAGAACACAATATTTACGTGGTTCACCAAAACTGGCTACATCCATAGGGAAAGCAAGGAAAATTGTATTTATACAAAGCTCTTCGAAGGAGAATATGAATGGTCATGTGACCATTGGGCTTCACATCCCAAAAATCTCCCCCGTGAAGTGCAACTAGCACAGCCATGTACTGTGTCATCCCTGCATTTCAAATCTTATCTTCACATCGCAACCAGACTGGAGGTTTTTAACTTTGCCAAATACTGTTCACATACACTATGAATCAATCTCCTCCAAGCCAAGTCAAATAGAACAAAGCTTAACACAATCCTAACAAAAAAATTATCATCTATGCCACCTGCCCATCTGAATACGAGCCAAAACAAACTAGCAACTCCTTCAGTTCCACCAGTTGCAAAAACATCAACACTTCCTTTAAATTCTCTCTCCATCTTTGCTAACATGCTCTCCTCAAACTGTGTATATGCATCAAAGATAATACTAAAATCCCTCAAAGTAATCACCATCATCAATGTAACTTGTTCATTTTCACTTCCATGAAGTGGATCATTCAAAGACAAACCACTTAGTGTTAAAACACTTCGAACAAGAGAAGATCCATTTGAGTGTACGCCACTTGATGAAAGCCAAATTAGAACATTACCAATTGTAATTTTCTTGCCATTTATGACAACATCTTTCTTAACAGCACCAACAGCAAAACCACTAAGATCGTATTCACCTTCAGCATAATATCATGACATTTCTACCGTCTCACCACCTAAAAGAATGCAATCTGATTGTTGATAGCCATCCACAAAATGAAGATACAGATCTGGCTCATGCATCCTTCCTTCCTTCCACATGTGGCCAAAGTCCTCTGGCACATCCTTATTTCCTTCCTCATCCTTTCTCACGTCGGGAAGGTCCGCTTCAATGATGTGGGCATCAACGCTTTCCCACCAGTCGACATGGGTGTTGGCCAAGGCATGGGCATACAGCAGTAAATCCTTTGATGGCTCCATCCACCTTCCCGCTCAAAAAGGGAAAAAATAGTTCCATAAGCTCCACCCGTGCTCCAGGGCATCGTTGCTCCATGGTTGTATGTCTGTATTTTCGCCGCTTCTTATATACACTGGTACAATCGCCATATTTTCCCATTTATCTTCAGTCTGTTTACCAGGCTCCTAAAACCTTGCCATCACAGCTTCATCTCCCTTGTGCATACCTGGGTGGAGTTTTACCATCAGTTTCTTGTACGCCCCCTAGATTTCTTCTAAAGAGCAGTTGTGCTCTATTCCCACGAATCCCCCTGCAGTGAGCTTAGCGAGGGCCCAGGAAGCAGACAAATGATCTTTCTTCCATAGTTTGAAGTCCGAGATATCCCCAGGGAAAGCAGGCAGGTTCAAATCCAGAAGCTCTATTTTTTCACGCCCTACCTGGTCAGACCCATGTGAGGAAAAAGCTTGAGCAAATGACATGGTGGAATTGGACTCCACAACACCAACACGGGTCTGTAGTCCAACAAAATTACCAATATTCGAAACATGGGAAGTTAATTCCCTTCGCCTTGGGAGGAGAGCAGAGTCTTCGAGCTACATAGAACTGAGAAGAGAACCAAGCGAATTATCTTCAGTTTCCAGAACGCCTTTCACTACAAATTCTTGCAAACAATCACCTTTATTACCATTCTCCTTGGCAATAACATCCTTCGGTGCACATTCTCCAACACAAGAAGTTTTAATGTCACCTACATACACTGCCTCTTGACTACGGCCTCTCCACTCCACACTTCTACCAACAATTCGTCTTTCGTCTGAACCTTTCCTGCCACTGCCAGCCTGCAAGACTTTCTTCTTGGAATCCTCCACATCGGCCACTCTTTCGTCTGAACATTTCCCGCCACTGCTAGCCTGCAATACTTTCTTCTTGGAATCCTCCACATCGGCCACCGTATTCACCGATTCCACTTCTTGGCAATTGATGTCCAAATTGATAAAAATAGAACGGAGCTCAGCCAATTCCTCCTTCAGCTTTTCATTTCTTTTCTTTACAGAAAACTCCCATTCTTTCAAAAATTTATTTTTTTCCTTCTCCATATAGTATATTCGCTCTCTCAGCATTAAAATCTCCTCCTTTAGAAATATAATTTATTTGTTTAGATGTTCCTCCCAATCCTCGGCCTCTTCCTCAAGTTCATCTTCACTCGCCTGGTACCAGACTGCATCCTCCTCTCCCAGGGAGGCATCCTCCTCATCTCGGAAGGAAAACTCTGTAGTCTCTCTTTCAACCAACGGTTGCTTCAAACCCTCTTCTTCAGTTGAATCCAAACTGTCGAGAAATTCTTCAATGAAAAAATCAGCCTCATCATCGTCAAATACAAAATTAGTTATACCCATTAAAATATATGAGAAGTATCGAGAGGCTTCTTCAAATTCCATCTCTGCTCCTCGGTTCAAACCATCAACTCAATGTTTCTCCATATCTTTGATACCAATTATAAATTTTAAACAAGCAAAGAAAACATAAAAAGAAGAAAATATAGAGAACACAATATTTACGTGGTTCACCAAAACTGGCTACATCCACGGGAAAGTAAGGAAACTTACATTAATTATTATCAAATACATGGTCTGCACTCATGTATTTATACAAAGCTCTTCAAAGGAGAATACTAATGGTCATGTGACCGTTGGGCTTCACATCCCAACATTGTATTTATATCATTCATTTCTTATTATTAAATGCAATGAAATTTCTACAGGTATCTCACTTATAAGTGTACATATAAATCAATACTAGGATCTTGGTTGTAATTCATTTTAATAAACATACTCTAAAACCCTTGTCGAAACCTTATGTTCAAGCTTAGCTCGCCAAATAGGAGCAGTGAAAGGTCAATACCAGCGAGGATGAGTTTGGAGGAGCGGAAACAAATAGCAGCATGGAAAGCAACAATAATGATTAATAGCGGTGAGAAAAGCAACAAAAAAAAAGTGATGAAAAACAACCAGAAAAATGGCAAAAAAATGAACGGTTGAGATTTGTTTAATCACCTTGCATTGATATAGAGGTAGGTTAGTCATCGATACACTTTTACAAGCCACATTGTTAAACCACGTGATGAATATAAGGGCACCCAACTATTTTCAATTTAATGGACGGGAAAATTTATTTAAAAGAGCTTACCTTTCATTTTTAATTGTAGATCGATTTAGGATGAATAAATAAACTAATGAATCATCTTTATACTCATAAAACATTTCCAGTAAAATTTGGGAGTTTAGATAAAATGAATACTATTAACATCTATCAAAAAATGCTATTAACTAAAATAAAAATAAATTATTGCTCTATATATATAATGATGATGATGTTGTTAATTATATTGCATTATATTTTTAAAATGAAGATTATTAACAGATCTATCAAAAAAGTGAAGAGATGTTATTTTTGAATTATTTTATTTATTTAAGAAAAAATCTTTTAATTAGTTTTTTTTTAATCTATTGTTAATAATTAATTATGTGTTTTTTAATGAATTTATTATAAGGTTCTTCTGGTCTTTGGACAAACAAATATTTTGAGGAACACACCATGTGAATGATGTACTAGCAAATACAATTTTATTTACTTCAAACTTGGATTTGGAAGCACAAAATTTGTTTCCTATTCGAAAGCCCATAAGAAGTTTGTAAAATTTTGATGAAGAAAAATATGTAAAAATTCATTACATTGAAAATTCTCTATTCAAATAAGATTGAAGAATGCACAAATATTTACATATATTATTGTTACGGTTCAATAATCAAAGCAATCTTTTAGCTACACATACAAAATAATTTTTCCTTTACTTATCTTTATTGGTTGATCAATGTCTAATTGTATTCCCAAAGATAACTTCCATGCTAAATTGGGTGATGCATAATTTTTCAAATACATATTCAATCAGGATTAAGATTTAATTGGGTTAAGGATAAGGTTCAATCAGGGTTAGGATTGGGTTAGGGTAAAATTAGGGTAAGGGTTAGTGTTAGGGTTAGGGTTGAACTAGAGTTATGAATCAATTAAAGTTGTGATATTATTAGGATTAAGGTTAAATTAGGGTTAGGGTTCAATTAGCATTCAATTAAGGTTATGCTTTAATTAGACTTAGGGTTATGAGTAGAGTTAAATTAGATTTTGAATTATGGTTTAAATTAGGGCATGATCATGTTATGGTTAGGGTTAGGGTTTAATTACAATTACAATTCAATTAAGGTTAGGGTTAGGGTTAGGGCTTGGGTTTATTTAGGATTAGGGTTCAAATAGAATTAGGGTTATTGTTCACTTAATGTTAGAGTAAGATTTAGGGTTCTATGATAGAGCTTGGGGTTATAGTTAGGGTTGAGGTTCCAATAGGGTTAGGGTCAAGGTTATGGTTAATGTTCAATTAGGTTTAGGATTCAATTATAATTTTATTAGGGTTATGGTTAGGGTTGTACAATTAGTGTCACAGTTAGGATTTAATTAACATTAGGGTTAGGGTTCAAGTATGGTTACAGTTTGATTAGGGTTACAACTATTATTTACATAGGGTTAGGGTTAATTTTCAATTTTAGTTATAGTTAGGGTTAGGGTTCTATAATAAATCTTGGTTTTAGGGTTAGGATTGGAGTTTAATCAATGTTAGGCTTAGGGTTAGGATTAGGATTCAATTAGGGTTAGGGTTTAATTATATTTTAATTATGGTAGTGCAAATTTTAAGATTGAATTAGGGTAGCATGGTTAGCATTAAGGTTAAAGGGTTTGATTAGAGTTAGGATATAATTACTGTTAGAGTTGGATTAGGCTTCTATTAGAGTTAGGGTTCAATTTCAATTATGATTCAATTTTAGTAAGGGTTAGGGTTTAATCAAAGTTAGGGTTCAATTTGGGTTATGACTAGGGTTATGGTTCTATAATAAAGCTTGGTGTTGGGGTTTGGGTTGGGGTTGGGTTTCAAATATGGTTAGGGTTGGTGTTCACATAGGGTTAGGGTTCAATCAATATTAAGATTAGGTTAGGGCTATAGTTTAATTAGGTTAGGGTTATGGTTGAATTGGGGTTATAGTTATAATTAGGTTTTATATTAGAACTAGGGTTAGTATTATAATTAAGATTACAAATAGGGTTACAATTATGGTTATGATTAGAATTAAAATTAATATTATTATTAGCGTTAGGGTTAGAGTTGGGATAAGGGTTAGGGTTAGAATTAGGGTTAAGGTTATTTTTGGGGTTGGGGTTGGGGTTGGGGTTGGGGTTAGGGTTAGGGTTAGGGTTAGGATTAGGGCTAACATTACAATTCAATAAGGTTTATAGTTCAATTAGGGTTAAATTTTAATTAGGGTTGCAATTCTATTAGGGTTAAAGTTTGAGTTCATTTATTGTTAGGGTTCAATTAGGATTAAGGTTGTATTCAATTAAGGTTAATAAGGTTTAATTAGGGTTATAGTTCAACTATAGTTAGGGTTTAATTATAGTTACAATTCAATTAGGGTTATGGTTTGAGTTCATTTCGGGTCAGGGTTAAATTAAATTAAGGTTGGGTTCAATTATGGTTAAGATTTATTTAGAGTTAGAGTCAGTTCAATTAGGGTTACAATTAGAATTCTAGCCCTAAATCTATGTCTAATCCCCAAATTCTAATTCTATGTCTAATAGTAACCCTAATCTATAACCCTAATGCTAACCCCAACCCTAATACCAATTCTATCTCTTACCCTAACCATAACCTTAATCTTACTGTTGATCCTAATATTAGGGTTAAGGTTAGGCATAAAGATAAAATTAGGATTAGGGTACGGGTTAGTGCTAATATTAGGGTTAGGGTTAGGCATAAATATAAAATTTGGATTAGGGTTGGGTTAGCATTACAAAAAGAATTATGATTAGGGTGATGGCTAGAGATAAGGTAAAGATTAGGGTAAGTGTTAGGGTTAAAGATAGAATTAGGTTTAGGGTTGAGGTTTTTGTTATGATTAGGTTTAGGTTTAGGGTTTTAGTTAGAGATAGAGTGAAGATTAGGGTTAGGTTACAATTAGAGATAGAGTTAGGGTTGGGGTTAGGTTAGAGATAAGGCCAAGATTAGGGTTAAGGCTAGAGATAGAATTAGGATTATGATTGAGGGTTTTGTGAGGGGAGAAATGTCTTTCAAAGTTAGCGTTGGAGTTCAATTAGAGTTAGGGTTAGAGTTAAAATACACTTAAGATAGTTTAATTAGGGTTAAGGTTAGGGTTAGAGAACTTATGATGGATCCAACATTAAATTAATTAAGGTTAGGGTTAGTATTGGGATTAAGGTTATGGTTAGAGATATAATTAGGATTAGGGTTGGGTTAGCATTAGGATTAAGGTTAGGGTTAGGGTTAGAGATAGGGTCAAGATTAGGGTTAGGGTTAGAAATACAATTGGGATTAGGGTTAGGGTTTGAGTAAGGATTAAGGTTAGGGTTAGAGATAGGGTCAGTATAAGGGTTAAGATTAGAGATCAAATTAGTATTAGGGTTAGTAGGGTTAGATATAGGGTTAGGATTAGGGTTAGGGTTTGGATTAGGGTTAGGGTTTGTGTTAGGATTAGGGTTAAAGTTGAAGTTTTTGTTATGATTGGATTTAGGGTTAGGGTTTTGGTTAGAGGTAGAGTGAAGATTAGGGTTAGGTTACAATTAGAGATATAATTAGGGTTAGGGTTAGGATTAGTTGGGGTTAGGTTAGAGATAGGGCTAGGATTACAGTTAGGGTTAGGGTTAGAGATAGAATTAGGATTACAATTGAGGTTTATGTGAGGGGAGCAATGTCTTTCAAAGTTAGGGCTAGAGTTCAATTAGAGTTAGGGTTAGGGTTCAAATAGATTTAAGATGGTTTCATTAGGGTTAGGGTTATGACGGATCCAACATTAAATTAATTAGGGTTAGGGTTAGGATTGGGATAACGGTTATGGTTAGAGATTAATTAGGATTAGGGTTGGGTTAGCATTAATATTAGGGTTGGGGTTAGGGTTAGAGATAAGGTCAAGATTATGGTTAGGGATAAAATTAGGACTAGGGTTAGGTTTTGAGTAAGGATTAGGGTTAGCGTTAGGATTAGAGATAGGGTTACGATTACGGTTACTATTATGGTTAGAGATAGGGTTAGGATTAGGGTTAGGGTTTTTTTCAGAGATAGAAATAAAATTAAGATTAGTGTTAGGGTTTGTGTTAGGATTAGGTTTAGGGTTAGAGATAGTGTATGAATTAGGCTTAGGGTTATGGTTAAAGATATCTAATTAGGATTAGGGTTACAATTAGGGTTAGAAATAGAATTAGGATTAGTTTTGTAGTTAGTGTTAGGATTAGGGTTAGGGTTAAGGTTAAAGATAAAATTAGGATTAGGTAGCCCTTTTTATATATGCTAACCCCAACCCCAACACTAACTCCATCACTCATCTTAAAAATAATCCTAAATATAATCCTATTCATAATGATAACACTAATGCTAATCGTAATCCTAACCCTAACCCTAACCACAATATCATAAATTTAATCTAATCATAAGTCTAAACCCTAACCCTCACCATAATCATAATTGTAAACCAAATCCTAACCTTAATGCTAATATTAACCTTAATCCTAACCTTGACCACAACCCTAACCCAAACCATAGCCCTAACCAAATATAAATCATTACCCTACCCCTAATTATAATTCCAATCCAAAGCTTAATAGTAATTCCAACCCTACCCTTAACACTAACCAAAGCCTTATTCCTAACCTGAAGCCTGTTACAATTATAATCCAAACCCTAACCCTAACCATAATTCTACCCCTAACCCTAATATAATTCTCACACTAACTATGACCATAAACCCAACCTTAACACTAAACCCTAACCCTAATCATAATAATAAATATAAACCAAACCCTAACCATGATATAAACCCTAATCCTAAATGCTAACTATAATCATAACCCTAACTAAATATATTAATTTATTTGATATGTTACACACAGCGTGACTACTACTAGCAAATATATAACCTATATATAAAATACACCGAGATGTATCTCGAGGCGTTGAATTTTTTCAACTTTAATTTTAATTATAGTTGAATGATGAAAAAATTAAACCCTTCGAGATACATCTCGGAGTATTTTATAAATAGGTTATATATTTGCTAGTTATTATCCATATTGAGTAATTGGGTAGAGATAATTATTTGTTCACTTCTAGCAGTTTAATTTAATTGTTAGTTAAATTTATTGGGTTTAGAGTAATTAAAGATGATATAATCAATCAAGAAATTTAAGATTTATAATTTTTTAAAATATAGTTTTATTTAATATTATTTTTGTTAATATAGTTTTATCTAATCTAGATTTTAATAATGTATGTAAATGGTTTGAATATTTTATTGTGTTAGGTTATTTTATAGATAATTTTTTTTCATAAAGTATATTTAGAAATTGACTATATATGAAATTACATTAGATGCAATTGAAATTTAATCAAGGGTTTTTTTATATTTATTTTGTTGACATTGATTGATGTAGTCACAGATGGATGTCTAACTAATGATTGTCCAAACATTTAATGTTAATACAAATATACACAATCCATGTGAAGCGATAATCAAAATTAACACAAAGTCATGAACATGAATTGGATCTAATGAAAGAATACTCAATAATCAAAATTATATCTAATGGTTTATGTCACAATGGGCTCACAACATGCTAGAGTGTTGTCTTAGATTTCAATACACTTTCAACACCTTCACTTGAGTGTGGTTACCGACATTGGCTTCCTCAAATAGACCCCTCTTCTTTGAATTGTGCTCCACTTAGCTGAACACTACTTGGTCCTCAGATCTCCTTTTGTCCTCCATTAACGAGCTTCAAAAATGAATTAGACCTACTTTATTATTCTTCCTTGAGGTAGAAAAATCTTGGTCAACTAAGGTGAGAATAATAGTTCCAAATCCAATGCATCTCTAAACATGGCCCTTTGTGGGACCAATAAAGCCCCTCAAGAGGTTTCCCCTTGGGATAAGGCTCTAAATCTCAGTACATAATGTGTAGACTTCCTTAAGTTGATTTGACACACCACTTAGTCAAATGATCATGGAATACAAAAAGGATAGATAGGCATCGATGTGTGCTTTGCTAAAGCTCTAAGTGAAATCACAAGTCACTTTGAGTAGAATGTGATGTCACACTTTGTGCTATTGTTTTGAGTGCTTAGTTGGTGACTAAATCAAAAATCCCAACTATGACATTAAAAAAAATGAATCAAAAATAAAGAGTTGGACTATAAAATAAAATAAATAAAGGAAATATGTTTGGTTGATCTAAGATTGCTCATTGGCTTGGGATGTTCTTGCATTAGATATCTTAAGCAAGTGGTTTGTGAGCTTGGTTCCCACAAGTAAGGCTAAGTGGTACAACCATCCCCTTAGTTTAGTAAACCAACCGCAATGCACCCTCAACACATGAAGTGGCTTCTAGAATCAAATGTGTTTTGTTTCTTTCACCTCTACTAGTTTCAAAATAAGGAACTATGACACACTCCAACTCCCACACATCTTCTTCTCTAGTGTTTGTGCATGCCACTTCTCTCCTCTATTATTTTCATAATTTTCTGTTGAATGTGGCTATCCTCTTTGATCTCCTATACACCTTTTATTTTCTTCTATTTCACTTTTTGGAGCATACCTTCTTCTAATGAAGGAATTTCTTTTGGTTTAATTAAAAATATATATTTTCTAATTAAATGATGCCTACCTCACTACATTAGGATTAATCTAGTTGCAAATTAAATGTATTTTATTATTATTAAATTTAGAAAGAATAAAATAACTCTAAAAATCCTAGGAATCCTTTAAACTTGGGAATTAAAAACTTTATTAAGTATAGCATAAAACAAGATGATAAGAATGTTATTTTATGAGGACTGGAATGTAAAATTATAGATGACTTCAAAATAGAAAATAACACAAAAAATAGTACCCAACTCTAGAGACGAAGAACACTATCCAAGATGCTAACACATTCACTATCATTCATATGGCCCAAAATATTGAGAAACTTCCAAAAAAATAATCTATTATAATCTTGTTGTCTACCCAATCTACAAAAGTAGACAAAAAAATGAATAAACAAGAGAAATAAAAGGATTGACATTGACTAACTAAAGAATAAAAATAAATAATAAAAGGGAAACACTTGTAAAAACTTTGTGTAATTGAATAGTACCAGAATATTTGTAGGTACAAGAAATAGAAAAAATGGTTAAAATTATTTGGAATCTTGTCAAGAGTAGTCAAGCCCCTATATTGTTCCTTCAACCTCCATGAATAGCCAATAATAAAAAGATTAGAAAAATAATGTGTATGCCGCTATCTTATGTGCATCTAATTATTTAGAGCAATAAAAATAAATCTATTAATATCAACCCTTGGTCTATGGGGAAGAATATCATAGTCTGTGTAATGATAAAATTATTGGTGGCCTCCACCAAAAGATAATGGAATATGCAATATTGAAATTGTAACAATATTATTTTAAATGTAATAAAAATAGTACAAATCACTTTCAATGTAGGAAAAAAGGAAGATCTCTCTGGATGATTTGATCAAAATACAATAGTATGCTCCAAATTCAAGCTAAGTAAGAGAAATTTTTCTAGCAAGAGGATTTCTTCAACCTTGTATTGGTGTTGCAATAAGGTTCCTTAATAAGAGATAAAAATAGTCAAGAGAGATTCAAAGAGAACAAAGAAATTCAAAAGTTTTTTTTTCAAAAGAATATGAAGGGATTCTTGTGTCAAATTCACATGAAAAGGATGTTACTTTTCTAGGTGAACATAATAACAGGTGGTAAAAGATAATTGAGCAAAAAACCAACAACTCAAATTTTAAAACTTATGGGAATAATAGTGCATTATGTGGATGTTTGGTCATCATACTCATTTTGGAAAATTCTCCAAAATTTGGCATGGGTTCCTAGAATAGAAGTGAGGAGAATATTACATAATATAATCTTGGCAAACCTTGGTCAAGGGAACATAGGCCAAGGTTTTGGCTAAAATGAACATATAACATGCTAAGGGAATGCTAAAATAGGTTGAAAACATAATATGAAATTATAAGGGTACACAATTTTCTATGTTAATTTTTGCCCCCGCTTTAGCAAATTGATCAAATTAAGTGATAAGCTACGCTTTAGTACAAAAATAAAATTTTGAAAGAAAATATCATCATGAAAAAGGATACCCAAAAGGATATTATAGAGAATGTAGAGATTCTTTAGGTATAATAATGACGCCCCCAAATTGAAAACCTACTAAAATATAGTGTTAGGTACCACAATCCTACAAAATCATAATGATAGGAAAACATATAATTCTACAAGAAAAAAATATGTTAGTCTAAAGCCAAAGTAGTAAAAAAAATAATTCTAATATGGTGAGAAGAAAAAACGATAAAAAAAAGGTTGAATGTGTGCCCCCTCATGTTTTTGTTTGGCATCTAGGAGGATAAAATAGGAAGGAGGATTCACCACAAAAAGATTCAAGATAAATTTAGTGAAAATGCTCTCTAAAGGGTTATTTTGAAAAATGACAACTCAATAAAAATCATATGAATTCATGAAGAGGGAAAATCAAGGATTTGTATAGAAGAAATGACATATAAATTTGAGCTCATAATGAAAAGTTATGAATGTTTCCTTGCAATGGGTACTATAGAAGTTTTCAAATATTTTTAAAATTTTACAATAAATAGTAAAACTTTTTCAAATTTACTATTCATTTGCATTTTCCAAAACTAGAATTTTGTTAGCAACTAGAGCACTCTTGTAGCACCTTAAACTTTATGAATTGAGAGATCAAGTGGAGTAGGGTCTCATCTTGTGAGAGGCATGTAAAATTTTTAGTTGTTTTGACATTTTTCATGCCTAATGGAACACATGTAGCATACAAGCATCCTTCATCAGTGTTGGAATCCAATTGACATGTTGTCATCCTAAGGGAATATTGGTGCCATTTGGATGTGTAGGAATCCTTGTACAACATGCCAACATTCTCAGGACATGCTAGAATATGAGGGTGTAGGTTTCTCTTAGGAAGGTTAATTTTTTTGTTTATTAGAATTAGAATGATATTTGTATGATATAGACCTAATAAAATATGGCTTTTATTTTTTAGATCCTATTGATGATGTAAGAGCACACTAGAAGAGGTATTCTCACATTGTTGTAGAGATACCTTGGACTATTGTTGTCGTTGGAGATGTTATTGTTGAATTGGGTGGGAATTTACTAAGCATTCATGATTTCAAGATCATATGTTAATTACATTGAT
>VDFB02000015.1:133029853-133154785 GCA_007258455.2 Sequoia sempervirens | reverse complement strand
ATTTAATATTTGTTGAGGTAGTTGTCTCATTATACAGGATTAAGACACATGTCAAGATATTTTCTAATCCTATCTCATAATTTTCCTTTATAAGCAAGGCATTGTATGTACATTATATATTCAATCTAGCAATCTTGCATCCATAATCATACCATGATATTTTTACCATTTCTCTCTTGTGGAAGTTATTCTTGTCTTGTAGGTGATCATGGGGTGTTGAGCATCTCACCATTTACTCATACATGGTATAAGAGATTTTTTTTTGAGAATTCTAAGTTCATAAATCCCTAATTGAGAGTTTGACCCTTTTATATGAGATCTTGAAAGTTGAGTATGCTATTCTCTTGCATCATACAATGACATGGAGAATCAAAATAAATAGATAGAAATACCATATTTTGGGTTTCATCTTTGTGAATTGGTATTGCAAGTTCATTTTGGAGCATTTTGGTGCAAATATAAGCTCACTATTAAGTTCAAAATGTCCAAGAAAGTTATATTTGGCTTTCATTTCATCCGATTTCAAGATTGTTTGATATAGTTTCAAATTGGGGTTTGAAGCTCAAATCTGGTGAACATTTTTGTATTAGAGAACTTATAGTCCAAAAAAAACTTTCCATTCTGCTCAAATGGCCCAAAAACCTCCCATTTTTATATAAAATTAGTCTAATTTAAATGAATTTAATTTTTGGAAAAAAAATATTTTTTTAGGAGGGTTGTCACTACAAGCTAAATTCAATCATTTTTAACAAAAATCATAACTTTCCACCATGGTATTTTTATTTTTTTTAAAATACATCACTAAAAAGTTAGAGATGAGAACTTTCCATTCACAAATGTATTGAAAAAAATTGCCAATTTTTGCCAGATATTTCAAGTTGAAGATTTTTGTTGCTAATTTCTTCAACATACCATAACTTTCACCTCAATTCTCTGATTTTTGTAATATTTGTGGCATTGGAAAGGTATTGAGGAGCTATAGCATGCCATCCATGTGCTTTTTTCAATTTTAGAACTAGGTATCTTTTATTAAAATTTGTTTTTATTCACATTTAGGTTGATAACTTGGACATACTGTCACTTGGGAAGGTGTAATTTTGATCCTTGAACTTCATTTTAGTTATAGAAAAATGTTTTATCTCTTGTTGCTTTATTAGAATTCCAAGGTTACTCCATATCGAGAGTATTACAGTGTTCCTTGGCATCGAGATTATTGTTTATTTATCATGATTCCATATTTGCTCCAACAATCAATAGTTTCCATTGTTTCTAACATCAAAATTGTTGGTTATTTTTTAAGAACCAAACTGATCTCCAGAAATACCTATGGATTTTTCCATTTCCAATTATCAATACTTCTAAAGGGATTAGCCAACAAACGAATAGAGGTTGCAAAATGTCTATTCCTACACTTTGGGCTCTGTGAAACCCGAGAGGGTGATCCCACAATGTATACTTAAACACCTTACACAATTACAATCAAATACATTGCCAGTAACAGATATCTCTCATAGAACCATTCAATAATATGCATCAAATAAGTTGGCAGCTTATTTATCAATGTCATAGATATTGAGCATGAGAAAATGGAATTTTAACACAAAACAACAACCATAGTATCTCCTTGACATTTTATGATTTAAATATTGAGTAGCTAATGAATCAACCACAAATACTCTGCATGAACCAGTGCCTTCATCCCAAGCACAGAGTCAATATCATTCAATGTGACCCAATAACAATTTAGACAATAGCACCTATAACCTCAATAAATCTTGCATTACAACATTTCTCTATGACGTTCATGATTATTACTACTTACGAATATCCTAGTACCTAGTTCTTGTAAGTCATTAATATCACACAAGCAATTACATTAATTCATTGAATCAAAAAGCAAGCATGAAACTAAACATCCATCAAGCAATGATAGAGACAAATGAAAGAAATCCTTGATTAATTTCACTCATAACTCATAATACGTATACAAGGAGAGACAATAGACATGAAACTGATATTACTCTGTATTATAAATGCTATATCATTATCAGATTTACATGCATAAGTATGAACTCCAAAAGAAACTTATGAAAAAACTCTAAAACTTGCCCTGTATTATCTTGACAACTTCACAGTATTAACTTAAAAAATTTCAACTCTCATGCTTCTGGCCCTAAATTCCTTCTTATAGAGATGAAGGAGCAAACAAGCTTTAGGCCAGGTAGCACACATGTCATGATTTCATTAGACCACTTGTAACAATATTCCATTTTTCAATTATACTTGAGTCTTCAGGTGGAGCAAACAAACATGAGGAAAAATTGACCTCAACTCTTTGTAGAAAACAGGTCCCACCTCCAAAAACCATTATTGGTTTGTTACAATAGTTCCAAGATATTCCCCATTCGTTCAAAATGCCAACCATGGGAAAATCAAAACAATAAAACTTACGAAGAAAAACAAGAAAAGCAAAAAAATGTCAAAATTCATTAATCCACATTAGCACCACGTGCTATTCATTTGAATCTAAGGAGATAATAATATTCTACAATGTTATACCAAAAGCCTAATCTGTATTGTATTTGGGCTACGTATTATTCTTCTCCTGTCCATTATTCTTCTCATTCACTAATCCTTACACATATTCATTTTGTGTATTTCTCCAACCAAGTGTTGTATTCCTCCTCAATGGGTCATTTTACATTCAATAAATCATGCACCTTAGTTATGTATTGAGAGTACCTAGAATCAATTAAAATCTTAGCTTCCTTAACAAATATGTCCATCTTTGATTCAATTTCCACCATTGTGTCAATATTTGAATTGAGTAAGATGTAATTGGTGACAGACAAAGTCATCATAGCTGCTCCAAGCATTCCTCCCAAATATTTCTTCCAGGTGTCAAATGGATATAATTCACCTTTTGGACTCAATATCTAAGGCATACCATGTTCCTCCATTTTTTTGAATATCTTCAACTTGCTATGGAGTTGTCTACCTAACTTCCCATGGAAAGTAGTTATTTCACTTATTAAGTCAATGATTTGCAAAATATCAGGAATATTGATGGATTCCTCAGGGTCTTCATTCATTTTGGGCCTCATTTCTTTCAAATAATTTACCCTAGTAATCCAATTATTCCATTCATTCCTAAAGGCCTCCTATACTTGCAGATACTTTGTATTTGCCTCATGAATATTCTTATAAGTGGCTCAAACATCATTAGCCTTGTGGACCAACTTGGTCACCCTATACTTTAGCACATCCTCAAAAATTTCATTTGCCACCTTGATTGTTTCAAGTTTGGCTTGCTTGACATTTCCTTTTCAGCAGTCAACTTACCTTTCAAATCATCAATTCTTAGGGCCAATGTCTCCCTATCTTGTGTAGACATATCAAATGAAGAAGAGGAAGAAGATGGATGAGTTATTGTCTTTTGTGTAGCCTAAACAGTGGCTCTCATTTTATTTATCTCATTCAAGGCCTTATTATACTCATTAACCAAAGATTCATATTTCTTCTAAGAAATATGTGCAATATCCACACTAAGCATTGTAGCATGTGTAGTTAACTTAGCTGCCTAGATAAGAGTTATGTCAGTAGCTATTTTGAACACTAGTGAACCAATAACTTCTTCAATAGGCCCAACAACCTCATTTTTACTAGTATTAGGTGCCATAGACCAAATTGCAAGAGTATGAAACTTTGGACTATATCTAGAACCAAATACTTTATCCTCAAATTGGTCTTTGGATGTCAAAGCTTGAGGATCTCTCCTAACTGCATCATATGCTATGGAAACAGTGATAGTACATCCTAGTAACAACATGATTCCACTATCCTTGACAATATTTTGAGCCTCAGTGGGAGTAATAGCTGCAATTTCAGCCCTGATTTTCTCTTCCTTTCCTTTCTCAGCTTCCTCCTGATGAGAAGGTTCAACATTAGCTCAGACTAATTCAAGTCTATCTTTTATCTCCTTACTCCACTATTGAATCATAAACTCCTTAAATTACTTAGTCTGCACAAATTTATTATTAGCCAGAAATTCATCACACTCCCTAATCCTGGGATCATCATCATTTTCTTTGTCATATTTTCATTTAACAATCCTATCAGGAGGAACATTTGAACTATGAGTTTCTTCAATATGGGGAGGAGGAAATTTTTGATCCACTTCCTCATTTCCTAGCACATGTTATGCCATTTTTTCTTCCTTGAATTCTTGAATGTATAAGGGCTATTCTAGGATATCCATAGCTTGGTGTTGGTGATGTTCCAGGAGAACATGTGCTTTGTTAGGAGGAACATCTGAACTATCAAGAGGAACATCTAAACTATAAGTTTCTTCAATATGGGGAGGACGAAATTTCTGATCCACTTCCTCATTTCCTGGCACATGTTCTGCCATTTGTTCTTCCTTGACTTCTTGAATGTCTACAGTCTATTCTGGGATATCCATAGCTTGTTGTTGATTTTGTTGTTCCAGGAGAACATGTGCTTTGTTAGCAACCTCCCTCAC
Organism: Sequoia sempervirens; assembly: GCA_007258455.2. Classification (NCBI taxonomy): domain Eukaryota; kingdom Viridiplantae; phylum Streptophyta; class Pinopsida; order Cupressales; family Cupressaceae; genus Sequoia; species Sequoia sempervirens. The sequence continues at coordinate 133,150,263 of VDFB02000015.1, read as the reverse complement.
CTTTACCTTGAACTCCCCAGACGGATAATCCCTTAACATAGTGAAGGATCTTTCCAAGGGGTTTGCAATTACATTGTATGGACTTATGTAAAAGGAATCCCTTTTCATGATTTTTTCCTCAATGTTCATTATAGTTGTCCATTCTCTTTTCCTAGTCATGATGGCCTCATTACTTATCATATTTCTTATTACATCATCCCGATATAATTATTCATGGAATATGATGCCTAAGGCTTTTTTTTTCTTCTTCCTGCCACAAACCCCTCTGGATCAAAAACTCTAATCTCATCAACAGGCATTCTGAGATTATTTACCATAATTCCAAGCCTTTCATACCCCTCAGGGGTAGTGACTGTGAAGTAAGCAAAAGCACATTGGGGATTTATCACAATGCCTTTTCTACCCTTTCTAAACATTTCATAATCCATGAAATCAATTTTCCTCATGAGCTCCATGAAATCCAACCTGTCTGAAACATACAAGGGTAGACAATGAAGTGCCACCTTAGCTCCATAGGCCCTAATGAAAGTATATTCAGAATGTAGAAACCAATCTTCCCAATTATGTGTGGCCTTAGAACTTGGTACATCCTTTGGACGCATAATATTTTTGATCTCTAGAGAAAGTCTAAACATGGGTGCTACACCCAATGACTCTAAGATACCATGTCTCACAACATTATCAAACAAGATGTAATTGGAATTGGAGCAATCCTGATCCCAAATATATGTCCACATTTGTATAGGTAGAACATTATTCTCACTATCCTTGAGGTTCAGATTTAATTTCCTTTTCCATTCATAGTCACCTTCCCATAAGAGCATATGCATCAACAAAGAGTAATGGGGAAAACACAAAGGGAGCACCTCCTTTTTCAGATTGAGAAAATCCTCATGCATCCGTTCAGCCACAAAGTTAGCATAATCAAAACCATTGTTTTGATTGTGACTTTGTATATCCACCACCATTACCAATAAATCAGGAGCTATCCTAACCTCAAATTCTAGAGCCAATACTTGATTTAAGCAATAATAAGTTTTTTTGAAATAATCTTCAAACTCCTCACACTCAAAAAGCTCAGCATCCTTAGTAGTGAATGTCTCCCTGCTCCTTCTATGTCGCACAAGTAGTGCTTCTTTATATGCAAATTTTCTCCTCTCATACTCAGCATACAATTCAACATGTCTGAACTTTGTAGTATAATTGGGATTTAACCCAAATACATCTATCATCTTATCCTTCGTTACCTCCAAAATTAGATCACCATTTTCACTTTTGATTGTTCTGTCAGTAGGGTTAGAGTTCCTTTCCATTTCCATCATCAAATAAACTTCTACAAACACATTTAGGACCACAAACTTTCCAAGTTTCAACCCCCATAAATAAAAAGGTTCAAAGCATACCAGAACAATTGCCATCCACTCTAGGGTTGGGGATTTCACCAATTTCGCCAGCACTATCAATCAACCTAGTGGTCACGACAACTTGACCTATGGGCCTTTTACCAATTTGTGACCCTTCTTCTTTGACACCTCCATAGACCTCTTGCATAAATTATTCTATTTCTTTCTTTGCACTTCTGGACCTATTGGATGTTGCAGGAGTACTTGGTGAAGGGTTGGACACTGCCACTGGCTTAGACTTAACTTCAGTTGAAGCAACCTGAGTTTTAAGTGTTTTAACCCTCTTCTGTTCTGGTCTCCTTTCTGGTCTGACACTAGATTTACTAGGCTTTGGGTCACTCATGTTTGCAATGCAAATGGAACTAGGGTTTAAATAATTTCTTACAACCAAAAGAAACCGTTCACAATTATGACAGGACTAAGCACTACTACTAAACATGACACTTTTCTTCAAAATTTATATAGTGCTCAATCACCAAATTGAAATTACTAGTAATGAACAAATAGACAATTCCCCCAACTTCCTATCAATTCTCTAAGGCATTCACCTCACTACTTCAATTAGAAGGAAGTATCAATGTTACTTACATGGGTGAAAATTATGCCACTCTAGTTACCGGTAGCTTTTGAAGCTTGCCCCACAATTTCTTTAGCTTCTAGTACCCCTTCCACTAGCCCATGAATTTGAATGCACTATCAACTAGATATCTAATTTTAGCTATGGCCAAGAGAGAGAGAGGTGTGCCACCATTAATACTTGATAATAAGCTCGTGCAATCGAACTGACAATTAGTCGTTCAGGTTTAAACCCTTATCATTGATCCTTCAGCTTTAAAACTATATCAATGGTTATTAATCCATCTCGCCACCTTCCTATTTTCTTTATACGAAGTCCTCAGGATTTCACCACGTTCTCTCCTCATGAAGTGGTTGTCGCTTGTTGTTGATTTACTTCATTCTTGCCTAGCTCTATCAACGATGCAAGTGTTTTACGCAATGAAATATTAGCCCTTGGATCTACGACCCCTTTCCCTGATCACGTTCATTTTCATCGCTCATCGCTCATCCAACTTTGCACCTTGGCTCCTATCAATGATAAGAGATATAATGAAAGCATCATATTTGGACACATACACCTGCATGAAAAATCAATGGCACAAAAGGTATCACAAATAAGATGTACCCATATTAGCGAAAGAAACATTTTTGAGAATAATGAGCTTTTATTGCCCATCGCTAATCAAAACTAAGGCTTTGAAATGGATTGGTGATAAATGACAAAATATCAGACCATCACTCATCGCCAATCCTCCTCATAATATTTGCAAGCAATTGGCGATGAGAGATTATCATAATGTTATTACATATTTCACATCGCTAATCAAGAAATTAGCACTCAAAACAAATCCACGAGAAGCGATGAAATGAAAATTCATCTCCTCACTCATTTCTGATTTGAATAATCATTTCTTAACATATTCGTGATACGCGATAAAAATAAGATCATAAGGTCGGAGGGCATCGCTCATCACTATTACAATATTAAGGGGTCAGAAACCATCAGCGATAAGCGATCCTTCAATAATACTAAGAACCTTGCTCATCACACATTTAAATTAAAAGTTCCAGTAGCTATTTGCAATGAGCGATATCAAAAAAGTATTACCTCATCACTCATTGCTGATTCAAAACATACATTTCAAAAGTGATCAGCGATGAGCGATAAAGATAAAAGGTCAATTGAACTTAAGTGAAAACCTTTAGGCACATGCTCATAAGTTGCTTTAATGGAGGGGACTCTCTAGGATGATACGATAGAAAGGACTTAAGGATGCCTAAGCCATAATAATACAAAGGATATAAAAGGCCAAACAAGTCTTTAACTTATCCTTATAAAGATTAAAAATTCCTAGACCTAGGATTTGAGAACCGGTTGCCAGACAATAATGATAAAAAAAATAAAATTAAAAATGACCAGCAATGGGAAATAGGGAGTCAATAGCAAAATAGAACATTCAAGCACTTAAGAAAAATGAATCCTAAACCCTCCTAAATGTGACAAGGGTTTAAAAAATGGAATAGGAAAATTAATGTTCCATCAAAAATCATTTGTCCTTTGTTGCTTGGATTAAAGTTCTAGTGTTAATCCACCAATGTGCTTCCAATATTTCTTTGCAGAAGGTTATGTCATTGGGAGGGTTGAATGGTCTATCTATGTCTCTCTTATGGGGTCTTTTTCCTCACATGGGTTTTTATCCTTCTCATTTTTCATGGAGAGTATTATTGTATCTTTTCTCTCTTTTGGAGAGGAGTCATGTTCCACTGGGTTTTCTTCTTTCTTTTTTTTTGTGAGAGATTTCATTTGCGTTTGTACATGGGTACCTAAAATTTCCTTGTAGTTGGGACCCATCCTTGCATCAAGTGTATAATAATACTCCCTAATTTGTACTTAAGGGGGGGTGTTGGTGTAAATAGGTATTTTATCTATCTAGGTTTTATTTACATATTAAGTCCACTTAGGTCCTAGAAAGGAATATTTCTAGATAGTGTTAGTTTTCATTAGATCTTATTTTATCTTTTGGCATTTAATAATTGTTTCCTAATTCATTCAATATTTGTTGAGGCAGTTGTCTCATTATACAGGATTAAGAAACATGTCAAGAACTTGTCTAATCCCATCTCACAATTTTCTTTTATATAAGAAAGGAATTATATGTACATATAAATTCAATCTAGAAATCTTGCATCCATAATCATAGCATGGTATTTTTGTCATTTCTCTCTTTTGGAAGTTATTGTTGTCTTGCATGTGATTTAGAGGTGTTGAGGAGTTCACCATTAACTCCTACAACTACCCCACTAGTTTGATGAGGTGGATGCAAGATATTGTGATGTCCCCTCTTGGATGAGGAGGGAGATTATCACCAAAGAGAGCAGCAAATCTATATGGAAACACCAAGGCCACCATAATTCTAATAACACACACACACTCACATAATTTAATTTGATTGTAATGATTATCTATATTTTCCATGATTTTTTTATTGTAGTGCATTATTTGTGTTTGTCTACATATTCCACAATCTTGCAATGTTCTATTAATTTTTTTACCTACATATTACTATTTATGGTGTGTATTTTTTTAGATAGAGCAAATTTAAAAAGGTGAACATGTTTGATATCAAAAAAAAAATTATATGCAAAACAAATTCACAAAAAAGGATATATGGATATGGAAATATTGGTATATTTAGTTTTGAATCTCTTTATGAATATATTCTTATAACTAGAATCAATATAATTCAGATCGAGTAAGATTAAAATACATACATACATGTATGTATGTATGTATGTATGTATGTATGTATGTATGTATGTATGTATGTATGTATGTATGTATACATATGTATGTCTGTATGTATGTATACATATGTATGTATGTCTGTATGTATGTATGTATGTATGTATGTATGTATATACATTTATATAAAAAGAGATATGTTTAAATAAATATATCTACATGTATATACATGATTTTAAGCTTACAAATTTAATGAGTAAATATATACATGTATTTATACTTATATAATGCAATAGTATATAAATATATATACATTCATATATATTCAAATATAGATTGGTAGGAATCAAGGAAGGTGGAAGTCAATTATGGGTACTTTGAATTAATGAGGTAGACTTTGATTTACTAACTCCACAAAGTGGAGAGTAAGGAGGTAGCATGAACATTAAAGACTACACTTGATGTGAAGTTAAGGAGTTATTTACTACTCCCAAGCTTAGTGTAGAGAGGGAGGCTCATGGAGAACATGCAGAAGAATAAGGGAGAAATAATAGGGGTTCTAATGGGGAATAAAGGGAATAAAAGAGGGAAAAGAGAGGGGATGTCGACATAGAAAAGGACTTGGGAAATTTTATGGTTCATACTTACAGATTCTATATGTAACTCATTCATATTTTTATTTTAGTATTTCATTGACCAAAGAATGTGTTTTGAAGGGTTTAGTTACAAAAACCCTCTTCTATTTTTGGGATAGTGAATTTTGTTTGGTTAAGGCTTTTCATCTATTTAGACCAAAGCCACATGAAGATTGAAAGAAATTTTTATATCTAGAGAGTATATATGCATTTTATTTCCATGGGTATCTTTGATACCATGTTGTCTCCCTAAGGTGTTACTCTAAGGAAATCATTGTAAAATTAGGGTCTAACCTAGATGGAAAAGTAATTCTCTGAAATGATGAGCTCTTTGTTATGTGTTGTTTTGATTGTTATGTCTTTATGTTTATGAGTTTTCTTTGGATGACCCTTTTTACTCCACTAGTATAAGGATACAAAGGAAACAAACCTATTGTGACATTCTTCTATTTGTATCTCAATTCTTCTATATGTCATAAAATTTATCTTTTCTTTGTCTTGTTTTTTCCTTTTGGGCACAATGCAAGGAGTTGAGACATTTAGGTCTCTTCCATGTTGACCCAAAAGCTTGTTGTCTTCTCTCTCCATGTGACATTCCTCCTTTGTGTTTTTTGTTCCACGAGTATTTGGGGAATGATGTTTGTTCTAAGCTCTACCATATCATTGTAGAAAATACGTATACTAACCCCAGATCTATGGATCCCTTAGTATACCTCTCTATATTATATTTGGGGGTAAACCCTTATCATTATGTATATTTATTTGGAAACATGTCACTAGAATAGAGCTTTCTAAATAAGGTTTTGTGATCTTTCCTTACATGGGATTTATCATTTTTCTACTTTAAAGTAATTTATCATAGCATGGTGTTTCGAAAAAAATGTAGAGTGGGGCAATACATTGGAATTATTTTTGCTTCACTTTGTCCACAAGGGATGGACTTAGTGGTGTATTAGCATTTGACATTAGCATTGTATTGCTTCACTTTGTTCACAGGAGTTGAATTTAGTGTAGCATTAGCATTGCATCTTGTGGCACCTTATCAATGTTATCAAGTATAACTCTTGGTATAGTTGTTATGGGCACACCTTATAGACCTAGTGTGTGTTTCTCATTTTACCACCTTGTTATGGGTACACCTAGTAGACCTAGTGTGTTTCTCATCCCTATCTTGGGGTCTCACCTAGTGGATATCAGACTCCACTAGCTTGTGTGCCTTCCAGTTTATGATTCACCTAGGAACTAACAGACTTTGCTATTGTGTGATTCATGAATGCCTTTTGTATGGGTCCTAGCATAATACAACTTGTTATTCCATACCCTATTTTGCATTTCATGTTGACATGTGTGTTCGTGTATGTTGTTTAGCTGCATTTCATACATGTGTGTTCCTTTGTGCTTATGTTGGTTTGACATGGGATCTTAGATCTTGGGGTCTTGATCACCCTCCTTGATCCTTAGTCATTCCATTCCTTCAACATTGGTACCATTGAACACATCTTGACATATTTCTTTCTACTTTAGTGTGAGTCTAAGTGTAAGTTCATACTCTCTCTAAAGTGGAGGCTAAATATAGTGTAGAAAATTGTACACCTTAACAATTTCACATTATGTTTTGTCTCCTAATTTATTGCACTTAATTAAGCTTCGAATTTTCCAAATTATGCATTCTAAAGCCTAATTTTTACCATTTTTTGAAGAAAGAAAAATATTAAACAAATGCATCTAATCATAAAATTGTCCTCAACTTTGAGTGTTCTAGAAATTTGGTCCATGACCCAATCGCCCATGGGCGACTGAGTCCCCCTTCTTAGTCGAGACCCAAATTTAAATATGTTGTTGGTGGCATATTAACATCCAAAATTCAAATATGAAGTGTCAAATTTTTGAATCTAATTTTAAGGAGATTAGAACAATTGCATATAGATACCTAGTTATCTTATCATTTGAAATCTAGCAAGCACTAAGTGAACATATATTGTGTAAATACCATTGTCAAGAGCAAGTCAAGAGCAGCATTATCGGATTATTTTTGCAGCAATTCAAGATCCAACATCATGTCAATTTTTATGTGTGTTCATGTTCATGTTTTGTGAAGGCTAACATTATTGTAGATCTCCAAGCATTCAAGAATTCAATGAAATCTATCAAGTAAGATACAAATCTTTGAAGTGATGTGCATGACTTCAATCCTTCAAGGAAGCCATTGGAGGGTGGTGATTTGCAACATTGTGTTCATTCATCCTTTTATTCATTGCCATTATTGATTTATCATTGACATTTCCATTGTGGAAGTGGGAACACTTACACAGGGTTTGACTAAGGCAAGCTGATGTAGGAGCATTGCGCTCCAACCCCCCTTTGGTCGGCATTGCTCCCTTGTCAGCAAAACTTTGGCTTATCAACAGGAGGTGTTTACCTATTCGGATGATAGAACGATGGTGATTGTTCGTGGTGCAGTTACATCGGTGGGAGATTTGGATTTTGGTGGACCATATTTTTGTTCCTAGAGATGGCCTAATGGTTATGGAGTGTTACGGGTTCATCGGCACGTGAGTGTGTTGTTTTGGTGAGACAACAGTCCTTTTCCCAGCGACAGGGTGATCAGTGTGAGGTGGTCATATCGGCAAGACTCATCCTAGAGTCTCATTGATAGCTTGACAAAATGATGTTGGCAAGTCATGAATTTTGGTAACTCCACAATTGGTTCATAAGTTTTGAATTTTGGTGACACAATGATGAAAATCCTTCATCGGGTGGACAAGGTGATATCGCTAGGACTATGGAGTTAGTCCCAATGATAGGGCGATAAGAGTGTGATGTCGGTTGTGGGACTCAGCAGTCTAAGGATGACATGCAGTCATGATGATGTGGGCAATAGTAGTGACAAAGCTGACATGTGGCATGATGAGATTGGATGAATGGTAATCAACATCCTTGTTGTGGATTACGGAGTAGTGGCATGGCAATAAGGAAGACATGTGATGTCATCAGTGCAATTGATGGTCATCGGCGAGACCTTCTAGAATGTCTCAACGATGGAATGATGGACAGAGTGTAAAGTGAACATCAGCGAGAAGCAGGTGTATCAGTGGAAGACAATTTCTGGTCTCACCGATAGGGTAATGGTCGACTTGGTAACATATGTAGTACGATTCATGCATCGGTCAATGGCGGTGAATAGCGACACTTGGCAGAATGAGATTCGATACCATTCCACATCATTGTTGTGGAATACATGTTCATTGGTTGATGATTGGAAGCTACTAATAGAAAGGTAATTGAATGTTCATACTATGATACAAGAGTGAAGAATTCCAAGGCCAACATAATGAAGGTGTATAGTATAAAGAGATAGCCCAAGACTGGGAAGAGTAGTTTGTGGAACTGGCAGAGAAGCCAACAGAGAGTGAGGTGGTAGATCACAGGACAGGTTAGTAAGAAAGGAGAGCCAACCAATCCTTGAACGAGGCAAGGTAGCCCACAAATGTGATGAGAAGTGGAACAAGGAATTTCCCTGTAGATGTGAATTTCTGAATCTAATCATGTAATATGTTTTGAACAAATAAAAAGAGAGTTATTTTTGTCGATCTGTGTGTGTCAATCTATTTGTGGGTATGTCTATTTTGGCTATGAGATTGTGACAGCCTGATAAGGTCCTCTGGTCTCGACTGCACCAAATGGTATTAGAGTAGGTTTTCCTGAGTCTATAAAAAGTACCAAATGTGAGGCAATTGCGGCAAGACTTGTGAGTGTGGGTTGAAGCTAGAAGACCTGCAGGTAAAGAGTTGTGGAAATCATGTTTGTTGCAAGCATGAAAGAGGGTTTGTAACTGTTATCCTCCAGTAGAGATAAATTTGGGTAGAAAGTGTAGATTTCCTCCACTAAGAGGGAAGGTGGGTAGAGGAAGTATCTTCCAGGATCTTTGTTGGGTAGAGGATAGTTGTAGAGGATTGATGTTGCAAGTATGAGCAAGTTTGGTGGTGTTGTCATTAATATTGTCATTGATGTCAACACAGTTCAAAATGTTGCAGATTGTGCATGTATAGTTGATTTTTTTTGAGATGTTGTGAGTACATGGAGCTATCCTTATGATGTTGCAAATGTGTTGAAATGATGAGTTACCAACTGCTTTTGAGAAAATTAATAAAGAGTGAAGTCAGAAGTATGTATGTGTTCAGAATGTGCTCTGGTATGTGCTCTACATTTCTTTTGTGGTGATCCTATGCTTGTGTGGATCTAAAGGGTTGTTGTTGGGGATCTATTGGTGTCATCTCCTGATTTGTAGCTTCTAGTTTGATGGAGTGTGAAAGTTGTGTTCACCAGTGTGTGAACTGGTTTGACAAAGTTGCTTTTCCGTGGACTGGGAGAAATTTTTCTGGTCCACAGTCCTCCATTGTTTTGTTTTAGGACTTGCAAATCTGGAGTATGTCTTGTGATGATGTTCTTTGGGTTCTAGCAAAGATGTTTGTGGCTTGGTTCTCTAGAAGTTGAGTTTCAGAATTGTTGTATGTGTTTACACAATCTGGATGGACTGATGGAAGGTGTTATGTGTTTGAAGGTTTTTTCACTTGTTGTGGATGTATCTAAAGGCATCTAAGATGTGTTATTGTGCATGATAAAGTGTTTTACATCATCTGCACGTTATCTTCTTGCTGGGAAGCATGTACTTCAATCTTCATTTGTCTTTTCATTAGGTTTGGCCAACCTGGTGTTTACACTTCATATGAAGAATCAAAAATTTAATTAAGGACGCATGTGGTAGATCTGAGACGTTGCTTTTGTTCTTGGTTAAGTGTTTATTTGGTCCACTCTCATTCCTTTCCACCACGGGAATGTTGAGTTGCTGACCTAATTTTAATTCATGAAATGAAGCGTATGTGGTCGACCTTGGAGAAAGTTTCTAAGGTTAAAGATGGTATAAATGCAAGTCAAGTTGTGAAGGATTAAAACATACAAATTAACGAAGTAAGCCACAAGTGAAGAGAAGAGTTATGAGAAAGTGAGTTGAGGCAACAGTACTTTATTTTGATAGATTCCTAAAAGCAGTGAGCTAAAGGTTTTTTGCAATCTTCTAATCCAAGTTGCAGATGTGTGTAAATTGTTGTGGAGGATATTTTTGTTATCTTTTGTATCTGTAGGTAGTGAGCCTCCATGTTGAACAGTGAGTCCTTTCTGTAGGTAGTGAGCCTTTGTATTCAGGCAGTGAGCCTCTTGTATTCAGTTTGTCTATCTCTTTATATTGTGAGTTAACCCTCACCATGGTGTTTCCCTTATTGGGTTTTCCATGTAAAATTTGGTGTTCATTGTGTTGATTCTACTTTCTTTTATTTGCATTTCATGTTCATACTTAATAACAGAATAGTGAGGTTGTGAAGTTGATAAGTATTTGAAGTTCTTTATTTGAATTTTGTGAGAACTAATTCACCCCCACCTCTCAGTTTTCCTGCACATTTTAACAATTGGTATTAGAGATTTGGTTCCTTGGTGTAGAGATTAACAGCTTAAGCAAGATCTGATGGTACATAAGTTGGTGATCCCTATGTTCGATGGATTTGATTACAGTGACTGGAAAGTGAAGATGAGAGGATATATTATCTCTCTTGGTTACAAGACCTGGAAGGTTTTTGAGATGAAATATGTTGCACCGGCGAGTGGTCCTAATACTACAAATGAGGTTTCTTCTTAAGAGGAGAATGAAAAAGTGAGGTATGCTATTTACAGTGCTTTATCCAAGATTGAGCAAAAAAAAGTTATTTCTTTGGGAATTGCGTATGAAGTTTGGAAGAAGTTGGAAGATCTTTATGAAGAAAATGATGGAGTGGAATTGATAAAGAATTTGATGACAAAGCATAGATAAAGAGAGAGAGGGAGGTTGGAGGGAGGGACAGGTAGAAAGAGATAAAAGATGAATAGAGAGGAAGGAGGAAAAGCAGAGGACAGAGAGAAAGTGGTAGAGAGGGAGGGGTGAGACACGGGGCCGGGAATCAATGGTGAGACAGAGAGAGGAGAGGAATGAGGAGAAAGAGAGGGATGGAGACATGAGAGAGGGTGGGTGAGGGAGAGGGAGGAGAGGAGAGGAATAAAAAGATAGGGAATGGAAGAGGTAGGGAAGGGAGGACAATTTGAGGAGATAAGAGGAGGGGATGGGAGGTGACAGAGAGGAGGGGCCAAGGGCGTGAATTATAGAGAGGAAAGAAGGAGAATAGAAATGAGGAGGGATCGGAGGAATCACGGGGTGTATGTGTGAGTGAGAGAGATAGAGAATGGTGAGATAGAGAAAAGGAGCAATTGAGAGAGAAAAAGGGGGGAGGGAGGGAGGGACAACAGTGATAGAGATTGGGAGGAGAGAAAAAAAGGAGAGGGAGGGTGAGACCTCGAGAGAGGGAGGGAGGGAGAGGAGAGATAGAGAGAAGTAGAGAGGGAAGGAGGGAGGGGGGGAGTGTTAGGGAGGGAGATAGAGGTTTTTGAGAGAAAGAGAGATAGAGAGAGAGTGGTGAGATAGGGAGGAGAGAGTGAGAGGGAGGGAGAGAGAATTATGAGATAGAGAGGAGAGAATTAGAGAGAAAGAGGGGGAAGAGATGGATAGAGAGGGATAGAGAGAGAGAGAGATGTAGGTAGAGAGAGGGAGAGGAGAGATAGAGATTAGAGAGGAAAAGAGGTACGGAGGGAGACATAGGTGTGATACAAAGTGATGAAGGGAGAGGTAGGTAAAGAGACAGAGAGGGGAGATAAAGATAAGTAGAGAGGGAAGGAGATGTAGAGAGATAGAGAAGAGATAGAGAGTAGAGAGGGGAGGGAGGGAGGGAGGAAGATGTAGGGAGGAGATAGAGGTGTGTGTGTGTGAGATAAAGGGGGGATAGGGAGGAAGGGAGAGAGAGAGAGAGGGAGTGGAGAGATAGAGAGTAGAGAGAAGGAGAGAGTTAGAGAGAAAGATGATACAACTTGCTTACTACTAAAATTTGACCTTCTAATTACTGAAATTTGACTGTCTGAAATTTTTAAGATCTTCCAAAAACTAAATTTTGCATTATAACTCCTAGAGATCTGAAACCACCCTCAAACATCCTATCTATATACATGAAATATAACTTAAAGTATAAGAAAGTAATTGTCCATATGTAAATGTCAACTTATACTTAAATATAAGTTAAATGTTTATTTCATGTATATAGTGTCCCTATAAAAGAAAGAGAAAATGAAAGATCTTAGAAAAATGCATTCCAAAAGTCATGAATTGCATTTGGTGAGTGCCAAATTTGGCGCTCTCTAAATTTGGCGAGCGCAATATGGCTTGTTACGGGGTTTTTTTCAATTTGGCACCAAAATTGTGTCACAGATCCATGCACTTACCCTTATGCCTCAAATAAATTTGGTCTCATGGCATTATGTATTGTCATGGATGCTTGGAAAAAATCTATCAAAGTATAATAGTAAGCAATAGAGTAAGCAAGCTAGTGAACTATTTGAAAAAATGTCTCAAAAAATTATAGTCGCATGGGGATGGAATGCCATGAGACCACATTTCTTTGAGGCATTTTTTTAAACAATTCACTTCCTTTTCTATGCTACCACAATTTTCATGCATGTCTACCAAAGCATTTTATCAAACAGTTCACTGCTAAGATCATACTCTATTTATACGATGAAAGGATGTGATCCAATATAGGTAGGAGACAAATAGTTGTTATAGAGCTGTAAAAAAAGGTTGACCCAAGCACCAAGAAGCTACTAAGGTAAATTCCTCCAAATCAGTGAAACTAGAAAAGCACGAGTTCAACAAAATGCCTCAAGAAAGTATGCTCTCACAGACTATAATAATTTTCAAGTTTGCACAAAACGCATTGTTTAGAAAGCTTTAGAAATTCTCAAGCAAAAAAAATTGATAGGTGTATAGATAAATTTCACAAACTTTTCCAACATTCTCCCTCCCCTATTGCAATGAGAGTATTTTTGGATCAAGTATGGGCATTCATCAAAGCATAAGGAATGGAAGAATTTCATTCCTAGCTCTAGTTTCAACTATTGTAGTAGACTTAAAAGGGAAAAAACAATGTGGAAGCCTAAGCTACACACCCGTTCCCCGATCCAAAGCTAACCTCCACAAGCGATTGTGATTACTCCAACCCTGTAACAAAATGGAACAAGAAGCATTGGGACATCGATTAGCAATGGAAGAAAGGGACACAAATATAAATTTCTTCAATGTTTTGAACCACTGATAAATCTTGAAAATTTGAACATGCAAACTACCAGCAAGCATCATAAGGTGTCAAACATGTTGCTAAACAAGGCATTATCAGACACACATGGATGCCCTATTCCCTACGCTTGCTAGACCATCTCAAACATCAGATTTGATTTTAATTTTTCCCTCTGCTCGCTTTTGATTGGTGACAAGATTGTTTCTTATAAAATTTTAAATGGAAAAATACCAAAACCCGAGCAAAAAATGGACCAACCAATAGAAAATTTGGTGAAAATAACTGAAATGACACTTTAATAGAGAAATTAATTGGCACCACAAGTTAAAGGATTTTACCCAACTCCACAAACAATATTAATTGAAAAACTTGCGCAGTGAAAACATTAGTCTCCACCTATAGATAGGTCGGGACTAAAAAATGAAGATGTAGAAGAATGGGAAATATGGAAGTAGTTAAATACAAATGCTTGAAATAAATGCAAAGCTTCTAAGACAACAATAAATATGAAAGTTTACATAGAGTGGTTTATGAGAAATAACAAGAACCAATGTGTAGAAAAAAAAAAGGCAATTTGTAGGTATCTTCATTGGTTTAATTTTCAACTCATACATTTGGATTTGGTGAAAGGAAAAATGGCACATAAATCTGGAAACATAGTAACATAGATCACAAAAGGAATTTCTTCAAGATTTTCCAAATTTGAGGAATCAAAAGAAGTGCAATGAAGAGAAGATTTTATGATCAAGAAATTTGTGAAGATAGAAAATATAACTATGAGTATGAAAGAAGAGGAAATTTTATTTTTATAAATAAGCATAAGTTGAGGACAATCAACATATGGCTATTGTAGACCATTTAAGTGCTACATTTTCAATGAGGCCAATAATACCCATGGTTTCTTTTAAAATAGAAATGCTACAAAACAAAGCAATTATGGTTGAAAATCCTTAGAGCAAAAGGGATTGAAACTAAATGAAGAGAGTTTGGTAATCTAAATAACTTTAATAAAGTGAAGAAAAGAAATTCTAGATATTAGAAGAGAATTGTTTTTTAGAACCTAATGAAAGTATCAAGGTAAGGTATGCAAAATTATTACTGATAACAATTTATTTGATAAGTTAATATGTACCAAGATATAAAGAAATTATTTAGATAATGTTCTTCCTAAATCTAATCCTTATATCATTTTGTATTTAAAATAAATATCACAATGTGGTTATGGACAAGTCATGTTTAGTTTCATTTAGTATTGTTACAAATAAATATGAAATACAATGTGATATTATGCTTATTAGTAATTTTTATTTATTGGTTGACTAAATATAATTTAATTGAGAGGCAATACATGATGGAAAACCAAACATCTATTAAGTGTACTAGGAGAGAAAAATATATGCAATGAATCTATTAGGATGATGAGACTTATACAAATGTCATTTGTCTCTTAAAGGTATGGAAATACTAAAAAATTCATTAATGATGCTATAGATAGGAATCACTCTCAACTTTTGAATTCAACCCAAAATATGAAATGATTCAAGGTCATCTACCTAAATTTGAGATTTAATTTGATGCAAACAAACTTCTCACAGAAACCCACAATGCAATGCAAACTCTCCTGCAACATAGAACACTCATAATACAAAAACAAATGCAAAAAACTCTGATTTTTTATTGCATCAAATCAACTCATGACAATTACATTAAAAAATAAAAATTAAATGCCACCATAGAGCATACAAAAATCTGCACACAAAATTAATGAACCATGGCTCTTCCTGTAGCTTCTTCTCACTACCCGAAGCTCTCTTTGTTACTATTCAAACCTTCATGTAATTCATATCCTTCTCTTCTCCTCTCACACACTAGTGCCTTATCTTCTCTTCACTGATGCTGCTCAAATCTGCAACACAAAACCCCCAATGATACCTCTATAGAGGTATCTTTCTCCTTACCCTTCCTCACAAACTTCTTCCCACGTTTTTCTTCAAAAAACCCCGAAAAATGCATTGAAAAACATCAATTATTGATCCAAAGTGGGTGCCAACTCTCCCTAAGCATAGCTATGCATATTATAAGTTTATGCAACATTAAATGAGATGTTTTAAGCCTCTATTAACTTCTCCAATTGTTGTCTTTACTCCCAGGTGCATTTTTCTCTATTCTGAGCATTTTAAAAGCTTTAAAATCTTGATTTCTTGCCTCTTCTCTATTCCAGACACCTTCCATATTATTTATGTATTAGATAAATAGTAAACAAAGGAATAAAAACCAATATTTAATTTCTATGACCCTAATAATACCCTTCCACAATAAAATTGATCAAATTGGTACTTTGGAAGTGTCGAATCGAGTGTCGATAGGTGAAAAAACTAAAAGCTCTCTAATGTGCACAAAAAATTGTTTACAAAATTGGAATGGTACTCGATGGACTCTTGCAAAATTATTTTTCTCAAGCCCTCCAAAATCATGAGATATTAAACTTTTTGTAAAGTGCTAACAATTTTTAACAAACTTTCGGCATTAAAATATCCCAAACTAAAAAAGATATGACTTTAATTATTTTTGTACATTTCACATGCTACCTCTATAAATGTCTCTACCAAATAATTCTGCTACAATCCTTACGAGTTTTCTAGAAATAATTTTTTAAAACTGCCCGTAGAGCCTTAAAATGATGATTTGATAAAAAATGAATTTATTCAAATTTGAACACAAGTGCTTTTCGAAGTTGAGAGATATCAAATGAACCCCAAAACACACCAAAACTGAAATTCAAATCTGAAACTTGTTTTTGGTTGATGTTGATTGCCAGTCTACCCGGATGCTCCTCCATCACAATTGGTTGAAGTGATAGATGTTAATAGTCAACCATGAAGACAATTCACAGAGATGTACAAAAATCTTTAAAGAAAAATTAACATACATAGAAGAGGATTTTAAATTTTTATAACATCAAAATAGCTTACCAATGGAACAAAAGGAATGATTTTAAATTTTTATAACATCAAAATAGTTTACCAATGGAATAAAAGGAATGATACAACAAGAACAAAACCACCAAACAAAGAAAAAATAAAATCTAATGCATGATTGACCTATTATTGACCATTAAAGCTAAATATTTTGAACTTTGGAGATCTATTTTTTTACTAGGGGAGAATGATGTAGGGATACCTTATGGGCCATAAGGTAGAACAACACATTAAAGGTAAAGGAATATTTAGTATTCCCATAGCTAATGCTCCTAATTTTATGTATTCTTTTTAAGGAGGTGGTAGGTATTCTTTTTAAGGAGGTGGTAGGTTTTTGTTGAGAATTTTAAATGTATTTTATTTGTTATATTCTAATTATTAGCAATTATTTAATTAGTGGAAAACCTTCTATTTTTTAAAAAACAAAAAAAGATGGTTATAGTAGAAAAAATGAGATTTTTTTAAAATGGATATCTTCATTAAGAGGGGTGTAAAGAAAAAAACTAACAAATTTCTACATAAGAAGAAAATAAAAAATAATAATATTTTGCTTGTCCAAAATAAGTTTGACTCATCATTTATTCATAATTTTATTTTGTTGCTTTTATCTCAAACATATCTTTATTGTCTATGCAAAAAAGTATTTATGTAAGATCAAGTGGATTTTTAGTGGTGTGATTGTTGAAAGATACTTTGAAAAGTAAAAAATATATATTTTGAATTGTTATCCAATAAAATAATCCTTGACTTGGTATATATATTAACAATTTATTTTTTTAGTGTTATGATTTTGTCAACAAATATTAGAGGTAGATTTAAAAGAAAGGAAATCAATAAATATAGAACCATTGCAAGAGGCATAGCAGACCAATTTGCCCAATTTGCCAAAGGTTGATTATTATAATAGTAGAGTTGATTTGCATATAAAAGGTAGTATATTGTTTCCAATTATTTTATTTTATATTTTTTCATTTCATTTCTCTTAGTTACTTATATCTTAGCTTTTTATTTCAATTTAAAACACATTAGATCTAAGTTTAATTAGCATTAGACTCTATATTTGTTTTAGTGCAACGTATGAATAAACAAGTAATAATTTAAAGAGTGAGAATCGTGTAGAAGTATGGTGTATATTTCACAAGATTATATCATTTGTTCAACTCATTTATCTTAATTATGTTGAAGGAGGCACCTCATTTTTCAACTGTGTTGCAATTTTATGATCTAAAAATATTATTAATATGATATTATATTGACACAACTAACTATAATATGATTTCTTTATATAATCTTTTATATGATATGATCATGATATTTATGTATTTTGGTGTTGTTATGATATATGTTTTGCTATTTATTTGAATGTCTTTGTCAACCTTTATGTATTGAGTGTGTGTATTTTACATTATAAGATATTGTAGTTGTATAAAAAAAATAGATTAAAAAAGTAGATCGTGATAATGACCAATCACTAAATATTTAAATACACTCAATACGTGATTCAATGCATCCGCTAATGTTTATGACACAAAAGTAGATAAGTCTTTGATTTCTTTTAATTTTTAAGAATAATAAATTTTTATCATGATTTATTAAATATTGTATTGAAAAACACAAATGTTTTAAAATAAATTTTATGAACTAATCATTCTTATGATTAATAATTATTATGTCACTATTAAATATTTTTAAAAATCATCATCATTGTTAATAAAGTAAAATATCTTTGAAAGTTATTCACTTACAAAATCATAAAAATCTTTTAGATTTTTATTTAACCAAATAGTCAATAGATATTATCATAAAAAAAAAAGTCAATAGATATAAATATTTATTAAATGACTGCTGAAATTTATTATCATAAAAAAATAGTCAATAGATATTATTTATGTTTACCAACTATTAAATAGTGTCAAAATTCTATTGTTATACTATAGGAGTGTGGAGCAAATGTAAATTGGAAAATGATTTTTTTTTGTTTTACCCACCACTTGCAAGAACCGTACCAAAAATGGCCTAGTAAATGACGTGGCATTATGTATGCCAAAACAACATATATACGTAAGCAAGGGATGGGGGCCACCATGCCTCATAGACCATCACTCGGGAGTGACGTGTCAATTATGCATAACTACTTTATGACCTGAAAATGAAAATGATAATAATTGAATGAAAATGTTTTTCTCGCTTATAAGACACTTATATTTCTATTCAATTGCATCCTATCTATCGGATAATTATTATCTAATTATTTGTTAAATTTATTGGGTTTAGAGTAATTAAAGATGATATTATCAGTCAAGAAATTTAAGATTTATAATTTTTTAAATGTAGTTATATTTATTTATTATTATTTTTAAATATAGTTTTATTTGATCTAGATTTCAATAATGTATGTAAACAATTTGAATATTTTATTGTGTTAGATTATTTTGTAGATAGAATTTTTTCACAAAGCATATTTAGAAATTGATTATATATGAAATTAGATTGGATGCAATTGAAATTTAATCAAGGGTTTCTTTATATTTTATTTTGTTGAAGTTAATTGATGTAGTCATGGATGGATGTCCAACTAAGGATAGTTCAAGCATTCAATGTTAATACAAATATGCACAATCCATGTGAAGCAATAATTAAAATTAACAGAAACTTATGAACATGAATTGGATCTAATGGAAAAATACTAAATAATCAAAATTATATTTAATAGTCTATGCTACAATGGGGTCACAACATGGTGGTGTTGTCTTAGATTTCAATACAATTTCAACACCTTCACATGAGTGTGGTAACCAACATTGGCTTCCTCAAATAGACACCTCTTCTTTGAATTGTCCTCCACTTAGTTAAACACTACCTAGTCCTCATATCTCCTTTGCCCTCTATTAACTCTTCATAAATGAACTAAAAATCCTTTATTGTGCTTCCTTCAGGCGGAAAGTTATCGATCGACTAAGGTGAGAATAATAGTTTTAAATCCATTGCATCTCTAAACATGGCCCTTCATGGGACCAATAAAGCCCCTCAAGAGGTTTCCCCATGGGATAAGGCTCTAAATCTTAGCACAAAATGTGTAGACCTTCTTAAGCTAATTTAACACACCACTTAGTCAAATGATCAAGGAATACAAAATGGATGGATAGGAATGCATGTCGTGCTTTGTTAAAGCTCTAAGTAAAATCACAAGTCACTTTGAGTAGAACATGATGCCACACTAAAAGTTTTGTGCTATTGTTTTAAGTGCTTAGTCGGTGACTAAATCATAAATCCCAATTATGACATTAACAAAATGAATCAAAAGTGAAGTATTAGACTATAAAATAAAATAAATAGAGGAAATATGTTTGGTTGATCTAAGATTTCTCATTGGCTTGGGATGCTCTTGCATTAGATATCTTAAGCAAGTGGTTTGTGAGCATGGCGCTCACAAATAAGGATAAGTGGTAGAATCATCCCTTAGGCTAGTAAACCAACCGCAATGTACCCTCAACGCATGAAGAGGCTTGTAGACTCAAATGTGTAGTATTTCTTTCACCTCTACTAGTTTTGGAACAAGGAACTATGACACACTCCAACTCCCATGCATCTTCTTCTTTATGGTTTGTGCATGTCACTTCTCTCCTCTCTATTATTATCATAGTTTAATGTTGAATGTGGACATCATCATTGATCTCCAATACACCTTTTATTTTCTTCTATTTCTTTTTTTTTGAGCATTTAGGTTCTTGTAATGAAGGAATTTATTTTGGTTTAATTAATCTTTATTTTCTAACTAAATGATGTCTACATCATTACCTTAGGATTAGTCTAGTTTCATATGAAATGTATTTTCATATTATTCAATTTAGAAAAAATAAAATAACTCTAAAAAATCTAGGAATCCTTTAAACTTGGGAATGAAAAACTTTTATTAAGAAAAGCATAAAAGAAGACAATAAAAAAGAGATTTTATTAGAACTAAAATATAATTTATATAGGATGATTTTAGAATAGGAAACAACACAAAAAATGGTACATAACTCTAGAGATGAAGAACACTATCCAAGATGTTAACACATTCATTCTCATCCATATGGCACAAAATATTGAGAAACTTCAAAAAAATGATCTATTTTGATCTTGTTGTCTACCCAATCTACAAAAGTAGAAATAGAAACATACTAGCAATATTCCATGTGATAAAAACATGAATAAACAAGAGAAATAAAAGGATTCGCATTGACTAAATGAAGAATGGAAATAAATAATAAAATGGAAACACTTGTAAAACCTTTGTGTAAATTTTGAATACTACTAGAATATTTGTAGCTACAAGAAATAAAAAAATGGTTAGAGATATAATGGATCTTGTCAAGAGTAGTCAAGCCCCTATATTAGCATTTCAACCTACATGAATAGCCAACAATAAAAAGAGTAGAACAATAATGTGTATGCCCCTATCTTATGTGCATCTAAGAATTTAGAGCAATAAAAAATAAAGCAATCTATGAATATCAACCCTTGGTCTACATGGAATAATATCATATTGTGTAATGATAAAATGGGTAGTGACCTACACCAAAATATTTTCCAAAAGATAATGGAAGATGCAATATAGAAATTGTAATAATATTATTCTAAATGTATAAAAATATTACCAAGTACTTGACGTAGGAGAGAAATGAAGAGTTTTTTTGGGTGATTTGATAAAAATGCAATATTATACCCCAAATTAAAGCTAAGAAATAGAGATTTTTCTAGCAAGATTTTTTCTTCAACCTTGTAATGTAGTTACAACAGCATTCCTTAATAAGAGAAAAATTAGTCAAGAGAGCTTCAAAGAGATTAGAGAAATTTAAAAGTTCTTTAAAAGAATATAAGGGGATTCTTACATCAAATTCACATGTAAAGGATGTTACTTTTTCTAGGTGAACATAATAGCAGGTGGTAAAAGATAGTTGAACACAAAACCAACAACTCAAATTTTAAAAAATTTAGGATACTAGTGCATCATGTGGATGTTTGATCATCATACTCATGTCTTGGGGAAATTCTCTTAAATTTGGCATGTGTTCTTAGAATATAAGTGAGGAGAATATTACATACTAGAATCTTGGAAAGCCTTGGTGAAGGGAACATAGGCCAAGGTTCTAGCTATAATAAACCTAAAATATGCTAAGGAAATTAATGCTAAAATAGGTTTAAAGCATGATATGAAATTGTAAGGGTACATAATTTTCTATGTTACTTTTTGCCCCCACTTTAGTGAGCTGATAATATTAAGCGATAAGCTACTTAAAGTACAAAAATACAATTTTAAAAGAAAATATTATCATGAAAAAGGATGCCAAAAAGAATGTTGTAGGGGGTGTAGAGATTCTTTAGGTATAAGAATGATGCCCCTAGACTAAAAACCTACAAAAAGAATGTGTTATGTATCACAATACTACAAAAACATAATGTTAGGAAAACATATAATTCTACAAGAAAAAAGTGTGTAAGTCTAAAGCCAAAGTAGTAAACAAAAGAATTTTAATGTGGTGAAAAGAATGATATGAAGAAAAAGTTAATAAAAAAAGGGTGAATGTGTACCCCCTCATGTTTTTTTAAAATCTAGGAGGCAAAATAGGAAGAAGGATTCACCATAAAATGATTCAAGATAAAATTTAGCAAAAATGCTTTGTAAAGGGATATTTTGAAAAATGATAACTCAATAAAAAGCATATAAATTCATGAAGGAAAATCTAGGATATGCATAGAAGAAATATCAAATAAATTTGAGCTCATGGTGAAAAGTTATGAAGGTTTCCTTGCAATAGGTATTGTATAAATTTTGAAATATTTTTAAAATTTTACTATAAATAGTAAAAAAATCAAATTTAATATTCATTTGCATTTTCCAAAACTAGAAAAATTTTAACACTTGGAGTACTTCAAGAGCAAAAAATACAATTCAAAAAATACTTCTAGCACCATAAACTTGATTAATTAAGAGATCAAGTGGAGTAGGGTCTTATCCTACGAGAGGTATGAAAATTTTTAATTGTTGTGACACTTTTCATTATTTTTCATGCTCAATGGAACCCATGTAGCATGTAAACATCCTTTGTCATTGTTGGCATCCAATTAACATGTTTCCATCCTAAGTGAATATTAGTGTCCTTTGGATGTGCAGGAATCCTTCCAACATGCCAACATTCTCAAGACATGTTGACATATGAGGGTGTGGGTTTATCTTAGGAAGGTTATTTTTTTTGTTTGTTAGAATTAGAATGATATTTCCAGATGATATAAAACTAATAAAATATGGTTTTTATATATTAGTGATGATGTAAGAGCACACTAGAGGAGGTGATGAAGGGTACTTCCCTTACAAAACCACACACACAACTAAACAAGAGAAATAAATAGAAAATGCAAAACGAAACACTTGCTTTCTATTATCTTGATGAAGTGAAATTACAATACTGAGGAAATAACATACTACATCCACATTGACCTTCTCATTAATGAAATCTACAAACCAAAAGAAAACCACAATTTGCACTATGGGAGCCTTCTTCTATAACCCATGTTCCCCATCTTTATCCTAGAAGTGTAACTTGCTTAAAATATTTTGGAAGGTGTAACCCTATTTTTGTGCTAGAAATTCCACCATCCATTTTCTTGCTCTAGAAGATTTTTATTTTACATTTTTATAGTTACAACTTCTCAAAGTCAAAACTTTCGATCTAACTGTTGGATTTTCAATTGTAATATATCGTTGGAAATCTTGTGAAGAGATCTACAACATGCTTTCCCAATATCTATAAAATCAACACTTTTCAACCTATTATGAGGCTTCTAAGGTCCTCAATTTTGAGTTTGAAACTTCATTGGAGAAATTCCTTAGGATGAAAAATTTAATATCTTCCAAACATTATGCAAATCAAGGACGAGTTTGAAAAAAAATCACAATTCAAACATTTTCATACAATTTTCCAATCTTCAAAACCCTAACTTGATGGTTTCTCACACAACCACTCATTTCTCCTTCTAGGTCTACAAAATCGGGTTCTTGATCATATCTCCCTAGAAAGGCCTCTAACCCACTTCTCAAATACCATTCCAAATACCCATTAGGCCCAAATTTTACATATGAAATTTATACATGCATTTGTTTTGGAACATCATCTCTTAAAATTGATTGGTACATTGGATAGTGGCTCAATTAGCCCTGTTTTCCAAAGCATCACCAACCCAATCACTCTCTCAACCTTAAATATACATTGAAGTACCCTCATTTGGTTACAAAACCTTTGAATCAACAGCTTTTGATCAATGAAACACTATCTAATGCATCAAACACAAAACCCCTATTTTGACTAGTTTCAAGAAGGTTTATTGAAACTCTAATCTACAAACCTTTTCTCACCTCACCAACTTCTTAAACACATAAAATATAGTCTAAAAATTCTTCACAAACTCACTCCCACACTTTACCAATGCTATTTCATCAAACTACCATTCTTAGCCACCATTTTTGGCTCAAAACAAGATTGTAAACCACTACGACATCATTCAAATTCCTCCAAACCACCTTCCCTGCTCCTAAAACCTATTCTAACATATAAACCTACCTAAATGGACCCATTCCACCAAGTTACAAGAAATTCTACTGGTGGAATGATCCATTAATACATTTTATGCACCCACAAACCCTCAAAACAGAGCTTCCACACCCGTTACCAGTAAGATGACAATAAAACTCTTAAATATTTATGAAAATAAATCAAATAAAAACAAAAATAATGTTACTTCATTCCTCCATTGAATTCAATAGCTTTTAGACCATTTTTTCTCTTTACGAACTAGTACATTAACCTGTAGCAATAGATTACACAAGAAAATGCAAAAAATGGAGTTTGTTTATTGCTTTAGCACCAAAAAACTTCAACAGAACCCTTACATCAAGGTTTTAGAACATATTTAAACTTGTCTCCCCCAAACCCATTGGTTCCAACTAATTTTTAAATTTCCTGAGCGTTGGTCTTCCAAACAAGACAAAATTTGTAAAAGTTGCTAAAGCAACATTGACAACATTTGCACAAATCATGATCTCTCAACTACAACCGACCCCTAGATGATTTAAAATTTAAAACATTAGAAATGGTCTAGTATTAACTTATTGGATGAAAAAAGACTTAAAACACCCTAAACTCTATCAAATGACCATATTTACATAAGTTGTTTTGGTTCGCCTGCACCAAAATGGTATGGGATTTTGAGATGATTCTTTCACCAATAATTTTATTTTTCAATTTCCCTCCTTGAGGTTGGTTTTCATGCCCATAGGAACCCAAATAGGCTGACTTACTAAAAATAGCAGGTGATTTTTTTTTGTTTCAAATTTTTGACTATCCTAAAGATTGCATGTGTCGCCATAGGCCCCAAAACAACTAAAGAAAACTAAAATAGAATGAAAATACAATAGTTTAGGTGATGCAAGATTTCCCTTACACCACTGGATGCTCCTACATCAGGAGGTATTCTCACATTGTTGTAGAGATACCTTGGATTATTATTGTAATTAAAGATGCTTTTGCTAAATTGGGTGGGGATTTGCTAGACATTCATGATGCCAAATATGTGATTTCAAGATCAAATGTTAATTTCAATGATAACTGAGAGTTTGGATACAAATTCTTCAATCTTCCATCTCCATATTAGAGAGATGACAACGATGATAGAGGACGTTTATCAAATTTTGAGACTCCCATTAGGGGCTGACAAGTTTCAATTATTGAGTAGTGATTAGTTCCCTATATTCAAGTGAGGCAGCTATATGTGATTAGACAAGTAATTCTTGAAGACTAGATAGGGAACACTTATATGAGGTGGCTAGTGTCACATCTTGTTTTGACCTTTCTAGACTATGCCATGTTTTACTCTACATTTTGATTATGATGCTAAAAATATGAATTAACAATAATTAGAACATGACGATGAATCAACTTTTATATCATTTGGATTTTTGTTTTTAGATAATGACCATATGAATTGAATTATATTGAGATGAAAATGAATGTTAAACTTTATGTTTTAGTGATTTATTCTAATATATAAACATGTTATTAGACTAACTACTTTGTTGGTTTGATGAGGTGGATGTAAGAGATTATGTTGTTCCCTCCCAGATGAGGAGGGGGAGCATCACTAGAGAGAGAGAAATAGATTTAGATGGAAACGCTAAGGCCACCATCATTCTTAGAAGACACACACTCACATAATTTAATTTGATTGCAATATATATATATTCATCTTGAAATGTTTGACTATAGTGCATCCGTTATCTTTGTCTACATATTCCATGATCTGTCGATGTTATATTAAATCATTTACTTGCATATTATTTTTTGTGGTGTGTATTTTGTTGGATACAATAAAGTTAAAAAAGGTAAACATGTTTGATATCAAAAAAAAAAATTCTATACAAAATAACTTCATGAAAAAGTATATCTAGATATGAAAATATGTGTATATTCAATTTTAAATCTTTTTATACATATATTTCTATAACTACAATTAATATATATTAAGATTGAGCAAGACAAATATACATACATACATACAAACAAATATATGTATGTATGTATGTATTCATATAATTATATATATACAGAGATATATGTTTACATACATATATATACATATAAGGTTACATATTTAATGAGTAAATATATACATGTGTTTATATATATTTGTGTGTGTGTGCATGTGTGTATGTGTATGTGTGTAGCTATAATGGAATAGTATATATATATTGGTAGGCATCAAGGAAAGTGGAAATTAATTATGGGTACTTTGAATTAATGAGGTAGACTTAAGCGACCTTTGGAGAGCGGACCCCATCAACTGAGGCTTCACCACCATCCTTGTCAAACGTGCTATCCAATGGAATTGGAACCACACTATCATTGTATGGAGTTGGATTGGAACCAATTGTCAAAATGTGTACAAAATTCCATAAGGGCCCAATATCTCAATAACACCTTTGTTTGAGGCTTTAAATGAGACTTTTCCATCCCCTTCCTACCTATCTATCCAATTGGGGGGAGGGATGTTACATAGAAATGTGATGCCATCTACCTATAGCAGTTGCATTCATTAGCACCTAAACCCTAACAAGATCTATCTAAATAGACCATTTTCTCTACCCCCTATTGCCAAACAAGGTAAGCTTCCTCATTGGATCCCTACCCCTCCACCAGGTGTCTCCACAATGGGGTGGGGATACTACTAAGAATTGGTGTCATTCATTGAATGAGGGGAAAGGATTATGGGTTACAAACCCCATTGACCTAAGGCAGACCCCACTGACCATACCCACCCCTAGGGCGGTGAGGTTGGTCGTTAATCCCCATTCGTGACACACCACTCACAGATGATTGGGTATGTGTGTGTGATTACATATATGGATGTGGTATAATTGATTAGGTTGCTTTTAATTATTAATTATTCATTTATTTTGTGTGTGTGTGTCTATATATACATATACACTTATGCATATACATATACATATACATATATACATACACACATTCACACACACATATACATGTATATAACATTCATAATATTTTGTTCGCATTTCTTAAATGTAGTTATATACCCATGCATATAGATTGTTCTACTCTTTATAGACTTTTCAAACCTTTCTAACCTTATATTACTCCACTTACACTTAGATTCTCATTTGTTTCTTCTCTCTTACTCTTGTTTTAGGTTTTACTTTCTTTGTCCCATTTTTTACTTTTTAAGTTTATTTTCCATTTTCTTCCTCATACCTCAAACCATGTGCAACCTTCCCCACTCCTCCCTCTCTTTTTAACTTGTTTTGGTATGCAATTAATCATTTTTCTCCACTAGCTCATTAATCATTCTTCTACTCTAGCTTTATACTATCCTAATGTTGAATCACATAGTGTGATCTAAAATGTTGATACCAAACAAATCTTACACAATTGAATCAAAAAAATACTTGCACCATGGCTTCTTTATTAAATTATCTTTGTAACTATTCCTATTTTCTTCTATAATTATACTTCTATTCTCCTCTCCTTAGCTTTGTTATATATATTCATTATACTTGTTCTATTTATAAATTTAGTTTACTCTTGTTTGTTTTCATGTAAATTTAAATTAAAAATACAAATATTCTTTTAATCTTAAGATCATTTAGAATCTACTTATAAGAAATTAGTAGGTTTGTTTGCATGCAAATATATTTATTATTTTATAATTCTACGGATATTATTTTATACATATAAGACCATGGTGGGTTCGTTTACTTATAGATATAAACTTATTCTTGCTGGAATATATTTAGCTTTTATATTTTCTTTCATTTATCCTTATTTAAATGAATTTAGTAGGTTGTTTTCAATTATTGATTATTCATTTCTTTTTCATATATATATATATATATATAACGTTCATAATATTTTAATCACATTTATTAAATAATGGCTATATACCTATGCACATCTTGTTCTACTCTTTGTATACTTTTCTAACTTTTCTAGTCTTATGTTACTCCTTTACTTACACTTAGATTCTCATTTGTTTTTTCTTTCTTACCTTCTTTTAGATTTTACTTTCCTTTGCCCCATATTTGGCTTTTTAGTTTATTTTTTATTTCGATTCTTGTATCTCAAACCATGTGCAACTTTCCCCCTCCCCCCTCTCTTTTAACTCAATTAGATATGTAATTAATCATTTTTCTCCTGTAATTCTTTATTATCTTGACTTTATCTCTATTAGGAATATTGGAGTAAATGGTTTTTACCATTTACCCACTTAAGCTTACTTAGGGACATTGCATTTAGAATAGTTTGCATTTAATCATTTTGGGTGGTTTATTCCTATGTGGGTAGTTTTCCCACCCGTCAGCTATTTCACGGCTTTAAAAGCTTGTATCATATGTATTTTTAATCATCTCATTTTGAGTGCATTTATCTCTGGTGAAGTAGCATAGTGCTCCTCTCTATCTCATGAAGGTTTATTCTGCAGTTGTTTTTCCTAGGCATTGCCACTCCATCTTAGTCTCTAGAGAATGTTCATAATTAGTTTACAGTGGTACCTTGTTTGTCACCTTCTGTTGTGATTGGGCATGTTCCTGATTCGTTCGTGGCATTATCTTCCAAGGTCATGGCAACACATGAGCATATTTCAAAGATATTTTCATCCTATATTTGGATTTCACTTGTTGATTCCTATCCAGAATGGGAAGCATACATGTATTTGTCTTTGGTTTTATTTCTTCCAAAAGGGAGAAGTTGTTTGTCGACACTGGATCATGTTTTGTCTTCAGGCACTTACCATTTTTATAGGTGATTACACATTATGGGGGGGCTATATAGTCTCTCTCTTTCCATCTTATGGGGGGGCATTGATTGTATATATATGATGTATGCAGTCCTTGGGGGGTGTGATTGAGTCCTCCATCCATGCATCATTTTTGTTTTCTTTTCTCTCTTTTGGAGATGGGTTTTTTCCCACTAGGTTTTTCTCCTTTTCTCTGGTTGTGAGAGATTTCCTTTTTGCATTGTAAATGGGTACCTAAAATGGTTGTGTAGCCAGGACCCATATCACATCTTCATTTTGCATAATAATTCTCCCTAAGATTCACTTATGGGGGGGGTATAGGAGTAAATGGTTTTTACCATTTACCCACTTAAGCTTACTTAGGGACATTGCATTTAGAAAAGTTTGTATTTAATCATTTTGGGTGGTTTATTCCCACGTGGGTATTTTCCCACCTATCACCTATTTCATGGCTTTAAAAGCCTATATCATATGTATTTTTATTCATCTCATTCTGAATACATTTATCTCTAGTGAAGTAGCATAGTGATGAAGGGTACTCCCCTTACAGACTAAAACACATAATAACAACACAGGTTTGCACAACAAAATGAAGCAAACACCTTTCATTAATGAAAATGACATTATAGAATCACAATTCCATCACATGGGCTATCTCACTACAATCGTCTGCCAAATTGTAGATCTGAGGTTCTTGCTCTCAGCTCTACACTCACCAACAGGATATCTACTTTCTTCTCTGCTCCACCATCTCCTTCAGGCTACTCTTCCACCTTCACACACACCCCTTTTCTATCTCTTGCTATCTCTATATATTGTATTCCTTCTCCATGTTGGTCTAGTTGTTCTTCTCTCATGTTTTTGTAGTATCACCATGCAGTTACCTCGCTATCAGTAGCTTCCAATCATCAACCAATGAAAATGTATTCCACAACAAGGATGTGGAATTCATTTGATCTCATTCTTCTAGGTAGAAACCAAACCCATCATTCCCCCAAACTTATCATTTTTCTTTTCTTCAAGCAAAAATATCAAACTAAATCACCTAATGGAGAAGATTATAAAACAGAGTAATCTACTGGAGATCCATGACTATGTTGACTCCCTATCCTTGTTTGAGGTAGAAACCATTGTAGCATGCAAGCCTGTTCATCTTGTCTAATTCTGCATTCATGTCTTGATTAGTAACTTGTCTAGTCCAATGTGGAATTGGATGAAGTAAGATAGGAGGGTGATAAGTCAGTGGAAGCCACTCCACTCCCCTCATTCCTGAGATCTCAATATTCTTGTGTAACCTCTCAAACATGTTCATAAAATTGTAAAGGGAGTGAGGCTCCTTCCTCTGCAATTCTAGAGTCAGACTATCCCATCTATTCCTCACATGTACCAGGCAATTTTGAAGAGTGGTCACTACCAATTGTCGAATCCTTCTATAATCCTTGATTATTAAGTCTATATTTTTTTTCCTTGGCCCCCTATGACTATATCAGGATTCAATGCTTCCCTTCAAATTTATAGTGCCATTGTTTTCCCATGTTCTTCATATTTCTCCATTAACTTCCCTTGAAGTTGTTCATTTCAGAAGTAAGATGTAAGAGCTCTCACTTCCAAATCCCCAACATAAATCAAGGGATTCCACTCATTATCTTCTTCCATCACATAATTATGCAAATAATATTCACATAATTGGTCTTGCTCCTCCAAACTGATTTTACTAAAGAAAGTGAAAAAATTGTCTCTTATCCAAAGCAAAGGGCTAGTCATTAACAAACTTAATGAATTTAAAAATGAGAAGTTTTTCCTTTAAAAAAAATGCATATACCCTAAGCGGAGGCCTACATTCAACTATTTGGATAGCTCTATCAATTACTTCTGCCAATTTCTCCTCTAGTCTTTTTAACTCCAAATTCTTAGTTTCATTCAAAAATTTCTTTTCTTTTTCCTAGTTTTCTTTTTCTTGCTAGAATTGATTAGTAATTTTCATCAATTCAAAACCCAAAGAAAAAGTAGTGTGGTAGGCTAGTGTTTTTGCAATAGAGGGTTGTAAATTCAAATTAGTTTCAATTTCCATTTTACCTTCAACCATTTGTACCAATAGGTCCAATTTATTTCCATGGCCATAGGTCTGTACTTTCTCTTCTATCTCCTTAATTCTCATTTCCTTTTCCTTTTCTTTTTGTTCATATCCTTTTACCTATTCTTCCAATTGCTTTATCCTATCAAGGGCTTCTTGAAGTTCCTTATGTTTCTATCCTCTAGAAACTCCTTTTCTTCTTCAAAATTTAAACCATCACTATCATCACCTATGGCATCAAAAACTTCTCTAAGAGAGTCATTGGGAACTGCTTTTCTAGTCTTCTTGGGAATGAAAGCATCCTCTAAGTCAAAATCGGAAGAAGATGATATATATCTTCTCCTCCTAGTAGGCACATCAACACTTTGATCATGATCACCATCAGGTTCAGTTCTTTCCCTTTCTATATTTTTGTCTACCATTAGTGGAATATGATGCTATTGATCCCCAGCCTTTCCTTCTTGAAATGGTTCCTCCATGTCCCTCTTCTCAATTTTTTGTCTTTTCAGCCTTTGTCACGTCTCAATCCTAATGCAGGTTAATTTTGGCTTCATGTGGATTTGTTACATGTTTTTTTGTGCCTGGTAGAGTAATGATTAATATGATAATGTTTTAGCGTGGAGATAAATGAAAGTGTTTATTTAAAATATGGTAAGTTGAAAAGTATTGAATGTGTTTTATTTTGAAAATGAAGCAAAATAGAGTAGAAGCATTTTAATTAATGTAATGCAATGCTTTATTTATATTTTAATATGATACTAATTCAATTATTTTTGTGTGCCTGAGTGTACTTGAGTTGCAGGAAGTCGAAGACCAAGTGTGATTAAGGGGAGGTGATTAGCTTCTTGACAGGACAAAGCAGGAAGACCTCTTGATTACACACACACTTAGTATCATATAGATTGCATTTAGGAATGTCAATTTTGGTGTTTTTGTCTTAAAATTATTTGCAAATTAAATAAATGATGTAGTGAAAGCATGGTAAAATAAAGGATTGAGCTTTAATTAAAAGTTAATTATAGATTCTTGATTTAAATGATTATGCATGTTATTCTTCTTTTATTTTGTGTTAAACTTTGAGTCAATCAGTTAATCATTAGTTATAAGATGTTTATTTTTATTGTTGAGTAAATATTTTCAAAAAGGGATTAACATGCAATTAAACTAAAAATTATTATTAATTTTAAAATACATTTCAAGATTAGGGTAGAAATGGGAAAGGAAAAACAATTTTAAAAAGGGGCAAAGAGTTCCTGAGAAGGTAACGGTTCTTGAAAAACTTTCTTGAAAATAAGCTCTCCAATCTTTGCTTTAATGGCTACCAAGAAGATGTTGAATCTTTAAAAACAGTGAGTTGAGAATTGTTTCTTGGAGGATAGTGGAAATAAAGAGTTGGAGAAACAACTAGAAAGAAGGAAAGAGAAGAAGCTTGCTCAGGAAAACCAGATTGAACAGGGGCAAAGGAAGTTGTTTGAAGAGCATCTCTAGCTGGAAGCATAATCTCTAGGTTTTCTTTTCTTTTTCCACAATTCTTGTTGAAATATGCAAATACTTCTAAAGAATTTGAATGCAAAGTGTTGGAATTGTATGCAAAAATTGTGAAAAACTGAGAAAATGATTCATTCTTTGAGTGCATTGAAAGAATTTGCACAATTTTACTTCTTTCAGTTTGAATATTTTCTCTCTATGCTACTGTGTTCATAGATTTTGTTGTTAATTGCTGAGTCTTTTATACAAAAATCTTGAATAAATATATATATATATGTATCTTAATATATATATATGTATTCATTGCTACTCAAGGTAAACAGTCGGCTACTCATGCGTACTTTACAGTATACTATTGTTTTCTTTATACATAGATTTGTTGGGTATAAACCCAAGCCCCAACCATAGTGGAACGGCCTGTGGAGGAGGCGCTACCTCCTCACAGGCAACACCTTCCCCTATGGGGGGGAGGCGTCAGCCCCTAATTTCTGCAACAATGAAATGAAAATTTTGTCCTTTTTTTTTA
Organism: Sequoia sempervirens; assembly: GCA_007258455.2. Taxonomy (NCBI): domain Eukaryota; kingdom Viridiplantae; phylum Streptophyta; class Pinopsida; order Cupressales; family Cupressaceae; genus Sequoia; species Sequoia sempervirens. The sequence continues at coordinate 133,117,306 of VDFB02000015.1, read as the reverse complement.
TAATATGTGATTTCTATTTTTCTTATAATGGCTTGTGCGTTGGAAGCACAGAATAAAACTTTGATACGAATTATATACATAAATTATACACACACACACACACACACACACACATATGCATATACACAAATATACAAATTCTGATATTTTTTTATAAACTCTATTTCTTCTTTAGCAATTTTTCTCTTGGTCAATGGAAATGTACAAAAAACATATTTAAACAAATACAGGATTAGATATAACTATATTTATACATATATATATACACGCACAGGTATATTTATATATATATATACACACTAATACCTGGCACAAAAACCACTGAATTTCTATAGATAACATTACCTTTTGGCATTCATATTACACAGAAAAACACAACAATTGTATTCAATTTTCTTTATGTATTATCCATTTTAAGTCTACTATGCCTAAATATATACATGCAAATATTATAAACGTAGACATATATACACTCCAACACAACAAATGTATATACAAACCTGTACAGGAAATTATTATATTTTAAGTTAAAACTCTGAAAACAAAGAATAGATTCATATAAATAATACTGTGTTTTGTAGCAAACTTAGAGTTATGTGCAAAACTAGAAATTTGCATTGTTCTTCTTTTCTAAACTGTTGTTTATTTTTCTGAAAAATCAATGCATTGAATGAGTCACCATATATCACATCAGAACTTAGTGGAATATGACCAAGGCTATATTAAGAGCTGAAAATGAATCTTAGAGCAAAGGTATTCTATAGAAATGCATTCAAACTAGTGAATTTTCTGAAGAGAGTATTTTCTTTTCTTAGTTGAAAACTATCAAAAATTACCTACTTGACCAAGCTATTCTTTTTTTTAAGAGAATAAAACTAAGACTGATTTTTAATTGCAATGTAACTCCCCTTTGTAAATTGTACATGAAACCTCATTTACTGATTGCATGCATGAAGCTATTTTGACAATCTTAGTGAAAACCTTGGAAAATGATGAAATTTCTTTGAAATTAGAAATGTGTAAAAATTGAATGTGAACTTAGATGGAAAATGTATTATTTATTGTTTTATGGGAAACTTACGGGACGGGATGCCAAAGGTGGACCCATAGAGACGGTATTTTACCTTTTCTAAAACTATCATTTGTTTTATTTATGCTTGGCCAAGCGCATGCACCATTGAAATAGATGGAATTAAAAGCCTAGAACTAAATGAATATAGGTCTCCGCCACCTATTGTTTGCAAAAAATATGTGATTCTCATGTTAGGAATGCATATAGGCATCAGGCTTGAATCAAGAGTTCCCTCTTGCATTGTTGTTTCAGGTTGCTAGGCTCCTCGTGCAGGGCCGGGGATTTCTTCGAGTTAGGAAGAAACCCGGGGAAGTATTGTACTTCGTGGTTGGGCGGAAAAGGCGCCTTAATCACACTCTTGGCCCCAGCTTGCAAGAAGACCAGTGGTGTCACAACGGTTGAGGTTCAGAGATTTAAATGTTATAAATGTATTCATGTATTATTTGGAATGGCTTGAAAAGCCCACTTGTAAATGTAATTTTATTTGTAATTCAGTATTGTAACATTGAAATAGATGTATTGATTGAAAGTTAGTGATGTAATTGAAAACTTGAGCGAATTTATGGAAACTCATTGATATGCAAATGGCAATCATATATGCATCATTGCAATGATCCTTGTTTTTATTTAAATTTATTTAATTTGCTTACATGGAATGGAAATATATTTTGAATTTTCCTTTTTAGTATTTATGGAAAGATAATGATATATATATCTTTTACTTTTATTATCCTTGGAATGTAATGAGTTTGGCAAATGATGTGGCTAAATGAACATCAATTTTTGAGCGTTACAACCTTCTTGAGCATCGGGGAACTTAATGGTTTCCTGTGTAGCTTTACTCTCCTTTCCTCTTTTACTCCCTTTTTCCTCCCTGCATTCTCTTCTTTAACAATATTCTCCTACTTTTCAACTCCTTTTCTCTTCCTTTTTTCCTTTTGAGGAGGTTGATGCAGTACTTCTTCTAGCTCTAGAGTTTCTAGAAGATGAGGGTTCCTCAATTACCGTAGCTAACACATTATATTTCTTAGTCCCACTTTGGCTATGAGTAGGTGAAGCAGATAGTATAACAAGCAAATCTTCTATCTCAGGTTCATCTTGGCTAGGGTCAAGTTCAGGTTCAAGCTTAGGTAGAGGGTCATCTTTTGCTTTAGGTGCCTCAAGCAACTTAGTGGTTTCCTTGCACTTTTTAAAATCTTCCCAATTAACCTGGGGATGTTGAATTCTCAAACTTCTCTTAACCAACAGGTTTATCAAGCAATGATGAGATAATGTAGTGTCAGTTTGTTTCCTTTGATATTCAAAGGCCATTCTTTTTAGTATGTTGTATAGAAAATTGGGTACATTGACTAATTGGTCATGTCGTAAATGATTCAACAACTTGAAATGCACAATATATAACAGATTATGGCGACCATCACAAGTAAGGTATTTGATAATATATGCAACACATTTTCCCCAAAATAATAGAAGGGGAGGTATTTTAGTACCTTGTGAAGTTGAATCCAAGTTCTCACCCCATTCACAAAATGCTTCCCTTGCTACTACCGCATCTGCATGAGATAGGTACTTAGAGCTAGTGCAAGGTAACCTTGTTACTTGAGCGATTACCATCTCTGAGCCATCCACCACCAATCCCTTTACTATTGCTTCATCATACTTCAATGTGGCTGCAAAATACTTGACCATCTCATTATCATATTCTATCAACTTCAAGAAATAATCTAGCCATCCTATTCTTGTGAATAGAGGTATAACCATTGTATCCTCTAATATCTCTTTGTGAGCATATGGTTCTCTACAAATTACATCACCTCTCATTATTTTTTTGATTCTTGTAACCTCAAAGAGTTCAAGTTCTTGCAAATTCATCTTCACCACCCAAAACCTTCAAATTTGATGGCCTCAAAATACCAAAAAAGAGATAGGTATAGTAGAAAAAAATAGATTTTTTTAAATGGATATCTTCACTAAGAGGGGTGTAAAGAAAAAAACTAACAAATTTCTACATAAGAAGAAAATAAAAAATAATAATATTGTGCTTGTCCAAAATAACTTTGACTCATCATTTGTTCATAGTTTTATTTTGTTGTTTTTATGTCAAAACATATCTTTATTGACTATGCAAAAAAGTATTTGTGTAAGATCAAGTGGATTTTTAGTGGAGTGATTGTTGAAAGATACTTTAGAAAAGTAAAAAATATATATTTTGAATTGTTATCCAATAAAATGCTCCTTGTAGATTTAAAAGAAAGGAAATCAATTAAGAAAAAAAACTAGACTACTCTACATAAAAAAAACATAATAATTAAATAATTACTAGAAAAGTACAACTATAACTAATTCTATGTTCAAGGACCTAGAATATAAAATATTTGCTACAAATTTACAATGTTTACTGGATACAAATATAATGTATTAAAATATAGAACCAATGCAAGAGGCATAGCAAACCAATTTTCCTAAGGGAGGTGCTATCACTTTCTACATTTTAGTTGATTATTACAATAGTGGAGTTGATTTGCATATAAAAGGTAGTATATTGTTTCCAATTATTTTATTATATATTTTTTCATTTCATTTCTCTTAGTTACTTATATCTTAACTTTTTATTTCAATTTAATACATTAGATCTAAGTTTAATTAGCATTAGATTCTATATTTGTTTTAGTAAAAAACTAAAACGTGTTTGCAACAATATGAATAAACAAGTAATAATTTAAAGAGTGAGAATCATGTTGAAGTATGGTGTATATCTTACAAGATTATATCATTTGTTCAATTCATTTATCTTAATTATGTTGAAGGAGACACCTCATTTTTTCAACCGTGTATCTAAAGATATTATTAATATGATATTATATTGACACAACTAACTATAATATAATTTCTTTATATAATCTTATATTGGTATGATCATGATATTTATGTATTTTCATGTTGTTATGATATATGTTTTGTTATTTATTTGAATGTCTTTGTCAATCTTTATATATTGAGTGTGTGTATTTTACATTATAAGATATTGTAGCTGTATAAAAAAATAGATTAAAAAATTAGATCGTGATAATGACCAATCACTAAATATTTAAATACATTCAATAAATGATTCAATGCATCTAATGATGTATATGAAACAAAAGTAGATAAGTCTTTGATTTCTTTTGATTTTTAAGGATAATAAATTTTTACTATGACTTATTAAATATTGTATTGAAAAAACTATAATATTATGAAAACACAAATATTTTAAAAATAATTTTATGAATTAATCATTCTTATGATTAACAATTATTATGTCACAATTAAATATTTTTAAAAATCATCATCATTATTAATAAAGTAAAATATCTTTGAAAGTTATTCTTTCTTATAAAATCATAAAAATCTTTTAGATTTTTGTTTAGTCAAATAGTCAATAGATATTATCATTAAAAAAAAGTCAATAGATATAAATATTGATTAAATGACTCTTGAAAATTCATTAAATATAAATACATAATACTTAATTGAAAGAATTAAAATATTTATGTTTACCAACTATTAAATAGTGTTATAATTATATTGTTATATTATAAAAGTGTGAGCAAATATAAATTGGAAAATGATTTTTTTTAATATTTTACCCACTACAGCGTACCAAAAATGGCTTAGTAAATGGGAGTGACGTGTCATAACTACTTTATGACCTGAAATTGATTGTAGAATCATTTAAGGATTTTTTTAAAAAAATGATAATAATTGAATGAAAATGTTTTCCTCACTTATAAGACACTTCTATTTCTATTCAATTGCATCCTATCTATCGGATAATTATTATCTAATTGTTAGTTAAATTTATTGGGTTTAGAGTAATTAAAGATGATATTGTCAATCAAGAAATTTAAGATTTTTTTTTTTTTTAATTGTAGTTTTATTTAGTCTATTTTTTAAAAATATAGTTTTATGTAATTTAGATTAAATAATGTATGTAAATGGTTTGGATATTTTATTGTGTTAGGTTATTTTGTAGATATAATTTTTTCATAAAGCATATTTAGAAATTGACTATATATGGAATTAGATTGGATGCAATTGAAATCGAATCAAGGGTTTCTTTATATTTTATTTTGTTGAAGCTAATTGATGTAGTCATGGATGGATGTCCAACTAAGGATTGTTCAAGCATTCAATGTTAATACAAATATGCATAATCTATGTGAAGCGATAATCAAAATTAACACAAACTTATGAGCATGAATTGGATCTAATGAAAGAATACTCAATAATCAAAATTATATCTAATAGTTTATGTCACAATGGGCTCACAACATGCTAGAGTGTTGTCTTAGATTTCAATACACTTTCAACACCTTCGCATGAGTGTGGTTACCAACATTGGCTTCCTCAAATAGACCCCTCTTCTTTGAGTTGTGCTTCACTTAGCTAAACACTACTTGGTCCTTAGATCTCCTTTTCCCCTCCATTAACTCTTCAAAAATGAAATAGGCCTCATTTAATGTTCTTCCCTAAGGAAAAGAATTCTTGGTCAACTAAAGTGAGAATAATAGTTCCAAATCCAATGCATCTCTAACACATGGCCCTTCGTGGGACCAATAAAGCCCCTCAAGAGGTTTCCCCTTGGGGTAAGGCTCTAAATCTTAGCACATAATGTGTAAACTACCTTAAGCTGATTTGACACACCACTTAGTCAAATTATCATGGAATACAAAAAGGATAGATAGGCATGTATGTGTACTTTGCTAAAGCTCTAAGTGAAATCACAAGTCACTTTGAGTAGAATGTGATGTCACCCTTTGTGTTATTGTTTTGAGTGCTTAGTTGGTGACTAAATCATAAATCCCAATTGTGAAATTAAAAAAATGAATCAAAAATAAAGTGTTAGACTATAAAATAAAATAAATAAAGGAAGTATGTTTGGTTGATCTAAGATTTCTCATTGGCTTGGGATGTTCTTGCATTAGATATCTTAAGCAAGTGGTTTGTGAGCTTGGTTCTCAAAAATAAGGCTAAGTGGTAGAACCATCCCCTTAGTCTAGTAAACCAACCGCAATGCACCCTCAACACATGAAGAGGCTTCTAGAATCAAATGTGTGTTGTTTCTTTCACCTCTACTAGTTTCAAAATAAGGAACTATGACACACTTCAACTCCCACGCATCTTCTTCTCTAGTGTTTGTGCATGCCACTTCTCTCCTCTATTATTTTCATAATTTGATGTTGAATGTGGCTATCCTCTTTGATCTCCAATACACCTTTTATTTTCTTCTATTTCACTTTTTGGAGCATACCTTCTTCTAATGAAGGAATTTCTTTTGGTTTAATTAAAAATATATATTTTCTAATTAAATGATGCCTACCTCATTACATTAGGATTAATCTAGTTGCAAATTAAATGTATTTTATTATTATTAAATTTAGAAAGAATAATCCTTTAAACTTGGGAATTAAAAACTTTTATTAAGTAAAGCATAAAAGAAGATGATAAGAATGTTATTCTATTAGAACTAGAATGTAAAATTATAGATGACTTCAAAATAGAAAACAACACAAAAAATAGTGCCCAACTCTAGAGACAAAGAACACTATCCAAGATGCTAACACATTCACTATCATTCGTATGGCCCAAAATATTGAGAAACTTCCAAAAAAATGATATATTCTGATCTTGTTATTTATGTAATCTACAAAAGTAGAAATAAAAACATACTAGTAATATTCCATGTGACAAAAAAATGAATAAACAAGAGAAATAAAAGGATTTACATTGACTAGCTGAAGATTAGAAATAAATAATAAAGGGGAAACACTTGTAAAACCTTTGTGTAATTGAATACTACTAGAATATTTGTAGCCACAAGAAATAGAAAAAATTGTTAGAGTTATTTGGGATCTTTCCAAGAGTAGTCGAGCCCCTATATTGTTCTTTCAACCTCCATGAATAGCCAATAATAAAAAGAGTAGAAAAATAATGTGTATGCCCCTATCTTATGTGCATCTAGTAATTTAGAGCAATAAAAAAAATCTATGAATATCAACCCTTTGGTCTATGGGGAAGAATATCATAGTGTGTGTAATGATAAAAATGATTGGTGGCCCCCACCAAAAGATAATGGAAGATGCAATATAGAGATTTTTCTAGCAAGAGGATTTCTTCAACATTGTAATGGAGTTGCAATAAGGTTCCTTAATAAGAGATAAAAATAGTCAAGAGAGCTTCAAAGAGATCAAAGAAATTCAAAATTTATTTTTCAAAAGGATATGAGGGGATTCTTGTGTCAAATTCACATGCAAAGGATGTTACTTGTCTAGGTGAACATAACAATAGGTGGCAAAAGATAGTTGAGCCAAAAACCAACAACTCAAATTTTAAAACTTTTGGGATAAAAGTACATTGTGTAGATGTTTGGTCATCATACTTGTCTTGGAAAATTCTCCAAAATTTGGCTGTGTTCCTAGAATAGAAGTGAGGAGAACATTACATAATATACTCTTGGCAAACCTTGGTGAAGGGAACATAGGCCTAGTTTTTGGTGAAAATGAACATATAGAATGATAAGGGAATGCTAAAATAGGTTTAAAACATAATATGAAATTGTAAGGGTACATAATTTTCTATGTTAATTTTTTCCCCCACTTTAGCAAATTGATCAAATTAAGTGATAAGCTATGCTAAAGTACAGAAATAAAATTTTGAAAGAAAATATCATCATGAAAAAGGATACCCAAAAGGATATTATAGAGGATGTAGAGATTCTTGAGGTATAATAATGATGCCCCATATTGAAAACATACTAAAATATAGTGTTACATACCAAAATCCTACAAAATCATAATGTTAGGAAAACATATAATTCTACAAGAAAAAAATATGTTAATCTAAAGCCAAAGTAGTAAACAAAATAATTCTAATATGGTAAGAAGAAAAAATGATAAAAAAAGGTTGAATGCGTGCCCCCTCATGTTTTTGTTTGACATCTAGGAGGGTAAAAGAGGAAGGATGATTCACCACAAAAATATTTGAGATAAATTTAGCAAAAATGCTCTCTAAAGGGTTATTTTGAAAAATTGACAACTCAATAAAAATCATATGAATTCGTGAAGAGGGAAAATCTAGGATTTGCATGGAAGAAATGACATATAAATTAGAGATCATAATGAAAAGTTATGAATGTTTCCTTTCAATGGGTACTATATAAATTTTTAAATATTTTTACTATAAATAATAAAACTTTTTCAAATTTACAATTCATTTGCATTTTCCAAAACTAGAATTTTTTTAGCAACTAGAGCACTTCAAGAGCAAAAAATTTCATGTAGACAAGACTTCTAGCACCTTAAACTTTATGAATTGAGAGATCATGTGGAGTAGGGTCTCATCTTGCGAGAGGTATGTAAATTTTTTAGTTGTTTTGACATTTTTCATTATTTTTCATGCCCAATGGAACACATGTAGCATACAAGCATCCTTCATTAGTCTTGGAATCCATTGTTGCCATCCTAAGGGAATATTGGTGTCATTTGGATGTGTAGGAATCCTTACAACATGCCAACATTCTCAAGACATGCTAGCATATGAGGGTTTTAATATTATTTGGATATGTTTCCAATTAATGATCATATAAATTGAATTATATTGAGATGAAAATGAATGCTAAAATTTATGTATTAGTGATTTATTCTTATATATAAATATGTTATTGGACTAACTACTATTGGCATAAATAGGTGTTTTATCTATCTAAGTAATATTTACATGTTAATTCCACTTAGGTCGTAGAAAGGAATATTTCTAGATAGTGTTAGTTGTCATTAGATCTTATCTTATCTTTTGGAATTTAATGCTTGTGTCCTAAGTCATTTAATATTTTTTGAGGTAGTTGTCTCATTATATAGGATTAAGACACATGTCAATATCTTGTCTAATCCTATCTCATAATTTTCCTTTATAAGCAAGGCATCATATGTACATCATATATTCAATCTGACAATCTTGCATCCATAATCATATCATGATAATTTTACCATTTCTCTCTTGTGGAAGTTATTTTTTTCTTGTAGGTGATCATGGGGTGTTGAGGAGTTCACCATTAACTCCTACATGGTATCAAATTTTTTTTTTTGAGAATTCTAAGTTTATAGATTCCTAATTGAGATTTCCTTTTATATGATATCTTGAAAAGTTGAGTATGTTCTTCTTTTGCATCATATAATGACATGGAGAATAAAAAAAACTTCATAGAAATACCATAGTTGGGGTTTCATCTTTGTGGCTTGGTATTGTAGGTTCATTTTGGAGCATTTTGGTGCAAATATAAGCTCACTATTATGTTTAGAATGTCCAAGAAAGTTAGATTTGGCTTTCATTTCATCTAATTCAGAGATCGTTTGATATAGTTGCAAATTGGGGTTTAAAGCTCAAATCTAGTGAACAATTTATTATTGGAGAACTTATAGTCCAAACAGACCTTTCCATTATGCTCAGATGACCCAAAAACCTCCCATTTTTATATAAAATTTGTCTATTTTAGATGAATTTGATTTTTAGAAAGAAAAAAAAAATTGCTAGGAGGGATGTCACTACAAGCCAAATTCAGTTATTTTTTAACAAAAATCATAACTTTTTACCATGGTGTCTATTTTTAGAAAAAAAAGATATCACTGAAAAGTTAGAGATGAGGACTTTCCATCCACAAAGGTAGTGAAAAAATTGTCATTTTTTTCTAGATGCTTCAAGTTGAAGTTGTTTTTTGCTAATTTCTTCAACATGCCATAACTTTCACCTTAGTTCTCTGGTTTTTGTAATATTTGTGGCATTGGAAAGGTGTTGAGGAGCTATACCATGCCATCCATGTGATTTTTTAAATTTTAGAACTAGGTATTTTTTATTCAAATTTGTGTGTATTCACATTTAGGTTGATAACGTGGATGTATTGTCACTTGGGAAGGTGCAATTTTGATCCTTGCACTTCATTTTAGTTATCACTTCATTTTAGTTATCGAAAAATGTTCTATCTCTTTTTTCTTCATTCAGATTCCAAGGTTGATCCACATCGAGAGTATTCCAATGTTCCTTGGAATCAATATTATTGTTTCTTTATCATGATTCCAAATTTGGTCCAACAATCGAGAGTTTCCAGTGTTTCTAGCATCAAAATCATCTATCCTTTGTTTCTTGGCTTAAGGTTCTAGTGTTAATCCACCAATGTGATACCAATGTTTCTTTGTAGAAGGTTATCTCATTGGAGGGGTTGAATGGTCTCTTTGTGTCTCTCTTATGGGTTTTTTTTCCTCACATGGGTTTTTATCCTTCTCATTTTTCATGGAGAGTATTATTGGTATTATTGTATCTTTTCTCTCTTTTGGAGAGGAGTCTTGTTAGACTAGGTTTTCTCCATTTTTTTGTTTGTGAGAGATTGCATTTGCATTTGTACATGGGAACCTAAAATGGCCTTATAGTTGGGACCCATCCTTGCATTAGGTGCATAATAATATGCCCTAAGTTGTACTTAAGTAGTGGTGATAGTGTAAATACCCATGTTTTATCTATCTAGGTTTTATTTGCATATTAAGTACACTTAGGTCCTAGAAAGGAACATTTCTAGATAGTGTTAGTTGGAATTAGATCTTATCATATTTTTTGGCATTTAATACTTGTGTCCTAATTCATTTAATATTTGTTGAGCTAGTTATCTCATTATATAGGATAAAGAAACATGTCAAGATCTTGTCTAATCCTTTCTCACAATTTTCTTTTATAAGAAAGGCATCATATGCACATCATATATTCAATCTGGAAATCTTGTATCCATAATCATAACATGATATTTTTGTCATTTTTTTCTTTTGGAAGTTATTTTTGTCTTGCATGTGATCTTGGGGTGTTGAGGAGTTCACCATTAACTCCTACAACTACCCACTAGTTTTATGAGGTGGATTCAAGATATTGTGATGTCTGGACTCTTGGATGAGGAGGGAGATTATCACCAGAGAGAGGAGCAAATCCAGATGGAAACACCAAGGCCACCATCATTTTGAGAACACACACACACTCACATAATTTAATTTAATTGCAATGATTATCTATATTTGTCATGATTTTTTTAATTGTAGTGCATTATTTGTGTTTGTCTACATATTCCACAACCTTGCAATGTTGTATTAATTTTTTTACCTACATATTACTATTTATGGCATGTATTTTTTGAGATAGAATAAATTTATAAAAGTAAACATGTTTGATATAAAAAAAAATTTATGCAAAATAAATTCACAAAAAAGATATATGGATATGGAAATATTAGTATATTCAATTTTGAATCTCTTTATGCATATATTCTTATAACTAGAATTGATATAATTCAGATTGAGTAAGATTAATATACATGCATATATGTATGTATGTATATAAATTTACATAAAAAGAAATATGTATAAATAAATATATCTACATGTATACATACATGATTTAAAGCTTAAAAATTTAATGAGTAAATGTATACATGTCTTTATATCTATATAATAAAATAGTCTATAAATATATATACATTCATATATATTCAAATATAGATTGGTAGGCATCAAGGAAGGTGGAAGTCAATTATGGTTACTCTGAATTAATGAGGTAGACTTTGATTTACTAACTCCACAAAGTGGAGAGTGAGGAGGTAGCATGAACATTAAAGATTGCACTTGATGTGAATATAAGGAATCATTTACTACTCCCAAGCTTAGTGTAGAGAGGGAGACTCATGGAGAACATGCAGAAGAATAAGGGAGAAATTATAGGGGTCCTAATGAGGAATAAAGGGAATAAAAGAAGGCAAAGAGATGGGACGCCAACATAGCAAAGGACTTGGGAAATTTTATGGGTCATACTTGCAAATTCGATATGTAACTAATTCATATTTTTATTTTAGTATTTCATTGAGCAAAGAATTTTTGTTTGAAGGGTTTAGTTACAAAAATTCCTCATCTATTTTTGGGATAGTTAATTATTTTTTGTTAAGGATTTTCATCTATTTAGACCAAAGCCACATGAAGATTGAAAGACAATTTTATAGCTAGAGATTATATATGCATTTTATTTCCATGGGTATCTTTGATACCATGTTGTATCCCTAAGGTGTTACTCTAAGGCATTCGTTATTGTTGAATTAGGGTCTAACCAAAATGGAAAAGTAATTCTCTAAAATGATGATCTCTTTGTTATGTGTTGTGCTACTTGGTATGTCTTTATGTTTGTGATTTTTCTTTGGATGACCCTTGTTGCTATGCTAGCATAAGGATACAAAGGAAACAAACTCGTTACATTCTTCTATTTGTATCTCAATTCTTCTATATGTCATAAACTTTATCTTTTATTTGTTTTGTGTTTTCTTTTTGGGATGATATAAGGCATTGAAAAATTAAGGTATCTTCCATGTTGACCTGAAACTTGTTTTCTTCTCTCTCCATGTGGTATTACTCCTTTTTGTTCGTTGTTCCATGAGTATTTTTGGAATGATGTTAGTTCTAAGCTCTATCATATCATTGTAGAAAATATGTATATTGACCCCAAATCTATGTATCCCTAAGTATACCTCTCTATATTATATTTGGGGACAACCCCTTATCATTATGCATCTTTATTTGGAAACATATCATTGGCATAGAGCTTTCCAAATAAGATTTTGTGATCTTTTCTTACATAGCATTTATCATTTTTCTACTTTAAATTAATTTCCCATAGCATGGTGTTTCACAATTTTTTTAGAGTGGGGGAATACATTGGCATCATTTTTGCTTCACTTTGTCCACAAGGGTTGGACTTAGATGTGCATTGGAATTTTATATTAGCATTTTCTTGCTTCACTTTGTTCATGGAAGTTGAATTTAGTGTAGTATTAGCATTGCATCTTATGGCACCTTATCAAGGTTATCAAAAAGTATAACTCTTGGTATGGTTATTATGGGCACACCTTGTAGACCTAGTGTGTGTTTCTAATTTTACCACCTTGTTATGGGTACACCTAGTAGACCTAGTGTGTTTCTCATCCCTGTCTTGGGGGCTCACCTAATGGATATTAGACTCCACTAGCCTGTGTGCCTTCCATTTTATGATTCACCTAGAAAATATCAGAATTTTCTATTGTGTGATTCATAAACACCTTTTGTATGGGTCCTAGCATAATACAACTTGTTATTCCATACCCTCTTTTTAATTTCATGTTGACATGTGTGTTTGTGTATGTTGTTTAGTTTCATTTCATACATGTGTGTTCCTTTGTGCTTATGTTGGTTTGGCATGGGATCTTAGATCTTGAGGGCTCGATCACTCTCCTTTATCCTTAGTCATTTAATTCCTTCAACATTGGTACAATTGAACCCCTCTTGATATATATTTTTTCTACTTTAGTGTGAGTCTGAGTGTAAGTTCATACTCTCACTAAAGTGGGGGCTAAATGTAGTGTAGAAAATTTTATACCTTGACAATTTCACATTATGTTTTGTCCCCTAATTTATTGGACTTAATTATGCTTCTAATTTTCCAAATTATGCATTCCAAAGCCTAATTTTTTTCCATTTTTTGAAGAAGTAAAAATATTAAACAAATGCATCCAATCATTAAATTGTCCCTGACTTTGAATGTTTTAGAAATTTGGTCTACGACCCAATTTCCCATTGGCGATTGAGTCCCCCTTCTTAGTTAAGATCCAAAATTAAATATGTTGTTGGCAACATTTTAACACCCAAATTCAAATATGAAGTGTTGACTTTTGGAATCTAATTTTTAGGAAATTAGAACAATTGCATATAAATACCTAGTTATTTTATCATTTGAAATCTAGAAAGAACTAAGTGAACATATATTTCGTAAATACTATTGTCAAGAGCAATTCAAGAGAAACATTATTAGATTATTCTTGTAGAAATTCAAGATTCAACATCACGTCAACTTTCATGTGTGTTTGTGTTCATGTTCTGTGAAGGATAACATTGTTGTAGGTCTCCAAGCATTCAAGCATTCAAGTAAATATATCAAGTAGGATACAATTCCTTGAAGTGATGTGTATGAATTCAGTCTTTCAAGGAAGCCATTGAAGGGTGGTGAGTTGCAACATTGTGTTCACTCATCATTTCATTCCTTTCCATTATTGAAGTATCATTGTCATTGCCATTGTGGAAGTGGGAACACTTACACGGGGAACTTGACTACGGGCAATCCCATATATGGCAATAAAAAATTCTTCTTTTTGAATGTGCAGGTTGCAGGTTTGAAGAGCATTGAAGAGAGTTTGAAGATCCATTTTACATTATTATATTTGTTGTCATCAACTTTGTCAAGACACAAAAACTCACCTATAGAATTTACTAAACAAATTTTAAAAATTTTGCAACTAAAAAATAGAAGCTCAAATCCAACACCAGAGGACCCCAAAAGTTGAGAAAGAAACCTTTAACAAAGACTCAATAGTCATTGGGTGACCCCATCCTTGTGGGAATGGTTAGACCAATTTTTCTAGGCAGGTACACATCAGTCAGCATTCTCTAGATCTACTTGCAAATTACCATTTTAATTTGTTTACTTTCAAGAAATTGCATTTATCATAATAGGTCATATAGTTTAATTAGGTAAATCACTTCAAATCATTTGCAATTCATTCCTAAGACTCTAATAGATACAAATCTAGTTCTGATTGACTCACCTAAGAGGTTGTAGGTCAATCTAGGCACCTTTTTTATTTGCATCTTAATGAAATACTAAAAATGATGGTCCAAGTTTTAGATATTAAATTAAAGGTCCCCAATTTTTTTTTCATCTTTTTTTTTTTTGAAATGTGTTGATATTTTCAATAACTCTCTTGCATCAGTGGTATCAAAGCAATCTATTCCTAAGTCTATAGGTAAAGTGTTGAAGTGATGCAGTTTGTAGTAGGACATGTGAGTTGTGAGTGTTAAGAAAATGCCTCCTTGAGTATCCCATTGTGGTAGATGTGAGGTAGAAACCCTCCTAGTATGGATGATTCCAGAGCCCTTAGAAGGAAAGTGGAGACATTGTAGGAAGAGCTACGTAGAAGAGTTGAACATAGAGGAAGAGATGAGTTGAGAATGAGGATCCATTCGAAGAAGAAGCACAAGATGAAATAGATCTTTGAGAAATAAAATTTCTTAGATCCATTTCCAAAATTGGGAAGAGACCAAAGATGGAGTTCTCAACATTTAATGGAAGTTTGAATCTAGATGAGCTCATAGACTAGATAAATTACATGGAAGAATTCTTTGAATTCAAAAATATTGAAGACCCTGACAAAGTGAAGTTTGCAAAGATAAATTTGAAAGGACGTGCAAGTATTTTGTGGAAAGAAATACATATTTAAAGAGGTAGGATAGGAAAGGAGATCCCAAAGTGGGATAGAATGGTGGAAAATATGAAGAGGCAATTTATTCCTATGGATTATGAACTTAAGTTATTCAAGAAAATGCATAGTCTAAGACAAGGAACAAAAACTGTGAAAGAGTATACTAAAGAATTCCACAAAATATTGATTAGAACAAGACACTCAAAAAGTGAACAAGTAGAAGGTAGAAAGATACATCAACAAATGAAAGCCAAGCATTCAATAAGAACTAAGTTTGGTAAAAAAATAAAATAGAAGAATCTTATGAATTTGCTTTGAAAGTTGAGGAAAAGTTGAATACAAAATTTGAGAATAAACAAAAAGGAAAGGGTGGAACTCATGTGTAGAAAAATGAGGATGAAAAATGGATTAAAGACACTAAGGAAAGCAAAGATGAAGGAGGTGAGACTTCAAAAAAGTTCTATGAGAAAAATTTTAGAGGAAGAGGAAGATTTGGTAGAGGATTCAAAAGAAGAGGGCCATCAATCTTATGATTGTCCTCATAATCAAGAAATAACCAATAGAAGGACTAAAATCAATGCAAGGGAAATGAATGAGAATGTGAAGATGTGGATTCATCACATTCAGAAGATGTAGAAAGTGGAGAAGCACTTGTTATAAGAAGAGCTCTGATGAACGAGAGAAAAGAACCAGATCAAGGGAGAAGGTTGTTCCAAACAAGATGTAAATGTGAAGGTAAAGTATGTAATGTGATTATTTATGGTGGAAGTACTAAAAATATTGTTTCTAAAGAAATGGTGAATAATTTTCAGTTGGATTTCTTAGTTGTAGGATGATCATAAATTTTTGGTGAATGAACAATGCTTAGTAAGATTTAAGATTGGTGATTATAATGATGAACTTTTGTGTTATATAATTTTTATGGATGTTTATCACTTGTTATTGAGAAGACCTTGGTAGTTTTACAAGAAATTAGTGCACCATGGGCATGCCAATACATACTCCTTGATGAAGGATGGAATCAAGCACAAGTTGAAGCCTTTGGACAAAGAAGAAGGAAAGGTATGTAATGACACTTGAAAAATTTCGGTTAGTGGAGTTAAAAAATTAGTAAAGAGGATGAGCATAAAGATTATTATTTTCTAATGCAAGTTGCAACAATATTGATTGCATCCAAGGTAGGTAGAGTGAAAGTTTCATTGGAGGAAGAAAAGGTAAAATTTGTTTTTTATGAAAATTTTGTTGAAGCTGATTTGTTTGAGCATGATGAGATTAGTGTAGAAGAGGATATTGCAGCAATGAAAGCATTGGTAGATGAAGGTACTACAATTTAAAGTGTGGAAGTAGATGAGCAAGCAGAAGTTGAGTTGTTTGATGAAGATATTGTTGTAAATTAAGATCTTATGATTGATAATTTATTGCAAGAAGGGAAAGATGAATCTTTTAATTATGTTGCTAACATTGGACTGAATATAGAGAAGAAATAATTTTCAATTGAAAATTTCCTTTTAGGAGGAGATATGGATAAAGAGGAACACAAATATATAACTAAGTTTGATGATGAACAAATTATTGTAGCAATAACAAAGAAAGAGGTAATGCATGAATTTCATTATTTTACTAAAGAAGAGGAAACTAATGTTTATGATTTTCTACAGTTTTATAGTGTATATTGGTGGGAGATGAACTATGTGGAAAAAGGGAGAAAGCGAGGAAGAATGAAAGATGGAAGAGACATCAAATTGCAAGGAAAGGTGAGAAATAATGTTCAGACAGATAAGGCAGAGAGATGGATTCAGGACGAGCATGGAATTTTAAAATGTTTATGAGTTTCACTAATGAAAATTTTTAATCTGCCTTGGGTGTCTGGTGCAGGAGCATCCATGGTCAAATGTAATCTTGCATCAACCAAAAAGTGTATTTTAATTTTTGGTTTCAATAAAAATTTTGTTGGATGAATGAATTGAAAAATTAGGCCTAAATAATATATTAAATACTTGGCCTTATTATATTGTTGCAAAAATTTGGTGTTGGAGATAGTTTAGGAGGCAAATTTTGATTTTTGAAATTTAAAAAGGAAAAGAAGGCATTTTGGGCATGGATATTTTTGGGGTTTACAAGTGGGGAAAACTCATTAAACCTCATCAAATGTAGCATGGAATATTTAGGCACCCAAGTTGTGTGACTATTTCTTTTTGCCAAGATTGGACCTATTTGTGAGGAGTGGGGAATCCAAGTTGACTTGATTTTTTCCATTTCTTGGGAATGGGTTTGAAGATGCCTTTTTAAAATTAAATATATTTATTTTTAATGCATTTATGAGAATTTTTCAAGATGGGCATAGCTAAGAGGATTTATAGGAAATAGAGGTAGTGGGTGAATGGTTGGGAGTGGTTATGACAATTTTGAGTTATGATTCTTTTCCAAAAATGAGGGGTGGATATTATAGGTGTGTAATTCTTGGAGAGAAGTTGGATTACATTTTATGGCAGGTTTGGGAGGTGTGTTACAAAAAAAAATGGATTATGGAATCCATGGTTGAAGAATGACAAATTTGATTATTGAAGATTGGAGATTGGGGAGTCAATTTCCAAGTGTAGGAGGATGATTTGAAGAAGCATTTGCAGTTTGATTTTGTTGTTGTTTACTATCATATTTCAGCTTCATATATGTTTTGTAGTGATTTTCTTCAACTTGTATGGCTGCACAAACCTATGTAAGAATATTTGTTTGAAATTATAAAACATGGTTGCAAGTTGAACAGAGAGGATTTAATTTGTTGTTGCAATTTGTTACATCTTGTTGTTGTTGATTGGTGTTGAAAGAATTTATGTGAGGTTCATGTGTGAACTCTCTTACATCAACATTCATCTCCTCTTTGATGGCATTCATGTATCAATGTTGTTATCCACCTATTCATCTTTGAATCATATTTTATATTAGCTTCTTGGAGTCACTGAAAAAGTAACCCTTCTACTCTTTTTGGCTTGTTTGGGCCCTCCTTGTGATTTTGGCTTAATGTTGCATTGATTCAGTGTTGCAATGTGGATAGCATGTTCACATTAAGTCTTGGGCCCTTGTGAACTCATGGATTTTAATGGTACCTTGCTAAAGTGTTGTGAAGTGTTGTAATTCACTTTCACACTTTTCTATGGTTTTATCAAATAATCAAACTTCATAAACCTCTCTTTAATCAAAATAAACCTTAGTCTTGCCTTATTTGAAGTGTTGTAAACTGTTGTAACACACTTTCACATTCCTCTAGGCTTTTCATTAATAATTGGGTTTTCTTATTCCTTAATTGGCCCTATTTTGCATCCACAAGCCTCATTTATTGCAAATTTTCAAGGATAATCCCGATACCAATCATTAACCAATCATAATTCAGGTCTTTTTGGCTTGTGTGGCCCAGATTTGGTGATTTGGGACTCATTCACCACATTGGGTGAATGGGTCCCACCTATATCTTTTGGCCCTAAACCATTTTTCACACATTTCTAAGCACTTTTGGTTTTTGGTCCCATACATTATGTCTAATGGGATTCATTTGCCACCTTGGGCGAATGAGTCCTGTGTGGCCCAAAATCAAATTTAATTCAAATTTCTAGAAGGATATTATTCTCCTAGATTTGATGTCGACTTGTAGAGTTGTGATTTCGGGAATTCTTGCATAATTGAGTATAAATACAAGGTTCTTTCACCCATATTCACACCTAGAATTCAAGAGAGTTCACAAGAGCATTTGAGCATTCACAAGAGCATTCAAGGGTAGATTATCAAGCATTTTAGAGTAGCATTCAAGTGTCAACCATCATGTCAAATATTCCATCCATCATGTTTGTTATTGTGCTAACAATTGTGATGAAGGGTTTATGATTCAAGTGTTCCAAGAAAGATCAACATCATTCAAGCAAGATTCAAGAACCACATCCATTGTAGTCATTTCAAGCATACTTGCAACACCTTATTGCTATAGTTTTGGTAAGTTGCAACATTGTCTTTTGTACATTCATCATTCTCCATTTATATTTGCTTTCATTTCAAGGTTTAATTACCAACAAGGGGTTTGACCAAGGAAAACCCATATTCACTAACCCAACAAAATTTTCCCCTCTCCTTTGTGTGAGATTTGTAGGCTTAGGTTGCATATTTCACAAGGAGCAAGATTGGAGAAAAGTTGTCAAGTTGTCAAAGTTGTCATCAAGCCTTGGAGAACATTGGAGATCACCTACAAGTTGCAAATCGAAGAGTCAAATCCGAAAACCAGTCAGGAAGGACAGAGAAAACAAGGAAGAACATAATCAACTTTGAAAGCTTCAAAAAATCCCAACTAGACTTATTCTCCACTTCTAGCAAATGAGACCCAGTTCCTATCAATTTTCAAGATTTTGCAGATTTGGATACCCTTTTGGCAGATTTTTGTTCCAACACATTTTCCCAAAAACTAGATTGATTCACCCAACTTGGCGAATGATTCTTAGTCAGTAGTAAAACTAGATTTTCCAAAGTTTTAGACCTCCATTCTACCTTCCTCAGATTCCCAAGTGCACACTTTCTGTTTTATAGTTTTCTATGTTGGTTTGTTCACTTTTCTAGGTCATTTAGTGTTAGTTTGCATTCAATTAGGGTTTTGCATCATTTTTTTCATTTCATTGTCTTTTCCAAGTTTACACTTGGTGGTGAACCCCTCGTTAGATCATATTCAATTCCTAGGAAAACCCTATTGTAAGATCTCTTTCTCTTTTGCTTTGAGATCTTTAGAGTTTCCCTTGAGTGGAATACCTTTGAAAGTGGGTGTGATAGTACTCAATCAAACTATCCACCATTTTTCGTGGTTCCACTTCCAAATGAAATATTTGAGCAACATTTAAAGATATCATCATGGAAATTATGTAGGTCTTTGGATTATGTGGAAAAATTAGAGATATTCATCCTTCTTTGTGCATATTTATATCTATAATAGGAAGTTATTGTGTACACATTTGTTGTGTTGTTTCTTCCCAAGGGGGGAATATTGTTCAAAATTCATGGATAATCCTCAAAATCTAATGTTGAGAATATGCTAGCACTATAGGATGCATTTTGAGGGCATACTACATGGTTTCTCTTCTCATATCAATTTTGTGAGGAGTATTTTCTTGCATGGAGTCCTTTTCTTATCACTTTTCAGGGGGTCACATAGGCCTTCTCTCTTTTCTCTCTTAAGGGGAAAAAATTTATTGTAAATTATGCTAGAAGTAGACCTTGGGGGTCATAATAAGTCCTCATTTCTTCTTCACTTATAAATTTCATCATACATATTCTCTTTTGGAGAGGATCTTTTATTTTCCGCTATATTCTCTTAAGCTCACATGGGAGATATATCATTTTTAATCTTACTTCACATGGACTTACCAAGTGTCCTAACACGTATTCATAAAGTTCTACATGTGTTTCAATATTGCAGAGGTAGACATAGTTTCAATCCTACCTTCTCATCTCCTTATCCTTGCCTTTATATGCAAGGGTATGTTATATAAATTATGTAAGTTACATGTTGCATATGATAGTTGTTTTCATTTTGCATAGTTTGTGGAAGTATTCTTTGATTTTTTAAGAGATGTTGGTTGCTCCAATAGATTAAGGAAGAACGATAAGTACAAAAGAATAGGCTATTGTTTTTGGAAGAGAGAATATGATTGATTATAGAAAAAATTGCTATTATGTCTTGCAAAATCTATTTAATTATTTTTTAGATTTTTTTCTTATATTTTTACCTTTCTAAAACACTTTAATTTTTTCAACTTCATCAAGTAACAAGATAGTTATGATAGTTTTACAATTGTCTAATAATTGTATCAAATCAACTATCTATCATTGATTATTTAACTCTTTAATTGTAACATTATTAGAAAGATATTTGATAACATGATGAAACTAAGCAAAGTAAATATAATGATTTTCTAAATACTAATAAACTATAATTTACTATGTTAGAAAAACTTGTGAGTTATAATATGATATGTTTGAAATATTAATCAAAATAAAATTTAAATTGATAATTGTATATTATATCAATTAAATTTAAATTAAAAATTAAAATTCACCCAAATTTAATAACATAAAATATACTAGTCACTCAAACAAATACAACAAAGTTTAACAAAAATACTTACCTTGGATCCATGCCTATTTTGAAGAAGATCTTGAACATGTAATTTTTTTCAAAATCCTATATTTCTACACTTTTCAAATCATTTAATGCTAGCTTTCTAAGCTAGTGATTTCAAAAGTAACTTCCTCCTAGAAACTACTAGCAATTAAAATAATTACTAACAAATTATTATACTCAACTTACCAATCTATAAACCATATTGTGAAAATTTTAAATCTAATCAAGAATAATGACTTCTCATTCGCTTGCTTATTATATTTGAAACTTAAATCTATTTTCCTATAATCCCAAATAAAATTAAGTAATCTAATTAGATTCAAAACCTATTAATTCATGCTGGTATTGGCATGGTGTGATGGTTTATAGGTGGCATTGTTGTTCTTGCCACCAAGGTTCAAACCCCATTGGGGTGGTATTGTTGAATGGTTGTATCCAGTTCATAGCTCCGGTCAAAAGCGTGTGCATCCTTCTTGATGGAATATTTAAGAAAATCTATTTAGTAAAAAGAATCTAAATATTGTTTTCCTTTAATCTTAGGGATTTGAATGTTGTCAACAATAACATGGTGTGATGGTTAAGTTATTATATTGTTGTTCTTGCCATCAAGGTTCAAACCTCATTGGGTGTAATTGTTGAGTATTTATGTTGGGGATGAGGTCCCCCGATTGTGACCTCATTGATTCATAACCTTAGGGATTGAAAAAATCTATCAACTTTTCTTAATAAGATTGAAATAACCACTTTAATCTAATTAAAAAATGTGAATTTTTCATAGTTCATAATAAAAGCTTATCATATTTTTAAAAAAACCTTAAGATTGAAATAACCACTTTAATCCAATTACTACACACAATACACACTCACAAATCCTTAGTAGTTTAATTAGTTCATTAATATACCAAGATCAAAATATTTAACAATCATAATAAATTTTTTTACATTCCAATGATTACATAATAATTTATCTCTTGCAAGTATACATTATTTATTTATTATTCATCTAGTAATATGTCTAACACAAAAGTAGATAAGTCCTAGATTTCTTTTAATTTTAAGAATAATAAATTATTATGATAACTTATTAAATAATATATTGAGAAAACTATAATATTATGAAAACACACTTATTTTTAAAAGAAATTTATAAATTAATCATTCTTATGATTAATAATTATAATGTCACTACTAAATATTTTTAGAAATCATCATTGTTGTTAATAAATTAAAATATTTTTGAAAGTATTTATTTTTTATTAGATCATGGACAATCTGAGAAGTTGTTATGAGTCTAAAAGTCAAATAGATATTAATATTTATAAAATTTTAAATAAAATATTAGATAAAATGACTTGAAATTTATTAAATATAAATATATAGTACTTAAATTTAATAGTATCCAAATTCTATTTTTATACCAAATGCAAATCGGAAAATGATGTCTTTTTGCTTGAACTTGCAATAGGCGTGCCCAAAATGGCTTAGTAAATGACGTGGCATTGTGTATGACAAAATAACATATATATGTTAGCAAGGATGGGGGCCACCAAGCCACGTGGACCATCACTCGGGAGTGACGTGTCGATTATGCTTAGAATAGTTTAAGGGGTTTTTTTAAATATGATAGTAATTGAATGAAAATAGTATTCACGCTTGTAATAAACTATGATTTCTATTCAATTCCATCCTATTTATTGCTAATTATTATACATTTTGAAATAATGATAGTTAGAGAAGTGGGGTTGGCCAGCTGGGCTATGTGTCATTTAATTTATGTGTTCAATTGTTTTTTGGTTCTTTCCACATTGTTTAGTGTTTAATCTTAACCCTATTTAATTGTTAATGTTAAATTTATTGGGTTTGGAGTAATTAAAGATTATATTGTCAATTAAGATTTTTTAAAAAAAATTAATGAGGTAAGAATTATGATTGTTTAAATGTAGTTTTGTTAATTTTAGATTTTAATAATGTATGTAAATAGTTTGAATATTTTGTTTTTATATATTATTTTGTAGATAAAATCTTTCGTAAAGCATACTTAAAAATTGGTTAGTCGTAGATTTAGATTGGATGCAATCAAAGTCTAATTAAGGATTTTTTTATATATTTTAAATGTCTAAATGAAATGAAAACGTTGTTGAAGCTAACTAATGTAGTCATGGATGGAGGGTCCAATTAAGAATTGTCCAAACATTCATTGTTCATACAAATATACATAATCCAGGCAAGTGATACTCAAAATTAACACAAGCTTATAAACATGAATTGGATCTAACAAAAGAATACTCACTAATCAAAATTATATCCAATAGTTTGTGCCACAATGGGCTCACAACATGCTAGATTGTTGTCTTCGCTTTAAATACAATTTCAACTAGTGCTAAAAATTTTCTGGATTTGATTGTGTTTCAGTTTTTCACATCAACGTTTCGAATCATACTACATGATCCATCATCAAGATGAGAGAGAGCTGGAGGAGAGAATGATTGTTGCAGACCAAAGTAAGCTAAAAAGAGAGAGGAGACACCTCATTCTCTCCTCCAGCTCTCTCTCATCCTGATGATGGATCATGTAGTATGATTCGAAACGTTGATGTGAAAAACTGAAACACAATCAAATCCAGAAAAATTTTAGCACTACTTGATGGATTGTGGAAACTTGATATCTTTAATACAATTTCAACGTCTTCACATGAGTGTGGTTACCAACATTGGCTTCCTCAAATAGACCCCTCTTCTTTGAATTATGTTCCACTCAGCTAGACACTACTTGGTGCTCGAGTCTCCATGTGTCCTCCATCGACTCTTCAAAAATAACTATACCTCCTTTTATTGTGCTTCCTTGAGGCAAAAAGTTCTTGGTCAACCAAGGTAAGAATAATAGTTCCAAATCTAGTGTAACCTTAAAAATGGCCCTCGTGAACCAATAAAGCCCCTTAAGTGATAACCCCTTTGGGAAAGGCTCTAAATCTCAATGTATAATGTGTAGACTTCCTTAAGCTAATTTGACACATCACTTAGTCAAATGATCAAGGAATATAAAATGGACACATAGACATGCATATGGTGCTTTGTTAGAGCTCTAAGTGAAATCACAGGTCACTTTGAGTAGAATGTGGTGTCACACTTTAAATGTTTTGTGTTTTTTTTTGTGCTTAGTTGGTGACTAAATTAGAAATCCCAACTATGACAATACTAAAATGATGAAAAGTAAAGTGTTGGACTATAAAATAAAATAGATTAAGGAAATATGTTTGGTTGATCTAAAGATTTATCATTGGCTTGGGATGTTCTTAGATTAGACACCTTTGGCAAGTGGTTTGTGAGCATGGTGCTCACAAATAAGGGCTAAGTGGTAAAACCACCCTTTAGATTGGTAAACTAACCACAATGCTCACTCAACACATGAAGAAGCTTCTAGAATCAAATGTACATTGTTCCTTTCACCTCTACTAGTTTTAGAACAAGGATCTACGTCACACTTCAACTCCCATGCATCTTCTTCTCTATTGCTTGGGCATGCCACTCCACTCCTCTCTAATATTTTCATACTTTGATGTTGATGTGGCCATCCTCTTTGATCTCCAATACCCCTTTTATTTTTATCTTCTATTTCACTTTTTTGGAGCATATCTTCTTCTAATGAAGATTTATTTTTGGTTTAATAAAAATGGACCTTTTATTTCATAACTAAATGATTTCTACCTCATTACACTAGGATTAATCTAGGTTTGAATGAAATGTATTTTACTATTATTCAATTGAGAAATAATAAAATACCTCTAAAAATACAAGGAATTCTTTAACCGTGAGAATGAAAAACTTACATTAAGTTAAACCATAAAGAAGCTAATAAAAATGTTATTTTTGAAATTGGACTATAAATTTGTGGAAGATGACTTCAAAATAGAAAACATCATAGCAAATGGTAGCTAGTATAGAAGATTATTAATACTATTTAGAACACCAGCACGTCATTCTATTGTCTATACAACCTGGAATATTATGAAATTTCCAAGAAATGTTTTGTTTTGATCTTGTTGTCTGCCTAATCTACACAAGCAAAAATAGAATTTATATACTAGCAATATTTCATGTGACAAAATGATGAATACACAAGAGAAATAAAAGGATCCACATTACTCAAATGAAGAATGGAAATACATAGGGTTGGGGCCCTAGTTCGGTTGGCTAAATCTTTCCTGTTGCAGGAGGTTGGTCACGAGGTCTAGTCTCCCCCACCCCCGTGGTACCGGAGGGCGTGTCGCGCCAGCGCCGTCGGTCACGTTAAAAAGTTTACTAGGCGCATTGCAGTTTATAGGGGATCGTGCTACCCGATTCCTGCAGTCTAAAAAAAAAGGAATGGAAATACATAATAAAAAGGGAAGCACTTGAAAAACCTCTATACAATTGAATGCTACTAGAATAAATAGAAAAAATGGTTTGATCTATTTGGGAGCTTGCTAAGAGTGGTCAAGCCCCTATGTTGGTCTTTCAACCTCCACATAGAGCTCATGCTAAAAAGAGTAGAAAAATAATTTATGTTCTTATCTTATGTGCATCTAAGAATTTAGAGTAGTGACAAATAAACAAATATATGAATATCAACCTTTATCCTATAAGGAAGAATATCATAGTGTGTGTAATGATAAAATAGGTGGCGGTCTACACCAAAATATTTTCCAAAGGATAATGGAAGATATAATATATAAATTGCAACAATGTTATTTCAAATATAATAAAAGAAATATTACCAAGCACTTGATTTACGAGAGGAATGGTGAACTCTTTGAAGGATTTGATCAAAATGCAACAATATGCTCCAAAATAAAGCTAAGAAAGAGAACTTGTTCCAAAAAGAGAACTTCTTCAACCTTATAATGGATTTATAGTAGAGTTACACCATGAGAGAGAAATTAGCCAAGAGAGCTTCAAAGAGATTAGAGATATTCAAAAAAAATCCAAAAGGATATGAGGGGATTGTTGGGTTGGATTCACATACAAAGGGTGTTACGTTGTCTAGCAAATGTTATAGTAGGTTGTCAACAATAGTTGAGTAGGAAATTTATTAGGAAATAATGCATCAATACCCAATTCATTTAATCCATTTCTTACATAACCCCTTGATTGAAAAGCATGCATATAAGCTTATAGAATAACCATAATGCATAACTCAAAATAGACAAGCCACTAAGAAAACCCTTAAGAGGGAAAACCCCAATCTTCAAAAGCATCCATACTCCATCTATTATTTAGCAATAAAATAATACATACACTTACATAGTTACAATGAATATTTATGAAACATCAAGCCTCTCTAATGCATCATACATATGTCCAAGCAAGAATCCACACATCCCAGGTCATGCTTCACATATGCACTCCTCAAAAAGACTCAATAATGATATTCCACTCACCCAACCAACCTTAACCACTGACCATGTGTTTTCTTTTATAGACACAAGCTCACACAAATGTAAAACCAAGTAATAAGATAAAACCATGTGAACACAAAACCATTGACCCCTCATTAATATTGGGTACTAAGTTTTCACATAATTAAATAATTTCTCCAAATATTAAATTATTATCCTAATTCTCCCATACATAAAATAACAACCCAATATTACAATACAACTTTACAAGTGACCCCCAAATAATTGCCTAGTGTGGCCAAACACACCTCCTAGGCGCACCACAACTAAATAATTATTTAATTGCAATAGTATAATAAATCAATTCATGTAGTTGTGTACAACACCAAATCCTAACAAAATTAGCATCTCAAATTCAAAAGCTTTTAAGATGTTAGCACATCATGTGGATGCTTGGCCATAATGCTCATATCTTGGGAAAATTCTCCAAAATTTGGCATGTGTTCCTAGAATAGAAGTGAGGATGATATTGTACTACAAAATCTTAGCAAACCTAAGTGAAGGGGAGATAGGCCAAGATTCATGCTCAAACGAACCTAAAACATGCTACACAAATGAATTCCAAAATAGGTTCAAAATATAACATAAATTATGTATGTTACATTTTGCCCAAATTTAGTGGGTTGATAATATTAAGTGATTTTCTAGATGCTAAAGTACAAAAAATAAAATGTTCAAAGAAACTATCATCATGAAAAATGATACCCAAAAGGATATTATAGAGTATTCAAATATTATTTGAATAAAAGGATGATGCTCCAAAACCAAGAACCTACAAAACTACAATGTTAGGTACCACAATCTTACAAAATTAAAAATGCCAAAAATATATTTAATCCTACAAGGAAAAGGTATTTTTTTTTTTATCGGTAAATAACTGCTAGGGGCAACACCTGTTATATTGATATCAAAAAAGATTTTTACATCCATTGCCACCATGGTTTTCAGATTTGACCAAAGACTGTATTTCCCGCCCTTTACATACTATTGGATCCTATTCCAACTATGTTTCACCCCTACCCATTATAGATTACAAAATGAGGGTTCATATCCTAGTTTGCAAGCAAAACAACCCTCGTGGAAAGCAAACTATACATTATCTGTTATATCAAAAAACCAAAATGGAAACTCGTAGAACCCCAAACCTAGTCTTCATCAAACACCGCTTCACACATCTTCCTTGCCTCCATTGCATTAGCTACCACTGGGAATTTGGGTTAGCAAGCATTGTGTACTAGATGCTTGGCCTTTTCCTCTATGTCTCGGGAGTCCTACTCTCTCCACTCATCACCTCCACCAAGCTCCCAATCTTTGTTGTCTCCCGCCAACATCCTGCCATCCAATCCTTCTGCCTGAATGTACGCTCCAACCTATCTTTTCATTGGAGTTCTAAACATGCTTACCACTTGAAGAAGGAAAGAGAAAGATCTAACAATCTCTCCCCAATGCTTCTCCAGTTCTTGCGGGCGTAGCATTCACACCACCACAAATTTTGGAACTTCCAAGCCATTACCAAATGACATATAGTAGTGTTGGGGTAGTAGGACAAGCAGGTTGTCGTCCACATTGTCCAATGCCTCATCTATTTCCCTGAGCCAAGCATGTTCAAAAACTATTTGGCACAACTTCTTTCTCCTCGCCTTTGAGACCCTGTGTATAAAAGCATGGCTAACAACATGGCCAGTATCTCTACATTGGCCCTAAACCTCTATCAAGCCAGGAGGAATTCTTTGCCCAACACTTTCTTTGTTGCCCATAAAATCAATGGGTGTGATGAATTTAGCAACCCTTTTAGCCTCTTGTCTATTATCTCTCCATAGAAAGATTGTTGTTGCTTGGCTGTGTTCAGGAAAAGCAGAGTCTCCATTGCAACTACTCAACTCAAGAACAAGATGTTTCCAATTCTGAATTCTTCGAAGCTACCTCTCATTTTGCTCTCTTTTTAATTGCATCCCATCTATCTACATTATGATGGCAGCTTAGAGAAGCATACCACTATGTCACATTCTCTAGCTCTTTCGTTCGATATGGTTGCACGAGCCTTCGATTACTTACGATCTACCATTATAGAGTATAGTTGTTATTTTTATGCACATGTGATTTCCAATATCAACTCTTTCCCACTGTTCCCTTGCATGACAACTCCCATGGGTAATATACTCCAATGACACACTTACATTTAATGATCATGTCCTCTCCATCGTGACTACTGATGAAAATGTATCCTTCAGATCTCTCCCCTATTTTCTTTTGATGGAAGCTTAGAGTTTTGTGTCATCACATCAAATCCATCAGTTCCTTCTAATGTGATACAGCTACACAAGCAATCGACAACTTAGAATCCTCCCCTACATGACATCATTGCTATTTTCATGAAAGATTTGTTTTCTATATCAGCCCCTAACAACCATACCCCTGCTAGACACCTTCAACGAGTTTTCTATCTCGATGACACATCTTTATTAATAACAAAATCTGCATCATCTCGACTACTCATGGCATCATGTCCTTGAGGTACCACCTGCATCTATTTATCAAAATCAACACCTTATGGCTCTAAATTCACTACCTCTTTAGTGGAATATCTTTTTTCTTTTACAGTGAACATATGTCCTATCCCATTTCTAATGTTATCATCATAGGGAAAGTGGGTGTCCACATTTTCCACCTCACATATATTGTCAACTAGCCTTCTCAACTACCCCCTTGGCCAAGTTGTCTACCACATGGTTTCCCTCTCTATAGATGTGGATTACCTTGAAAGCCTCAAATTTTTCTAGGAACTGCTTTATTGATTGTAACCAGTGATTTAATTTCCAGTTGGGGGCATTGTTGAGATGTATTACATTGACTGTGATTAGAGAATCTGCTTCCAAATGAATCTTCTTTGCTCCAATCGCTATTCCTAATTGGAGTCCCCTCAAGGCCGCTCAAAAATATACTTCGTTGTTGGTGCATATTCCCAGGGGAATGGACCTTTATGCAATTATTCTCCCTTGTTCATCTTGTGCCACACACCCTGCCCCTTTGGGCCCTGGGTTGCCCCAAGTAGCTCCATCGAAGTTTATTTTGATCCATCCTTCTTTCGGAGCTTCCCATGACACTTCGTACCTTTTTTGTTACCTGATCCACTCATGCCTAGGCCACAATAATGGGGAATAATTAGGCCATTGAATACTTTTTCACTTTGTCATCCCAGCTTATGTAAATCATCTGCTTCATCGATTTTGATTGAGCTACGTCATTGACTATTTCGATGATCATACTTTCAATTTTGGCACAAAGTATCTCCTAGGTCATTTCCTTGTCTTGAAATATTTTCCTATTGCACTCCTTCCATATTTCTCATATTATGATGGAGGGGGAAACTAACCATATGCTATCAAAAACTGCTTTTCTTTTGGGTTGGGGCCACATGTTGAACTAGGCCAGTAAACATGAGGGAATTAGGCATTGAATGCTCAATTTATTCATAAATAATTTTCAGCATTGCTCTAGATAGGGGAAGTCATTAACAGGTGGTCCACATTTTCATTGTTCTACTTACAAAGGACACACCATCCTGGTCCCTATATTCCAAGCGTGGCTAGCTATCCTCTGTGAGAATTATTTTCTAAACCACCAACCATGCGAAGACGCCTACTTTTGGAAGACAATGTTTTCCGCAAATTAGTTTGTTGGGCCATTTTTTCCTTGCTTTCGCCATTTCTTTTATTATGTAGAAAAACTTGACAATATATGGCCCAGTAGACGAGCCACACCATTTGACAGTGTCTTCTTGATTGGATGGGGAGAAATTTCTTTCTTTTAGGATTTCAGTTAGAACATCCTTCTGCTCCTGAGGGGCATTTAGATCTTGTAGGGAGTGCCACTCCCATTTTTGGACTCCATCTTGCCATTTTTTTCCATAATTGCATATTTTGTTTCCCCAAATCCTTATTGTCTCTATTTTGATTTGCTCCATATTGGGGGGAGATTCCAAAGCTTTTTTTCCATTCCAAGAATCCAACCAAAAAGAGGTTGATTGTCCATTCCTAACTTCCCATGTCACGTGCTTGGAGATGATGTCTCTACATTCCAGCAAATATTTCCATATTCTGAGCCTCTCGAGGGGTTTGCAGTAGTAAGGATTCGAGTTGGGGAGTTTGAATCCAAGTACTTTCTTCTCAGTATCTTGACCCATCTTTGATCTCCTTTCACATGCATATCCCACACCAATTTGGCCCCCATAGCCATGTTCATCAACTTTAATTGCTTGATGCTCATTCCCCCTACTTCCTTGGATGTACATACCTTCTCCCAGGCCACCAATGGGAACTTTTGTTGTTCCCCCGATCCACTTCAAAAGATTTTTTTGAAGATTTGGTTAAATTTTTCTTTGACCACCATTTGAATCTTCAAACAGGCCATTTAGTAAACTGGTATGACTGAGAGCACTTCCTTTACCATCATAAGCCTCCCTGGTGATGAAATCCATTTCCCCTTCCATGTCCCCAACTTGCTTTTGAAACTATTCACTAGGTTCTTCTAGTAACATTTTTTTATTAATACCAACGAAAAGAGGTGTCCCCAAAAACCTACTTGGGAAGTTTTCCACTCTCAGCCCCAATATCCTTGCCAATTCCCTTTGAAGGCTAGGTTGCATGTTGAGGAAGAAAACCTCTCATTTTCGCTAATTGATGCTTTGTCCTGATGCTAAGCAGTACTCATCTAGAAAAAAAATAATTGTCCTTGTCTCCTCTCTACTAGTTGTGCCAAAAAGTATGGCGTCATCTACACATTGTTGGTGTGTTGTTGCTTCCATCCCATTCACCATTGAAACCCCTTTCCATTCCCCTAGTTGCCTTAAAGAACTGATTCCTCTTCCCATAGCCTCCACCATAATGATCAACAAGAAGAGAGATAGGGGGTCCCCTTGTTGGAGGCCCCTGGTAGATGCAAAGAAGCCCTATGACATCCCATTTACTAAAACAAAGAACTTGCTAGTGGATATGCAGCTTCTAATCCAACTGATCCACTCTTCCATGAAGCCAAATTTTCTGAGCACCTCTACCAAGAATTGTTTGCCCACTAAATCATATGCTTTGAGGATGTATAACTTGAGAATCATACATGGATCCTTTTCCTTTCTATTTGAGTGCAATGTTTCATGGGTTGTAATGATTCCTTCAACAATTGATCGACCCAGAGAAAATCCACTTTGTTCTTCCAATATTATCTGATTTAGAACACCTTTCAATCTATTGGCTATGATTTTCGTGACCACCTTATAGACCGTATTACAAAATGCAATCGCCCTAAAATCCCCCATTGTCTGAGTGTCCTTCTTAGGTATTAGGACCAAGAAGGTGTGGTTTATTGATCCCAACATCATCATTTTTCTCCTCAATTCTTCCCTTGCCAAAGATAAATATTCTCCCACAATGCCCCATAATTTCTTGAAGAAGCCCGCTGGGAACCCATCTGGGCCCAAAGACTTATCATGATTAAGCTGAAAGGTTATTTTCTTCACCTCTTTCGTACTGATTTTCTGAAATAATGCCTTGTTTTGGTCTTCTCCTATTACTGTTGGGATGTAGCTCAAGAGTTTTTCTCAAACATTCCTATTCTTTGGAGCTAGTCTATTTAGAATTATCTGAAATAAGTTTATTGCTTCTTCATTTACCTCCTTCATTGATTGGGTTTCTAACCCATCCTCCCTTCTAATTGTTTTGATTATATTTTTGCTCCTATTTGTCACCATTATTCTATGGAAATACTTGGTGTTCCTATCTCCTTCCTTTAGCCATGTTTCCCTTGATTTTTGTTTCCAAACACACTCTTCTCTTTTGAGTATTTTGGCCAACTCCTCTTTCAGTGTTTTTCCACTTCAAATTCATCACTCCCCATGCCATTTGCTATGATATGCTCATTGAGCGCAACTAGCTCTTTTTCTACTCTCTCTTTCTCCTAGAAGATGTTTTTGAAGTGTAACTTGTTCCATCCCTTTAGTTTTTTTTTCACATGGTTCAACTTTTTGCTAATCTTGTATAGATGAGAGTGGTTCCCAATTCTTAACTCCTCCCACCATTTGGCAACTAGGTCTAGAAGTATTTCATCTCTGAGCCACATGTTTTCAAACTTGAACATGCTTCCTTTTGGGGATGTATCTAGCTTGATGAAAAGTTGAACTGGGAAGTGGTCTGATCCAACGTAGGGCAGTATCATTGCTTCTTGAATAAAACTATCTCCTCCCCAATCCCCAAATAGGAGGAATCTATCTAGCCTCTCTGCAATGCTGGTAAATTATTTCCTCATGTTGGTCCATTTAAAATTCCAATTCTTCGTTTGTAGGTCCATCAGTTGGTTGTTATCTACAAATTCCTAAAAATCATGTTGAATTATTATGGATCTACCCATCCCTCCCCTTTTTTCTGCACAGTTTAGGGTAGCATTGAATTCACCAGTTAGGATACCCTTCTCTGTCCTAATATTTGCTATGGATGTGGATAGTTGCTACCATAAATTTCTCTTTTCAGTTGTGGCTATAGGCCCATACACATTTATTATTGTGAATTGTTCATTCTTTTGGAGTAGCTTGTATTTCATCATTATCCTTTTTTTTTCTCTTCTACCACCTCTCCCAATATTGCTAGTGAGTTCCAAAGGAAGCCTAGTCCCCCTAAGGCCCTTCAACACCCACAAAATTCCCCTTCCACTACCTCCACCAATTGAGTCTTCTTTTTCTTTCTTTGATTCCCATTTTGTTTCTTGTAGTAAGAAGATATTTGCTTTTGATTGGTCAATTTGGCGCTTGACCAAGCGCCATTTGTTAGGGAAATTTATGCCCCTTACATTCCATGTTATGAACTTCATTACACCTAGAGAAGGATAACATCCTTCCCTGTCCTCAGCTTTGTTTGTCCAACTGCATTTGATGCTATCTCTAGTTTTTCCTTGTTTTTCTTAGGCCCCCTTTTTCCTTTTTTCTTGATGTTGGGCTTCTTTATTCTTGACTAAGATTGCTCAAGATTTCTTTCTTCCACTAGCTCACCCTCCTCTACCTCCTCTTGATCCTCCTCATATGATTCTATCTCTGATTCACTTTCATTATCATCTGCTTGCAAATCATTATCATTTCCTTCCTCCTCGGCTTGCATTACATTCCCCAATTTAATATTACTTTCTTTTTCCTACCCTTTCCCATCTTCAGCATCCTTGCCTACCCCTAATGGCCTTTTTGATTGATTTTTATATTCCCCTTCCTTTTCCTTTTGAACTCTTGTCCTTAGGTTTTTTATTTCATTTGAAATCTCTTCTAACTGTATGGTAATATCTTTTTGCAATTCCCTAGTTTGTTCCAGAAGAGTGCTTAGTTCTTTTTCTACCTGAGTTGCCACATTCACATCATATGTTGTTTTTTGACATGGTTCCTTCCTTGCTTATAGGCATATCCCATTCAACTTTCTCTTTTTAGATCATGTATCATCTATTCGACCTAAGTATCCATTGCCTTGAGCAGTGGCAATCCAAGGACTCTTGATGTGACTTACCTTTTTTTCCATCTCTTTTTCTCCATTTTTCTTTCCCTTATTGGGACTATTGTCCTTGTCAACTACCATTCTCCAAGAACATCCTTCCCTTACAGCTTCCCTGAATAAGCACCTCCCAATTTGTGTTCCTTCACATGAGACCACTTTATGTTGCCAACTTCCAAACTCTGATAATATTTCTAGATTTTTGTAAATCCCAACTCCTTCCATGACTTCCACAAGGATATTAGCTTCAACTTCTTTTTTTCCATTGATGAAATCTTAATTGACTCCCAGGCATACCCCTAGGGCATCCCCAATCTTTATCAGAGCTTCCACACTCCAGTACTTGGATGGGAGGTCAACCAATTTAATCCATGTGGGGATATTTTTGATGGTGTACTTCCATGGATCAAAATTAGATTCCTAATTTATACAGTGAAAACTATAGCCCTTAAAGAAAACAAGATTTCCATACACAATTTCCTATTTTAAGTTTATGTCAATGCATTCAATGAGAAAAAATGAGTTTGATAATTAGTGAACACTTAACTGATCCTTGAAGCTTTGTTTCCACCAATCCATGATCTCTTTTTTAGGGCATCCTAGGCCACACCATTTTGCAAATAGGGCTCTATCTTTCCATTTGGCAATCCTCTATTTGATTGTTTCTGTTGGCATTGAAAACAATTTACTCCCCCATGGCCTAAAATTTGCATCTGCATCTCTCCCACTTCTTTTTCTTTGTTGGTTCTAACTTCCAACTCTTCCACCACCATGATTCCAAAGTTTGGGATTCTCTACTCGCTTTCCCTTATTCTAGTCGGCTCTTGCTTGTGCTTCCCTTGTTTTCCAAGGTTTTACTTTTCCCTGCCAATTCTCTGGATTCCTTGCCTTTGGTTCACTGATGTCATTGGCCACACATCTCTGCTCAACTTATGGCTGACTCCAATTGATCAGATCCGCAACTTGTTGTGGATGTCCCTTTTCTTCATTGCTCTTGCTTCTTCCTTTCTAGGGGTTGCTGGTTCTTTTTGGCATTCCTCCCTCCTTGTTCCTCCAATTTTCTGAATTTTCCTCCTTAGGGCTTCTTTTTCCCAAAACCACCCATGCCTGCAATTCGGGAAGCTGCCACAAGCAACCCCAAACTCTTTGTTCCTATTCCATTTTTTTTGTTTTAACCCTAGATGCATCAACCTTCCCATGCCCATCTTTGAGTTCCTTCACCCGATCTAGTCTTGAGGGCACAGGTTGCAAACATCCCTCCTGTGATAGCTTAGATGGCACTTGTCCACCCATTCACCATTTGTGAAAAACCATTGTGGAATGTGAGTGATAGTTCCATGTCTGCTCTCCCCTACCTCACCTTTCTCTAATCGGTTGTCATCTTCGACATCTCCTCATCACTTCCCTCCCAGGTCGCCTATTTTTTTGCTCCTCCTCGCCACCTTACGCCATCATTTTTAATTTTTTTTTATAAGACAAGGAAAAGGTATGTTAGTCTAAAGCCAAAGTATTAAATAGAAGAATTATAGTATGGTGAGAATAATAGTATGAAAAAAAAATAGATCAAAAGAAAAATAAGGGTGAATGTGTGCCCCCTCATGTTTTTTCCTAACATTTAGGAGGTAAAATTAGAAAGGAGGATTGACCACAAAAATATTTAAGATAAATTTTAGAAAAAATGCACTTTAAAAGGTCTTTTTTTAAATAACAACTCAAAAAGAAAAGATGACTTGATCAAGAGGGAAAAGCTAGGATCTACATGAAATAAATGACCCAAAAATCTAAGCTCATAGTGAAAAATTAATGAAGGTTTCCTTGCAATAGGTATTGTAGAAATTTCTAAATATTTTTAAAAAATTATTATAAATAATAATAAAAATTCAAACTTACTTTTTACTTGCATTTGCTAAAACTAATTTTTTTTAACACCCAAAGCACTTCAAGAGAAAAAAAATACATGTAGAAAAGAATTTTAGCACCCCATATTGGACAAGTTGAGAGATCATGTAGAGTAGGGTCTCTTCTTGTGAAAGTTATGCATTTTTATAATTGTTGTGTCATTTTCTATTATTTTTCATGTCTGATGGAACCCACATAGCATGCATGTGCATCCTTCATCAATGTTAGTGTCCAACTAACATGTTGCCATCACAAGGGTGTGATCGCACATTAGTTTCCTTTGAATTCGCATGCATCCAAGGGTTTAGATGTCTCTTAGGAAGGTCATTTTTTATCAAAAGAATGATATTTTATAATAAAAACTAATTTAATTTGGTTTTTATGCTTTAGATTCATTGATGATGCATGATCATACTAGAGGGGGTATTCTAAATTTTTTACAAAGATACTTTAGAGAAAATTATCATAGTTGGAGATGTTATTGCTACATTAGGTGAGGCTTTACTAGGCACTCATGATACCAAAGATGTGATTTTAAGATAACGTATTAATGGTATTGATGAAAATGTGGGATGGAGATGCCTTAATATTCTATCTCTCTACTTGAGAGATAGTGATGCTAGAGGATTTTTATCAAATTTGGAGACTTCCATTAAGGGTTGAAAATTTTGATTAAGTAATGATTAGTTCCCTACATTTAAGTGAGGTGACTCTATGCACTCAATCATATCATTCTTGGAGACTAGATAGGGCATATTTATATGAGGTGGCTAGAGCAAGGGATAGTGCATTTCCCTTTATTGTGACATGTATTATGATTGTCACTTTCACCATGTGTATTTCTTAGAAAGGGTGAGGCACAAACTTACATGGTGACCTCATCCATTCTATTATGGATACAAAGAAGATAGAGATTATTTTTATGTGGGGATAAAGCATGCTTGGCCACTTATATAATGATCTCAAACACTATGTGTATTATGAGGGCCACAACCTCATGGACTACACACTTTTATAGTTGTGGTAGTTTAAGCACATCACATGCACACATCCAACCAATCAGTCAATGATAGGTTTCCAATCACACATGTTGTATGGAATCCATATAAGTGGATGATAGGATAGGCATGCATGATCCATTAACTAGCTTAGGTGAAGAGGGTTCGATGTTTTTTTAGTCATCTATATTACATCATCATGCCCTTATATTATGGGTGGGTGATGAGCCAATTTGAATACATGTAAAGGATCATTATGATTGTACCAATACATGTGTGCTCACACTACAATGTTGTGAGATTGGAAGAAAAACCTCAACCCATAGTTTTTTGATGTCCCACTTACTAACTTATATGAGGAGGGAGATGGTGCATCTCTAACATTAGATGTTGATGATGTGGGGGTGACAACAAGGTTTTTTGTGTGTTGTCATACATCATAAATATCACCTATTCAACCCCTATTGGAGACCCTGGGCCATTGGAAGGAGGATATAAGGAGAGTGGAGAGTATACTAGTGACTAGGAGGATTCTACACATGTACCAATACTGGGGATTCAATTATATAGAGATGAGAGCTTCATGTCTACATAGAGGCCTAAAGCTTGACCTGAAGTAACATAATCAACTACATCTACTAGCAATGCACTGATTCAAATAGTTTATTGGGATTCAAGTAGTGTAGATTTTCTGAGGCTCTCTAATGCACCATTGATGACCATATAAACTACAACACTAGCCACATCTAGTGCTAGGTTGACTACTCTATTAGGTTGACAAATCAGGGACCTAGGTGAGAATATTTATGATTATATATTATGATTTAAGTAGAATATTAGATATAGGTTGATTTTGATTATTTTATTTGATGAGAGACTAATTAAATAATTTTATTTTCACTTTGTAATGTGAACACAAGAGTGTCTTCAATTTATTATCTATCATAATAGAGATGGTTCCAACTATATAACTAGAGAAGAGTGTGTAGAACAATTATAGGACACAATAGACTATTGGTATATATGTGAACATTTTTGAGATGATTATGTGGCTGGGATTTGCATATGACGAGGTTAGAGTGTAAGTGGATCAAGGCACTCCAAAGGTGGTATTATTCACTATGGAGTGGGATCAGGTTGAATTTCCTATGTGACATCACTTAGTGTTGAGTAAGACTTGGTAGTGGCACAAATTGTATCACTCAAAAAAGAGAGTGGTCAGACCATGAAAAGAGCAGAGAGTGTAGAGAGTATGCATTATTCTCTTTAGAGCTAGTTAGATCATAATAGGTTTGAGTTCTAGAGGATCCAACTAATAGCACCAATAATCCTAAACTATCCTAGGGTATAGGCATTGAGGGGTGAGGTAGTGGTTCTATGATAAAGTGATACAAATCACTAGAGAGGCAACAAATCTTAAAGGCTTATTCAAGGATCTATAGATGTCTAGTGGATCTCAAACCCACTATTACTCTATAGCCTCTATACACAAGCCACTAATATAGCTAGACCAACCATCTGCACTTAAGGGTTCAAGCAACCATGCACTTCCATGATGCAATTTTTTATATGATGATTCTTTGTGGACACCACATGTAATGCCCCGAGCTGAGAAGTTCAGAACAAAACTTGATGGAACAATTTTTTTTTGAAAGAACAACATCGATAATGCAAAAACATGTTGCACTTACAAAACTATGTGCACACAAGTGTCACAATGACAATGCCTAGGACAATAAGGCACTTCACCATTGCATAATAAATTTGGAAATAGTGGAAGACTATCCACTCATGGGATAAATCCACCATGAAGAACAAACAAGAGAGAGGACAACTTCACAATGATTGGTTATTAAACCATGACCGCATTCTCTCGTGACAACATACCATGATAGGATGACTGATTTATCGACCTCAAATCTATATCTAGACACACTAAAAATCTACAAACATAGAATAAAACCTTCACAATAGGTTGCATAACCAAGAGGCACAAATCACCATAAACAATAATGGCATCAAGTCACTTCCAGACAACTTCAAGCTTCCAAAGAAATATCGTCACAACACAAAAACACCCAAGGGGATAAAATACTCCATAACACCCCATGACCTATGATGATTATTTAGGAAACTCACAATATTAACCACAAAGGCTTATAACCTTCAAAAGACTTCACAAGACTAGAATAACAATCTCCCTAACCCTAGATTTGGCAATCGGGTCATTTCATAAGGTTGCAATCAAAACAAGGCAAGAGATAATATAAGTCCTCAATGATGACACCTGATAACTTTAAAAAATATAATTAGACCCCTAGTACCATGAGTAACAACTTTAATTTACATGTTTTTCCCATATGAGGTCTCAAAACAAGAGAGAAAGATCAAGTCTTGAAACAAGGAAACTTGACTAGGTTTTTGAGGGTTCTGAAAACTACAACAATTGAAATGAGAAATATACAAGGCATAAAATTATTTGACAAGGGAATAGGGCTTATAAAACCTCTATTTATTAGTGCTTAATAGGGTTTACATTGTAGTTTTTGTATGGGAATGAGGCCACCCAAGCATAGCACCGAGCTACCCCCAACACACTTAGGCAAAAGTTATAGTTTTTGGGTCTACCAGAACTAGTTTGTTCCAATATGATACTAGGCCACTCCATTCATGGCAAGGCCACCCAAACACACTTAGGAAAAAATTGTAGTTTTTGTGCCTACCAAAACTAGTTCACCCCAGTATGATACCAAACCACCCCATTGATGATAAGGATACCCCAACAATGTTAGAAACTTTTTGAGTGAGCTAGGAGACTCTTGAGAAAACTAGGCCACCCAGATACAACACTAGGCCACCCAACTATGAAAAAAAATCTAAATTCATTTTAAAAACCAATTTAAATGTTCTTAAGTTCATTTTATCCTTTGCACATCATAATATGGAAAATCATAAATAAATCATGCTCAATACCAACACCGAGACACACAAATAACCAAAATACTCTTTTCTTTTACAAATTTACATTCATCTCCAAGGAGAGGTCCTTAAACATCATTATTAAAATTTTATGAATGAATTGACATCTAAATATATGAATTTATCTTGAAATTACAAGATGCCATAAATAACCTTTATCCTTGAACCTTAGGTCCCCAATGGCGGTTACCATGCCACCCAACCTCGTGGAATTGAAATGATCCACTCCCACCATGCTAGGAGATAGTCGCATGGGCCACAAACATAACACTCACACCAAAAAAATGGGGATAAGGCTTACACTCATGCCATACATGATGAAATCACCAAAACACATTATATAAACACTTATCCAACACAAGATGGATCAAATGCAAAAAGGATCATTACAAGATCTCATTGGGTAAACTCACCAATGTCACATCACAAATTGTATTGGGCCAAGTCACCAATTCCATACAAGAATCCATCCTTGTGAAAACTCACCAAGGGAATTTAACACATGGTATAAATCACTGGAAGGGTATCACAAGGATCATCATTGGGCCAACTCACTAATGGAAGATCACACACACACAAGACACTAGGGGAAGATGCTAGAGAGCTAGTTAGGAAGTTCCATCACGATGCTCAAGGATATGGCACCCACAAAATCTAGTACTCCTCTCATACATACAAGGATACTTGATCTTACAAGACCCAAGCTCCCTAAGCTGGCATGTCTTCCCAAACATCCTTAGTTTGTACTAGCACTCCAAGCATGAGAGGGGCATCGATTATCTAGATTAATTATTTACTTATGTTTCATTAATTATCACTTGATCAAATGAATCCCCACCTATGATCAACCTACTTGTTGCTTTGGGTCAGGGACATATTGGGATCCACTCCCATAACCCTCTCTAGTACCTTAATCCTAGGCTCTTCACAATCACCAATGAGTGTGGCACAAAAACCAATGCAAGAATACAATCTTTTCAAATTTCAATA
Source organism: Sequoia sempervirens (assembly GCA_007258455.2). Taxonomy (NCBI): domain Eukaryota; kingdom Viridiplantae; phylum Streptophyta; class Pinopsida; order Cupressales; family Cupressaceae; genus Sequoia; species Sequoia sempervirens. The sequence goes on along the minus strand of VDFB02000015.1, from coordinate 133,075,925 downwards.
ATACTTTTTTGTAATGCATAATATCATATTTCACAAATTACAACTTTGTCAAGACATTCCAAAACAATCATCACACTGTCCAACGAGTGTGGTACGAAAATCAATGCAACACTCACATGGCATAAATTTATTTTCTCAAAAACTTGAAAACACAATCTTAAAACATTCCTTACAAAAATCCATTAAGAAGACTCAATTTACCCCTAAATAAATCATTCAATCTCACTTTCCACATTCAAATTTTCAATTTAATTCTAAATAACAAAAACCTGGAATTACATGTAAACTCCATTAATGGAGCTTCAAATTTTCCATTTTTCAAAATTTCAAAATTTCAAAAACAAAAAGTACCATTTTTCTCAAAACATGCACAACAACCATTTTATGACATAAAATTCAACTTCTGAACATTTTTGGAAAATTTTGGCATTGTGAGGGCACAAAATTGCCATTTATCAAAAATTTACAAAATAAATTCACAACTACTCTAATTCTAAATTTGAAACGGCATTGGGAGTGTTTAATACTCCACTATTTACCTACAATCCATTTGAAAGTAAAAATCATGAACAAGGAAGGAGAAATGCAGAACTTACCTCTAAGTTTGCAAAATAAACAACTAAAGAGTACTCACAACACACCACATGAAAGCACGAATCCAATCAAGAGCACATTCACATCCTGATTCTTATTCCATTGCTTTAAATCTCACTCAAATCCATCCACAAATGCATTCCCAAATTCATTTTCAAAAATTTTGCAAGAGAGGTTTTTTTGAGAGCAAAAATGCTACAAATTCAACTCCCTAAAATGCTAAGTCATTTTTCCTTTTATTCCATTTTCCTTTACATATTTTCTATTTTCTTTACTTCTTTAAAATTTTCAAATATAAATAAAACACTCACATTCAATCTTTCAAAGTCATTTAAATTCATACAATTAAATCGAGCACAAATACACATTCCCAACCAAGGGTTTTTTCGAAATTAATCAACTTAACTATATTTTCATTTTCTTGCATTTTTCCCAAGATGCATAAGATATTTCGATGATCACTATATAATCATTTAAATTCCTAGTATATCATTTATGATCAAAAAGGTAATTTGAACTATCATTTAAATATTGACCTTAATCCAATTCTATGATTAAAATATGATTAAATCATGCAATTTGCAACTTATTAAATATTTTGTGAAAAAGCATGAAATTCAAAAATGATTTAAATCAAGCATGCACTAGAATTTCACAACACATAGGGATTCTGAAATAATTCCTAACTTAGATTTGGGTCCGCATATCATAATCAATTCGAGTACGACCATGGAATGGATATGGAGGGGCCCAATGTAACATCTTTGAATTAACCACCATTGGTATAACTTATACCTATGTAGCCAGGTGGAGAAATAACCTTGTACTCGTAACCATTCAACGCACATCAAGGGTACTTTCTCAATGTATATATAGTCGAAGCACAACACAATCATCTTGATGGTGTCCAATAACATAAACATAAATAACATCCAAATATAACTCATTAATTAAATCATTCCTTCTAAACATCAATAATCAAGATCATATTTAATCATAGCATAAATAAATTTCACTGAACTGAAGCATAATAATAAGCCAATCATGTAAACGTACAAAATGCCAACAATTGACATGTTGTGGAGTCTCATCTTGAACATGTGGTGGTTCATACACATCAATCAAAGCCACAAAATAATCGTCACATCAATCACAAGGAAATAACAAAGCTTAAGCATTGATCTCGCATTAACAAGAAGCAAACAAGAGGGGCACTACACCACATTCTTATATAGTGGTGGATTTTGTATATGATGAGACACTGATATATATACATACATACCGAAGAAAAATTAACAATCAAAATTGAAAATAACCTACCAAATTCTTGTAAATAAGGATAAATTAGAGATAAAAGCTAAATATATGTAAGCAAGAATATGTTTATATTTATAAGTAAAAAAATCCTAATAAATTATTACATGCATAAATTATATAACATAATCATTTAAAAAGAATAAATATATTTATATGTAGACAAACCTACCAATTTCTTATAAGTATATTCTAAATGACCTTAAGATCAAAAGAAAATATGTGTATTTTTTGTTTATATTTGCATGAAAACAAACAAGAGTTAACTAAATTCATAAATATTAGAAGCATAATTATAAAATAAAATATGAATAGTTACAAAGATATGTATATGTATATGTGTGTGTGTATAACTAAGGAAAAAAGAGAGGGAGTGAAAAAAATTGAAAGAAGAGAGAGGACGAAGAAAAAATGCATATAAATACTAAGCAAGCATATGCATATAAAAGTATAAGAATATATATGTGTGTATGCATATGTATATGCATATATTTTCATATGTATATATATACACATATACATATACATATGCATATACACGTGCATATACATATGCATACACAGATGCATGCACGTATTCATATTCATTGTAATGAATAAAAAATGTGATATACGAAAAGTATATCACTTTTGAGATCAATTACTCAATACATTGGGATGCATTGATAGTTCTACAAAAAGTTTCAATTATCTTCTTTACAAAGTTATAATTGAAAATGAAAATAAATAAAACTAAGCTATTACAAAGAAAAATATCCAATTATAATATACTGGTGAAAATAAATGCATGTACATAAATAATATCAACTTATTTTAAACATAAATGAGATGTACAAGTCTTGAAGATGATTTTGTAGCTCGGAGAGAATCTCCACCTTAGACACCAATGCTTAGCACAAACATCCTTGTGTGTTGTTGTCCAGTACGAAGATGGCAAGGAGGATACAAAATGCACAAAATCTTATCTTGTACACATAACAATAGGAATATCGAGTTAAAGCAACACAAAAAGTGATTGTACGCTAAAATGATAGCAAAAATAACCATGAAAATAAAAACTAAACAAAGTGAGGGCATGGAGATAATAAACCAATTTTTTTCCTCTTGATCTTTGATGAAGAATCTGCACACACATGCAAGAAAGAAAAAATTTTTTGGTTTGGTTGTTTAGGGGATTGCCTTAGTCAAACCCCTGTTTTGGTATTTATACCTCCACAATATCCAAGATTTTGAAATGTATTGAAAAATATGTAAATAATGCAATAAAAATTGTTATGATAAGGACATGAATAGATTAATAACAAGATATTAGCACCTATTGCATTCAAGTTTTAATATGAAAGGAAATATATAGACTAATAACACAAAACAAAATCATCTTGAAGCTTCAAAAAATCCTTAACTTGGGTGACTTGTTGCTTTAAGAATGTTGTCAAGAACAAGAGATAGTGACATGCATTTTGAACAGCTTGTTCTGTTTTCAATGGTGGACCAGAGTATTGCTACTTCAAAAGTTTTTTTCACCAAAGTATGTGTGTGGATGAGAGAGATTGAAAATAAAAAGGAGAGAGAGAGAGACCAAGTGAGTTATCTTGATTTTATTTATTCAACTTGACTGCTATGTAGAGATGTTACGTGTAAAAAATTTGTGGGAAGGTAATTCTCCAATGTCCATTGGAAGGACACTAGTGTGTCACATAAACATCTATTTGGAACATTCTTATTCAGAAGAATTTGGACATAGAAGATTAGGAATGTAACATGGGACTAACAAAAATGCATAATCTAGGTGCTAATATTTGAAATTAAATAATATGTATTAAAAGGATAAAGAGAGGGTGTTGTGTAGTGTAAAATATCAAGGTTATACAATTTATGACTATAGACACTAAAAATTGTCCCAGGCTTGTGATTTCTAAATTCTCCATCATTTCCTCTTTTGTCTTTGATAATTTTAATTATTTAATTAATTCATTTTTTATCTTTATTCCTCCTTGATTAATTAAATAAATTTTATTTATTTAATTACGTCACTAATTAAGTCCTCTTCTTTCTAAAATTAAATAAATTCTTATTTATTTAATTTTATCCACTTTCCACTATAATTAAATAATTATTTTAATTATTTAATTATTCATTAGCCTCTTCTCTCATAAATTAAATAAATTTTATTTATTTAATTTGATCCACTCTCTTAAATTTTGAATTAAATCATTATTTAATTCAAAATTATTTCTTTTGTCACATTCCTCTATAATTAAATAATTATTTTAATTATTTAATTATTCATTGGCCACCTAAATTAAATATTTTTTATTATTTAATTTCTCCTATCACCTCTTTATCTATGCCAATCTTATCTTCCACATCAAATATTATCTCTTGACATCTCATTTAATCTTAGCCCTTGATTGAATTATCTCATAATTCAATCTCAACCCTTCATCTTTATCATTTGCCCTATTTTTTCCCTAACCCTAGTCCATACTACAACTTTCAATCTTGGCCATTGATTAAGACATCTTTTTGGCATCCAATCTCAACCATTCATTCAATTTTTTCTTTTCTATAAAAGACCTTACCCTTGTCATTTTCATTGTCTACACATATTATGCAAGTACCAGCTGCTAATGTGAGACAACAATCTTCGCTATTTTGCTAGTCACTTGTCATAGGCTTATTATTGTGCACTCAAATCTAAGGGAAATTATTATATTCAAGTAAAATGGAGAAGTGCAATGGAGTTGAATCAATGGTGGCATGAAGATTTGGTAATATTGTTTTATGCTTTATGTCTTTATGCTCATTTGTGCTTCATTGTTTATTACGGTTTGATTTATAAGCTTTATTGCATTAACTTTAATATTTTTACCTTACCCTTTTCATTTTTATTATCTACACATATTATGCAAGTACATGTTGCTAGTGTGAGATAGCAATCTTCAATATTTTGCTAGTCACTTGTCATAGGCTTATTATTGCACACTCAAATCTAAGGGCAATTATCATATTCAAGCAAAATGGAGAAGGGAAATGAAGGTCAATCATGGAGGGCTTGAAGGCTGTTTGGTGAAATATTTACTTTCTTTTATGCATTTTCCTCCTTTGTACTTCATTGTTTAGCTAGGGTTTTGATTATGCATCTTAGTTTATGCTAACTTAGATTTTTTACTCTCTCACCACATCTCCGACAACCCCCTCCTCCCTTGGAAGCTCTACCTCCATCTCCCTCTCCTACCGAACCTCCATCTCTAGCAACCCCTCCTCTTGCATCTCTCCCTCTTGTCTCCCCTCCTCCTAACCACCCCCAACACCAAGCGCAACATCTGGCTCTCTCTCTCTCCCTCCTATCACTCAGCCTCCACCTCTCTCTACTCCTCCTCAGCCACCTCAATGATTGGTACCAAGGGCACTCTGTCCACACATTTTCTAACCCTCTTGGCTTGTCTTCTATCTTCTCCTCCTCTCCTCCTCCCTTCCATTTCACGCCAATTCCACATACCTCCATCTCCTCATCATTCACTCATTATCATTGATATATCCCCCACCACCTTCCTATGGTCCATGCTGTTGGCTAAGCCTCCCCATTCATCTTTTGCATAAGTCCTATATAATCCACATCATAATCTGCCATCTTCCCTACATAATCTGCATCATAATCCATCATCTACTTACTACATCTTCCTTTCATGTCATCCCTTACCAACATCTATGAGCACATTTGACATGGTCCATGCAATGACATCCATTTCTAGTGGGACTATCACCATTCATGGCACTAGACACTTGAGTCCCTCATATCCATATTCCCCTTCTCCTATCCAAAAAGTCAAAAAATAAAAAAAAGAAAAAAAGAAAAAAAAAGTAAAGAGAAATCCCTTTGTCCAACAGTGAAAACCTGGTAGACAGGCACCCTAAATAAGTACCATTATGAAAACCTAGAAAACAGGTGTCATATGTAGGTTGATCTTCTATGTCACTTACACTTGGGGACACAATGTCTTATCTATCCAACCTATCATTTTCATGTCATATCATTTCCACCCTACCTACCATCTTTAGTCATCATACATACCTATCATATTGAGTCCATTCATCCACACTTCCTCCTTTTGATCTTGATGAAGATATAGGGGAAAAATGTTGAAACATTTTTTGGCTATCTCTTGACATACCTCATCCTTTCTAAACTAATCATATCATTATCCTATTGTCATAAACTTTGTCATGAAAAATCATAAGTATTGTACCTAGAATGGGGCATGTTATTCCTATGCAGCATAGTCTTTGGAGATCACATCCTTGCTCTCTTATTATGCATGCATCCATTCCATCCATCCATTCATCTATTATGAGCATTTTATCCCTTATCCTATCACCCACCCTTCCATCCATCAATCCCATCTATCTCCTTGCACCTAGACTTGGTTTTCCCTTGTCATTGGTTTCTAGGACAAAGGATAGCCAAATTTTAATCCATTGACATCTCAAAACATTTCAAAAATCCAAAAAAATCAAAACATTTCAAAAATCCAAAAAAATCATAACATTTCAAAAATCCAAAAAAATCATAACATTTCAAAAATCCAAAAAAATCATAACATTTCAAAAAGGAAAGAAAATCATAACATGTCAAGAATCCAAAAAAATCATAAACATCAAAAATCAAAATCAAAAATCAAAATATCCAATAAACACAAAAACATCCAAATAACTCTCAAAAATCCCAAAACAAAGTCTATGTTTGTCACATCAGTCAAATAAGTCAGACATAGTCAATCATTTGAAACGTCGACATTTAAATCGTGAACCAACAGACAACATAGTCCAATTAGTCAACCAGTCAAAATCAGTCATATTGCCAAAACAATGTCAAATCAATCTTCAAATTATCAATCAATCAATCAATCCTCTAATCAAATCACTCCAACCTAAATCATTCCAATCACATCAATTCTTCTATTCAATTCATCACATCCTTTCATCCAATCAAATCATCAAATCACTCATCATATCATTCCAAAAAACTTCTTCAAATCAAATCAGTCAAATCATTCCAAGCAATAATCTAAATGCAAGTCAATCCTTAGTCCATACCAATCAAGTCGATAAATCTTGTCAAATAATCCAATCACATCCTTTGGTCTTGATCCTAATCTTGTTGTAAACCCAATCAATCAAAGTCAATCAGTCAATTAATTAGTCATCCTTGTGTTGATCTAGGGATATGTCACTCCCCGCAATGACAACACTATCATCATCAATAAAAATCAATCAATCAATTACTCATTGGTTTGTAGCTTGACAAAGGCAATACCTTGTTTGTTTTTGTATCATTTGTGCATGCTTGCTTGCTTGCTTGTGTGTGTTATCATTTTTATCGTGCATTTGCATCAAATTCAACTTATTCCAACTAATATTCATATCTTGTATCTAGACAAGATTGTATTACACTAGGGCACAAGACACATCGTCACCTTGGTCCTTATACCTTGGTGCATCATGTCTAGTGTTACATCAAATATCATGGTTGTTCACTTTCTTGTAGCATAATGTATCATTCATCTCCTTCATCCACTTCCTATCTTGCATCATTCATCTTGTCCCTCCTTATCATTTCATTTTGAGAGCATACTTGTGTTTGACCAACCCGCCTATCCTCTCGAGGGGGCATCATCATCCCACTCTTATTTTGTCATCATCCTATCTTTCTATCATCATTCATTTTCCTCTATCCATACATTAGCTTCTTTGAAATGATGTTACTCGACACAAAGCTCATCATCTCGAACATCATCTCAAAAAGGGGCAAAATGTAGACACTAAAAATTGTCCCAGGCTTGCGATTTCTAAATTCTCCATCATTTCCTCTTTTGTCTTTGATAATTTTAATTATTTAATTAATTCATTTTTATCTTTATTCTTCCTTGATTAATTAAATAAATTTTATTTATTTAATTACGTCACTAATTAAGTCCTCTTCTTTCTAAAATTAAAGAAATTCTTATTTATTTAATTTTATCCACTTTCCACTATAATTAAATAATTATTTTAATTATTTAATTATTCATTAGCCTCTTCTGTCACATTCCTCTATAATTAAATAATTATTTTAATTATTTAATTATTCATTGGCCACCTAAATTAAATATTTTTTATTATTTAATTTCTCCTATCACCTCTTTATCCATGCCAATCTTATCTTCCACATCAAATATTATCTCTTGACATCTCATTTAATCTTAGCCCTTGATTGAATTATCTCATAATTCAATCTCAACCCTCCATCTTTATCATTTTCCCTAAGTTTTCCCTAACCCTAGTCCATACTACAACTTTCAATCTTGGCAATTGATTAAGACATCTTATTGGCATCCAATCTCAACCATTCATTCAAATTTGTCTTTTCTATAAAAGACCTTACCCTTGTCATTTTCATTATCTACACATATTATGCAAGTACATGCTGCTAGTGTGAGACAACAATCTTCAATATTTTGCTAGTCACTTGTCATAGGCTTATTATTGCACACTCAAATCTTAGGGAAATTATCATATTCAAGCAAAATGGAGAAGTTCAATGGAGGTGAATCAATGGTGGCATGAATATTTGGTAATATTGTTTTATGCTTTATGTCTTTATGCTCATTTGTGCTTCATTATTTATTAGGGTTTGATTTATATGCTTTATTGCATTAACTTTAATATTTTTACCTTAACCTTGTCATTTTCATTATCTACACATGTATTATGCAAGTACATGCTGCTAGTGTGAGACAACAATCTTCAATATTTTGCTAGTCACTTGTCATAGGCTTATTATTGCACACTCAAATTTGAGGGCAATTATCATATTCAAGCAAAATGTAGAAGGGAAATGAAGGTCAATCATGGAGGGCTTGAAGGTTGTTTGGTGAAATATTTCCTTACTTTTATGCATTTTCCTCCTTTGTACTTCATTGTTTAGCTAGGGTTTTGATTATGCATCTTAGTTTATGCTAACTTAGATTTTTTACCCTAGTTACAATGACACTGCATTTTTCCCCCACTTTAGCAGGAATATGAATTATTCTAATATATGCATATTAAATTAGAAATTAGCAATCACACATATTATCAAAGGATACTATAGAAGATGCAAAATCTTCCATCTAGGTTGATATGCCCTTAGAAAGAAGACTTATAAAATAACCAAAACATCCTACATTATGCAAAAACTAAACAAACAATATGTTAGCTAAAAAATACTACACTACATACAAGAAAAAACATGAGACCAACACTCAAGAAAACAAACATGCAAAACAACACTCAGAAAGAGGGAAAGAGAAGGAGAGATGATAGGAAGAGAAAAAGATACATGATTTAATACATGTATGGATAGCAAGCTATATTATGCAAGAGTCCATACAAGTAATTTTGATTGTCCATGGTTACTACAAGCTACATTGTAGGATAACCATGAGAAGGGTAGGACACATGAGAAATCACAATCTAGCAAAATTGTTTTATGTTAGGTGGCTTATATGCTACTAAGTAGTAAAGAAAGCACTAAGATTTTTGAATATTATGAAATTTAAGATCCAGTAGAGTGTGTGCATTGTGAGAGGACCCCCTTAAAATAATTGCATGATGCTAAGAATGCAAGTTATTTTAAGGAGAGAAAAAGATAATATTCTTGATAAAGAAGCATCAACAAGGATTTTGTATAATGAGACACGTGAGATTATGTTCATGAAATGATATCACACAAGATAGGGATTTCAAATGAAATATACATCACTCACATATTCACACACTAAGGAATCCATAGACATGGGGTTAGTAAAAATTTGTGATAATTGTGTATATTAGTGAAAAACAAAATGAAAGTTTATCATTCCCTGAGTAGAGTGGAACCATGAGTACAAAAGAAAAAAGATACATAAAGATAAATATTTTTTTTTGGGTCAACATAGAAGAGGCCTAAATGCATCAACACTTTGCATCCTCCCCGAAAATAAAAAATGCAAAGTATAATGCATGGAAGAATGATGATACAAATAGAAGAATTGATAACATTTTCATCTCCCATGAATCCATGTACCTACAAGGGTAGTATGGGTCCTTTATGTAAGATTAACAATCAAATATAGGAAAACATGGGGGGAACACAAAACACTCAAGCAAATGAATCTAATCTAAAGATATGAGAGTATTGTTCTAGAGACCTTCCTCAAACAAATCATCAATCTCTCCATTGATCATAAGGGAAGGGAGGTCAAACCTGTAGAGGAATTATTATAAAAAAAGTACTAGGAATTTCATCGACAGTAAAGGCTAAGGAATTTGTTGCAAGTACATCATCTTCTTGAACATCATGTTGGGCAAGTGTCAACAATCTTGTGAAGATCGAGAACAATTTTGGAATGTCAACAAAGGATTCAAACAACTGCTCTTCATGAGGGGAGTCTGGTGAATCACTGACAGAATATGTTACAAGAGGATTGCCATTATTGATCTTCTAAACGAGAGTAGTAATAGGAACATAAGAAGTTTGCACTTCCTCTATAAAGATAATTGATGAAGAGTGGGTTGGAGGTGGTGGAGAAGGAAGGTTTATTTTTTTCTTTTGATAAGGTGGAGTGGGATAATGCTTAGGTTTTCTTTTGGGTGGTGGGTGGATGATATTAATATCAATGGTAGTGGGATGGAGAACATCTAGAAAGACTTGATGGCAAGCATGCTAGAATGGTACTAGGTTAGCAAGCATGGCACTAGATATGATGGATGTGCTTGGCATGTCCAATGGTACTAAGAAAGGGGAAATATTAGGGAGATTTGGAATAAGAGGGTCCATCAAAGGAGCTAAGAAAACTTGCACCCTTTTAGGGGGGTTAATTAACATCACAACAAGAGAAAAAAGGTGCTACAAGAGAAACATTTGTAGGTAGAGAAGATGGAGAAGGAGGAATAACAAGATCTGGAGGTAGTCAAATGGGAGGAAGATGCTCAGTAGCAAGCATCTCCATGGTAGCCTACTCACGAGCCACACACATCAATGACGCTTACACTCACATGCAAATTGGTTACATATATGGTGAGGCTCAAGCATAACTATAGGAGGGGGATCACTCTATTCCAATTGCAAGGTGCCATCACATTTGAAACAAGGGAAAGGAAGGTCTCAATAGGTGGAGGGTGATATATTTGGGATGCACGTTGCATACCCTATATCATCGTTGGCTTTCCTCTTTTTTGTGGAGGTGGTCAAAGGAACAAGAGGAACCATTGGAGGAAAAAGGCATAGGTGGTGCACAAGAAGGTTTTTGTTCAACAATTTTCTTTCTTATCACTACCAAAGGGGTAGTTTGAGTAACTACAAGAGTCGCAAGAGGATAGAAAACATGTGGGGAAGTTTTCGCCAACATAGGTACCTTTACCTAATATGTCTTGCTGACATGTGTGGGAACACAAGGCATCGTCAAAGGTTGGGAAACCTTAGGAGGGATGGGAGGTTGACCCAATGGATCCCTTTTATCCTTACCTATTGCAAGGCAAGGCATGGGGATAGAAGAAGGTTGTTGTGGTTGGGTGGCCAGAATGGGAGCGATCATATGAGAAGAAGGAAGAGCTAAAGAAGAGGACTCATAGTGACTCACTTAGAATTTTAAATATGCTTTATAAAGAAAGTCTCCATAAGGTTGCAAGGATCCTAAATCAAATGGCTATAAATTATTAAGAGAGAAACCACCATGAAAGATAAGTGGATTATATCCGATGTGTTGGATTGTATACACTTCTCCTTTGTAAGGAAATCTTAAGCATTTATCAATAACCGAAGTGACTAATTTCATGGAAGCTATACATGGGATGCCTAGCTTCACATGAAATAAATCAAATTCAAGGACGATAGAAAAAGTTTGCTCCATATATTTAATTCCCACTTCTACTGACAAAGTAATGGGTAAAAGTACAAACCTATGTCACACTTTTATAACAAAATCAACCAACACAAACAAAAGTTTTCAACTTCAGCCACATCAAAGTTGGTCTTTATGTTTTGAATTTCAAAATTGTGTAAACTAGTGAAATGTAGAACTCTCAAAGTTTATTCCTGTAATTTTTTTAAAAAAATTAAAATTTGTTTTGATATTTTTTAATAAATTTAAGAGAAGGTCTTGGATTGCTGAAAATTTCAGGAAAAACTGATGTTGAGTTGATGTCAAGAAAAAAAATAGAAAACAATTTAATTCACCTGTATTTTTTCCCAAACAGATAACTTCAATATCTAGTGTAAGGAAAAAATTATAACTTTTGATGTATATTTTCCTTGAAATAACGTTTTAAAGTCAAACATACTAGAATTTGATAGTTTTCATTTGACATCAACTATTGTGTAATTTTTTAATCATTTTCAAAAAAAAAGTATACCCATTTGAAGAGGATTCTCTCCTCCAGTGTACCATATATTTTTCAAATTTTTTTCATATGTTTTAGTATTCTTTTAATTTCTAATCAACTCCTCATTTTTTTTTATTTTAACAACCTACTTGCTTTATTTAAAATAAAAAACATAATAAAACTAATCAAAATATCAAAAAATTATATATTTGAATTCTTGACTCTGAGCTCTACAAAGGGTATTTTTAGCTTTTTGAAAAAAAAACATTTTGACTAAAGAAATATCATGTTCAAGTGGAAAAAGATGAGGTGGCTGCCAATAAGGATGCTACAAACAGTTTCAATTTTGAAAGGGTTTTGACTAAAACCCTTTCGTTTGAAACCCTTTCAATTGAAAACTTGTAAATTGTGTCGAATTTTAAATTAACAAAGGGAAAATTTTATTTTAATGTTTCAAGCGAAAGGGTTTCACCCAAAACTTTATTTGACACATATAGGTAACATAGCTTCAGGCCAAATAGTTTCAATCAAAACTATTCAGATCGAAATTGTTTCGCTCTTCTAACTATTTAGTTGGTTGAAAGTGTGACACGTATTTGTTCTTTTACCCTAATGGAACCCAAAGTTGGCAAAGGAAGACTATCATGCAAGAACATGATGACATCAAATTCATCATACGTATCTCTATATAATTGATTAATTAACAATATTTCCTCAATTATTACATTTACTCTAGTACAAAGATCAACGAGAACCTCATTAAATGTTTTCTAGTTAAAATGAGTAGGAATATAAAGAGGGTCATCTTGTACTTCAATAGGCATATTATTATAAAAGAAATGAAATAGTGGGGGTAATGATGTCACACACTTGCATTGAGTAGGGGTGAGCATCAACCATGTTAATCATGACACTCAACAATGGGAGGGATGCAAAATTAGAAGTAGAACTATCAATATTTATAAAATTAGAAGAATGTGAAGGGAAAGGATTGGTGTAGATTTGCAAGTACTAATTGGGCTTCACTACTGATTTGTTCATGTTGTCCTTTCAATTGTAAATTTGAATAGATCTTTAATTGATGTGGTCTTGCACAAGGTGACACAGATGCACACATCGCTCAGTGTCATGTCTAGGCACATGATGAAATTGACAAAATTATTTTGCATCATAGGAAGCTGACAAAGGTTGATTAGTTGAAATAGGATGAATAGGAGGTAATGTAATTAGATTATCCCTTAATAACTTTTACATCACACTATGTAATGACTCAAACAATTTTGTAAATTGTCTTCTCTGTTGAGGGACTACAAGAAAGACAATACAAGCTTGTGATGTAGTTATTATATTTGTGCTTTTAAAGAACTTATTTTTCTTATAACCTTGAGAAGGCTATGCACCACCTTGAGTATCAGACATAATCGATGAGGTAGAGTCCCCATACTAGCTCACAGAATCCTTCAATAATTGTGCAATGTGATGCAAAGATGAGCAAATGAATTATATTTCATGAGTAGAATCTTATCACAAAACATTGGCTGCAAGTTTTTTATGAACACATTGTACATTAGAATCTAGGAGCACACATGTATTTGTGAAAATAAATATTGCTAATGAAAGATAAAATCAATTAATTTTTCAGTCAATCCCTACTTGCACTGGATGAGGTTAGTGAAACTAACTTGCAATCCAATGATTGCTTAGAAATGTTGGAGGAACTAGTTTATCAATTGCTCAAATGTATGAATAAAATTATCAAGAAGTGAGAAAAAACAATCTAGTGCAGTGTCTTTCAACAACTTCGAGAATAGCTTTGCTAACCAAGCATCTTTGAATAAAAAGTCATTGCATAAAGAAATGAAAGCAAATATATGATTTTAAGGGTCTCAATTCTCATTATATTTTTTGAACCTTGACACCTCAAAGCCTACACATAAAGGAGTAACAAGGATGGCTAATGAGATTTGGCTACATCTATAATATGGAGCAATTAAGGGTTACAATGAAGTTCTCATTAAGGTGGCTAGTTGGGTTTGCAATTGACCAGCATTCTATATTAATAATAGGATTGGTGGAATACATATGAATGGCATATATTTATGGGCTAGTGGATGCGAAAGTAGTGGAACCTAAAGGCTAAGAGGTTCCAAGAGTTCTTCCAAAGAAACTAGAAGAAATACCAGTAGTGGAAGCAACTATTGTGGCCATTTGTGTTTTGGTCACCATGTGCATGGTAGGTACTAACATTGACATATAAATTTGTGTGCCAGTGATAATAGATTGTGAATCTATTTTATTTGAAACTACAAAAGTGTAGGATGGGACATTTCCGTGAACAATGTGCACCAATCCCCTAAGAAATTCAACTGATTGAGGATTTACAACAAGCGCAACTTGAATAGCATCAACAAGTATTCTATCACAAAGAGTGTTAGTGTCTATAAATGTTTGAAAGTTATGCAAGTTTTGATCTAGTGCTTGCATTTGTCTAAATGGAACCCTTAATGCAGCCTTGTGATTGAATCCCCCATTTGGAAGAGGAGAAGACCAAGATGGCGAAGTAGGATCAAGAGTGATTTGGGTGGACATTGTGGCATCCTAAAAGTGTATCGTTCTTTTGAGAAATCGAAAGTTGTTTGAATAGGTGTTGAAAAAGGTTTTGATTGTTGCATGTGAAATGTGTTAAGGCTTATTCTTACTACATCACCAAAAGAAAGAGATTAGGTTGTAAAACTCATAAAAGTATTTACAACATGCAATCTGACTATTCTTCAGATAGTGAGAGGAAAAAGACTCTTTTGAAGTTGTTATTATGGTTTTTTGAAAGGCCCAAAAAGGTTTGAGTGTAAGAATATCAAGTTCACCAAAATATAGTGAAAGAAAAATGTGATCCATGAAAGGTTTATCACTTTTGAGATCAACAATCCACTCAATATGTTGAGATGAATTGATAGTTCTACAAACTATTTCTATTATCCTCTTTACAAAATTTAAAACTGAAAATGAAAATAAATACAACTAAGTTATTGCAAAGAAAAATTTCCAATTATAATATATTGGTGAAAATAAATGCCTGCAAATTTAAATAATGTAAACTTAATTAAAATAGAAATGAGATGTACATGTCTTGAAGATAGTTTTGTAGCTCGAAGAGAGTCTCAGCCTCAAACACCAACACTTAGCACTTATGTGACTCTTCGCAACACACTATCATCCAGCACAAAGATGATAGAAAAAAATAATGCACATAATCTTATCCTACACACAGAATAATACGAATATCAAATTTAAACAACACGAGAAGTGATTATATGCTAAAATGACAACATAGTTTAACTATGAAAATGAAAACAAAACAAAGTGAGGCCATGGAGAGAATAAATAAGATTTTCACTTCTTCCTCTTTGATGAAGAACATACACAAAAGAAAAGAAAAAAGTGTTTTGATTTGGTTTTTTAGGGGCTTGCCTCACTTAGGCCTCTATTTTGGTATTTCTACCTCCATGACAACCAATATTTTGATATATGTATTGAAAAAGATGTAAATAATGTAGTAAAAATTGCTATGATAAAGATAAAATAGATTAATAAAAAGATATTAACACTTATTGCATTCAAGTGTTAATATGAAAGGAAATGTAGACTAATAACATAGAAAAATCACCTTGAAGATTCAAAGAATCCTCATGGGTGGCTCATTGCTTCAAGAATGTTGTAGAGATCAAGAGATAGTGACATACATTGTGAAAAGCTTGCTATGTTTTCAATGGTGGACTAAAGTATCGTTGCTTTCACCAATGATCCTCATGGGTGGCTTGTTGCTTCAAGAATGTTGTAGAGATTAAGAGATAGTGACATACATTGTGAAAAGCTTGCTATGTTTTCAATGGTGGACTAAAGTATTGTTGCTTTCACCAATGTACGTATGCTGATGAGAGATTAAAATCAAGAAAAGATAAGACATTAACTCGTCTCAATATACAATTAATTATTCTTCTCTAGAAACTCATTAATCATTCTTCTCCACTAGCTCATTAATCATTCTTCTCTTGTAACTCTTTATTATCTTAATTTTTATCTCTATTAGAAAAATAAAGATAAAAACCTCAATTGAGTAAAAATAAATATTACAAGTGCCCTTCCCCAAATTTCTTGCCCAGGGAATGCAAAATTTGGTGCTCAAACCCCTCCCAAATAAACATCTTTGATAGGTAAATTCCTCCAATAAACAAAATATTATATAACTGTTATGTTCCTCAACTTATTCTTTTATGTATCAATGATGGCTTCTAACTTTTTTTAAAAAAAGCGGCTTCCCTTCATTATCCAATGGTGACAACTCTATATAATATAGTGGCATCGATATGCAAATCTCGCCATTGCAGCAACTATATTTAATTAATTCATATAGAAATTGTTTGTTTGCAATTTATTAAGTCGAAAAATGTTTTGCGTGTGGATTTTTTAATCCCAAAGACTAAATTACAAAAATTTCTACCTTCCCCGTTGACCCATTTGGCAAGTGCTTGAAATATTTTGGAGCCTTAAAAGGCATTGTAACTACAGATATTTCAAGCCAAAACACTAATAAAAAAATTAAAAATCTTAAAAATCTAAAAAGTTCCCGGTACGTCCAGTTATGTGGGCCATGTGAAACGCTAACTAAAATACTGCAATTCGGCCAGGTGTACCAGGCGAAAGCCTCCACCACCAATTTCCCGTAAAAGCTGGCATTATAGTTGTAAATGTCGGCCAATGGCCTGTCAGAAGACGCCACATTTAGCGGTAGCAACTGCAACTCTTTCTGCCGACGTCACAAGTCATAAATACAGAAAAGCACAGAACACAAACCCTACATACGTGCCGCTTACACCAGGCGTCAATCGCTTAAAGCCAATTTTAGAAAGAAAAACCATTTTCTGCAGAAAAAAACCTGACTCTGACTGTCATTGATGTGTCAGAATAGAGTAGACTACATCTAAAATGCCGCTTAAAAGTAGCCCTTTTAGGACTCGATTCCTTAAATAGCTGGTTATCTGGAGTGGAGTCGAGTAGAGTGGACTCGAACCTGTGATCTTCAAGTCCTCTCTCAGATCTTCCACCGAGAAAAGCTGGGAAGTGAAGCGCTACAGTACTATAAGCATGCACATGGAATTATAATTAAACAAGCCAATTGCATGCAGTATTCTTAACCCTGTGTAAAATATTCGCAGCTAATCGTCATCTTCGTTCACCATTCTTCTGTCCATGTCCAAATTCTAGTAATAAGCAGTGAATCAAAGTGCACGCCAAATTCCTTTACAAAACACCATGCGAGGAACCAAAAACAGCATTTCCTTTAGTGATACTAAAATACACTGAAGCTACAGCCAAAAGGGGAAAACACATTGAGCATTCCAATCATTGCCAGTGGAAAACACCAAAGCTCCCGTCAAAAAGGAGACAAATATATTGAATTAATTAAAAAATTCGATCTGAGAAGCCCAAATTGATGCAGGAAAACTTTCCCTGACAAGAATTAGTTAAGCGATTAGGAGGCCGGGTAGAGTGATATATGTACACTACCGATGATCAATCATTCTCTATACAAAGTTGTCCTTAAAGCAAAAAAAGAGTTTTTTTTTTGTTATGGCTCTGACTCCAGAGCTACTCCATTCCCTAAAAGCCGATATTTACATACTGCAAATATGTACAGACGAAGAAAACCCTATATTGCAGCTGATACCCCCAAAGAAGAAACCCTATTGCAACCCTAGCGTAATAGCACACGCACATTTCCAGCCCCCTGTTCTCACTGGCTCTTCAGAGAGTCCAGCCATTGCTGTAGATACTTCTGGTTATCTGTACACAAGATACAAAAAGGCGCACAATTGAAAACCTTGTGAAAATAGACTAATTCAACAAGGGATAAAGATAATATACCTTGAGAAGGACTGGTAGAGAGAACTGCATTTAACAGCTGCGCCTGAGGATCATCAGGACGAGCAGACTCGTTAACCTTCTCCTTCTTTTTACGAGGGTCCTTGACTGAGAGCGCCCTTGCGCCATAGCATGGGACCAAAACTGCAAAGCTTCTCTCCGACTCTGTCTCGCTGGAAAACTCAGAGGATTGGGGTTCGAACCACCCGATGGACCAATCCGAATCCCCAGAGCCATCCGAATCTGACATACAAACCCCATCCACCGGCACCATCACGCCGTTAAATTCTGGATCAGTCGGAGGCTTGCAATCACGCCCTGCTCCCTTTCCCCCTTTACTCTTCCTACTCCTCCTGCTCGATGCCCCCGCCACATCTTCTTCCTGCAGCCGCCGCTCAGTCGAAGCAGGAGACGCAGCAGGTCGGAGCTTCGAATCCCGCTTACGCCACAGCCATCGGGAAAGGTTGCTGAAAGTCATAGCGAATTCAGCAAAAACAAAAAAAAAGTTAAACCAAATTAAACCCTTCCAACGCTCAGGTGGCTTCCTCTACAGTGAAACCCCCGCCATTGGTAACGAAGCTCCTCTCCGAACAGCCGTGCTACTCTTAGAAAGAACTTCTGGGAAGTGACGGAAACAAGAATTTAAATCCAAATCATTTGTTTATTCATAAATCTTGTTCCGTAAGAAACAGACTAGCTCAAAACGCAATTATATCCTAGTGTGATATTTGGTGTCTGAAATCTGGCAGCAGACGGCTTTCTTCTGCCGGAGCCGGACGGAAAAAAATTCCCGCAGCATTAAAACCCTACTTGTTCCTCCCACTTGGACGGTCGTCAATGCTCCTAGTATTTCAGATCACGCTGTCCGTCCGATTATAAGGACAATAATACACCCAAACAAAAATAATAATAAAAAATTCTAACTTGTGTCCCCACTGCCACACTTCTCCGCTTGTATGTGTCGAGAAGGACAAGTGGCACCTTTTCATTTGTTCCCTGCATGAAAACAAATTTGCTAATTCCGTCGCCCGCGGATCGCTTTGTGCATCTTGCTTCCAATCATCATGCACAAGCAGCCAATATAGACTTCTCAGATTTCTAAGAATATTTTATCTTTTGCTTTTTGTTAAATTTAATCTTTTTCTAATAATTTCTATATTAGCCAAATAGGTTTTAACTTTTTACAAGGAATATTAAACCTAGAGAAACAATAGTTGAAATATTGTTGTGTGGAAAATACATAATAGTCTTCAAAGATTCTCATGATTGTCCAATCAATTGCTTTGGATGTGAATCTTTTAAATGGTGATATTGGCATGCACGTCTTTTATAATGTACTGAGTTTATGGTGATATTGGCATACAAGTCTTTAGTAATGTATGGAGTTTATGGTGATTGCGTGGTCTTTTATATTTTTGCATATTCTATATGGAAAATAAATAACATTATTCTATCTTGATCTCATTATCACTTATCTTTGAAATCAATCCTCATCCTTAAATCTACTTTTTTCTACCCTAGTTAAGGTTTGTAGGCACATAATTGATCTTAATCATTTGAGCACATGCATATCTAAACCCCACATTTTCAAAAATTCAAATTAAAAAATGTATTGATGTTTTCACTATTTATTATAAGTTATGCCTAAAGTGTGAACTATTCCAAATTGGACTCTAAGGTGGTGTAATTAAATACTCTCTAATTCATTTAAATCCTGCTTAAAATGTGAAAAGAATACCTAAGTCAAAGAGCTTAAGAAATGGGCGGGGGCCCTAGCTCGGTTGGCTAAGTAATTCCGTTGCGGCTCTGCTGGTCACGAGTTCTAGTCTCCCGTCCCGGTGAATGGGCGTTCGGCGCGGCCGCCAATCATTAAAAGTTTACCAGTGCACTGCAGTTTATAGGGGGTCGTGCTACCCGATTCCTGCAGTCTAAAAAAAAAAAAAAAAGAGCTTAAGAAATAATTAATTCTACGTTGTTTATTTATGGCATCATTGTAGGAGCAAAGTACATGCTTATCTGGTATCCTCAATCTTAGTTCACCATTATTAAATTGATCCATGCAAGGGTCTGACTAAAGAGAACATGACCCTTGCATTTTAGTAGATTCCCTAATGATGCTTGTAAACATCAGATGTTCCTTACTATATTCAAAATGTATAAATACAAGCAAACAAGGTTCAATCATAAGTTTTTAGTCAAATCATACACATGAATCACATGGTTAATTCTATATAGAAGTTCATATGCATTCTTACACACACATAAATATGAACTAAGATAGTGCACAATCTAATTTCCAAATCAACAATAATCATCTAACAAGCCTTGAAATTCTGACATCATGGCAAGTGGTTTTTTGAAATATATTGTAAGGCCCTCTTTCCTTGTCTTGATTTTCATTTTGCTAATGCTAGAGGATGCACTCAGGACTTGTTTGATAAATGATTAAATCATATTTAATCAACTTTTATTTACATTTTAATGTGACGATGGTGTAATGGAATGTTATTATTGTAATGTGGATTATATATTGTTGGTTGATCTTATATATGCTACAACAATTGCTATGAATTGGGAAAATGTGCATAATCTTTGACTTGAGTGGGTAAGTATAAGTAATGGTGGTTAATTAGAGGCGGTAACATCATTTGTTTGGTTATATTAGTTTGTTGTACTCATCTAGAGTAAATGATGTGTCTCATGTGAAACCAATAAAACTAATATCCAAATCAATCACAATTTTGGATCTCTTATGTGTCAAGACCTATGAACATGTTTTTATTTGGGTGATTTAATGTGTTTTGATTGTGCATTTCATCGATATGTGCAAATGATTAAATAAGCTTTTTGAAATCATTTTTGCCTTTGAATTTATTTATTTTTAAATGTCTTATTTAGTAAATAAAATAATTTAGAGGAAATATTACATTTGAAACTGAAAATAGTCCTTTTGAAATATCTAGCTTTGAATGAGAAAAGGAAAGAGGGATTTGTTTAGGTTTTACCTTATGCACAAAAGTGATTTTTAATTCATTTTATCTTCTTTTTCATTTTACAACTTTCCTTCTAGTAAAAATTGAAAGAGAAATATATGGAAAGAAACATTTTCTTCAAACATCTTTTTGTCTCAAAGATTAGAAAGGATTTCTTGAATTTAAAAGATTGGATTTATATGAAGACTTCTTGGCTTGCTTATGGATTGAAGATTTACAACTTGTTTATTTGTTTCCACTTCTTGTAGGTATTTATCTTGTGATTTAATCTAGAAATTGGTAGGAATTTAGTTAAATAAATAGAGATCTTGATGTATGGAATTAGTTGTTATTTTGCTTGTGCTATGGGTTTTCTTGAATTTGGGATTAAAAATATATTCCATTATATTGAATAAATATTAGTTTGTAGTTTATTAATTTTAGAAAAACATAGTTTAGTACATAATTTTTTACAAAAAAATCCTCAAATTTTATGTGATTGTATAATTGTGATGTTGGGTGAATTTAGAACAAGAGGGTATTATGTAAGATTCTAAAATTGGTTGTCTTAATTTTTTGAAAATTTGAAGGTTCATCAATGGAAGAACCTAAATATTAATGGGTTCTTTAAAAAATATTAAATTATTTGTTTTTAAATTTTAGAACTTTTGCGATATTGTTTTGGGGAAACATGATTTTACCATTAAAGTGTACTTTCATTAGGATGCATGTTGTGTGTAAATTTTTATTTTCCTTCTAAGGGATAATTGTATAAGCTAGTTACTAGAACATGTGGTAAGATCTACACTTTTGGATCCTCATTTTGCTTTTTTACTACAGCTTCATTGGTTGATTCCCCACTTGAATCTTCACCTGACCCCTCCTCCTCCTCTTCATCCTCAAATCACTTGCACAACACATAAGTGAATTTCATTTCTAATGAAAAATGCACCAGACCTATAGGTATATAAGTTTATGCCCAAACCTTGAGCAAAGTTTGTGATAATGATTTCACATGCTAAACTGGATTGCATTTGATAATCCGTAAGATTTGAGATCAACATAAAGTTACATTTGATCCTTGCTTTGCATCATGGCCATGTATTTTATACCATACCATCGTATCGATGCCAGAGGTGAAACTCCAATGCATGTGAACACCTATACGGCCAAAAACATCTCGAAATAGTAGCAACCCCATAGTACCACAGAGGCTTCAAAAATTGATCTTACTAACTGCATGGTATCGCCTTATTTTTCGGCCATGACATCCTTATCTAGGCAAACCAACAACCCCTACCAAGTGGTTGGAATATTTGATTGAATTATATTCTCAGTTTGGTCAATACCTTGGTTTGAGAGGTCGTCAACCACCCCGTTTTCTTCTCTATACATGTGAAACATTTTATAATCACCAATTAAAATCAACACACAAGATATCCTTTCAACCTATTGTTGCATTTTCTAGTTTTGAGCTTTATTGCTAATAACTACCTTAATGACCACTTCCAAATAACCTTCAATGTCAATATTGTTCAAACCTTTCCCTGCATAGTACTTTAAGCCTTCATATAATGTTGAACATTCAACTTTGTTATTTGTTCCTTTTGATAACTTGATGGAGGCAGCCCAAAGTATTGAACTTTCCTCATTTCTGATAATGAAACAAACACTAGATTGCCTTGGATTGCCTTGTGAGGCCCCATCAAAATTCATTTTCAACCTACCTTTGGGGGGGAATTCCCATTTGATTTTACTCCTTTCTATTTTTTATTTAAAAGAAAAGTCTTTGGAGGATTTACCATAGGCCACTTCCACACACTAGTGCAAAAACAACAATATATGATTAAATAACTACTAAAAAATGCATACAAATGGCTAAACATGATCACATGACCATTATAGTTTATTTCCAGTCATTTATAACGCGACCAAATTGATGACTAAACCATTTTTAGTCATTTATTGGTTGTTTTGATTGATTGATTTGGTGGTATATTTAGTCGTTGATTTAGTCATTGATTGTTGTAATCTAGTCACTTATTTAGTCATTTTTTATTCACGGATATATTTAGTCATTGATTTAGTCATTGATTGTTGTAATCTGGTCACTTATTTAGTCATTGATTTAGTGATTGATTGTTGTAATCTGGTCACTTATTTAGTCATTTTTTATTCACTGATATATTTAGTCGTTAATTTAGTCATTGATTGTTGTTAACTGGTCACTTATTTAGTCATTTTTATTCACTGATTTTCATCCATTGGTAGTGTATTTAGTCATTGATTTTAATCATCATTTTGATCAATTTGGTAGTTTATTTAATTTTTTTGTTCACTGATTTCTGTCAACCGGTAGTATATTGATACATTGTTTATTAATTACATAATCATTATATTTAGTCATATTTATTCACTGATTTTTGTCAGTTGGTAGGATATTTCGTCAATTGGTAGTTTATTTAATTATTTTTGTTCACTAATTTCTACCTATAAGTGTTGGAAATGAGACAATGCTTTAATTCAGGTTTAAACATAGAAAAACATAATCAATCATTCATGTGCACATAATGAAGCAACTATTAAGAAGGAAAAATACTAAAATTTTATTGAGAGAACGTGTTCTTATAGTAGATACAAGACAGAAATGTGTCTTTGCTTTGAAAAATGTACTATTACAAAGTGTGTTTCTCAGTGTTGACTGAGAAAACTGAGTTACAATGGGCTAAGCTATCTAACAGCTAGTACTACATGATAAACATCAACTATGTCATTTTTTTCAAATATTTTAGTGGCCACCATGTGAAGGTCCCTTCTTTCTCTCTCAAATGAACATATCCATCTATTTTGTCTTCATAAGCAAGGGGTATGTTACTTGTGACCTTTAAAATACTTACATTTGCATCTCCTATTCCTTTCAATTTGACTCCATGTATAGTGGATAGTGAGTGAATCTACCCAATGCCCATAGCAGCACCATCAAACGGATCCAACGAATCAACTTTATCCCCTTCTTGGAGTTTATCAATAAATATCTACAAAAACAAAAATAAATACACATTATATTGAGATATAAAACACACATTATATTGTTTTTGATAGCTATATGTAATGTCTTATATCTTGGAACAAATCAGTTTTTGTATGTGCTTTTTTTAATTCAAATTGAATAACAAATAAGTAACATTTTACTCTAAAAAAAACTAACCCATTGCGAGGTACAAACAAATGGAGGGAAATACTGTTGGCAACACAAGGGCAGACAACTAAGAGGGGGTTGAATCAGTTGTCACCGAATTTCAAACTTATTCAACTTATTAACCTTATTCTTAGATATGATCATTAATCATGAAAGCATAAAAGAACAACACATCAGAATCACACATAACACCAAGATTTTTATGTGGAAACCCTGTTAGGGGAAAAACCATAGTGGAGGTTAGTCCACAAGATTATACCCTATTAAAAGTATAAGAGAATATGAATGGGGAATGCACATGCATTCAGGCACACTACCTAGAGCTCATTGCTCAAATACAAATAGGCTTACTACCCAAAGGAAGACACGCTATCTTATAGAAAGGTTCTGATTAAATCCATCAGACTTTGAACTGAGAAAATAGCATCTACTAATGCCTAGTTATAGTTTTGGTTAGACTCATAAACACTTCTTCACTCTTCACCACTCTTCTTCACTCTTCTTCACTCTGCCTTCAAATGATCTAAACTTCATTCGCACATAGGACTCATACACTTCACACACACACACTCATACATGCTTCCAAAATGATAAAACAATCGCTCTTATATATCTACAACAAGAAATTCCATCGCTATAGGTCAGCTCCAAAGAAATAATAAAATAATTACAAACAGTTGGCCCAAAATAAATAAAGAGTATTCATGCAAATCAGCCAAGGTCGGCCACAACATAGTGAATACCAAAAATAACATCCTCAAAAACAAACCACCTTGATTAATTACTCCTTGAAGATCCACAACACGCTTAAACACCTTGTCGGCCAAGAAGATGAAAAACATGAACACGCAAGAGAAAATCTCGGGTCACGAGCACAATGATCAATGCAGAAATGTAACATAGATAGAGCATGAACTAGAAACATCCACAAGCATCATGAAAAACCAAGAAGCATCTACAACAATTGAACTAACTGAAATCACATGATCTTCATTCAAGAACACACATTGAAGTAACAAAAAAACTGTTAGAATACAAATCTTCATAACTTGATCAAATCTTCACGTGGATCTCTAAAACTTGACGTGGATAAACTATATATAATCCACAAGAAACCCTTTATTCCACAACCTCATAACAGCAATGACCTGAACACACTGACAAAAAGAACTTCACTTCACCACTGACAACCTGTAGCACTTCTTATTACAATTTTCTCAATATCCTCGACATATATAACTTATAATGCAACAATGCTAATAGTGTTGACATCAATGACAACCACATATCAGCAACACACCACAACATCCAACAATCTCCCCCTTTGGCATTAATGTTAACACATGTTGTGAAAAATACCATCAACACAACTACACTTACTCCTCCTTAGGTTTTGACTCTTCTTTCCTCAACTACTTTTCTCCCCCATAAAGTTTTTCACATTACTCTTCTCCCCCTTTAACATCAATGGAAAATATCTCTTCTATGCAAGCTCTAAACCACATATCTGAACATCTAACTACTCCCCTTGACTAATAGGCACCACAACATTAATCTGGATAAAAATATGATCATGAAATGCACGAATTGATGCAAATCAATGCATCCTTAGTTCTGATTAGGAGGGGTAATTACCTCTAACTTCCCTCTGAGATACTCAAAAGTATCCTTAGGCAATGGCTTGGTAAATATGTCTACAATCTATTCCTTGGTAGGAACATACTCCAATCTGACTTCCTTTTCACTTACTTTGTCTCTCAAAAAGTGAAACTTGATAGATATATGATTGGTCTTGGAATGCAGCACTAGATTCTTAGAAATTTTAATAGCACTTGAGTTATCACATAATATAGCAATAGGCCCATCAATCACAACTTTGATATCCTTCAACATCTACTTCATCCACAACACTTGAGTACAATTATTAGCAGCAGCAATGTATTTGGCCTCTGTAGTAGATAAAGAAATGGCATTATGCTTTTTTCTTAACCATGAAATCAACTTCTTTCCCAAGAAAAATGCTCCACCACTAGTACTTTTCTTTTCATTGACATCTCTTGCCCAATCAACATCAGTAAAGGCACTCAAAGTAAGATCATCATCTTTAGGATACCATAAACCAAAATCAATTGTCCCCTTCAAGTATCTGAAAATCCTCTTCACAACAGTCATATGAGATTCTTTAGGATCGGCTTGAAATCTAGCAATAATACATACAATATTCATGATATTAGGTCTAGTTTGAGTCAAATAAAGCAATCTACCAATCATTCATTTGTATCTAGTCTGATTTTCCTTCAGAGAATCATCATCAGTTGTCAACTTGCATCTGGTCACCATGGGTGTACCAACTAGCTTTGAATCTTCCATACCAAATTTCTTCAATAATTCTTTCACATACTTGGACTGAGATATAAAAATCCCTTTATCTAACTGAGTAATTTGCAATCCCAAGAAGAATATCATCTCTCCAATCATTGACATCTCAAACTCATTCTGCATCTCATTAGCAAACTTCATACACAAGTTGTCATCTCTTCCAAATATGATATCATCAACAAAAACTTCCACAATCAAATCTTTATCATCATTCTTGAAATATAGATTACTATCAGCAATACCTTTGTTAAATCCAAGCTTCACCAAGTAGTTATCCAATCTGGCATACCATGCTCTAGGGGCTTGTTTGAGTCCATACAATGCTTTCTTCAATTGGCAAGTTACCATATCTCCCTGATCAGCCAACTGAAATCCATCAGGTTGCTCAACATACACTTCTTCCAATTCACCATTTAGAAAAGCAGACTTGACATCCATTTGATAAAATTTGTAGTATTTGTAAGCAGCATAAGCGAGAAACAATCTCACAACTTCAATTCTAGCAACAGGGGCAAAGGTTTCTTCAAAATCAATACCTTCCATCTATGAATATCCCTTACATACCATTCTTGCTTTATTTCTAACCACTTCACCTTGTTCATTCAGTTTTTTTCTAAAGACCTATTTAGTTCCAATTACATTCTTATCCTTAGGTCTGGGAACAAGAATCCATGTATCATTCTTTTCAATTTGTTGTAGTTCCTCTTTCATTTCTTCAACCCAATGTTCATCTTTGCATGCTTCATTCACACTAGTAGGCTCAGTCTTTGAAATCAAACAATATTCTTCTGCAATTCTTCTCCTAGTCTGGACACCTTTGTTCTTATCACCTATGATATGATCCTTTGAATTATTCAACCTTACATACCTCAGAGTCTTCTTAGAATTTTTTTCAACTTCAGGTTCTTTTGATCTCTCTTTTCTTCTTCTACCAGTTTCTTCTTCCTCTTGATCTTCTTGATTTACCGGAATGATTTGGACTTGACTTGAGTTCTGACCTTGCTTTCATTTGTTTGTACTATCATTCTGATCATTAGAATCATATCCACAAGTTTTTGATAGTGCACCAAAGTCTTCATCAAACTTAACATTTGCACTTTCAACCATTTTCTTCAATATTTTATTGTAGCACCGGTAGGCCTTACTCTTAGTAGCATAACCCAGAAAGATTCCTTCATCACTCCTAGCATCAAACTTTCCTATATCTTTATCTCTTTTGATATAACACTTGCTTCCAAAGATCTTGAAATATCTAACAGTAGGTTTTTGACCAGTCCATAGCTCAAAAGGAGTCTTACTAGTATCACCTTTGATTTGTACCTAGTTAAGTGTGTACACAGCAGTACTCATAGCTTCTCTCTAGTAGATATGAGGTACATTTCCTTCCAACATCATGGTTCTAGCAGCATCTAGAACTATTTTGTTCTTCCTTTCCACAACTCCATTTTGTTGAGGGGTCTGCGGTGCAGATAATTGCCTCTTTATTCCATGCTCTTCATAAAAAGAATTAAACTCACCGGAAGTGAATTCTCCACCTGATCTTAGACATTTAATCTTTAGACCTGTCTCTGTCTCAACCATAGCCTTAAAGATCTGGAACTTTTCTAGAGCTTCAGATTTCTCCCTTAAGAAAGTAGCCCACATCATCCTTGAATAGTCATCAATAAGTAACATGAAGTATCTATATCCTTGTAAACTTCTAGTTCTAGTAGGACCACACAAATCAGTATCCAAAAGATCCAATAATCCATTTGAATTTTGTTGTTTACTCCAAAATGAAATTCTTGTTTTCTTTCCTAACTGACATTCTTTGCATATGGCATTAGTAGGTTTCATCAGCTTAGGAAGGTCTCTCACAGCCTTAGTGGAACTTATCTTGATAATATTATCAAAGTTAACATGACACATTCTCCTATGCCACAACCAGCTTTCATCAATTTGAGCAATCAAACAACTTTTACTAGCAACACTTAGGTGGAAATTATTACCTTTCATTTTTGTACCTAATTCAATCACATTTCCTGAATTTCCCAATATCTTGCACTTACCATCCATGAACTAAAGATTGTATCCCTTATCAACCATATGTCCAACACTTAAAAAATTATGCTTCAAACCTTCAACATACAAGACATCATTAGTGTTATGTTGACCATTAATAGAAATGCATCCTCTTCCACGGATCACACCAGTTGTATTATCACCAAATCTCACAACACCACCATCATACTTTTCCAGATTCACAAACTTACTTTTATCTCCTGTCATATGATGAGAACAGCCACTGTCAATTACCCATTCATCTTTCTCTTCAACTCGAGCAGCTAGGGCTTTCTCCACATTTGTACAACTAGCAGATTCAGTAGACACAAGATTATTTTCCTTGATAGCAACAAACACAAATTCATCTTCACTTCCATTTTCTTTGTCAAATTCATCATCTGTCACACCTTCATTAGTAGCATAGTAACACTTCTTTTGGAATTTAGGCTTGTTATATCTTGACTTGGAAACTCTCTCAAGACACCTTGATGCAAAATAACCTATCTTATTGCAAGAGAAACATTTAATAGTTAAATTTCCTTTATACTTACCTTGTCCTTTGGCTTCTCTTTTCACAATCAATGCTTCAAGTTCTTCAAGCTCTCTTTCTTCTTCATCGAGTTGTCTTATTTCATCCTCATACTTGAATGTTTGTCTAGATGAACTTTCACTTGGATCATATCTTTGTCTATCTCTTCCAGAAGTAGTGGCCTTGAATGCAGATTCAACCTTAGGAAGTGCATCACCGAATTCACTCAACTCAAAAGCAGTAAGCTTACCAATCAACATATCTCTAGTAACATTTGTCATAGTTCGGAGCTCTTCAATAGCACTAGCCTTGACTTTGTAAGAATTAGGCAGGGATCTAAGCACTTTAGCAACAATCTCTGATTCATCTATCTATCCACCAACACATCTAATACCACACACAAGTTCATTCACTCTTTGCATGAAAGTAGTAACATTTTCATCATCACCCATTTTCAACTTTTCATATTTCCCTTTTAGACTTTGTAGTTTAGCAATCTTCACATTAGCATCACCTTTATATAAGGTCTCCAATTTTTTCCATATCTCATAAGCAGTCTTCAAATCCATCACATTTGTCATCTCAGTATCAGTCAAAGCACTCAACAACACCTCCTTATCCCTGATATTATATTCAACATCCTCGATCTCAGCAGAAGTAGTAGGACCATTCTATGGAACAACATATATATTTTTTGTAATGCTCCAGTAGGGTTCACGAATGAATCTCAGATGGCACTCCATTTGAGTTTTCCATAAAGAATCATTTGTTCCATCAAATCTAGGACTATCCTTCTTATAAGTTGTCATCCCAGATCACCTCAAGCTATTAAACTTCTTCCAAGGAAGCACAAGCTCTGATACCAATTATTGGCAACACAAGGGAAAACAACTGAGAAGGGGGGTGAATCAGTTGTCTCTAAATTTCAAACTTATTCAACTTATTAACTTTATTCTCAGATCTGATCATTAATCATGAAAGAATAAAAGAACAACACATCAGAATCACACATAACACCAATATTTTTACATGGAAACCCTATTAGGGGAAAAACCACAGTGGAGGTCAGTCCACTAGATTATACCCTATTAAAAGTATAAGAGAATATGAATGGGGAATGCCCATGCATTCAAGCACACTGCCTAGAGCTCACAACTCAAATATAAATAGGCTTACTACCCAAAGGAAGACACATTGTCTTACATAAAGGTTTTGATTAAATCCATTAGACTTTGAACTGAGAAAATAGCATCTGCTAATGCCTGGTTACAGTTCCGGTTAAGCTCATAAATACTTCTTCACTCTTCACCACTCTTCTTCACTCTACCTTCGAATGATCTGAAATTTATTCGCACATATGACTCATACACTTCGCACACACACTCTCATACATGTTTCCAAAATGATAAAAAAATCGCTCTTATATATCTGCAACAAAAAAATTCATTGCTATAGGTCAGCTCCAAAGAAATAATAAAATAATTACAAACAATCGGCCCAAAACAAATAAAGATTATTCATGCGAATCAGAAAAGGTCAACCACAACATAGTGAAGACCGAAAATAACATCCTCAAACATGAACCACTTCAATTAATTACTCCTCGAATATCCACAACATGCTTAAACACCTTGTCAGCCAAGAATATGAAAAACATGAACACGCAAGAGAAAATCTTGGATCACGAGCACAACAATCAATGTGGACATGCAACACAGATAGAGCATGAACTAGAAACATCCACAAGTATCATGAAACACAAGAGAAGCATCCACAACAACTAAACTAACTGAAATCACATGATCTTCATTCAGGAACACACACTGAAATAACAAAAAAGCTGTCAGAATACAAATCTTCACAACTTAATCAAATCTTCATGTGGATCTCTGAAACTTGACATGGATAAACTAGATACACTCCATAAGAAACCCTTTAGTCCACAACATCAGAACAACAACGACTTGAACACAACGATAGAAAGAACTTCACTTCACCACTGACAACCTATAGCACTTTTTATTACAATTTTCTCAATATCCTCGACATATATAGCTTCTACTGCAACAATGCTAATAGCGTTGACATCAATGACAACCACATATCAGCAACACACCACAACATCCAACAAAGACTACAATTGTGCTAGACAATACAAGTACTCCAGAAAGAGACATGAATTAGAAATAAAGTCCCCCCAACTGAGGACCATGACATCCCCGAACACAATGCACTAATGCATTGTCAAAATCTATGTATGCACTCTATTACAACTAAGCTCTAAGCTTCCATATGTAAGTTATAGGTTCTCCCTTATTTCCATAATCTATGTATACTAGCTAATTACACTTCACTACTATTCTAGCTAGCTTCTATCAAATAGGTAATGATTACCCTTATTTACATAATAAAAAAACCATTAATTGAATAGTACTTACTTGCATGTGGTTTCATAACACTCACCTCAATTTCAGCACGTCTACCACTATGAATATCATGTGCATGCTCGTCGAGTTCATCATCATAATCACTATCAACATCATTGCAGACATGAAGTTGTACAATTTTACAGAGAATTCTATTGACAAGGCCTTTTTGTTTTTGTTTTGCTTTCATATAATTGCTCTACATCATATGGTTTAATCATCATGCAATAATTAATATAAGTCAAGTAAAGAATGCAAAAGCTATAAATTTTTGTCCAAAAGAACATTTTAAGCAAGAAGAATGACAAAACATTGGGATAGATTAACTTACAACTTAAAGAATGCAAAAGCTATAAATTTTTGTCCAAAAAAAAATGAAAAAACATTGGGACAAATTAACTTACAACTTAAAGAATGCAAAAGATATTTTTTTTTTCCAAAAGAACATTTTAAGAATGAAGAATGACAAAACATTGGGACAGATAACTGACAACTATTATATTAATTACCTCAACTTTAGGACAACTAAGATGACTATGATGCACATTCTTGTCCACTTCATCATGATCACTATCAATATCGACAACTCTGTCAACATCATGAAGGCATTTTTGTTTTCCTATTGCTTTGATAAAATTACTCTGTGTGTGGTTTAACCATTGTGAAAAAAAATATCCAAACCATTCAATAGTCTTGTAAACAATGCAAGCTATAAATTTGTCCCAAAGAACATTTTCTGGATCACTCCAACAATAAAGAAATTGGGTTGGATTCTCCTACACTCATATTTCAATAATCTACATATTAAAAGGCATGTGTATACAGAATTTCCAAAAAATAAGAAATGAGATCAATAGAACCTCTTACCTCATCTGAATCCATGGATTTATGCTCATTCCATGTAGAAACTATAGGGTTAATAGAGGCAACCAACTGCGAAACTTGCTAAGTGAGATTGAATATGCAACTCATTACCTTTTGGTACCCTAGTTCATTTGAGTTGACATGATCTACAGAGGCTCCTACTGGGCATTGAATAGATGGTTGTGAAATCTCTATTCATGAACTAGATTTCCACTTCATCCAACTCTTAGATTTACTAGGATCTAGTGTTGCCATATAATTGACAATATCTTATGCACCTGCTTCTCTATTACTATTTTCCACCTAAAATACAATGTCAATTTCAACATATAGTCAGTTCAATAAAAAATCAAAATAAATAACACAATGTAAATTGAACCAAAAAGCTATACACTTACTGCAAATTTTTCCATATTGGCGTGCAACCCACCTCGGCCAAATTTATATCCAGACCTCACACTATCTCTTGATCTCTTTCCTCTATTACTCTTTGCCAAATATTATTCGGAATGCATACTTTCTTTCAATGCCTCCCTATATTTGGGAGATAGAGTGGAGTCTAACCTCTCTTTTCCCTCCATGATTGTTTTTTGCAATTGTATCTAAAATTATTCATCAAAATTCTCATCTTTTGTTATAATAGCGCTGCTAGAGGCGAGCTCACCTTAAAAGCATGCAATAAATGCATTAAAACAAAAAAATGAAACTTCAGTTAGGGTCACATACCGAGGTGCCGATGCCAGGTGGCCGCTGGTAGGTCCGAACTTGGTCTGAAATATGTAGAGGAAGCTGTCGTTGCGCCATATCATCAGGAGATCAGAGCTCGAATCTCAAGGTTGCTAGCGGAGGTGTGTGCAAATGATTTGAAAATGACCCCTCGGGCCCCTTTTAAGCCTAAAAATTAGGGTTTTTTTGACCCTTTAGGGCTGTCCTGCTAGGGTTTTGGCCCCCTGAACTCGTTTTTGTCTATTTGAGGCTTTTTTTTCATCGTTTTATTGTGTTTATACATGTTTTTAGCCTCTCGGACCCCTTTCGGACCTGTCGGGCACTTTGTCACTTTTTTTCACAAGATCACCCAAAAAATTAAAATTTTCATCCAATCTCTCGAGGGGGCATTATAATGGCATGTTTTCTCTCACCATGCAGCAGTAGGGCAAGATTTTGAATATCAAAACTTTTTTTGGCTTTGATCGAGATCGGTTATTCTTTGAACCAACACAACAAGTGCATTGCTTCAAAGAAGGGCAAAATGTAGACATCAAAAATGTATTGATTGACATCGTGCACCTAATCCTGACTTACTAACATCGTTTCTTCCTAAATCATCCCTCGGTCTAACCATTTAATCAAATTCCCCTATCTGATTAAATTCATCAATATTCATCTCTTAATTAAATAAATCATTTTATCTAATCAAGTCAATCCCCTGTTAATTAAATCAATCCATTTGATCGAATTATCTCTATTTAATTAAATAATCAATTTATTTGTTTAAATCTCTAAAGTCTATCCATTAAATTAAATAAATTAAAACCTTATTGGATTTAATCTAACATCATCCCTTTTAATTAAATAAATCAAAATCTTTATTTAATTAGCCTCTTGTCATATTCCTCTCTTATTTGATTTAAATAAATCCATAAATCTAAGTCAAATAAGTCACATCATCAAAACTCCTGTTAAATTAATTAAACCCTTGATTAATTTAACCTCATCTCATGTCACATCCTCTAGATAATGCAAGTTGCACATGAAAATAGATTTAATTTATTTATTAAATCTCTATTTTCCTCACAAGGCATCTTTTGGAATATTCTCTCAATTTGAATTCAAAAATTCCAAGTCAACATGTACATCCAACAAGGCATTTAAAACCTCTTACATGTCCTTTGCCTTGAGCCAAGTGGCATTTATTGCATTTTCCCTTTCCTCTTACATGTTATTTCAACAAATTTGAATTTCAAATATTCGCATTTATTGGCACAAACCCTAAATCTTGCACAACCATCATCCATTCATAGCTTGACAAGTGGCACCATATCATTGGATGAATGTTAGTCCCACATTGCTCAAATTTGGGCATTCATCCATCTTGAAATCCTATAAATTAAGAGCTCATCTCCTCATTTTATCATCCACAATCCAAGCAAAGTTACCATGCTAAAATACTTAGCCATTTCCATTCATCCATCTTGAGTTCTTAGCTAGGTTATTGCAGATTTTGTTTGGAGCTCTCACCATTTCATCAAAAGTGGATCATCAATCTCTTCAACATTCGAATCTTGCATCTTAGGGATTGGGAAAGGGCCAAATTTCCACATCAAATTGGCACCAATTCCCCCATGGGATTGAGAGTTTGCATATCTAATTAGGATTTTATCTTGTTTTTATCATTTGCATTGTGTTCTTCAATATTTTCATTCCTAGTTTGATTTGTAAATGGATTTCATGGGGAATCCTTCTTTTAGCTTCTAATTTCTTGTCTAACTCGTTTATTCATGTTGTTTTGTAGGTACTAGGAAAAGGGTTCGCACATTTGGCACTAGAAGGAGGGCTAGACATCAAAATTTCTAACATTTTCTCAAAAATTCTATGCTTTTCTGCACACACAGGAAATTCCAACGCGGGCTCGCCGGCGTCACTGTTTTCGCGCCGCGGGCTCGTCAGCGTCGCTATTTTAGCACCGCGGGCTCATCAGCATCGCTATTTTAGTGATGCTGGACTCATCCCACCAAAAAATTCAAATTCTAAACTCCACTGCTGGACTCACCGATCTGCACCAGTTTTCAAAAAATTTAAAATTCTAATGCTTTCAAGAACTGCGACGCTAGGCGAAAAGAGTGACGCAATCGTGCTCTCTATCCTGACACAGAGCATCATTGATTGGTAAGCGGCGCTGTAAGAGCACCGCTGGAAGAAAAAAAATAGTGACGCCTTCATGAGTTGCGACGCTGGAAAACAGAAAAAGGGAGAATTTAGTTTTTTAGCACATGCTTTTGGTTCATTATTTATTTATCTACTATTTTCTAGTTTTTTAACTTTTGTTTTTTTCCAGAATCTGATTATTTTCTACTTTGTAGGTTGGAAGCCAAAAGCAAAGGAAGGAGAAGCATGGAGATGACATTTTGTCTAATCAAAGTGTTTTTTAACACTTAAGTGTTTGTTTAACACTTCTTTAAGTAATTTGTCATCTTTTCTTTCTTTAGAACACTAGCTTTCATTTGGGTTTAAAAAGGATACTTTTTGTTTATTTTTTGCAAAAGGATTAAAAAGAACCTTAGGATCAACAACTTACTAGATTTCGTTTATGGATTAAACAATTGAACAAATGTCTTTTCACTTGTGATTTGGTGCTTTAAAATGAACTCACATATTGTTTTAAGGATCTAAAAAGAACAAGTGTAGTTGTGTTTTTCGTGAAGGCTTACTTAGACTAAAGCCATTGGAAAAGGACGTATGCGCTTCTCTCGCGCTTTATAGCGATCTTGAGAATCAAAAGGTCTTTTCCATGACTTTGGGTTGAGATAAAGCAATCACCTCCACACTTCGATTTGGGCTTAAAATTGGACAAACTATTGTGAGAGTGTGAGTGGGGGTTTTGTTGCATATATTCTCTTTCCTTGTTGCCAACAAGGATTGATCGAGTTACGAATATTGTTCTTCATTCGCTTTTGTTTATCCTAGAGGGTCTGCCTTAGGGAAAAAGTACTCACCCAAGGGAACGACTCAACCGGTAACACTCTAAAGCCAAGAGTATTTCCAACCGGGATATAAATGTGGATATTGGAAGAAACGCCAATATCACTCGGTTGACTCCGACAAGATGGATCCAAAAGGGGACTCTTGCCACGTTGGGTCAACTCCTACGAACGGAAAGTCCTTACTAAAACCTATGTGCTAGAATTTTCCAAAATCGTTTATCTATTTGTTGGTCCAAGAACGGTCGTTCTGAAGCCACCCCACACTTTTACGGTCTTCTAGTAGAGATGGAAAACATGCCATGGGAGTTTCATGGGTGTTGATGCTTGGCTACCCTATATAAGTGAGTGCCATGGAGGGGAACCAGTGGGGTCAAGCATCTAACCATCCGCTAGAGATAAGTGTAGTTGGACTTGTCCAAGTGGGAATCCAACAAATATTGTCTTACACATCCATAGGATTGTACTTATTCTTGGGTTACAAAATGCATTGCTTGTTTGAAAACACCATGGAAACAAACACTTAACATCATCCAAATTTCAAACCCTTTTGAGGATAAATACAATTGACTCAATCCATATGTTATTGCTTTCCCTTGGGATTTACATCCTTAGAGGTTTCTAAGCATTGGATTATATCTCAATTTGTCTCCTTAAGTAAACAATAGGAAAACCCCTTGCCTTAAGTTTATTAAATTTCCACATAACATATCTTGTGGGGTTTGAAGAAATTAAGACATTGGACATCTTAGCTTGAAAACCTAATTGAAGAAAGTGTTTTTGGTAAAATAAAGACATTAAGCAAAGCTAAGAAAAATGAACTTTCATGTGTGTTAAAGACTTTACAATCCCAAAGCACAAGTCATTGTTTGAAAATCCAAAAATGCATGTCCAAATGAAATCATTTCTTGGTTACAAAGGTCTTTAGGAAGCATTTGCATGCTCTTCAATACCTAGATCTAGGCAAACAAAGTGTCCTTTTAGGTTCATCTTAGGATCAAAACATTATCAAAATCTTTCATCCATACATCAAAACAAAATCCACCTCATCATCACCTTTTGATAAATCTTGAAATCATCCTTGATACTAGGCTTTATGGAAAAATCCAAACCATCATCAAAATCATTGAGACAAAATCCTTGAGAACATTATCAAAAACACCTTTGGCTAGGTATGTGTAAATGCATCCTTTTGCATATGCTTAGTCAAAGTTATCAAAATCATCTTGTCTAGCTTAGTGTATGTAGATGAATCCTTCTCCATATGCTTAGTGAAACAATCATCTTGTTTGAATAGGTGTGGGTAGATGCATCCTTCTCCTCACACATATTCAAATTATCATCCTTTGGACAAAGCTATCCCTTAGATCATCATCCAACATCTTAGGATCTTTTTGTTCAAAAAATCCAAATCCAAATCAAAAGCATAATCAAAAGTCAAGGACAAAATCTCAAAATCTCAAAATCCAAAATCAAAATCCAAAGTCCTAAAAAGCCTAGTGTCTCATTCAAGATTGATCAAAAGTCAAAAACATCCATATCATCCATCCCTAGTATCATCATCATATCATCACCTTTGATCCTCAAAAGCATCCTAAAAACTTTCACTTTGGGACATAAAATAGAGATCAATCCAAAGAATCAAGAGATTTCATCTCCCATATTCTTGATCCTTGTTTTATGGTCCAAACAAGATCTCAATACAAGAAGAGTATGGAATCCAACAAAGAAACACCCACTTCAAGTGACCTTAGCCAAACCAATGCAGAAATAAATCCAATAGAATCAAGCAACACATTGACCCTCTCATCATCACAAGATCCCCAAGAAAATAAAGGACAGGACCTCACTTTCAGAATGTCTTGCAAGGAAATGGCATAAATGCTCCAAAATCCAGACAACCATAGAATCATCAACATTATGATGAGACTTAACCCTTCGTTGTACATGCTTGAACTAGCAAAACAATGGGGCAAGTTGCCTTCGGATTTTGATGTGAGTACTATCATGGACATATCATTTCCTCCAATTTCATCCACCATCCCCATTTCATCTACACCCCCATCTCAAAACATCACACAAAACATTCCGCAAATCACAACATCGTTTGCTCCAACCTGACCAAATGTCAACAAGGGAAACACATTCCTCAATGCTCTTCAATCACATCCCCTTGTTAATAATCAAAGTTTGGATGCAAGCACCACATTGGAACAAAATATACCCAAAAACCCATTACACAAGAATGTTCCTCTCACATTCCATCACGATCCGTCATCATCATATTTTCACACAACACCACAAACGCCTCTTCTCACAAATTCATAAGAAGAGGGAGATACGTTCAGACTAGGGTGCTTATTCGACACCATGACATTTTCACAACAACTCATGCCCCTTACATTCCCACCTCTTCCGCCATTGCCACTATCATTCACACCACTCCTTGGTCTAGAGCTTCCTCCCCTACCAAGTATCAATCAGACCTACATCCCAACCATCAATCAAAACATTGTACCAAACACACAAAATTTATCATTGATATCACAACAACAAACAATAAATACACAAGCAATGGAAACACCATCAAACACACCCTTAACATCACAAAGCATGGTCTCACAAGGACCAATCACATCAATACCATTATCCAACACACAAAATATCAACACAACATCATCATCTACCACTATTCCAAATCCACCACCACCTCCACCACCACCAACGTTCACCACATCAAACCAATTCGACGCAGCATTACAAGCCACTTTTCAAAGAGGATACCAACAAGTGCATAAACAAAAAGCCGTGCAACAAGCCGCTCAAGCTATGCAAGATTCCAAAGCTGTACAAGCCACATTACAAGCGCAACAAGCACAACAAGCCCAAGCTTTATTGCAACAGCAACAACAACAAGCCACCCAAGCTACACACGCATTACAAGCACAAAGAGTCGCGCAAGCACAACTCTTATTATAGCAACAGGCCGCACAAGCACAAGTTGCACAAGCACAAGCTCAATATCAAGCACAACAAGCGCAAGCACAAGCACAAATTCTTGCACAAGCAGCACAATTGCAGGCGTATCAACAAGCATTGAAGCAATACCAAGAGCAACAAGAAGTAGCAGAATTGGCAACCCAACAACAAGTGTTGTGGGAGCAACAACAAGCGTTGTTGGAGCAACAACAAGTGCAACAACAAGCCCAAATCCTAGCGCAACAAGAACAGGATCAATAATAGGCATTGTTCATACAAAAGCAAGTAGAAGGACAGAACATGTAGATACCATCAAACAATGCACCAACCAACACATCCATCCAACCAACAATTCAAACACCCCAAAACACTTTCATCCCACCCCCTGATCCCCAGAATGATGTGATGACACAACTCAGGTTTCTCTCGCAACAAGTGCTCAACCTTCAATCGGGGTATACAACCAAAACGAAAAGCAACTTGTGTCCCTATCCATTTGATAGGAGCCTAGACATGAAACCATTCCCTAAGGTATTTGAAATCCCTAAATTTGACAAGTATCGAGGGATGGGAAACCCTGAAGATCACATCAGGGAATTCCAGGTTCATTGTATGGAAGTTGCATATGATGATACTTATCTGATGCGGTTATTCCCTAGGAGCTTGGTAGGTCCTGCTATTGAATGGTTCTCTCGCTTACCTTCAGGCATTAGAACATTCCAAGAAATCAGAGATGAATTCATCAGGAACTACGCATGTAACATCACAATGGATGTCAGTCTTGAAGAATTATATGCTCTAAAACAAGGAAAGAATGAATCTTTTGCTGCATTCCTTCAACGATGGCGATCCAAGGCCAATCAGAGCAAGTGGACCATGCTAGAAGAACAAGTCTGCATGATCAGAGCCAACCTTGAAAGCTGCATGTCATTTCATCTCAAGGTTCAGGGAATCACCACATATGAGCAATTAATCTCCAAGGCACTTAGCATCGAAAGAGCCCTTGTGACCCAACCCGCCAAATCAATGTCATATCACGAATCGCAAAACAACCACCCATCATCTAATTATAATGATAAACCTCATACATGGGCAAGAAACAAGAACATCACTAATGATGGCGTCGTCGATGCCAAGGTGGTCATTAGTGGTCCACTCCAAAATACAATTGCACCACAAATCCAACCACAACACCAAAACACTCATCACACAACATACCAACCCAATAATCCCACCATCAATAACCTCAATGACCAAAGAGGACCACCCCAACACAAAACTTATCCAAAACTTAAATACGCCATTTTGGAGGAACCATTGGAGGACATAATGAAAAATTTGATTGACGAAAAACTTATCAAACCTCCTACCTTCAAAAACTACCAAGAACCTGATGTCAAACCTCTGTGGTATAACGAGAACCAACTTTGCAAATTTCACAAAATCAAAGGTCACACCATGAACAACTGCATGAGACTCAAAAATATCATCCAAGATCTTATCAACAAGAAAATCATAAACGTGGAAACACCCACATGAAATCAAGATCTTAAAATCTACACAAATCCGATGCCAAATCATGGCAAAAAAGGAAATAGAAATGATAAAGGGAAGGGTAGTGTAAATCATCTGTATGAAATAGTCGTTGCCTCCCTAAATGAATACTGCATGGTCATCACCATCAAGGGCGCCCATGTCAAAGATTGTGGAGTCACCACAAGAGGTGGCAAAGTCACCATTACAGGATCATCCCAACCAAATAGAGTCCCCACATCAAGAGTCGTTATGTATAGCTACAATGTTGTAGACTAACTCAAAAGAACACCAGCACACATCTCCATCATGGAGTTGTTAAAAATCTCATCAGCACATAAAAATATCCTTGAGGAAGCATTAGCCTCATCCACTGTCCCCACAGATCTCGATGCGGAGCAATTCCAAGCTATGGTCGCAAATATCATAACACCTAATCTTCTTACATTTTCCAACCAAGATTTCCCCACCCAACCATCTCACAACCGTGCACTTCACTTGGAAGCAATTGTAAACAAAAGAAAAATCAAAAGGGTCTTGGTGGATGGAGGTGCAGGTTTGAACATCTGTTCTCTTAGCCTCGTTAAGTAGTTGAAAATATCAAAAGATTCCATTGACAAAGAAAAAGGCATCATGATAAGAGCATATGATGACCAAGAAAGAGTGTCTCAAGGCACAATTAAGCTCCCTATCCAAGTAGGGCCAACACTTATGGAAACCACATGTCAGGTCTTGGACCTCGAATTGCCATACAATATCCTCTTGGGACGCCCATGGATTCATGCGATGAAAGCCGTAGCATCAATGTTCCACCAATGTGTGAAATTCACACATAATGGACAAGAGGTTACCGTCCATGGAGATCCTGAGCCATTTTCATATTGCAAGAATCTTGAAGCCAAGTATTACAAAATCCCCTAAGTGCCAAAGAATGATGAAGGCCCATCCACACCATACATCGATCCCACCACTCTCGCATCCACTTCTGCTACAGAGACACCTGCCATTCCCACCATATCCAACATCAAGCTCATCATCCAGGAGGACGGTTGTGGAAGTTACAGACTCCCTAACAATTCTTTTGTGATAGGAGAGTTACCACAATCTCCTAGATCATGGGGATGCCCACAAGAAAATCAAGCTTCCACATCACAAACATTTCCTGAAGATTATCCTGAATTCACAAGATGGGGAGACCTTGGTCATGAGGTCATTGAAGCAGATCCATCTCACATGTTTTATCAAGATGAAATATCAACAGCTAATTTACCAATGGACGAAAGAAGCAAAGGCCTACACATGATGCTTGCAATGGGCTATGATCGAAATCAAAGATTGGGACAAAATGACAATGGGCTCATAATACCTATCATGCCTGAGACACGACCCATAACAAATCTTGGTCTTGGATGTGTCACTTCGAGAATGACCATACATGGCCAAAGTCCTTCGGTTAGAGCCGCTAATGTTTCTCCTCAGCCAGTACTAGTACAAGTACACTCACCAATAGTCACAGGTAGGGACACACATAATTTTATAACTGAGCCCTATATTAGTAGTGATGATGAAGATACCTCATTCAATCTACCTAGGCTATTCGAAGATACCACCTTATGTATGATTAGTACCATATCCTTTGAACCACATAGTCAAAATCATGAGATTCGTTTAGTCTACCCCCAACTGAATGACTATGACCAACGAGGACCACCGGTTCTCGATACATTCGAAAATGATGAAGCGCTCTCAGAATTCATGGGATTGAGGGATAACATTCCAGATGGAGATCACAAGGCAGGCTTTATAATGGAGTTGGACACACACGCCTATTATGGGGAAACAATTGAATCCTTCAGTCGCAAAAGTGAGAAACTAAGAATCATATCCAAATCCTTGAGTGAAAACCACACTGTGGCACTCTCTGACAAGAAAATAGTAAAAAGAAAGGATGTATCCAATGGTGAAAACCTCTTTGAGGTGCCCGAGGATGAAGGATTCAATCTTCCCCTAAGAGCTATTCATCAAGAGAAATCAGCAGTATTGGCTGAGAAATGCAATCCGGTCAACGTAGGAACAGAGGAGACCCCACACATCACATTCTATGCGGAATCACTATTATCAGAAGAACAAGAATTCTTAGCAGCATTCCTAAAGGAGAGACAAATAAACTTCACATGGAGTTATGCTGATATGCTAGGGCTAGATCTAGAGACAGTTGTCCATCATTTAGCAGTATATCTAGAAGCAAAACCGGTCAAAAAAAACTTCGAAAGATGCATCCTCAAATAGCCTTATTAGTCAAAATGGAGCTCAAAAATTTGTTAGATGCAGGATTTATCTGACCAATTGATTATCCATAATGGGTATCAAATTTGGTACCTATTTCAAAACCTGACGGAGCTATCAGAATCTACACAGACTTCAAAGATTTGAACAAAGCATGTCCAAAGGATGATTTCCCATTTCCCAATATCGACATGATTGTAGACATGACAACAGGACATGAGATGTTATCACTAATGGATGGCTTTTTAGGATATAACTAGATCATGATAGCAAAAGATCAACATAAGACGACTTTCACTTGTCCTTGGGGGACCTACTGCTGGAACATGATGTCATTCGGCCTAAAGAACGCATGAGCAACCTATCAAAGGGCCATGACACTAATATTCCATGATATGATTCACAAAATAGTTGAAGACTATGTCGATGACATCCTAGCAAAGTCAAGAAAAAGACAAGATCATATAGCAACCCTAAGTGTTATCTTTGACAGACTGGAGGAATACAAAGTCAGACTACATCCCAAGAAGTGTGTCTTTGGCATACAATCAGGTAAACTTCTAGGATACATAGTCTCTATGAGGGGTATTGAGGTGGATCCGGCAAAAGTAAAAGCAATCTTTGAGATGGAAGCACCAAAGACATTAAAACAACTGAGAGGCCTCCAAGGCCGACTTCAATCCATCTGACGGTTCATAGCACAACTGGCAGACAAGCAGAATCCATATTCTCACCTACTCCACAAGGGGGTAGCGTATAAATGGGATACAAAATGTGAAGAGGCATTCAACAAAATCAAGGAATACCTACTGACACCACCAGTGTTAATGCCACCTATCCCAAGGAAGCCATTGATCTTATACGTGTCAGCAATAGTAGCAACCCTAGGAGCTCTCTTGGCTCAACATGATGAAAATAGAACAGAGAGGGATATCTACTATATCAGCAGGACAATGATTGGCCATGAGCTAAATTACTCATTCATTGAGAAAGCTTGCCTCGCCGTAGTGTTTGCATCCCAAAAATTCAGACATTACATGGCACACAAGATAAAGCTCATTGCGAAAATTGATCCCCTCAAGTATCTCTTATCAAAGGCAATGTTAACTGGCAGAATGGAAAAATGGGTCATGATATTATCAGAATATGACATTGAGTATGTGGAAAGAAAAGCCATCAAAGTTCAAGTTATTGCAGACCAACTAGCAGAAGCCCCTATGTATTCTGAGAATCCCCTTGTATCAAAGTTTCCTGATGAGTCTATCTTTAACCTCAAT
Source organism: Sequoia sempervirens (assembly GCA_007258455.2). Classification (NCBI taxonomy): domain Eukaryota; kingdom Viridiplantae; phylum Streptophyta; class Pinopsida; order Cupressales; family Cupressaceae; genus Sequoia; species Sequoia sempervirens. Next base: position 133,031,530 of record VDFB02000015.1, on the reverse strand, counting down.
GTTGTTGATCACTGGAAACTATACTTTGACGGCTCATATACACAACACGAATCAGGAGTCGGTGTCTTCTTCATCATCCCATAGGGGGATTGCATACCAAGGTCATACAAACTAGCATTTCCTTGCACAAATAACATAGCAGAATACGAGGCTTTGACTATAGGTCTCAGGATAGCAATACAATGGAATATCATAGCTCTCAAGGTCTATGGAGACTCACAGTTGATCATAAATCAGGTCAATAATGAATATCAAACTAAGGGTGACAAGCTAACCCCATACAAAAAAATTGGTGGAGACTCTAAAGGAATCCTTCATTGACATAACATTTGAGTAGATTCCAAGAACCAACAACAGAGCGGCTAACGCCATGGCTACAATTGGGTCTCTGATCCCTCACAACGTGCCGAAATATGAATTTCTGATCAAGCAGCTTCTCGTTCCCACATTCTAGGTACCAGAATTAGAATTCGTGTGTGAAATCGTTGGTCCAGGTGATCCTTGGTACCACGACATCTATACATATCTTCGCATAGGAGTCATACCTGCTGACCTACCATCAAGCCTAAAACAAACCTTTATCCAAAAGGCATCCAGATTTGTCATCCTAGGTGATACCTTTTACCATAGAAGCATAGAAGGTACCTTGGTACGCTGTCTAAATGCTGAGGAGGCATTAATTGCTCTAACCGAGGTTCATAACAGTACATGTGGCTCACACTCGAGTGGAATGACCATCACCAAGAAACTGTTGAGGCTAGGGTATTACCGGCCCACAATGGAAAGAGAAGCGCATGATCATGCTAAAAGGTGTTTACAATGTCAGCAACATGGGGACCTCATCCATGCTCCAGCTCAAGAGCTTCACCCGATCGTCACACCATGGCCTTTTTTGCAGTGGGGACTTGATCTCATTGGGAAAATCTCACCCACCTCATCCAATGGCCATAAATTCATCATAACTGCAACTGAGTATTTCACAAAGTGGGTGAAAGCCATACCCATGATGTATATCACTGGGAAGCAAATCTCAAAATTCATCCTAAACTATCTCATTTGTCATTACGGTGTTCCACAAGCCATTATCTCAGATAATGGGACACCATTCAAGAACTAGGAGGTTCGCGACTTGTGCAAGAAATTCAAAATCTAGCATCACTTCTCCACCCCATACTATCCCCAAGGCAATGGCCAAGCAGAAGCCACGAACAAAACCATTCTCAAAATCCTCAAGAAAATAGTCAATGACGTAGGTCATGACTGGCACTTGCAGCTTAATCCCGCCCTTTGGGCTTATCGAACCAGCATCCGCACACCCACTGGCACCACCCCCTTCTCCTTGGTCTATGGATCATAAGTCGTACTCCCCATCGAGATCGAGCTCCCATCCCTCAGAATATCATTGCAAAACCTCATCACTGATGAGGACTACCGGGTGTCAAGACTAAATGAGCTGGAGTTACTGGATGAGAGATGCATAGATGCTTTGAATCATCTGCAAGTCTACCAAAATAGACTCAAACAAAGCTACAACAAGAAGATCAGAAGCAGGACTTTCCAAGTCAGAGAATTGGTCTTAAAAGAAAATCAAAAGAATGTCCCGAATCCCAGCAGCAAAGGAAAGTTCGAACCCAATTGGTTAGGGCCTTTCATCGTCACAGCAAGCTATAAATTAAG